>JAQPZY010001235.1:1092500-1745000 GCA_029931535.1 Margaritifera margaritifera
CCATAAAAACAAAAGTGGTTGTGCTAATCATGCCAGCATTCACCTTTTTGAAATACGGTACTAATCAAAAAGAAATATAAAAAAAAATATGTTCAAAGTTCATTCATTGCAACAGGTAATTCTTTTATCAAAATTACATGCTGACAGTATGTGCATTTTTATAATTTAATCATATTAATTCTATTTTTATTTTTATGAGCATTATGCTAAAATCCATATCGATGTGTCGTGTATCACAATAAAATTATTTGTAAATTGTTTTTTTCTTTCTTTCTTTTCTTTCTTTTTCTTTTTAACTAGGTTAGGTGAACTGGAGCAGAAATGAGGAGCAGTAATTACAACAAAAAATAATAATTAAACAATAAGAGACCGAAGAAAATTGATTAACTTGCACAAAGTATACAGCAAACATAAGTAACTATTTGTCAATTATACCACACACCTTTTGTGTCTCTTTTGCCCCAATTCAAAGCATACCAAACAATAAAAACAGACTTCTTATGCAATTTAATATTTTCAGCCAAAACATTATGAATTTGGCTAATCATTAAAGAACTCGTGGATAAACAAATATTCCTGTGAAGAAGAAGAAAAAATCTGAATAAGAAATGCTTGCATTTTGTCCATGCAGAATCGGACTCAATTATTCAAGTATTTTTAACGATTTTTTTCCAGCTGCCATTGATCATAAAAGACCGTGAGTAATTTCTTCCCTACGGACATTTTACCTTGCATTTATCAACCACTCAATCACTTAATCAATCAGTCAGTCAAATTTATTTCATAAGTAAGTTGAATATATGAAAGACACTGAGAAGCTGGCGAATATCGATAAGAAATAAATTACCCGTCATCCAAATAAAGAGAAATGTCAGTTTCGTCAGTCTCAGACACATATAATTCAAATAATGAAATGTAATATCTTACCAATGATGACGACGATAACAGTAGAGACGACTTGACATGGACTTAAAATAGACTACAGGGAAAAACCTGCAAAGAACTAAATATAACAGCCAATGCATCAACCACACGACATGCGTTCCATATGCAAGCTTACTTTCTTGCTAACCTATCGGCACATATGAGTTTGATTTTTCTAATAATCGTGCAAAAATTATGTTTAATGTTCAGAAATTGTATGATTTATGAAGAAGAAGAAGAAGAAAACATAAAATAAACAGACGTTTTTCTAAGTATGTAAATGTATGTAGGAGCATTCTTTGAAATCATATTTTAGGAATATATAGATATTTTAATGTTTTGCTGCACAAAAGCGGCGCGACCATCTTGAAAATGTTGTTATCACTACTCCTCCCGAACGGATGGTTATATCTACATGGAGTTTTCACTAAAAGGCTTCTTATGATGCCTAATTGGCTCTAACTGAAAATGATGACTATCTGACCTCTAACATCGCCGCAATCTTAAAAATCTCGTCATCGGTACTTCTCCCGAACGCATGGTCATATCAACATGAAGTTTTCACTTAAAGACTTCTTATGATATCTAGTTGGTTCTATATGAAAACGATGATGATTAAACTCCACTGTGGCCGCCATGGCGGCCATATTGAAAATCTTGTTGGTGCTACTTTTCATGGGCTTTTCACTAGAAGGCTTTTTATGATATGTAGTTGGTCCTAAACGAAAATGGTGGAGATGAGACCTCCAGCATGGTGGCCATGGCGGTCATCTTGAAATAATAGTTATCACCACTTCTCTTGAAGGTATGGTCGTGCCGACACAAGGTTTTCACTGAAACATTTCTCATTATATGTTGTTAGTTCTAAATGAAAATGATGCCGACGTGTCCTCCCAAAATGTCATAAAATCGCGTTGCATCTACTTTTCCTTAACGGATGGCCATAACAACATGTTTTTCTTTTAATAACTTTTTCTTTCATGCAATATATAGTTGTTCCTGCATTGAAACAAACATGCCATGATGGAAACTCGTCAGTTTTGCCCAAGCTTGTAATAGATGCAATTCTAGTAGTTAAATATGGAGAAGGCAGTGACGTTGTTTTAAATGTTAGATACTATGTAATTATCTGCGTTATTGGGATGGCATTTTATGAAGATTGGAGTCATGCAAAATGTCTTCCATAAATCTGGGAAAATAAATTCGATTTGCGTTTGATATCAAAAAGTCTATGTAAGTGGTCAATAGGTAAAGGTTAGGAGCACTTTATCATTTCATTTAATATAAGATTCGAAGTACATGAGATTGTATTTCTTCAACATAAATGGGATCATTATAGGTAACAGCACTGGAGCTGGAATTATTGGATGCAGTACTATTTTGATTGTGGGTCTCAGTTTCAATTGATTTTGAAAATCGTTAGAATTTTACATCGATGCGGATACGTTTTTACGGCTTTCAAAGTGTTCATCCCATGTATTATTTGAGATTTCTAGGTTTCGATCGGCTCATTAGAGAGTCAATAAATGAGCAAAGAGCATGTATGTTAGCTATCCACTGAGTTAGCAGGGTGTGGGTGATGATGAGTATGGTAAAGGGTAGTTTATCCGGTCGGTTCTATTTTATAATACTTAATTATGGGTAAGGTGACTGACTCCTTATCATATATGGCAGTGGGGATTTCTTCTAAAGTGTTGGCACGTTTAATAACATAAGCAAGTGTTGGCCGTTTAATAACATGAGCGGCCAGTTATACAATCTTCAGGAAGACTTATTTATTTGAGTAAAATAGTGCTTCCTCATTTAAATTTAAAAGCTTAATTAATAATAAAAAAATATTTTTAAAGAAAGAGTAAAATCTTCATGATGAATTGTTATTTATTACATAGAAAGATAACAGCAAAAGTATTTGCCAAAAAAGTTACTTTTTTCATGCAAGAAGCGCAATCTTCAAGAAAAATGCAATTTTCTTTACGAAAAAGTGTCTGGATACGTTGATGCAAATTTTTCATGGAAACGTTACTGCCTTCTTGAAAAAATGCGATATTCAGATGAATATAACTTTTTCATTAAAAAGGTGTCAGTACACGTCCAAGCAATTGCTCACGCCAATAGTAACATTTTTCGTGAAAATAGTGTAATCTTAGTGAAGAATGTCACTTTCTTCACGAAAAATTGACTTTAAAAGCCGATGTTCGTGATAAAAGTGCAATTTTTAATAAGAATGTCACTTTTTGTCAGGAAAAACTGCCCTTATTCATTGATACGAATTTTTTTATGAACAAAGTAACGATCTTCATGAAGATGGGCGGCTTTTTCGAGAAGAAAGAGACCCACCCGAACTAGTGTGTTTATGAAAAATCACCTCATTTTTTACACGCATAGCCGGTGTACACATTTTTTGCGCAAACAAATTTACTTTTTCGTGAAAAAATCCCAAATTTTTCCAAGAAAAGTCATCTTTTCCGTGAAAGCTTTTCTCAGTGAAAATTCACTACTTTAATGCCATGAACGGCCATTGCTAGATCAAGTCTCCAATTTTGTATCTAATCATTATTACTTTAATACATTACAATTTAAGGTCTCTTATTACAATAATATGTACTGTACTTTTAAAATTAATTAATTAATTAATTATTATTTCACTTACAGGCTCACGTTTTGCTAAATCTTGTTCCAATAGATGTTGTGGGGTTTTTTAAAAAAGAGTTTTTGATGAACATGAATGTATGCTTACCTTAAATTTGTAGACTGTCGTTATTCCTTATTTCACTAAATACTTTCAAGAAGAACTATTTGAATGACCACTTGGACTGCAGTGATGTCGAATATATCTTGCCTTTGACTGACCTTGTGCATAAAAATAGAACGGGGTTTTTCCGATCTGTTGCTATATTTATCTTAGTTTATTGACAGGTGTTTGTGCAAGATCTCTTACGGGAATCGACTGTTGTCAAGCTTACTATGTCATATTCATACGATTGGATAATGCATAGCATCCATACATTATTTTGATCATATTCAGGTTTCCAATTGTTTTCTAAATATAAGTGGTGCACGCATGCGCACTTGTATTCGAAGACTACATAGACTTCCAAATTACCATTAAAGTACTAATTTAGCATTTTGTGAAAACTCTCTCTCTCGACCACTATTTTACACGAATGAGCTGCAATTCAAAGATTTGCTCTGATTTTTGTATTTTATATACTAGTATATAAACTGACAACGAACAGTGCAAAACTATTTTTTAACTATCCTAAGCGCTTTCGACTCTTACTGAGTCTTTGTCAAAGGCATACACAAAATAGAGGCAAGACAAACAATAAGTTCCAAAAAGCGTTGAAATTACAACGACAAAGACTCAGTGAGAGTCGAAAGCACATAGTCTAGTTAAAAACTAGTTTTTCACTGTTCGTTGTCAATTTGTTGCATTTATCTTAATCAATCCCCGATGCAAGCGATCCCTTGCTGGGAACCAATGCACTTGAAACGACTGTTATTCTCCATATGACTTGTATTCTTTATATATATATATATATATATATATATATATATATATATATATATATATATATATATATATATATATATATATATATATATAAAAGGGGTGAAGCGATTAATCGATGTATTGATACTTTTTCTATATCGATACCCATATCGATATAAGAGGGGATTAATCGATACAAAACTATACTTACTCTATGCAAGTTACTTTAATCTTCAGCAGTCGTGAATAATTATTATTAATTTGCCTTTTCATTCTTTAAATTGAGAATTCATCTGAGACAGCCGTAGCAAGTACATGCACTCATTTCTGTCAGTAAAAAATAAAAGCAATTGACAACACCCACTCGCCTTCTACAAATTAACACAAGGTGACTAACTCACATGGTTCGAAATCTGCCCCCTTCTCCCGCCCCAAATCCATGCTAATTAGTTTATCTCGTCTTGATCTTCAGCCACTGATAACATATATCAACGGAAAGAAGACATTGCCGATTTCTTCCCTATGTATGATTTAAGTACTTTACTGATCATTTAATAACCACTTTTACGCGAAATGTATCTGTTGCATCGCATTTTGTCGACTTGGATCGAATTGAAGGCTACACATCCGGTGTGTCACGCAGTGTTACATGCAGTTCTGATTAGTGGTTATTGTTTGTTCAAGTCCAGGGTAAAACAATAACCACCAATCATAACTAACTGTAGCGTATTCACTGCGTGACAAACCGGAAATATTGGCATCCAAACTCTATCCAAATAGAAACAAAGCAACATAGAAACTTCACACAAAACTGACTATTAAATGATATGTGTAAAGTACTTAAATCGTACATGGGGAATAAGTTTGGAATATCTCCTTTTACGTTGATATATGTAATCAGCGACCGAACCTGCCGATGGGATAAAAAAAAAAAAAAAAAAAAACAGAATTGGCAAGGGGCAGATTCCAAACCGCACGAGTTATAGGCACCTCGTCAATTTGTAGAAAGGGAGTGGGTGTTGTCAATAAGTTACTTGTTCACTGACAGAAACAAATGTCTGTGGCCGCGGCAGTTGATTTGCATCTGCAGGAAGTACAACTTGAAGGATTTGGCTATTAGTCATCTCCGCTCCCACACTCGAACTTGTTCTAGATAAGAATTTCCTTGCACAAGGAAATTGCACTGTTTCTTCTGTTTTGAAGATAACACCGTAATCTCTTCAAAATTTAAGTGAAGACATGGAACTGGCAATAAGATGTTTTAAAAACATTAATTCAATGTAAAATAAAGGGTGTGGTGACCAGAATGAGTCATGCATATGATTGAATGGAGCAGACTGAAATGGCCTAAAAGGGTGAATAAAAATCACTAACAGCCAGTCTGTTTAGAAGTAATGTTTTAAAAATCTTGTCAAGGATGAGAATGGCATATGAACAGATGATAAGTCTATGTTTGTTTGTTATCTGAATACTGGAAATTCACCCAATATGTCAACACATAAAAAAATGGCACCATCCTACCAGTGACAGACATTCTAAAGATGAAAAGACCGTCAAATTGATATGTGTATCGATAATGTATCGTATCGTAGGCTGTGTATCGAGAATCGTATCGATGCGTAGCTGAGGTGTATCGTTTCACCCCTACTTATTTGGCTTCATTTTATAAAGTTATTGTTGGTGATTATTTCAAGATACATGTATCATTATTATGACCTATTTATTCCAGCTTTACTTCACAAAATTTCCAATAATTTTTACCTATGCAACCCTGTCGACTGTGAAATATAATTCTTTTGTGCAATATTTAAAATTTAATTAAATACTTGTTTAAAGAATACAGTTATGTGCTTTTTTGTCATTCTTTCCAATGATGTGATAAGTTAACAAAAATAGTGATACAGTTACAAACTGAATGCATTTCATATGGCTATTATATTAGTCAATTATATTCCACACATTTTGTGGTTGTCATGATTTCAGAGACATTCATTCCTACTACCATTTACTGGCTCCAATTAAGATATTCTTCCTCTTAATGTTAATTAGATTGAAAATTATTCAACGATGTTTATCCCATGTGTCAGTCATGATGATATTCATCCTCTTTATTATTTTCTCATAATAAAATGTTTAATGATTCCCAATAAGTAAAACATCTAATATGCTAGTCATAATTTTCTTCTTAATCCACAAAATGACATGGGGAAATGAAAGATGAATGTACGTTCTTTGTTCCTTCATTACTTCTGAGTAGTGTGATTCAGACATTGATCTTTGGGTATATTTCATGGTTTGTGAAGACATTTTCTAAAATTAAATTTGTATACAGCAGTTCATAGTTTGTAATAATCATTCAAGATCTGACATCTTGGGACCTCAGCGCTCTAACAAGATATAAAGAAAGGGATGCTCCTAATGCCCTCCACTCTGTCCTTTCTAGCATCCATCCCCCATTGTCCAGATCATTAAAAAAAACATCTTAAAGCTGTGCTATCTTCAAATAATTTCATACATTATTATGTTTTATTTAATATAGAATACTTCTATCAGTGGAAGCTTCTTTGTTCTTTATTTTTAAAAGGACATCCTAAATATTGTGACCAAAAGTGTGTTCTTGAGTTGAAAAATACTTATACCAGCATGCCCTTCTTGTTATGTTCGAAAAATTACCTCTTTGCCTAAAAATGTGCCACATTTGTACAAGGTGCCCCTCTTGCATACCCCTCCAACATTTTTTTTTCATATAATTTTATTTTTATATGACTTGAGTGTTCAGCTTTAAATAAGCCAGCTTAAAGGAGATTCGTTCCATGCCCATGTCATTATATATATCTATATCTATATCTATATATATATATATCTATATCTATATATATATATATATATATATATATATATATATATATATCTATATCTATATCTATAGATATATATATATATATATATATATATATATATATATATATATATATATATATATATATATATCTATATCTATATCTATATCTATAGATATATATATATATATATATATATATATATATATATATATATATATATATATATATATTTATATATTGTATCTACTATCCGATCTTGAAATGCAATATTTATTTCAGCAACTGATCAAGTCAAGTTTTTATTTTTTTGACAACTGTTTGTTTTTTGTCTTTTATTTAAATCCCAAAGTCAAAAAAGTACATGAATAATTATTTTCTGATTATGTTCTCTGACACACGAATATCACAACCATGTGCTTCCAAACAAACTGCAGAAACAGATTTCCTATGATATCTTCGCACCTGCTGTATTATTAATAATAATTCACAGTTCAGTCTCATTGCCAAAAAGTACTGTATTTTTACAAAGTTAGTTTATACCCAAAACATGATATTTATTTCAAAGTTTTTATTCACATTACATAAAATTTGCCAATTTATACACTTATATGATTTGTTAATCATTAGTATTGATGATAGGCTTTTAGATCTAGTGTTGTATTGCTTTCTGACATCTTTAGTACACATGCATTTACATGGTTTATACATAACAAAATTTTGTTACAAGATAGCAAACTTGTCAAATACTGCATACAGAAAGATCTAATGGACTGGCACACTGAAAGTGTGTTGGGTTAAGTAGTACATTTCTTTTGTAGAGGTAACGGCTTGATGTAAATCATGTCATCAGTTTTGAAGAATGAACATTAGATTTACAAGAGTAGCTCGCGTGGATTTTTAGCATCGTTCAATAAATTTAAATTTGTTTTTTGTGTGTCAACTTAAGGCATTCACCATAAAATCTACTTGCTTCCATGATGTAAAATAATAAATCCATGATTATATACCGTAATTCCCACTTTTTTAAAGTTTGCAACAACAGGAAAATCTTGTAACACATTTAAAGCTCATCATCTTGGTTTTTCTGGATAAACTTATGATCTTAGGATATAAGTAAGCTTAATATAAACGAATACTGATAAATATGCAATTTTGTCATCCAATTTTGTACACATTCTCTGCTGGATTTGGTTGCCATGGCGACCAAACATTTCATCCCCTCTATGTTGAAATAAAGTATACCCAGTACCCATCCAGTGTCCAAAATACATTTCCCACTATAAAGAAAATTATTACTGGGCAAGAAGTAAACTCAAAAGGGATGCCAAATTATTGAATTAATGGATAAATCCTATGCAAATCAATCCGTTCAACCTCCAGATTGATGCGCAGTAAAGGGTTAAGATGCTTTGACATAAATTTCTGTGGTGATAAAAAAATATTTACTGCTGTCGCCCATGAGATGACATCATTTAAATGCACAGTAATGTATCTTCTAAGGAGCAGAGCAGTTTTGATCCACAATATTTAGACAATAGATAAAGCAGGTCATTTGTTGCGAAATGGATCATGCGGATCAGTGTGTTACCAAGTGAAAGTTTACGCTAGAGCGTTATCTCTCTCTCTCTCTCTCTTTCTCTCTCTCTCTCTCTCTCTCTCTCTCTCTCTCTCTCTCTCTCTCTCTCTCTCTCATACTGTATTTAGATATCTACGGCAATCATATTTGCTTTGGGAAAGTATGCCATACACTGAAGATCTCTTGTAGCTCAGTTTCATAGAGAATGTAGTATGTATGGTTATGCAATTTCATGTATGTATTCATATTTATCACTTATATGAACACAAATAAAACGTTAATTGAGCTTGTAATGACCTGAATTTCTTGCTAAACTGGCAATGCTAAGTTTTTGGATTATGTTCCATATACAAGCAAAGCAGGCAAAACATCAACAGAATTTCCCGTTGGTTCATTTTTGCACATACTTTCAAATTTGTATCCATTTATAAGCGTGAAAGAAGAGAAAAATGTTTCGTTTGGTTTGAATGTATGTTTCATGCAATATTTCACTCGCGTCCTCTTTGGTACTTTTCAAAAGTACCAATTTTATTCCTGTATTGTATCAGAGTTTTTGAAACATCAAGTGAGTATAAAGTGTGCCGCTGGGGACTGTAAAAAAGTCGGGTCGATATAAAAATAAAGTTGCGCGTTTGATATGTATTTTTGTGTATGTATGTATGTATGTATGTATGTATGCAAATTGGGCAATTATTGCTGTTGACTACGTAAATCGGATGGTTTAAAAAGGGCCGTTTTAGATGGCATAATATGTACTATTGTAGTATATCAGTAAACATAGCCGAATTAATCAGCCTTATTTAAATGTCATGTAACTAGTTTGTGATAATGAACACATTCCAGAGAGTACAGATAATGTATTTATTTATTTATTTATTTATTGAAAGCGTCATTGCGCTTGTGCTTCAATTTTGAAACTAAATTTTGCCACTGACGGTTAAAACAAATTTTAGTTGCATTCAAATTTTTTAAACATACGGACAAAATCGAATCCTAAGTCATGTATTATGAATCACGTATATACTTTTAGTGTAAAGGGAATGAGATATCCGGACCAAGTGTCACATATATGATAAATGTTGTCTTCATGCGGATCATGTATGCCAAAGTTGTAACTTAATAGTTGTTTAAGAGGAGTATTGAAAAAATTATGAATATTAGTGCGCTGTACAACAAAGTTCTTTATTAGTGAACAGTATGTCAGTGCATCCCCTCAAAGGACTCCCCACCCTCACTCGCTCATGCACCTTTACACACTTTCTCAGTCTATTTATCCAATTATTAAATGACATTTTGTATTCACTTTTTAGTATGTTGTTCATACACTGGACAACTGCGCTTCCAACCACATGGCGGCTTTCAAAAATCGCCTGTTCCTCCGCGAATGTTTGATAACGGGATTCAGCCAAAATTTACTTGGAGCTAAATCAGCGCTGTATGGAGGATGTGGCATAGTTTGGATGCTGTGCTCCTTACCGAAGTTTGTCACGACGGTGGATTTATGTGCGGGTGCGTTGTCGTGGAGAAGATGGATACAGTGATTACCGGTGCACGGACGGGTGGTTAGGTAGTGTTTCACAATTTTTGGCAACACATTAGAGGCACAAAAGTGACCAGTGACACTAGTTAAGTCTCAGGCACAGGGACATTTTGCGTCGAAAATAATGCGTATAAAACTCTCTTGACAGTCCGACTAAGTCAATCGATTTGTGATCTCTGCTAATTTTCTCGAATCCAATCTTTATTATTTTCTTTTAAGTCGGGTTCAAAAAAAGTAAATCCATGTTTCATCACCAGTAAGAATCTCATTCAAATGGGCACTCTTTTAAAACTTGGCGAGTAGCTGTTTGGCGATTTTAACTCGAGTCTCTTTTTGATCAGCCGTTAACAAATGCGGGACGCATCTTGCACAAACCGTTCTGAGCTTCAGATTATTCTTTAATATATTAAAAACATTTGACGAATTAATGTCCGTGATAATAACAATATCTTCCACTGTGTATCGATCATCTTCATCAATTGCTTCCTTCACAGCATCCACTTCCCACTCACCAATCGCAGACAGTGGTCTTCCAGTACGTGGGCCCACTTCCATGGATTCACGACCATCTTTAAAACGATAAATCTAACTCACAATTGTAGGATATGACAGATAATTACATCCTTAAGTTTTATTCAAGTCTGACCTTGATATCAGTCGGAGAGTACCCTAACAGCGCTCCGATTTTACAATACACTCTTTGTTCAGTAGTAGAATTGTACTCCCTCTTCGGCATTTTTACGTCACTGTCATTTACTTATGTTACGTTACACGCATATGTCTGCAGGTGTCCGGCGTGCTGTGCGTGCAGCTGCAGATCATTTAATAGAACGTTATTTTATCTATTTATGAGCGTTAGATTTATTGACAGGTTCAAACAAAACAAAAAAGTTATAATCAAATATTTAGAATATTTCAAATACCCCTCGTAGATGCCTTTTATCTTACTGAATATACTCACAGTTGTGTGTACTATATTATGCATGTCTATGTAATAATATATACAGTTAAATCTTTCATGACGTTATGTTTTTAATATTTACTCAATGTTCTACGTATAAATTTACACCTCAGATCTAGCGTGAGATATAGGAATAATATATCCGAGGGAGTCAAAACCAGTGACTGCAGCTTTTTGACGAAGATAGAGTCGATATTACAACAGTCTATGTGAATGTTGTTAAATGTCTATCACCCTGGCAAACTGTAAATTTAATGTAAACTTTAGATAGATAGATAGATAGTGGTGGGGTCAAACACTAGGACATTATTAAATTGTTGAGGCACGCTTTTATTTAATATTATATCAGTGTTACTCTCTATTCTATGGTCATTAAACTTTATAAATGGAGCATCTGGAATCATTATAGGCCACCATAAAATAATTAGGTCATCATGATTTACTTTTAATTTGGAATGTTTTTGGTCCTTTTTTAATTTTTACAATTTTGAATATATGTCTGGCCAGTATTAGACCTAAAGTTTTCAAATATTTGGACATTCAAGAATCTTGAGTAGTGCATTTTCCCATCATATATTAGTTTGTTCAAAAGCCTACTCTTACACACGTGGCAGCATCTTGAGAAATACGACACTACCCTATAGTAAGCACGTCACCATGACCTATATTAGGCTCAGCTATTCGAAGAGCTGGCAGATCTTGTGTAGTCAATGTCATGTCCATATTATACTTGTGCTATAATCAAAGAAACACATAATTTATGTGTTCCGGTTGATATGTTCATCTTTATAGAGCACATAATAGTTTGAGGAACACATGCTTTACTTGAATGAAAATCAAGAAAAAGCCAGGTGTTGATGCTTACGGAATAGATTATATTCCGCAAACAATATTAGTAATAATAAAATGTATGCTAATATTATTTCTCATGTTATCGGTATTTTGCTGTTTTTAATATTAAGTCATTTCGAATAGTCGGGCAGTGCTATCCTCCGACAGTTCTTGTTATCTTGTTCCTTCTGAAAACTGGTAGTTAGTACAGGTGACATTCGTCTTTACTGTATGGTAGATATTTTTGTGAAAAATTCCAATTATTATAAATATACTTGTCTATATGACGCACAGTTTAAAAGTATGATCGTGGTCTGTGGTATTCTCATCGCAACAATTTAACGTAGCAGCAACAGAAAATTATTATAGCGACAAAGATGATAACAACAGCAGCAATAATAATAATAATAATAATAATAATAATAACAAGAGGTGTAAGTGGGCCTGCGATCGCTCACCTTGTTGGGATCTGCCTAACTACCAAATGCAAGAGCAAGTTGGCCAAGAAATGTGGGTCAGTACGATATTTATTCGTGGATATTTGTTCCAATGCTGTTGATTGCATACGTTATGAAAACAGGTGTTTCATGGTTTCTCTAATTTTTGTAGTTTCATCCATATTTCATGACCTATCAGCATCGTTTGTCCAGTACTGAAAAGCCTCTATGCCACGATGTTTTGTGTCAAAGTTGGTAAAACTGTGTAAATGCTTCTCGTTTGTTAGTGAAGGGTTTTCAATAATTGTATAAACTGGAAAGCTCTTTATGCTATGATGCTTTCGTTAACGTTTAGTCGCAGATTTTTTAAAAAAAAAATTTTTTATAATTTTTTTTTTAAGTTGCTTAAATATTTGTTCTATAATATGTAACGGTGGCCATATTTGAATCGGCACCATTTGTTGAGATTTGAAAGGTCTTGATGTCAGGATGCTTTCTGTTAAGATTGGTCGAATTCTATTTAGCGGTCTTGGAGAAAAAACCGCTTAAAGGATTTTATTTTTAGTAATGGTAGCCATATTTAATGGCAGATTGGCATCATTTGTACCAAATTAAAAGGAATTTGTGCCTTGAAGCTTTTGGTCAAGTTCGGTTAAAATCTATTCAATAGTTTTGAAGAAGAAATCGTTTAAAGGTTTTTCTATTTTTAGCAGTAGCAGCCATATTTGATTGTGGATCAGCATCAGTTGCAAAAAATTGAAAGGTCTTCATGCCGGGATGTTTTCTATAAAATATCATCAAATTCTGTTCTGCGGTTTTGGAGGAATAGTTGTTCAAAGGTTTTCCTATTTTTAATAACGGTTCCATATTTGATGGCGGAGCGGCATCAGTTGTATAAACCTGAAGCCCTCTGTGCTTGCTTTCTGCCAAATTTGGTTAAATTCTGTTGAGCAGTTTTTGTCAACAAGTCATTTAAAGTTTTTTTCTATTTTAGTGATAGCGTCCATGGTAGATAGTGGATCAGCATAATTTGTATAAATTTGAAAGGTCTTCATGCTAGGAAGTTTTCTGCCAAGTTTGGTTAAATTCTATTCAACGGGTTTGGAGAAGTCGTTTAGAGATTTTGCTTTTTTTGGTAACGGCACCAATAGTTAATGGTCGATCAGCATCATTTTGTACAAATCTGAAAGGTCATCGTGCCAGGATTATTCCTGTCAAGTTTCGTTAAATTCTATTCAGCTGAATTTCAAGAAGATAAAATTACCCGTTGTTCTTGTTTTGCCAACAGGATCGTTGTTATATCCCAAACATTTATTTTGTGTAAGTGTCAATAAAATACAGCACACACATATTCATGCAGATCTCTGTCATATACAAATACAGAGTTCAGTAAGCGGTGGTCTCTAACCATTTTTGTACAGATCGTTTGTTATAATGAATGACAGTTTTGAGTCCAATATTTGAAACTGTAGTAATCTGCCATAGAATATACCATACTGTGAAAACAAAAGATATCTGGTCAATAATCTGGTAAATGTTTTAAATACACTTCCACTTGGTGAGCAATTTCGACAGATGACAATAGAGACCACTAAGGATGTGTGTGTGTGTGCGCGCGAGCGCACGCACGTGGGGTGGGATCGAGTCGGGAATGTGCAGTACATACACCAAGGTTCATTTTGACTTTTGTTATTGAGTAGATACAAAACAAAACCTTCTCGCCTTATGATAATATTTACATAGTGTGTTTACCTCGAAATGAAAATTGTAATTGAACCTACACACAATAGTTTGTTTACGTCGAAAAAACCCAACAAAATAACAGCATACACTGTATAACTGAAACAAGAGTCCCCTGAAGGGGCTGATGCTCTACTGGTTGAAAAGAATTTCCGGGAATTCAAGATAAAACCATTTCTTCCTTTTAACTGCGGAGTGTTGAAAACATCTTTGTTATTCTTCAGCCATAAAAAGATTTTCAAACTAGCTGCTGTGGTGGACATATTGGATGTCAACTCGGCACCACTTTCATTTAGGACCAACAAGGCATCATATGAAGTCTTCTGGTGGAAACCCCATGTTGATATGGCTTTCCGTCTTGGAGGAGCAACGATAACAAGATTTTCAAGATGGATGCCATGGTGGCCATATTTGATATCAGATTGGTACCATTTCTATTCAGTGCCAACAATACATCATAAGAAGTCTGTTGGTGAAAGCACCATGTCGATATGACCAGTCATCACAGAGAAGTAGTGATAACAAGATTTTCAAAATGGACATTGTGGCAGTCATATTATAAGTTGGATTGGCACCATTTTTATTCACGACCAACTCGACATCACAAGTCTTTCAGCGAAAATTCCATGCTGATATGACCATTCATTCAGGAGAAATAGTGATAACAAGATTTTCAAGACGGCCACTGTGGCAGGCATACCGAACGACCAACTAGACACCATAAGAAGTTGTTTAGTAAAACCCCCATGTTGATACGACCATCCATTCAGGAGGAATAGTGATAACATTATTTTCAAGAAGGCCGCTGTTGTGGCCATATTGGATATCAGATCGACACCATTTTCAGTTTGGACCAACTATACATCATAGGTCTTTTGGTGAAAACCCTATGACAATATTACTTTTCATTCAGGAGGATTAGCAATAACGTGATATTCAAGATGAACAATTAGTCAGCCATATCGGATATCAGATCGGCACCATGTTCATTTAAGACCAACTAGACATCATAAGAAGTTTTCTGGCGAAAACCCCCAAGACAATATTACATTTCATTCAGGAGAAGTAGCGATAACAAGATGGCCACTGTGGCGGCCATATTGGACGTCAGATCGGCCCAATTTTCATATAGAACCAAGTAGACATCATAAAAAAATCTTTTAGTGAAAACCCCATGTTGATATGACCATCCATTCAGGAGGAGCAGCAATAACAAAATTTTCAAGATGGCCCCCTGGCAGCTATATCAGATCAGCAGCATTTTCATTTAGGACCAACTAGAATCATTAGAAGTCTTTTGGTGAAAACCAATGTGAATATGACTTTTCATTCAGGAGTAGTAGAAATAACAACATTTTCAAGATGGCCACTGTGACGGCCATATTGGACATCAGATCGGCACCATTTTCATTTAAGACCAACTAGACATCATAAAAAGTCTTTTAGTGAAGACCCCATGATGATATGATGATCCATTGAGGAGTAGCAATAACAAGAGTTTCAAAATGGCCACTCTGGTGGCCATATTGGATATCAGATTGGCACCATTTTCAGTTAGGACCAACTAGACATCATAAGAAGTCTTCTGGTGAAAACCAAATGTCAATATAACTTTCCGTTCAGGAGTAGCGACAAGATTTTCAAGATGGCCATTGTGGCGGCCATATTGGACATCAGATCCATACCATTTTCATGTTGGACCTACTAGACATCATAAGAAGTCACTTAGTGAAAATCCCATGTTGATATGACCATCCATTCAATGTCTGAGCTGCACCATTTTCATTTAGGACCAACTAAACCATGGGATGAATGTGTGTGTAAAGTTTTATGGCAATCCTCCATGTAGTTTAGGAAGAGAGGCGATAACAAACTTGTGCTAACAAACGGAGATTTGAAGGACGACGGAAAACAGACTGTCCCATAGGCTCGTTCGTTCACATCCTCAATATCTTGGACCCTAATTCACCTTCACATTAAATTTGACATGTGGATACATCTTTAGCAGAGTAATTCAGCCATACTAAAAGTAAACCACTGTGATCGAATTATCACGCTTGAGTGACTTTTGTATTTTCAGCTGTTCATGCATTGGACCCTCAAGGTCTTGGACACTATTTCACCTAAACTCATACAAACTGGCATGTGCATATATCACAATGAAAATAATTAAATTATACAAACTTAGGTTAATGTACACATGAAACTATTGTATATGCAAGGAGGAGAGATCCTAATGACAAAATCAAATCTGTTTGAATATGACAAAGATTGTTTACAATGCCTAGTTTTCTGATGTAGTGTGTAACGTCTGTGCAAAATATCTGAAAAAACATGCAAGGAGTATTGAACAGCATATATATTTAAAAGAATATAATGCATACAGTGTCTTTCCCATTTTACGTATGAAGCGAAAATTTACGTTTGTACTTACATTTACACACTCAACCCGTGCAAAAAGGAAGAGCAAACTTGTAGAGAAAAATTAAGAAATATTCAGTTTGACTCCACAGTCAAAATTAGAAACAACCTGGGTTTTCCCTTTACTAAGCTTGTTTTATTTTTAGAATCCTAATCTGTGATTCGAAGAACTTGCAATAACCCTTGCAGAAAATGTTGCTCCATAATACATAATATCTGTGAACGGTGACCATTTATATGTGATGCCTTACCTTTGACTGACCTGCATAAAAATAGAATGGGGCTTTCCGCGTCTAGGCTATATTTATCTTCGTTTATTTATAAGTGTTTGTGCAAGATCTCGGACAGGAATCGATTGTTGTCAGGGTTCCTATACATATAATTGGATAATGCATAGCATGCATACATTATTTTGATCATATTCAGATTTCCACTTGTTTTCTAAAATAAGTGGTGAATGCATACCACTTGTATTTGAAGACTACATAGATTTCCAAATTACCATTAAAGTGCTAATTTAGCTTTTTGTGAAAACTCCCCACCCCCTCTCTCTCTCTCACACGCACACTAATTCGGACAAGATTAGATAGCTATTTTACACGAATCATCTGCAATACAATTCAAAGATTTTCCTCTGATTTTTTGTGTTATATATATATATATATATATATATATATATATATATATATATATATATATATATATATATATATATATATATATATATATATATATATATACACACACAAAGATTTACAAATCCACTTGTCCGACTCCCAGGACAAGCTCAAATATGGCTCGTGCGAGCGCAAGTTTTATACCCTGCCATCTCACCACAGTGCTTATATCACCGTCTTTATTTAGTGTTTACATGTACCGCATTCTTCTTTTACATAACTGCCCACAGGTTCTTTCATCAATAATCTATAGTATGTCAGTCTCGCATTTTCTCGCGCAGACGTGATAATGTGAATATTTACTAATTAAAGCAAGTTTTGACAAATAAGGAATAAATATTTATATTTAACTTATCAGTTAAATTTTATTCGTAATATTTGTACGCATCCGGGATTCGCCGACCTTTATGTCCTAAGTTAGCTTCGGGCAGCTTGTCAGCTTGCCGACTCTAAACAATCGGCTGGTCAACGATTGTTTTGATGCATGTCACCGATTTTAAGGTGAGTAGGTGTTAATTGTTAATAATATAACTCGTGAGATTTCTTTGACGGGTGTGTTTGGAAATAAAAGGAACTCGTCTCTAACGATTAACCACCTGGAGGATATCGTTCAAAGCGTAATTGATGTTAGGAAAATGATGCACCCACAAGCAGTGTTTATGATTTGTTGTTTACCTGATAATTATAGGAGACCGATACATACAATTAAATGGATAAAAATAAGTGTTCTCAAATCATTCTCAGTAGTCGGATTGTCAAATATTTTTATGCATGTCGCCGATTTCAAGATGTCCAAATGATAATTGTTAATGTGGTAAGCGGAGGCAAATGTGAGTGGACACAACACACCCCAGAAAAAAAGCAGGGAGTGAAATCATTGTTACTTATGGAATATTTAGTGATGGTCTCATTTTTACCTCGTTTTTTTATTTTTTTTTAAAAATTGTATGGATCCTTAAATCTGCAATATCATCTGAACTTAAGCAGAAAAGTAGATAAAGAAAAAAGTTAAATATTGAAACATGATTAAAATTAATTTTTAATTTCAAGTTTTTTTTACCTAAACATCTCTCTCTCTCTCTCTCAAATCTAGCTATTTCCAAATCCCTTTCTACTTAACCATTTATCTGTCTATGTACATGTAAATGTATGTTCTTTCCTCTTCTAACTATATCAGCATTCTAACTCTTTCTCGTCTACATATCTATCTACATGTATTATTTATATATTTTATAACTTTAATTATCGGCATATGGTTTTAAGGTGCCAACAAAAAGAAAAAGAAAACAAAAGTTAAAATAAATAAAACGCGCTTTCCTTAAAATATACCATATTTTATTTTATCTTTTTTGTTCACTCATGTTGGGATATTATGTTTGAGGCAAGCTCGAATTTCCCAATGGCAAGTTCAAATTTCCGCAGGAAGTCTGTCACGACGGCAGATTTATGCACGGGTGCGTTGTCATGGAGTAGATGGATACCGTGGGTACCGGTGCCCGGACGGGTGGTTAGGTAGTGTTCCCCAACTTTTGGCAACACTTTAGAGGCACACAAGTGACCAGTGACATTAGCTAAGTCAGGCACAGGTACCTTTTGCGTCGAAAATAATGCGTATAAAACTCTCTTGACAGCCCGACTACGTCAAACGATTTGTGATCTCTGCTAATTTTCTCGAATCCAATCTTTACTATTTTCTTTTAAGTCGGATTCAAAAAAGTAAATCCATGTTTCATCACCAGTAAGAATTCAAATGGTCACTCTATTCAAATTTAGCGAGTAGCTGTTTGGCGATTTTAACTTGAGTCTCTTTTTGATCAGCCGTTAACAAATGCGGGACGCATCTTGCACAAACCGTTCTGAGCTGCAAATGATTTTTCAATATATTAAAAACATTTGACGAATTAATGTCCGTGATAATAACAATATCTTCCACTGTGTATCGATCATCTTCATCAATTGCACCTTTCACAGCAGCCACTTCCCGCTCACCAATCGCAGACAGTGGTCTTCCAGTACGTGGGCCCTCGTCCATGGATTCACGACCATCTTTAAAACGATAAATCTAACTCACATTTGTAGGATATGACAGATAATTACATCCTTAAGTTTTATTCAAGTCTGACCTTGATATCAGTCGGAGAGTACCCTAACAGCGCTCCGATTTTACAATATGCTCTTTGTTCAGTAGTAGAATTGTACTGCTCCGGCATTTTTACGTCACTGTCATTTACTTACGTTACGTTACACGCATATGTCTGCAGGTGTCCGGCGTGCTGTGCGTGCAGCTGCAGATCATTTAATAGAACGTTATTTTTTCTATTTATCAGCGTTAGATTTATTGACAGGTTCAAACAAAACAAAAAAGTTACAATAAATTATATAAATTTATACCTTAGATCCAGCGTGAGATATATGAATAATACAGCCGAGGGAGTCAAAACAGGTGAATGCAGCTTCTTGACGAAGATAGAGTCGATATTACAACAGGCTATGTGAATGTTGTTAAATGTCTGTCACGCCAACAGACTGTACATATAATGTAAAGTTTAAGTTATTTAGTGTCAAACTTCAAATACAAATAGATATTTGAATAATAGAAAGTTACAATGTTTATAACCTAGCAGTTTAGATAGATAGATAGATAGATAGATAGATAGATAGATAGATACTGGTGGGGTCAAACACTAGGACATTATTAAATTGTTGAGGAAACCTTTTATTTAATATTATATCAGTGTTACTCTTTATTCTATGGTCATTAAACTTTATAAATGGAGCATCTGGAATCATTATAGGCCACCATACATAATTAGGTCATCATGATTTAATTTTAATTTGGAATGTTTTTGGTTCTTTTTTATTTTTTACAATTTTGAATATATGTCTGGCCAGTATTAGACCTAAAGTTTTCAAATATTTGGACATTCAAGAATCTTGAGTAGTGCATTTTCCCATCATATATTAGTTTGTTCAAAAGCCTACTCTTACACACGTGGCAGCATCTTGAGAAATACGACACTACCCTATAGTAAGCACGTCACCATGACCTATATTAGGCTCAGCTATTCGAAGAGCTGGCAGATCTTGTGTAGTCAATGTCATGTCCATATTATACTTGTGCTATAATCAAAGAAACACATAATTTATGTGTTCCGGTTGATATGTTCATCTTTATAGAGCACATAATAGTTTGAGGAACACATGCTTTACTTGAATGAAAATCAAGAAAAAGCCAGGTGTTGATGCTTACGGAATAGATTATATTCCGCAAACAATATTAGTAATAATAAAATGTATGCTAATATTATTTCTCATGTTATCGGTATTTTGCTGTTTTTAATATTAAGTCATTTCGAATAGTCGGGCAGTGCTATCCTCCGACAGTTCTTGTTATCTTGTTCCTTCTGAAAACTGGTAGTTAGTACAGGTGACATTCGTATTTACTGTTTAGTAGATATTTTTTGTAAAATTCAAATTATTATAAATATACTTGTCTATATGATGGACGGTTTAAATGTATGACCGTGGTCTGTGGTATTTTCATCGCAACAATTTAACGTAGCAGCAACACAAAATAATTATGGCGACAAAGATGATAACAACAGAGCAACAATAATAGTTATAATAATAATAATAATAATAATAATAACAATAATAACAAGAGGTGCAAGTGGGTCTCAGATCGTTCACGTTGTTGGGATCGGCCTAACTACCAAATGCAAGAGCAAGTTGGCCAAGAAATATGGGTTAGTACGATATTTATTAGTGGAAATTTCTTCCAATGCTGTTGATTACATATGTTATGAAAACAAGTGTTTCATGGTTTCTCTGGTTTTTGTAGTTTCATCCATATTTCATGGCCGATCAGCATCGTTTGTCCAGTACTGAAAGGCCTCTATGCCATGACGTTTTGTGTCAAGGTCCAACCAATATTACTAAGAATGGGGGATGGGAGGGGGGAGGGGGTAATAGATAAAAAAAAAATTTTTAGTGGTGGGTCTTCTGCATCAATTGCACAAACTGGAAAGCCCTTTTTGCTAGGAGGCTTAATATATTTTTTTAATTTTTTTAAGTCGCTTAAATATTTGCGCGAATCGGTTCCATTTGTTCAGATTTGAAAGGTCTTGATGCCAGGATACTTTCTGTTAAGATTGATCGAATTCTATTTAGCGGTCTTGGAGAAATAGCCGCTTAAAGGCAGATTGTAACTACCACCACCGCAAGGGTGGCGGCGCAAGGAGGGGGCCCAAAATACCTCTTTACATTAATTTGATGGGTGCCCACTCTAAATGTATGCGGAGGAGGGGAGGGGGGGGATCTGAAGTTACGCCACTGTTTATACATCTTTTTGTACAAATCTGAAAGGTCTTCATGTCAGGATTATTTCTGTCAAGTTTCGTTAAATTCTATTCATCTGGTTTTCAAGAAGTTAAAATTAACCGTTGTTCTTGTTTTGCCAACAGAAGCGTTGTTATATCCCAAACATTTATTTTGTGTAGGAGTCAATAAAATACAGCACACACATACTCATGTAGATCTCTGTCATATACAAAAAGAGAGTTCGTTAAGCGGTAGTTATAATGAACGACAGTTTTGAGTCCAATATTTGAAACTGTAGTAATCTGCCATAGAATATACCATACTGTGAAAACGAAAGATATCTGGTCAATAATATGGTAAATGTTTTAATACACATCCACTTGGTGAGCAATTTCGACAGATGACTATAGAGACCATTAAGGACGTGTGTGTGTGTGTGTGTGTGTGTGTGTGTGTGTGTGCACGCACGTGGGGTGGGGTCGAGTCAGGAATGTGCAGTAAATACACCAACTTTTATTATTGAGTAGATACAAAACAAAACCTTCTCGCCTTATGATAATATTTACATAGTGTGTTTACCTCGAAATGAAAATTGTAATTGAACGTACAAACAATAGTTTATTTACGTCGAGAAAACCCCAACAAAACAACAACATACACTGTATAACTGAAACAAGAGTCCCCTGAAGAGACTTATGCTCTACTGGCTGAAAAGAATTTCCGGGAGTTCAAGATAAAACCAGTTCTTCCTTTTAACTGTGGAGTGTTGACACTATCTTTGTTATTCTTCAGCCATAACAAGATTTTCAAACTAGCTGCTGTGGTGGACATATTGGATGTCAACTTGGCATCATATGAAGTCTTCTGGTGGAAACCCCATTTTGATATGACTTTCCGTCTTGGAGGAGCAACGATAACAATATTTTCAAGATGGATGCCATGGTGGCCATATTTGATATCAGATTGGTACCATTATAAGAAATCTTTTGGTGAAAGCACCATGTTGATATGTCCAGTCATCACAGAGAAGTAGTGATAACAAGATTTTCAAAATGGGCATTGTTGCAGTCATATTATAAGTTGGATTGGCACCATTTTTTATTTACAACCAACTCGACATCACAAGTCTTTCAGCGAAAACTCCATGCTCATATGACCATTCATTCCGGAGAAATAGTGATAACAAGATTTTCCAGACCGCCACTGTGGCAGGCATATCGAAGGACCAATCATAAGAAGTTGTTTAGTAAAAAAAAAACATTTTGATATGACCATCCATTCATATTGGACATCAGATCAACACCATTTTCATTTTGGACCAACTATGCATCATAAGTCTTCTGGTGAAACCCTATGACAATATTACTTTTCATTCAGGAGGATTAGCAGTAACGAGATTTTCAAGATGACCACTGTGGCAGCCATATCGGACATCAGATCGGCACCATGTTCATCTAGGACCAACTAGAGATCATAAGCAGTCTTCTTGTGAAAACCCCCAAGACAATATTACATTTCATTCAAGAGAAGTAGCGATAACAAGATTTTCAAGACGGCCATATATTGGAGATCAGATCGGTCCCATTTTCATGTAGGACCAACAAGACATCATAAAAAGTCTTTTAGTGAAAACCCCATGTCGATATGACCATCCATTCAGTAGGAGTAGCAATAACAAGATTTTCAAGATGGCCTCATATTGGAGATCAGATCGGTCCCATTTTCATCTAGGACCAAGTAGACATCATAAAAAGTCTTTTAGTGAAAACCCCATGTCGATATGACCATCCATTCAGGAGGAGTAGCAATAACAAGATTTTCAAGATGGCCGCCCTGGCAGCTATATCAGATCAGCACCATTTTCATTTAGGACCAACTAGAATCATTAGAAGTCTTTGGTGAAAACCCCATGTGAATAACTTTTCATTCAGGAGTAGTAGCAATAACAAGATTTTCAAGATGGCCACTGTCGCGGCCGTATTGGACATCAGATCGGCACCATTTTTATTAAAGACCAACTTGACATCATAAAAAGTATTTTAGTGAAAACCCCATGTTGATATGATGATCCATTCAGGAGTAGCAATAACAAGATTTTCAAAATGGCCACTCTGGTGGCCATATTGGATATCAGATTGGCACCATTTTTAGTTAGGACCAACTAGACATCATACGAAGTCTTCTGGTGAAAACCCAATGTCAATATAACTTTCCGTTCAGGAGGAGTAGCGACAAGATTGGACATAAGATCCACACCATTTTCGTTTTGGACTAACTAGACATCATAAGAAGTCATTTAGTGAAAATCCCATGTTGATATGACCATCCATTCAGGAGTAGCGATGACAAGATTTTCAAGATGACCACTGTGGCAGCCATTTTGGATGTCTGAGCTGCGCCATTTTCAATTAGGACCAACTAGACCATGAGATGAATGTGTGTGTAAAGTTACATGGCAATCCTCCAAGTACTTTAGGAGGAGTAGCGATAACAAACTTGTGCTAACAAACGAACATTTGAAGGACGACGAAAAACAGACTATCCCATAAGCTCTTCTGGTCTATGACCAGTAGAGCTAACAAGGACAGAGATGGTGCTTAACGTTTTTCTTGTTGATTTTTTTTTTTTTTAAATCTAACCTTAACTTGGATAAAGTGATTACTAATTATTCAAGATAGTAAGACGGTGTTCAAGGGTTTCACAGAACATGGCATTTCCATTTTTCATGCTGGAAAAATTAAAATCGGATAAACCGAAATTAATTTTTTTCTATAATTGATTCCTTCATCCATGCTCAAATCATTCTTAATATTTTCTGGAAAATGTGATAAGGAATGAAAGTTGCATTTTATCCACAAGTTGCTCTAGTATTTACATAGTAAATTAGTTTGATCAGTAGACCTTAAAGGAATAGGGAACGTACATGTTTAGTTGTTATTACTTGATTGCCTATCTTTCAAAATTAGCCTTTATATTCTTCCTGCACACGTTTCTCGGATCCTTTAGTTACAACAAGGAAATATATGGGTTATCCGCGAAAGTGCCTCGAGCGATAATTAGATATGTATCATGTGGCCGGTAGTAACGTCATACGATCTTTAGCCACAAGCCAACTCAGCTAAGAATCACAGTCATCTCGCACCCGCTAAGTCGCACACTAATAAAGTTATGTCGCACCCAAATATGAAGTTATGTCGCACCTAAATATATAGTCAAGTCGCAGCCATCTGGAAGAAATTATTGTTACCATGTTATGTTTTCAATTGCATTAGTATTTACAAGTATGTGATTTAGCTATAAACTGCTTGCTTGATTGATGAAATGATTGATTAATTTATTAATACATTCATTATGTTTTATTATATATTTATTCGGGCCAAAAAAGATCACAGCGTCATGGATTTCACATTCCACTTATTACACTACGTTTCGACATTTAGCTCATTTTCTCCGACACTGGTGTATGAAACTTGATGGATGTATTTATTTGGGATAGTTCCACTAGCTAAGAGCAAACGTAGGTCACAGTGAATACTTTCTTCCTCGTTTTTTTTATATTTTTTTAAATGGCCCATAGCTTCGCATTGTTAACTTGTATTTCACAGAGACTCAACAAGAAGTTTTTTGTTTGCTTTTTGTTACACACCAAATGCTGGAAATGTTACCAATGGCAAAAACATGCCACTTTCCAAGTGGTTAAACCACCATTTACCCAATTATTTAGTATGCACGCCTTCGAAAAAAAAAAAGATGGAGAAATAAAACAAGTTTCCCTAGCCTAGCTTTTGCACTGATGTCGAGGAAAAGGAAGAAAGATTGTCAAAAAGTGCTAAAAGCTATTAAAAATATGATCCCCACTGAACTAAAGATGAAAAAGTGGTAGTCTACTTTGAAGCTGCTATGTGGAAGGGAGTGTTGTCAATTTTTCCAGAAGTTCAAATCCAAGATTGTGTCTTTCATTGGACCCAAGCGATTTGGAGGCAATGTGGGGAGATCGGCCTTCAGAAACCTTATAAAGTAAACAAGTCCATTCATGCTTTCGTCAGGAAATTAATGGCTCAACCATTTTTACCACAAGAATACATACAGCCAACCTTTGTCGCCTTGCAAGAGAAAACAACCAATAACAGACCCTTAGCCGATCTATGTAGCTACTTAGAAGGGCAATGGATAACAAATCCATTATACACATCTACTCTTTGGGCCGTATATATGCAGCAAAATAATGACAAACAACGATGTTGAGGGTGGTATCACAGGCTCAATTCAGCTGCAACAAGGGGGAAACTAAAACTCTACATGCTGATTAGCCTTTTATTTAAGGAGACCCAATTTGTAAATATTCAGCTGCGGCTCTTGTTCAAAGGGAAACTTAAGAGACAACAGAAACAAATGTACAAAGAAATGCAAGCAAAATTGTTTAATTATTGGGACAAGTTTAACGACAGAAACATGACCATTTCCCAATTGTTCTCTGCTTGCATCAATTTAAATGGGCATGCTTTGTAGTTATTAAATTATTAGTAGTTCATTACTTATTTTATTAGTTGTATGTATATATTTAGTCTTTTTAATGTGTTATATTGATTTTAGTTCAGATTAGTAGTACCGAATTTACCGTATATCTTGGGACACCGTATATGTTGGGACATCATAAATTAATTTTTAAAGTAATTTTTTTGTGCACTGTAAGTTTTTGGACAGCTCGTTTTTTCAAGTCGTAAGTTTTGGGACACCTTTTCAATCATAATATCGATGCTTAGCTGGTCAAAAAATGCACTAAAACTTACATTTTGTCAGTGTTGTTTGTTTAAACTTTTCTTCCTAACTGCAAACTTTTGAAGAACAAAATTTTATAAATCCATTGGCAATATTGGAAACTCTAATTGTTTGCAATACGTACAAAATACTGTAAATTCAAATATTTTTACGTTTTCATTCCACTATTTGCATTTAGAAATGCATGTATGGTATGCACTGTATTTATCCGTTTCATTACGGTATTCATTACACAATACTTGTATCTATATTTGGATTGTAATGATTTGAAAATATTAAATTAAATATTACTCACCGCAAAGTGAAGTGTCCATCAATGTTGTTTACCCTCGGGTGTTTACTAGTAAATATATTGCTTTCATTTTCGTGCAAGTCCGAATTTTTGTATTATATTTTGTGTTTTGCTGTATAAACACTGTTTGTGTTTCATGCAATACAAGTTTTATTTGATTTATATTTGCCCTTTTCATAAGCCAGATATAATTCCCAAGTAATATTTCCTAAATTTCAATTTATTTTCGAAATTCCTGTGAATACTGATAAAAAGAAACCAAAGTCGGCTTCCCTAGGTCAGCCTACTTTGAATATAAAAAAATCTGCACACTCTAAATAATCCAAAGCCAGCTTCCAGGGTCGGCTTGCTTTGTAATAAAATAATCTTTGTATTTGATAGTCTAAGTTGAAACAATGTGTTTATTGCTCTCTACCAGGTGTGTTTATTCACCACCCAAGCTTCTATTGTTTGCCACCCGTAATCATGACAATTGATGTCTGCATGGTAAATATCAGGATACAATATCATATACAGCATTAATTGTCTTTAAGAATACTTTTTGTAACCCATGCTAGCGAAAATATTGTCATTTGCACAAACTCTGAATGTATTTCCGAATAATGATTTTTATTTGGGAAATAGTTATATTGTTAACCTGGATATAATACACTCTTGGTTATTTTTCACCATACACCGTATTTGCGTTAATTGCTAGTGCCTTCAAGCAATCGGGTATTTTTTAAATCCTCTGTCTCCCTGTTTCTATTGTTTGTGATTTTGTTGGATCCAAATTTTAGTTTGATAACATATTCTAATAAAGTCAATAATATCTTAAATGAGGATGAATTTGGTATTGGTTTGTACTGGGTGCGACATGACCCGTTACCCTAAGCTAACTACCAAGCCAAGCGAAGATTATTACTGTGCTTCGGGTCTAGTTTTTCTACTATTGCATCATGGAAAATTACGAGAACGATTTTCCCGACTTTTCCGTGAGCCTGAACATTTTATCGTATCAGTTTGAGCCGCTTTTGAGCAATAACAACGAAGAGGGCAGTGATGACACAGCGTCAGGTTCATCGAATGACGAGGATGCTATTTTGCTGAAGGACGACTCGGGAACACGGAATGGTTTGTACTGATTTATAACATGAATTTCATATACGATAGTGAGCAACACCCAATTACATTTCATTAAAAAAATTATTAAAAAAAATTTAAAAAATTTGAACTTTGTAAAGCCCCAAATGACAATCGATTTCGAGTTGTTTTGGTGCGCACTGATTTCGATAACCTTTCCACTCAATACTTGTGAGGTGTAATTGTCAAAAATATTTAAAATATACAAATCATGCGCGTTATCAAACTAGATGTTTGTAAAGCTGTATTCTAGTGCTTATATCTTTACGGGTCATTGTAGATATTAATTGGCAAAAATTTGATAATTTTTGTAACCTATGAAAACCACATGTCGATTTTGTAAATTTTGAAACTTTTCACTTAACATCTGTATTGTTTCAGAGCATCGAGACAAGGGGGAAACAATGACATGATCCATACTATAATTCCTGATTAGTAGTTAACATTATTTTAAATTTCATCTACATTTGTTCTTTTACGCAGTGTGGTCTAGGTTGTCTTTTTCAAATAAAAAATAAAAGCCCACTCTGATTACAGGACTATGATAATGGATCTCAGTACACACCAGTTAAAGACCAGCTCCTTTTGTAATTTGTAAACACATGCACCATAGTTCAAAGTTGTCACGTGCCACTGATTATGTAAACTAAAAAATTGCAAGTCTACTTATAATATCACATTGACTAGCTAATGCTTACTCTCTCTGCACTTGGAAATACAACACACTGAGAACCAATGTTGCTTTGTCAAAATTTGTTTCACTTGCAAAATTAACATGCTATTTAATTTTCCCTTTTCATTGTTCAAAATGTTTACAGATGATTGCAAAGTGATTTTTAAACATTCACTGACGGTCAAAATTATATTGTGCGTTTTCCATACCGGTGTGACTGTGGATATTGCCAAGTGATGAACTCAGCAACAGAGTGCTTATGCTGTGATGAGGTGGAGATTCTTAATGAAAAGAAGGGTGACTTGAGGTGTATTACTCTCCATGAAAGTTTAATTGCAAACTGCTTAAACAGACATGTGCTTGAAGTATCCATGTATGAATACCTGGAGCATTAAGGACCTTTGGATTATAATGAGCCGATACACAAGTAATTTTTCTTTTTCATTTATTCAAAATTGCTGTTGTTGTGTTTAATCAGATTTTGCTATTTTTATGACAATATTTGGGTCACATTTTACAAGGGGCTGCAGTGGCTCAGTGGTTAGTGTGCTGGACTCACTACAGAAAGGATGCAGGTTCAAATCCTACCACAGGACCAGCCTGTGTCAGCTACCGTGGTGTCCCTTTGGGTAAGGCACTTTACTCCAATTGCCTCGGCACTAAATAACCTACTTGGGTTGCTGTGCCGTAAAGCACCAAACAAAAACCCATTTTACAAAACAAGCTATACCCAAGATTTTCTAACTTCAACATGTTTTGAGCTTACAACTCAGAGGCAACATTTTTGCCCTGGGATGCACGCCATAATGATGTTCAAGCTATGATGGTCTTGAGCTTTTTAAAAGAATGTGGTTTAGTTAAAAATGGATCTTTTAAAGGTTTTATCCTATTTGGGGTGGGGGTGGGGTGATACCTAAACTTTCTTTACACTATATAGCCAGTATTGTGCTCATGTGCCATTAAACTGTATACATACATACAAAAAAATTTTGTTTTTCGAAATGGGTACCAGGTGTGTGTTATAAATTGTGATAATTACCACGACATTGCAATCATCATAAAAAGCATGTTTTGTTTTTTTTTCATTTCACTTTAATGAGTCTTGAGAACACAATGTACCTGAAAATGAATGGTGCAACAAATTTATTTATCATGATATGGGTCATTTCCAGTGTATGATGTCTTGTATCAAATACATAAATGGAACTCAATATGTAGATTAACATCTTTAAAAAACTGAACATATCAGAGTACTTCACCCTAAGTACTAAACAAATAATATAATATAGAAAGATTTACCAATGAAGAATTTTCTAACTCCTGTATGGATTAACTCTTACACGCTTTCTTTTTTTATTTTCAGAACATACAGACATAATAGCATATCGGTGTTTTGTCACATGGATTTGGCATCGGCTAGGCAGACACAACTGTAAAGATCTACCATCCTGTGTGGTGTCAAAAATAAGAGAAGCATTTCCCTCAGAGGAATATGTTGGATTCAAATATGCAAGACCATAGAGGTTCTAGGAATTCAGAAAATGTGACTTGTGCTTTCTGACAAGTTCATCTTCTGAAAACTGTTTATATGCTTCCGTAAGTGGTGGTGGATACTGAGATGCCCCTTTAATGAACTTGTGTGCCTCTGTGCATGTAGGCAACTCCTGCTTCAAGTCCAGCAATGCCTGCCTCAAGAGTGCAATGTAACCTGAAAGAATAAAAATGCACTAAGATGTCATGTCCATTAATTTGTTTAATGTCAAGGAATTATTACATTTTCATAATGATGAGGTAACCTGTGTGCAAACAGTATAAACTTTAATAAAAATTTCATGTGCTACAAATGTATTTAATCATTGTATTTCAGATTTTACTAGAGATCACTGTTTCCAATAACAGCTTGTTTACACCCGACATTAAAGTTAACTTTCTAAATGGCTATTTTCAATCTACAATTGACATCAATCATACATGAAAAATTCTGACAGCAGTTTATGTTGCACACAATGAATTTGGTGAAGAAAAGTAGGACTCGCTCAGATATAACACCTAACTGATACACCACCAACATATTTAATCAAAGTCTTACCAAAGGTTGGGTCTACTTTGTAGGGCTTTACAACAGTCTCGAGTCCCTTTGTTGCTTTTTGGATAAGCAATTCTCCACCACTCCTGTCCAGTCTTGGTCACTGCATGTGCATTATTTGAATTTTCATTGTAATGCAGGGCAGCTATATGCAACCTAAAGAAAATGAAGAAAACAAAAAACAATCAGAATAAAATTGAGATTTATTATTGTTGCTTATTGAGCTGTTGATCAAAATGTATTAGTCTTTATTTTAGCTCGGAGGGATGGTGGCTTAGTGGACAGCTTGCAGGACTTGAAACTGAAAGGATGTGGGTTTGAATCCTACCATCAGATCAGGTTGGGTTGGCTAACATGGTGTGTCCTTGGCCAAAGCACTTGACTCCAGTTGCCTAGGCACTAAATAATCTACCTGTGTTGCTGTGTCATAAAGCACCAAATCAACAACTTTATTTAGCTTTGCTAAAAGTCAACATTGTCCAACAACTCTTTGACATGAATAATTAAATCTTGTATTCTTACCTTCCAGGTATTGAGTACTTTTTTTTTTCTTCTAATGCACAAGTATAGCCAGTTTTGATGCACATGCTAAATGTGAAAATATTAAAAGTGTTTACTTTTAAAAGTATTAGATATTACTGCTCATACTATTTCTTGTACTATCTAATTCCATGCTAGTTACCTTGCAAGCATGGATCCATAAAAGAAGTTGCTGGATGTTGGAATATAGCATGTAAGCATATGTAAACTTTTTTTATATACATACTAATGGTAAACATACCCTCCTTTAGCCACTGTCTTTCTTCCGAAATGGGACCATGTTCACATTTACTGAAGATGGTAGAATGGTCCTGATGCTTTTTTGCAATGTGGTTCATCAGTGACTCCCATTTGGCAACCTTCAGCTTACTATTATCCCCACAAGAAGTGGCCACCAAGTAGGCATGGTTCACAGTAGACTGGATCCACGGCCGGATCATCTCACAATCCTTCTTCTTTGCAGCTGCCTCCAGCTTCTTGGAGATACCTGAAAACAAAAAAGCATGCATTCAAGCATATTTTTCATTGAGAATAGCATCCAAAAGAAACGCATATGTAACAAAGTTTTTTTTTCAAATTAAACTTTTACAACAAAATCTCTATTTCCACTGTATGTTTACAATATATATATATATATATATACCTTTTGCCAAGTGCCATACATCAAAGTAGTGTTTCACAGTCCCTTGCTCCTCTCATGTATTTCTGCACCATTCTGTGCCGATCTGTGATTAGGGCTTTAATGGTCAAACCATTACCATTAATGATTTGATCCAATCCTCTCTTCAAACCTTCAATCTCCATGTGTGGACCTTGTAACTTCATTGCTCTTAAATAGAAAGAAAATGCACAATTTGCTTAGTCGATTGATTGGTTAACAGCACTTTCAAGGACACAAAAGGCAGGCGACATTGGCTGGCTTGCACTGGGATTTAACTTTGCAGAGTAATCTAAACATAGATCATTGACAGTTTCAAAACAACCCATCTATTTCCCAGTAACCTAACAATGACTCGTGCTGACATGAAATTGATCTAACGAGTTATCTCGGGGTAGTCTTCCATATAGGTAAAATTGGATTCAGCTATGATACCAAAGCATAAACTAAAATACAAGAACACAATATGAAACATAACCCACCCAGCCCAAGTCCACATTCGTGCTAGGTGTACACTACATAATTCAAATTTGTTTATGCTAGTAGAGTAACCAATGATAACAAGATCTTGAGAGTTCTACAAGTCTAACTCCATTCTACTGGTCTGTCTGTCCATCTCTGTCTATCGTGACAATTTAACTGTTATAGAGATTATCATAGTGACATATACATAGTCTCAAATGACTACCATATATTATACCTGTACTAGCTGCATGTCGAGCACTTTATTTGCCTCCAAATCCATCAAAGTATAAGCCGCATATTTGGCTGAAAACCCAGGGGAATCACAATGAGCATCACCTCCACATATTATTTGCTTTCCAGCACGCTCTTGGATTAAGGAAGCTTGGTGTTTCTCCCATACCACTTCAACTGCTGGTACAATATAAGACGTTTGTAATGTTGTAAATGTCCGCTTACGGAAAGTATGAAGATTCATTCTCTCAAATAGATGTAATGCTTTTGCACAATTGATACCAGAGAAGAATATTGCTCCTGCAATAAATAAATTACTCCACGGCATTCTTCCATCACAAGGCTGACTTCTCCATTCTGAAATGTGCCCACTAACACAAACTGAATTTGTTGCAATAATTGTTTCTCTTGAAAATTTCACAAAAGTCTGAGCGGGTAAACAACATGATCGACATGTACTCGTCAATTACTCATCATGTACTCATCAATTCTGCCAAAGCAGATTCAGACACCAGAAAGTGGTGCTGATCTTCTGGTTTTGTGTCCTTATCGAGCCTATAGTTCATAGGCTTATCTTCATCAAAATCACCAGAACCATCACTATCCCCTTCATCATCTGTATCTGGTTCATATTCTAAATCATTTTATTATACACCTACCAATTTTCTACTCAAGAAAGAGCCAGAATTTTACCGTCATTTCCTACAAGCAGGAAAACGATACTATCATTTTCCAAACCCATATCACCATACTCTCAAATGAGGCTGAGACTACTTTATCCTCGAGGTTTCCTGGTGACAATAGCAGCACCCCTAGCGATCGAATGCCAACACTAGCAGTAAACAAAGCTCTCACAGTGACGTTAGTTAAGGAACCTTGCGTTATATGTAAAATATCTGAAAGGTCTAAATCATGTTTTTTTCACAACAACAATAAAAAAGCATTTTTCCTTTATTTTGAAGTAGTAAAATATTGCCAAAATGTTCATCTGAAAGAAGATCATATTCGGAAATCGCGTAACAAAACATTACAGTTGTTCAGTACAACCCATTTATGGAAATTCATAAATGGTAACGTTAGTGAGTTTCATGCATAATGGATGAATTTGAAATTATAAATGAGTAATGTTCTCTGCAACAAATCTGTACCATCAAGTTCCAACAATTTCTCGAATCCGGTTGTAAATAACTGTCAAAATAATGTTGTCATTCCCGTGTCAAGTTCCCATCGGAGCCTCTCGCAATGTATCACCAGAAACAGTTCAACCGCATTCAACCTGGCCTCTGAAATAAACTTCCAGTCATTCAGCTGGTGAAAACTTCCGTGATGCAAAATTTCAGAACTGCAAAATAACTGTAAATCACATATATGAGAAGTCTGTCAAGCGTCTAAAAATTTGTGTTATTGACACTGATGGTAGTCAAACTGAGTGAGCGTTGTTTCACAAACTTCATTCATAAAACTAATATTCATGTGCATGTCAGCCTTTCAAAAAGTAATTTGGTTTATGCTTTAAGATGAAGTTCGTATTATAGAGGTTGAATTTTTTTTATAGCAATTTCTTGTATTTTCAACTACATATAGTGATTTTGTTAAATTATCTGAAAATTGAAAGGTATATAACAAAAATATAATTATCACAGTAATGCGATTTTGATTGCTAGATCACGTTTCTGTGATAATACTATATATGTATATCTTGGGGTCATTGTTGTCTTCACTGTCAAGTTCAGTTTCATTATCTGAATCACATGTTGGGGGTTTTAGGAGCTCACACTGGATGCCTATGGATCTTGATGCAACTTGAACCTGAATTCTGCGAGCCCACCTTATGGGCTCCATTTTAACCTGAACTTTAACACTCCGTTTTCTTTCTTGTGGTTGGGAATGGAGACTTGGCGCCAAAGCTGGTGTGTCGAGTTCAGCAGCATCTACCTCAACCACATCACATATGCTTGCAGATGCGTCAAGCACATAGTTAGCATCATAAGACTGGAATGCTTGTTGCAGAACCTGAAAAGAAAAAAGAATGAGTATGATTTCTGAGGAAAACCATATTTGTAGTATCTATGGAGTATCTTTGCAACATATGAGTAGTTGCATGGCAACAATTGGTTCATTAGATTTATGGCCACATATCAGGGAAAAGGAAGAATGGGGAGGGTGCACAAAGAAGTAATCTTATCCAGTGTCATAGCCCAAGGCTCATGTTGATCAGGTGATGATGAAATTATGATAATTAATTAGCACTCGAAGTTATGCATTCCACTCTACTTAAAATACATAATAATGTTACTCTTATGTTAGCATCAGCATGTGAATTAAATAATTCTTTGCGTAATAAACTTCTGTTTTACTGTACACAAGGGCACATGGGGTGGGGGTGGGTGGGGTGGTGACAAAGCTGCAAAGGCAAGGGAATCTGTGTTAAACAGAGCTATTTTTTTTACATATATTTTTGTTTAAGTACTTCATTTACATTATGGACACTACATTGATCGAAATTTGAGTGCATAAAAACTTATATTTATTCACCTCTGCATTCCGGCGCTTGTGATAGACTCCTCTTACAAGTTGCGGCTTCACAGTTAGTATATTTTCCACCAGGCCCAGGGGTAGAAGAATGTCTGGCACTGCTGTCAGCTTCAGTCTTGCCCTGGCATTTAAATATCCCAGTTCTGCACGTCTCTCTGGATCAACTTCATACTGATCTTTTGAAAAATGCAAGCTGCAAAGTCTAGGAGTTACTGGCTCAAAATTATCACGGCAAGAGTAATGGATCCATGCCTTTCGGCGGATCTCATCTTTCGGAAATCTGAAGAAATTCCCAGTCAATGCCTTACTCGAATTATTGTTGCACAGTGGGTCATTTTGTAAATCCTTGTAAACGCTCAAATATAAGTACTGCTAACCCACTTACTCTCAAGCGCAATGAACCAACTGGATGCTGAATGGCCGATATACATGTGCAAAGGATCCTGTGACGTCAAGTGAATCCAGCCTCGTTTGTACTTGACAAATATGCATATCGAGGCGCTCGTGCAAATGATTGCCTATAATGTACTGCAACTCCCATTCAGTGTAAAATGGTCGCCCCAAACTATTATTTAATTAACCTTGGGCACCAAATGAGTAATATAACCACAACTTGAATTGTATGTTCCCTATTCCTTTAAGTAGGTGCTGCCCTATTATTTTCTCATTCCTTTTTTCTCTCTATCCAAGTAAGAAAAGAAGCAATTTTTAATTTCCAATTTTACCCATTTTGAAAACGTGAATAAAAAGTGTTGGATTATTCCTTCATTTACACTTGAAATATTTTTCCCAACAATAAACAATTAGTTTTAATTGGAATGTGTTACATGATAAATTAAGGAGTGATAAATTTCTAGCAGGGTTCAGATACTGACTGACCACTTTAAAGAGAGTGTAAAGTTTGATGATGAGAAGGTGGAGTGGCACAATTTAAGGCAGTTCTTGGTGCATATCAAGGAGCATATGTCCTTTAGACAGGCACTGGAAAATAATTGCCTTTTGAACAATATTGTCTGACATTGATTCAATAAATAAATAAAACAAAGAAAAACATTGATATAATGTTCTTAATGGAAAGGAATATATATTATGTTATTTATACTGTCATGATTATTTGAAAACACAAACACTGTCTTGACTCTTAAAGAATCTGTCCCTGGTAATTGACTTGGGATTCAGTTAGTTTTGGATCTTTTTGTACATCCATTTTAATAAATTTTATGTTCCATTTTTTTCAGGCTGTAAAGGTCATTCTCTGCGATGATCAGAATCACAAGTGTGTTAAGGAACAGGTTGACAGAGGGTGCTGAATTACCTTATGACAGTTAATACAGAAGGACTTTGCATAAAAGACTTTAATTTTAATGTGGCAATCAAAATATATGGGAAGTGAAGAAACAAAGGATATAATTTATTTAAATTCAAAGACAAATGAGTCTGGCATTAAATAATGTTACAACTTTGGGAAATAAAGAATAATATGTAAATATATTGATATTAATTTGTTCACTTTTTAATGCACATTTTAAAAAAAAACATTTTATGATGCTAACGAGCGCTTACCCCGATGCTATCAAAAATGTCTGGGGAGATCACTGAAATGCATTGATGGATAAAACAAGGCCACTGACAACCAGCACTATAAAGGAGAGTAAGACTTTTATGGGTATTAAAAGCAATCTTGGCCTAGAAGGCATTGTGATCTAGTATTTTGTGTGGAAACTAAGTCACTGTGACCTACCTTTGTGATCAAGGTACATGTAAACTATGTCATAGTTAGCTGTTTAAGGGCTGATACAGTCCTGAACTGATTAAATTCAACAGTACACTGACTTTTAATGTTAGATACAGTTTTTCAAACACAAAGAAAAGCAGGGCACTCATTATGGTATACAGTTGTAAAATTGCATCAACAGGTACAGTTTTATTGATCAGAAAAAGGGGTTCAAAATATAAAACTATAGCCAACTCTTTGTTGTGTTAAGTGCCAGTCAAAGTGATCTAGTTCTACCATGATGTATAGTACTGTTTAACATTGGGCAAAATACAAACTTTATTTACTTTTCGTGCACAAATAAAAAGGAAACTCACATAAACAAAATTTAGCACACGTCTTTCAAGCACGAAGACCGAGTCACAGTTCTCTTTTTATTGTTTGATTGTAGTACAGATCAAGATGCATTCATATATATTGATTTTCATATGTCCGTACTAATATTTATGTTCACACAAATGTTACGACATTAATCACATCGTCACAAAAATAGGTATTAATGGATAATGACCTTTCAATATTCAGGCCCATTGTTACTTTTGAACTAATAATGTTGGCATTAAGAGTTAGCCAACACGCACAATGAAGACGGTGAGATCGCTATGTTTTGTAACTTGTTTTTCTTTTTTTCCCCCTCATCTTAGACAGGGGCAAAACAAATAATGGAAAAATGGAGGTTAATCTGTGTCATGTCTCTAGCCTATGGATTGGACTTGATCAATTGTTTTAGTGTGCATACAACAAATGGAAATGAAACAGAAGATACATCACTCTCTCTGATGAAATTGTTACATTGAATTTCCATTTTGACAGCCCGATGTGACCTCCTGCATGTTGTAATGGAGCATCAGTGTTTAGTGTACCGTACTTGTGACTGAAACATTGCAGGTTCGTATCCTACCATCAGATCAATCTGTGTTGGCTACCATGGTGAGTCCTTGGGCAATTGCCTTGGAACTAAATAACCTACACATGTAGCCATGCCGTATAACACTAAACCAACCTGTTTTGATACAAGAATAATATTAGTACTATAGAAAAGTACCAAGAGAGAATGCGAGTGAAACTGTATGAAACAGAGTTGTAACTGTATTTCATCCATGAAATCAATCCAAATTAAAATTTTCTTAATGCTTATAATTAATACAAATTTGTTCCAAGAATGAACCAGCAGGATTTTTTTTATTTGAGTGCTTTCTCGTCTGCTTCGCCTTGTACATGGTCCAAGAACTTTCGCACAACTACTTTTGCAAGAAAAGTAGGTCATTACAACCATAATTTTTTTTTTTATGGCTGCTAACATAAGAGACAACTGCTGATGCACACATAAAGTTTCATGACCATATATGCAACTGCACTACATGTAAATAAAAAAAAATCCATGGAGAATGAAAAATACTAGTTTGAGTTTTTTCTGACCTTTCCTACCCCAATTTAGTCTTTTGGACTGTTGTGTTGGGTGGGGTGGTCAGAGCTCATTCACTATTGAAAATAAGGGATTTGCAGAGGCAAGCAAAGCTAAGTGACATTATATTGAATCCTACCTGCCTGATGCAGACACACAGACTATTCATCTTTTCATGCATAACAATGAAAAGTTATTTCATCCCTTTAAAAAGCCATTGCACGAGCCCAATCTGATCAAAATTGAGACCAACTTGTTAATAAAATAGAGTGGGAAAGGTCAGAGGAAACTTTTATGTCACTTCTACTTTCATTTACCTTCTGCCTGTGGTAAATTCAGACATGAACACATCAATAAAATTTAGTGTATATATGTTTCTAATGCACACAAGTGTCTGTGATCACTATGAACTCTTTTTGCCAATAGTTAGTAGTACCATCCATGGACAACATACCATTTAACAATAACTTGATAGGATTGCTCAGCGGTCACTTGGAATTTCGCATATGCAATAGGATATAATGCAGTCCGATGTATCAGCATATGGAAGAATTTCTAGCAAACTTTGCCAAATTAGTTATGATCGCTGGATAAATATAAGCACAGTATGTTTTAGAACTGTTTTGCACAAGTTTCACCCTGAAATTTAGCTACTAGTAACATCGAAAATAAACATTGCCAAAAATCAGTTTTGAGTGTCCCCCTCCCCCCATCAAATGGCTGTTTGTGCACATAAACTCTAAGATCCATGTCTTAGTTGAGAAGGCCAAGGAAGAGATAAAATGAATTATTTTAAGCAAATTATTGTATATATCTTTTTTGATTACAGCATTTTGTTTAAAAACTGGCGCTTTCTATGATTCCGTTGATCATCCCTACCCCCTTAGTTACGCATACATAGAAAGTGGAAAGGGGACATGAATATCATTAATAAAAATAGTAGGGGTCACCTGCTTGTTGTCCCCTCCCCCAATCTGCCCCTGATAAAAAGAAGATCCACTGGATCCAACACACTTATACAAAAGAGATATATGTCCAGACAGAAAGATATATCTTTTTTAAGGAATGCATTGATCATAGAGACATACAGTTAGATATGTTTACAGTGAAGTAGACAGGGTACCAGACTAGTGTCACACAGGTACTTAACAGATGTCCTGGGTCTGCCCAGTTGTCCATATACAGACTAGTGTCACACAGGTACTTAACAGATGTCCTGGGTCTGCCCAGTTGTCCATATGCAGACTAGTGTCACACAGGTACTTAACAGATGTCCTGGGTCTGCCCAGTTGTCCATATACAGACTAGTGTCACACAGGTACTTAACAGATGTCCTGGGTCTGCCCAGTTGTCCATATACAGACTAGTGTCACACAGGTACTTAACAGATGTCCTGGGTCTGCCCAGTTGTCCATATACAGACTAGTGTCACACAGGTACTTAACAGATGTCCTGGGTCTGCCCAGTTGTCCATATACAGACCAGTGTCACACAGGTACTTAACAGATGTCCTGGGTCTGCCCAGTTGTCCATATACAGACTAGTGTCACACAGGTACTTGACAGATGTCCTGGGTCTGGCCAGTTGTCCGTATACAGACTACTTTGATAGCACAAGTGATCTTGATACTGTTGTTTATAAGTAAACATTTTATTGGGAAAAGGGGTTGGCGGGAATTACTCTAAATCATCTCATGTCATGCAAGCATCAATAAGCTCTGGCCCTATATTCTGGAAGCTTTCTTCCTAATTTGACACTCTGTAACTTTACTATGAATAAATTCAGAATCAATGAACTTCATAGGAGTTTCATTACTTTAGATGTGCTATAAGCACTGAATTAGTGCCGGGTTTGGAAGCTGCACTTCAGTACGAGTTTTGCACTTATAGAGTTTTGACAGTATAGATCCGAGCCCTAATTTTGCCAACATTAGTCTTCAAGTTATCATATATACTCACTTATAAGTTTGGTCCAACTGCCAACTGCACACCCAGATCCGCTGATGCAATATGCGCCAGCAGATCTGGGTCTATGCAGTTTGTTCAGAGTAATCAGTAGAACAAACTACATAGACCCTGATCTGCTGATACAGTATGCGACAGCAGATCAGGGTTTATGTTGTTTGCAACTGCAATTGTCTTATAAGCGAGTATATACAGTAAGTCTTGACTTAACTGATTTGACGAGAAGTCAGACTTAAATTTCAGTCAATCAGATTGATGGAGTCTACACTGAAGTTCTGTTGGTGAAATCCATGCCTGACCAAGCAATCAACAACTAGGCTAAAAGGACTTAAACTTTGGACAGTCGTGTATTTGTATCAACAAATATGTTTTATATCAAGGGAATACTCTCGTAAAGTTCCAAGAAAAAGTATATCTTCGTAATTGAACATCTCATGTAAACGTTCAGTCTCTCGAAGTTTTATTAAAGTTCACCTTGTAAAAAATGGTGGCATTTATACAAGAACTTGTACATGCAGATGAATAGACATTTTAGACATGCACATGTTATGCAAATATTCAATGGTGCAATGTTGAAATAAAAGGTAAAACCACACATGATGCTTCTACAAACAAGTTTCAATACTAATAAAACATATATTACATAAAGTTGTTTTTTTTAAAATTTGTTAACAAAACTAAAACTATTTACATCTAGTTATACTGCATCAGATTTGTCTACATGATAGGTAATATCTGGTCAGACTGTCATTACACTGTGTAGCACATAGATGAGTCTACATACTAGGCAATATTTGGGCAGACTCTCAGTACACTGCATGGCACATCAGATCTGTCTACATGATAGGTAATATCTGGGATGACCGTCAGCACAATGTGTGACACATCTATAACTGAGGAAAGATTTTCTGTACACCAGGTGTCTACATGATAGGTAATATCTGGGATGACCGTCAGCACAATGTGTGACACATCAGATGTTTCTGCATGCTAGGTAATATGTAGGCAGACTGTCAGGACACTGTGTGGCACATCTGGAACTGAGGAATGGTCTTCTGTACACCTGGTGTCTAATTGATAGGAAATATCTGCATGAACTGTCAGTACACTGTGTGGCACATCAGATGTGTCGACATGCTAGGTAATATCTGGGTGCACTGTCAGCATACTGTGTGGCACATCTGGAACTGAGGAAAGGACCTCTGTACACAAGGTCTTCAATTCATCCTGGAGAAACCCACGTGATTTCCACTGAAAAATAAAAGGTCATTCTTACTTTTCACAGCTATAATTAATTTTATAATAATAATATAATATTTTAAAATAAAAACATTTACTGAAAACAACCTAAAGGTGCCAGGTTGAAGGCTTAAAGTTAATTGCACCTCCCCTTCTGATTTAGAAGTTTATACACCAAAGTAAATAAAACATAACTCTGACAAGTGAAAATAAAAATGTAGGCAATGATTATCATATATGCTTGCTTAAAAGTTGGATCCAACTGCATAATGCGCCGGAATATCAGGGTCTATGTTGTTTGTTCTACTGATTACTTCCAACAAACTGCATAGACCCAGACCTGTTGGTGCATTGTGTGACAACAAATCTGGGTCTGTGCAGTTTGCAGTGCCAGACTGACTTATATGCAAGTATAGACGGTATATCAAGATATCTTCAACTCTGAAAATACTTAAAGCATCAATAAAATAAACCAACCTAGAAAAAAAACCTGTGAACAAAATGTTTTCCTTGTCACTTACTTTTATATATAATACCAGGTAATTGCAGAGAATGATGTATTCAAGCACAAAATTTGAATTATCCATAATCATTACACTAAGTATTTCAAAAATGGTGGTAGTGGCTGCAATTTAATTGAATTTATTTAATATTTTATTTCCATGTCATAAATGTTATTTTACACATGCCTGCAGTCCTGTGTATGCTACTACTGCCTTTTTGCTGTGCATTACTCAGAACTGAGCCAAATTTCATAAGACAATCAGAGAATGAATAACAAATAAACAGAATAAGCCATGGAATATTGATGAATTTTTAGGGCAATATATATGTACAGCCATGAACATTCTTTGGTTCGACGTTTGCTGTTACTGATCTGAACACTTTTGAAGGGAAAAATGCTAAATTAGTAGTTATTGAAGCTTCAATTACCAAATCACATGCTGAATTCAATTAGGAAAATTAAAAATTTCAAAATACATGTACAATCTATGCTTGTTCTTGTATCACTTCTTATACTGCCTTCCTTCCACGTTGTGAACAATTTGCCCAATAAGGATATTGCCACTGTTCAATTCCTTCAAAAAGTGCCATACTCACCAACTACCACAAGTAGCCATTTTCAATTATTACACCAATTAACTGTTATTTCATCACATTAAGACACCACAATTATTTACTGTACCACAAAGTTTTTGATTTGTGCCATTATACAGCTTGACCGACATAGCATGTCTTTTTGCCCTTTAATTAAAACAGACAAAAACGGAATTGTCCACTCAAGAAAAAGGAATATTTCTATGCATGCAATGTGTATGCCAGATGCGAATGAGAAGATTCATCCAGACCATGTAAGAACATGCATGCATACTTGCGTATAGGTCGATACCAACTGCAAACTGCATAGACCCAAATCTGCCATCGCATAATGCACCAGCAGATCTGGGTCTATGCAGTTTGTAAGGACTAATCAGTAGAACAAACAATATAGACCCTGATCTGCCAGCGCATTATGCGATGGCAGATCTGGGTCTATGTTGTTTGCATTTGGACTTAGCTTATATGCAAGTATATACAGTACTTTGCAAGTGGCCGTTCATTGAAAGGTCATATTAAGACAAGTCATTCTGGTCAACATATACTGAGAAAAAGTGCACACATACACTTCATGATCTACCTTTTAAATCTGTCTCTCTATCTGACTTTCTGTCTGTCTGTCTCTTTCTCTGTTTCCCAAGACAAATGAATCACTAGTATCAACTTTCATACAAGGCCAAATCTGTTCAAAGTATGATTATTGGTACAGACTACCCTTCTGCAAACAAAAAGTGGTTGCTCAAGACAGGTAGTCAGTTATAACAGGTCTGTGCAGGTGGGCCAGTTTGCAAGGTCAAAATACATGAAGGAAAAATACCCATAATTACTGCATATATACTGTATTCTTTATTCATAGTTCTTGTTAAAATATTACATGTTTTCATAAAAAACATTCTATAGCACAAAAAATACATCGTTCACAAACTTTATAATTTTATTTTATGTTTATGTGTAGTCTGTTGGCATTATGACCATGACCCAACAAAACCGCGCATGACAAAAGAGCGCCGATAAAAGAATGCAAGACAATGAGCGCCGACAAAAGAACTTTAAAAATAGTATATTATTGAAAACATTAAAAAAGTTACAATGTTATTTTTGTTTATAATCTAATTTCCAAAATATGAACAATGTCACAAATATTAGATTAGAAAAATAAATATTATGTTATTTTTTTTGTTTATAATCTAATTTACAAAATGTGAACATTGCCACAAATATTAGATTAGAAAAATAATTATTATGATGTTTTTTTAGTTTATAATCTAATTTACAAGATATGAACAAGTAAATAACATGTCTTGATGTTTTTTGCTGGATCAGGAGCGTGATTGTGCTTAGGTGATGACAGGACATTGTCGTTCAGTATCTTCAATCTTCCATGGCAGCCATCTTTCTTGCAGCATCTCCAGGATGTACTCACATCAACATTTTCTCTATCCTTGTGATATCTGTAACTGTTGACCAACAAAATAGCCTTGCCTTTCTGGGAATAAATCTTCTCCATGTTTAATTTTTATACACTTATATATGCCCTAAAAGTAATTAATGTATAGATTTCATGATCCGCTGATTTCTAATAAGTAATTAATAGGTTTCATATAAGATGCAACATCTTTTGTTCTGATCTTAATCAACGTGTTTACAATATCTAAGTAGCCTAAATAATGTTCAGGTTTCATATGCGCTGTGCTCTTTTGATGGTGCCCTTTGTTGGGGTGAAACTGATTGAGCTCTTTTGTTAGTGCTCTTTTGTCGGTGCGCCCATTAAGGCATATGAATTGCTAAGTTACCTATAAGGTAACACCGACTTAGCCTGTCCATAAATTGTAAAGTTCACTATGATAACACTTACTCAATAAATGTATTTACAAGCCAAAAACCAAAACATCACCCATGACATAAAGAATAAATGGTTCAACTCAATAAATGAAAGTATGTAACAGATGCACTAAAGTGAACAGATGACGATATCTCCAACCTTGGCAAGTTTGGACTAATGTGCAGGTTTTAATAACAGTAACATTAATAAAGCAACAAAGAATAGACACCTTTACAATAACTACAGAATTAACTAATCTGGAGAAAGCATATAACTTATTAAGAGAAAAAGACAATGACCTTGTAACTCCACAGACAAATGATTTAAGGCTGTATCCACTGCAATACCGTATTAAGCGGTGTAAACCACACACTTTTTTCACCTAATTTTCTTATTTTAAGTTGGGGTGCGCATTTTATAGAAGAACTAAAAAAAAAAATTCCAGGTCGATCTGACGAAAGGATGAAGGCACTATAACTGCCTACATGTGTTACATTCACTCATTGTGAAATATTAAATCCGTTGATTGTTGCATTGTAATTAAATTGTTTACCTATACTAACCTTATTAAAGAAATAAATATTGCTTACAAACCTGATAGTCTTGTTCTTTGATTGCTTATGTTAACAAACTTGTCTTATTTCACATTACTGTGTAGCGTTTGTTCTGTGCCTCAACCGAAAATACATGTACATAATGGCTGGTAACTGTGCCGTAATTACCGTACCTGTGCCGTTAATGTTCAGTATTCCATATCTGTGGATCTAATACATTTTGTCTTCATTTATTCTTGGATGAACTGAAATATTATATTTATCATTCAAGCAGTGTTAATGTTCTCATCAGAGGCACCTTTAGGGGACATATTTTTGGCAACTACGGTTTGTCTGTTACGGTAACACTGACATATTGTGAAATAAAATAATCAATGTATGAAGTTGGAAAACTTTTTTTTTTCTTTGGAAAATAAATTTAGTTTTTTAGTTTTATTTCTTATCTAAATGATAGTATTTTATATTTCTTTGTGGTTATACAGTGATCAATGCTTCACTGACTTGGTGTGGTCTTTTCAAGGTTATCAGCGGAGCTAATATATAATTACCGTACCTGTAAATGTTCAATATTTGATAACTGTGGATTTAATTATTGTTTTCATCATTTATTCTTGTTGGACACATCGTGAAACAAAATAATCAATTAATGTACAAGTCGGAAAACATTTTTCTTTGGAAAATAAACTTGGTTCTAAGTTTTATTTCTCATCTTAAATCAAAGTATTTGATATATTTTTGTAACTATACAGTGATCAATGCTTCACTGACTCAGTGTGATCTTATCACGGTAATCAGTGCCAGCTAAGCTTTGATGTGCGAAACATAGTTACAATGTTTTGTCTAGGTAAACTTCCAATTTATTTTACTTTTCTTTGGAAAATAACCTTGGTTCTTTGTTTATTTCTCATCTTAAATCATAGTATTTGATATATCTTCGTGACTATACAGTGATCAATGCTTCATTGACTCAGTGTGATATTTTCACAGTAATCAGTGCCAGCTAAGCTTTGATGTGCTGAACATGGTTACAATGCTTTTTGTAGGTAAACTTGCAATTTATTTACTTTTCTTCGGAAAATAAGCTTGGTTTTTTGTTTTATTTCTGTTCTTAAACCACAGCATTTGATCCTTCTTTGTTACAATCGAGTGAGTAATATTTAATTGACTCAGCGTGGTGTTTTTAAAGGTAATCAGCGCCGGTTAAAGTAAACATAATCACAACATATTGTCTTGGTAAATTCTATCTAGGGCACTGAGATATATTTTAGTAGTGTCATGAAAGTCCAAATATGTATAAATACTGGACCTGAACTTTCACATAGCATCTTGTATTTTATCAAATGCCAGGAATGATGACAGACGAGGACATAAGGTGACTTTTCAAGAGTGATGAGGACAAAGATGAATTTGAGGGATTTGATGCAATAGACTGAACTCCATCAACAATGTGAACCTTAAACTGCCCTTTTTAGGGACAACCATAAAATCGGAAAGATATACTTTAAAGTTTGCCACTTTTTCATTCTTTCTTTTACGATATCTGTAAAAAAAAAAGTATTGGTTATAATCGGGTGCCACATACTGAGAGAAAAGACCAGAGAAACAGTCATGCGTTACTTTATTGTAAAGAATTCAAACGTCGAGTAACAAATGATGATCTGTGCACTATCCAAACTTTCTGACTGATGTCGTGCTACAAAACGGAGCGAAATTATTAAGATTTTAAAATGTATTATATCAGATGCGTGTTATAGGCAGAACTACGTTTTTTCCCCTCATTCTGGGTTGAAATTCGGGGTGCACGTTATACACACCAAAATATGGCCCATTGAACACCGAGTGCAAAGATCTCTCATTATTACATCATTGGCATTGTGCAGGATTTCACAACAAAGAAGCAAACAATACCAACCTTTGAACTATGTGCATCCAGGATTACTAATCCTTTAAAGACAGAATAGTTAATTATAATAATGATTTTGATGACTATGGCACTACAATGGAAGTTTGTTAGAAGTGCACAAGTCTGGTTTACGGTCTTAGCCATACAACTTTACCTTACAAATCTAACAAAACCGGTAAGCAGACTCAACTTTTTCCCTCAATTATTTTATCAATCTCGGTTTGCAACAATCTGCACTCTGCATGCAGACTGAGCTCAGCAATTGTGGTTAAAAAAGATAAAGGTCAATGGTGTTTATATTTGTTTTTATGATGAAGTCATTTATAGCAGTGTCAAAACGTACATTTTGCCCTAAAATCATGGCTGCTGGTCACATTCAGCAGGTGGTCACTCATGACAGTGTGTTTGTTCAATAAAATAGATTTGTGCATGATGATTTTGGTTGTAAATGACAGGTGGTTGCCCAAATCAGGTTTTGCTGCATAATGATAATTTGCCAAGATCACCTGAAGAAACAGAGCTTACATATAAATGATCACTTGCCTTGGATTTCTTCTTTGATTTCGCTGGAAGACTAAATGGAAAAATCTCTCTTTCTTTTTGAAGAATATCATGATACAACATCTTTGGTTCCCTGTGAGGATGTTGAAATAAAAACAAAGAAATGTTAGTCACAAACTCATCTCAGATTCAATTTAGATTTTTCATAAAGATAAAGGAGATAAACCCAAAGACTCTCATATTCAAATTAGAGGGGAAATAATGATGTACAGTGGCATAAAATTGCCAAATCTTCAACAAAATTCCAAATGGGCCCAAGATTGCTCACCTGCCTAATAGCCAAATGCAAGATCGGTTAGCCTAGAAATCTAGGTCAGTAGAATGCTTTAGACATTTTTCTTCCAATGCTGATGACTGCATATGCTATGAAAACAGTTGTTTCAAGGTTTCTCTATTTTTAGTATGGTTTGCCCAAAGACCAAGGACACACCATGGTAGCTGACCTGAGGCAATATGATTGTAAGATTCAAACCCAAACCCTTCTGGACATGCTAACCACTGAGCCACAGTGGTTCCTGCCTCCATTAGTTGCCCCTTACAACATGCAGGAGAGCACATCTGGCCTGTTTTACATCTGCATGCTTACAGGGGTTCTATGTTTTGTGTTTTCATACATATTTGAAAGTACATCATTAGTCCAATATTGAAAGACCTTTATGCCAAGATGCTTTCTGTCAAAGTTGGATCAAATTCTGTGGATCGATATTTTTTGATAAAAAGTTGTTTCAAGGGTTTTCTATTTCAAGTAAAAACAAATGTTCATTACATACTTGCATCAACTGCACAAATTTGAAAGCTCTTTTTGCCAGGATGCTTTCTATCAAATTTGGTCCAATTTATTGACCGGTTTTTAAGATGTAGTTTTAAGGTTTTTCTATTTTTCAGTAATGGTCGCCATACCTGATGGCAAATCTGCATCATTTGTATAAAACTTAAAGTACTACATGTGGGGTAGAAAAACTATGAAAATCTGGTGACCAGCTTTTTGAAAATCTGGTTGCCCAGTAAATTAATGCAGCTGCCCCCAATATTGTCATAATTAAAATTATTCAACAACTTTTGTAATATATATATAGTTAGTTCTAATTGTACGCAATACTTGTAATTCACCATCAGTCCTACTAATGGAAAGTATCACACAATTTTACAAACTTATTTAATCTATTTAAGATCAGCAAATAATAGATAATAATATAATTTCTTTTTTTTAAACACTGTTGTGTTGTCCATCATCTTTCTACTATTGACCATCCCTGACCACAAACTTATCCATATTTGACGTTTATCCGAGTTTTTATCAATACAGTTCATGTTATTGTTAATCTGATACTATTAATCCTGTCACAGTGTCTAAACTGCCATGGAACTGTAAACTATCCACATGGGATTTTTGTTTAGCCATTACACATCAAGCTAATATATATTGCAAATATAATTGTCATTGGTTTCATTATTTAAAACTTGCCATATTCCTTTAGCTAAAGTTAGCCAACAAAAGCAACTGTCATATGCTCCACAGTGAGTAGCAGACCAAGCATAATACTAGATCATAGGCATTAAGTGTACTAAGCCAAAGATAAAAGATGCCACTATCATATGACAAAAGATGAACAGTTGTTTCTTTATGGGTTCACCCTGAGGGTCTGGTAGTATGGACTGTTATTACTTATTCAGATAGTGAGTAGCCGACACATAAGGATTACCAATTAGTGTGGCCTCTTATTGATAGCAATCCCCAAACACTCAACTACAGAATTATATGGAGATAATTTGGGCACCCTGCTGTAGGTACACAGGGACAATTTAATGATCAGGGCTATTCCAGATATTATGGTGTGGGAGGGTCGGATGGCAGTACAATTAAAATATTATACCTGGTAGTATTTTTAATTTATAAAATATGCATGATGGAGTCAAAACTGACTTTTAATTTATGCCTGGTGGTGATTTTCAGCATATGGATATGATGCAATTTATATAGAACATAAACCGGCATAAAGGTGCAAGATGATGAAGAAAACAAAAAACTTCCGCGTTCGACCTAGTCGGAGTTTCCTCTGACCCTTCCCACCCCATTTTAGATATTTGGACATTTACGTTGGGGTGTAGGGTCAAAACACATTGCCTATCTAAAAGTTGGAATTCGCTGAGGTAGCCGCTTACAAAGCGGGCCTAGCAAACTTAAATGACCTTACATCGAGCCATACCTGCATCAAATTGATAGGAGGATTTATTTTGTCAGAAATTGCAATTATAGCATTCGTTATTTGTTTAATCCGACGACAGACAAGACAAAACTACAGTGTTGATGAAATTTGACTTGATACTCACCATTTGCATAACTAGTCATGTGACTACCCAACTCTCGCAGCCTGTCCATGACATTAGAGGTCCAATAGTCACGTGATACCAATGGAAAAACCCTTTCCAATGTTGTTGTACAAAAAAAATTGCAAATATTAAATGAAAGTGATGTAATGTTTGTAAAAAAAATAATGAAAGGACACATAATTCTCCACATATTTATTCAGAGAACGTCCAGAAACCTGTTGATATCACAGTAACTTGGACAAAGCAGATTCAGCAAGCAAAGAGCACAGCAAACGTAGTAGTCACGTGATACCAACAAAACTATCGTTGACACACGCTCTCTGCTTTCTCCAAGTTGATGCCTCATTGAGAGGTTTCTGGTAGTTGTTCTCGGAATATATATGTTGAGAATTACATTTCCTTTTGGTTTTGTACAAACATTACGTGACATTGATTTAATATTTTCGAATTTTTTGTACAACAAGATTGGAAAGGTGGTTTTTCTTTGTATCACATGACTACTGGACCTCTGATGTCATGTTGGTTGCGAGAGTTGGATAGTCACGTGACTAGCAATGCAAATAGTGAGTACCAGGTCAAATTTCATCAATGCTGTAGTTTCATCTCATCAGCGGATTCAACACATAATGAATGCTATACTCGCAATTTCTAAGAACATAAACCTTCCTCCTATCGACCTGATGCAGGTATGGCTTGATGTAAGGTTGATTAAGTTTGCTAGGCCCGCTAGTAAGCTGCTACCCTATGCTGCCCAACATACAGTAAAAACTGTCCTAGTGGTCACCTGTGTTCAGCGTCAGTCTAATCCTCCCCACCCCCCCGGGCAAATTTCCTATATAAATGCCCTGTATTAACGGTTACCTGCTTTCAGCGGCCAGGTGTTTCTTAACCAAACCATGGTTTCACCCTGCCTAAAGCGGTCACTGGAACGTATCAGCAGTGACCACTCCAAGTATGCAAATTAAACACTTCTTTTGTTTGATGAGCAAGGCATTGTTTAGATAAAGGTATATCATGTAAATCGATGTTTAATCATTTCATATCTAGACTGTACTTACCGTACTCACTCTGTCAGTCAAACTCAAAGGTGTCAACATGTCGGCTTCGAAAGCAAAGTGGTTTTTGTCCTTACATGAGAGAATCGATGCAATTCGCTTGCTGGATAGTGGACAAAGTAGTTGTGTAGTTGCAGCAGCAATGGAAATTGGGTGAACTCAGATCCAAGGGATTATTAGGCATAGGCGAGATATTATGGCCGATTTTGAGAACAAAGTTAATCCAGAGTGTAAGAGATTACGTACAATCACATCAAATGAGTGCAGATATATGTACACTGATGATATTTCTTATGGTTTATAAGCTACTAACAATAGCTTCTTTCCAATCCCTAATCATCAAAGATCTTGCACAAAAGCCGACTGTTTTTTGATCTTGGTGAGTTTGAGCAACTGCTTAATCCATCAATATTGTTTGAAGTGTGAACACCTGTTTTCATGCCTAATTATACCAGCTAGCCTAACAAAAAGTCAGTTCCATGTTTGACAATCACAGGTAAGCCGTCTATTAGCAATTGTATATAGACGCCGTTTCTACTCATAAGTGATGATGTAATGTACTTGATGGATTAAAGTGGAACTTTTTATTTTATTATTTTGTTGTTTTTCTTTTTGCTAATTAGCTAAACTAAATATATGTATCTTGATAGCATACTACTACTACTACTACTAATAATGCTAATGCTATTCGATGCATAGTACATGTATTTGTCATGAACCAAGTTTGAGAGCTGAACATGTTTTCAGAGGTCACCTGTCTTCAAAGGCCACTTTGGCCCTTTCCCACGGGTGACTGCTGAACACAGGTTTGACTGGATCTAAAATGAGGTGGGAAGGGCCAGAGGAAACTCGGACTATGGGGGCTCAAACAAATTGTATGTCTCGGGGGTGGGGGGTGGGTGTGGGATGGGTGTGTGTGGGTGTTAAACAAACTATATACTTTTATCGGCGTTCTTTTGTCATGGGTGGGGGGTGGGTGTGGGTGGGTGTTAAACAAACTATATACTGCACCCAAGATTCTGACAATTTCATGAAAACTATCTTAGCGACTGCCTTTCATCGTAATATGCATTCATGCTAGGTTGAATTTCCGCAAATAAATTTCATGTAAGGTGCTGCATGAAGAAATATATATATTTCATCCAAGGTGGGGGGGTGATATTAATTATATTTTATGCCTGGTGGGTGAAAATAAAAGTGCCTTCTGGCCCACCCATACCATTATTTCTGGAATAGCCCTTGAATGTTTGTCACTGGAAAATAGATAAAATTCCATGAAAAGTTTTAACATGATCATTTTTTTAATACTACTTTCAGTTGCCTGACTGGCAGGGCTGGCTCAAGTGTATTTGGCGCCCTAGGCAAACATTAAGCCTTGCGCCCCCCCTCCCCGACAATTAACTTTCGAAAATGAATATTGTACCTTTATTCTTTCCTTCTGTTTTTCTTTTTCTATTTTTAGATGCTTATTATCTTATATTTTATGCTATTTCTCTTTCTTTTTTTATTCATTGTTTTTTGCTGCCACTTTCGTAATGGAAACATTGATTTGGCATCATTTGTAAAATATAAAAGCCCTTTATGCCAGGATGCTCAATGCCAAGTATTGTTGAAATCTGGCCAGTGGTTTTCGAGATGAAATTTATAATAGCAAATTCTGACGGCTAATACACAACACAATCCAGATGCAGGGCTATGAGAACATCTGTAAAAATTACCTGAATGAATCAATAATCTTGACAGAAAAGAGGTATGTTTATAACATGAATCTTATCAAAATACGGTGAAATTAAAATTAAAATCAGAATATAATGTGAAAAAGAATATAAAGTCACACTGCCTTTCTAGAATTTAAGTCACAGTACTGAGACAAAGTGACATGAATAATAAGTAATAGAAATGTACTTGATATATAACAAGTTTCTGTAGAGATACTAACAAACAACAATTAAATTTAAGCAAGAGCATACACCTACCACTTTTTAATCTCAGAATGCTATTTGCAATCAATTAAGCAAGTGATTCAAGACTGAACAACAATTCAAACAACCAATTTAACTAACAAAGCATGTGGAAAATGACACAGCAGAGGGGTGCACTGAAATGGAAAGAGGGATACACAGTGGGAGTAGAAGAGGAGGGGCTGATACCCCTCTATTTCTTTCTAGCTGGAACACTGACTTATGCTACACTTTGTTTCTATACTAACATACAAAATGCTGAATGCTGGAAATTCTAAGTATCAAAAGGGAACCCTATGCAACTTACTTGACTTGATTACGAAGTTTGGTTGAAAGACCTTTAATGGTTAGAGAGTTATGCTCCAGAACAACGTTTATGGACCGACAAGCATAGTAACAGCTATATCCCCCCATATTAAATACTGCGGGATACAAATATAATGTTTTTCCAATCCTGCTTTAAAAGATCTTTTATGGCAGATGCTCAATGTAAGTTTCCAATACTAACACTAACTGCGGTTGATTGATGCAAATGTTTCAATGAAAGCTATTGGATTATCTTAACAACCTCCTCTATTTCTATCACAGGTCATCATGATGTAGTCCCATCAACATTATATACTTGTAAGTGAAACAGAAAGATGGAGTCATCTCCCCACCAGAATGATACTGATGCCCACAATTTCACAACAGCAAAAGGCACATCTAGATTACTGGTGTGATATGTATCAGGAATAACAAAATCTATTGCCCGGGAGCCCAGGACAACTAAGAATTGATGCCAGGCAACCATTTTTCCCAAAGTAAAGGCCCAGTCAGGCAACCAAAAGTATTTATTTTAAAAAATGAGCATGTTAAAAATTATAATGGAACTTTATATATTTTCCAGCAAGAAACATTTGACCATTAAATTGTCCCTCTGGGTTGCTACAGCAGGGTGCCCAAATTATCTCCATATAATTCTGGAGTTGAGTTTTGGGTGATTGCTGTTGGTAAGAGGCCACATTAATTCTCACTTGTTGGCTACTCATTATCTGATTAAGTAATCACAGTCCATTCTACCAGCCCCTCAGGGTTAACTGTTAAAGAAACAAGACTTACGAATGATCATCTTTTATCAACACACTAACATATGGTAGCAGTATCTTTCAGTTTTGACCTGACAAACTTAATTTCTATGATCTAGTATTACACTTCCTCATTGGTCTGTTGAAGAAATGAGCACTCACTGTAGAGCATATGACAGTTGCTTCTGTTGGTTAACTTCAGCAAAAGGAATATGGCAAGTTTAAATAATTAAATAATATGGCAAGTTTAAATAATTAAATCAATCACAATTGTTGTTTCATACTACATTAGCTTCTTGGGTAATGGCTAAACAAAAATCCCACATGTATGTATGTATATATGTAGTCGTGTTTTATGGCACATCAGCACAATAGTGGCTATATGGTACCAACAAAAGGTACAGTCCAAAAAATGTAAAAATAGATTGCACACAAATTTAGCAAGATAAACCCTTCCCCCAAAACTCTAAACATGAAGTACAAGAAGATAAAAGATAAAATGTAAAGATGTTAAAAAGTTTGTAAAATGGTCTGTAAAATGTATATGAAATAGAAGATAAAAGAAACAAATATAAAAGAAACAAATATAAAATCTTTAAAACATATGGTCAGAAATACAAACAAGACAAATGGACAAAAATATTTAAACTGAAGAATTGTGAATAGAAAAAAGCACATCTAGACCACTAGTCTAATATGTGTACCAAGTTTCATAGAGATATCTTGATTTGGAGTTCTGCTCCAGAAACAAAAGTGTGATGGATGGAAGGAAGACCAAATGGATAGAAACATTAAAATTAATGAAATTCAGGAACTGTGAACAGCAAAAGGCACATCTGAAGCACTAGTCTAATATGTGTACCAAGTTTCTTAGAGATATCTCGAACAGTTTAAGTTATGCTTCAGATATAAAAATGTTTACAAGCAGACAAAAGGATTATGAATAGGGACTGAAGACAGATATGGCAAGGGTGATATCCACCAGTATTACATGAGGAGTGTAAAAATCAAAGGCACAAAGAGCTACCATATTTATTTTCCCATTTGAGAAGGTATGAATACAACTTTACAACTTTGAGAAGGTGTGAATACAACTTTACAACTTTGAGAAGGTACGAATACAACTTTACAACTTTGAGAAGGTGTGAATACAACTTTACAACTTTGAGAAGGTATGAATACAACTTTACAACTTTGAGAAGGTGTGAATACAACTTTACAACTTTGAGAAGGTGTGAATACAACTTTACAACTTTGAGAAAGTGTGAATACAACTTTACAACTTTGAGAAGGTGTGAATACAACTTTACAACTTTGAGAAGGTATGAATACAACTTTACAACTTTGAGAAGGTGTGAATACAACTTTACAACTTTGAGAAGGTATGAATACAACTTTACAACTTTGAGAAGGTGTGAATACAACTTTACAACTTTGAGAAGGTATGAATACAACTTTACAACTTTGAGAAGGTATGAATACAACTTTACAACTTTGAGAAGGTGTGAATACAACTTTACAACTTTGAGAAGGTATGAATACAACTTTACAACTTTGAGAAGGTGTGAATACAACTTTACAACTTTGAGAAGGTATGAATACAACTTTACAACTTTGAGAAGGTATGAATACAACTTTACAACTTTGAGAAGGTATGAATACAACTTTACAACTTTGAGAAGGTATGAATACAACTTTACAACTTTGAGAAGGTATGAATACAACTTTACAACTTTGAGAAGGTGTGAATACAACTTTACAACTTTGAGAAGGTATGAATACAACTTTACAACTTTGAGAAGGTGTGAATACAACTTTACAACTTTGAGAAGGTATGAATACAACTTTACAACTTTGAGAAGGTGTGAATACAACTTTGAGAAGGTATGAATACAACTGTTAGTAGCAAACAAGGGTCCTAACCCTGCAAGGACAATGTTTCAATTCCATCAGCCAAAAGGTTGCATCACAGGGAAAGTTTACTTCACATTCCTGACTTCTAACATTAGCTGGAGACTCTGATGTTTTCAGCCTATCTCCAGCACTTCTGGAAGGGAGACAAGATCTCCAGCATTTTTGCAAGAGGAGCAAGCAACAAATACCAGCAAAGAACTTGTATGTCCAAAGTATACTTTGCCAGTTTTGGAGTTTAGAAAAAATAAGATTGGCCCTATTTTTGAAACACATCAATACAAACTTCTGTGTTTATTTTTTGTATTTCTTATAATTTGAGGGTGAAGAGATTCTTAATGACTAGTGGAATCATCTTAGTCTAATAATACACTTTTTTTTTGGGGGGGGGGGGGACTTTTGCTATTGTACATTTTTTTTATGATAATAATGAAATTAAGAGAATATGGATGAAATTTATTGCAAGGGAAAGTATTCTCTGCCATTTTTGTCCTAACTCTAACATTTTGAAACCTGGCTAAATATCTTGCAATTTCTCCTCAAATTGAGATTTGACATTCTCTTTCCTATGATACTTCAGACAATATTTTTTTCAGAGGCAGAGATAGTGAAAAGGAAGAAAAATCTTTTAGTTTTAAAATTGAACACATGGAAACCTTTTTGATCTTGAAAAATGAATGAAAGGATTCCTGAAATTTGAGGAAATCCTCACAATTTTCTCAGCAAAAAGACAAGACTCCTTTAAGGAAAATTCACAATTTTATGAACTTATTTTTATCACTGATGCTTGCTGAATATTCTGTACAAAAACATCATTGTTACCAACCAGGCAATATGAAAGGTATTCAGAAATTCAATTTGAGGAAGAAATTTTGAGATGTTTAGTGAAAATGGGGTCAGATCTCGAGCGTCTTGCTCCTACACTTATAACAGGTATTATTTCCATTAATCATATTCTTATCAATAATACTCTTCAGCTGCAAAAGGTAAAACAGATCATCTATGAAAATTGTCTGGCTTGATTCCGAATTAAATGAACAGTTATCATTAGAGGTTGTATACCATGTATACTTGCTTATAAGTTGTTACCAACTGCAAACTGCACAGACCCAGATCTGCCATCACATAATGCACCGGCAGATCTGGGTTATTGCAGTTTGTAAGGACTAATCAGTAGAACAAACAACATAGAGCCTGATCTGCCAGCGCATTATGCAATGGCAGATCATGGTCTATGTTGTTTGCAGTTGGACTTGACTTGTATGCGAGTATATATGATAATTATTCTCTTATAATGAGTTAGATCTGCATGCTTTATGGTCTAATGACACTGGAAATTGTTCAGTGACAAAGAATTTGTTTTCCACAGTATGAGACAAAAATACAGTAAACAATAGTAACTGTAGATTTATCTACAAAACTTGAAGTTTCAGACAGTTTCTCTGACAAAATTTTCATTGTTCAAAGTTTTTGGACATAAAAAATGGTTATTTTTACACATCCCAAAAGTTACAGTAAAGACAGTAGACTGCTTTATGTGAGGAAACTTTACAGTATCAAGTTTTGATTCTTTAGCTGGTTTTAATTTCTTCCTTACTTGCGTGAAAGATCTGCTGAAAGTTGTCCTTCTCCCGTGCTTGGAGCCCTTCGGCTAATGTGACTCCCAAACTTTCGTATGACCGGGTGGTAATGATGCTAAAATAAAATCAAGGCAAGAAGTGATTATATGTAAAATGTTGTAACTAGTAAGATGGGAGTTGACATGCTGTTGTACAGGGATTATGCTACTGTGCTATACTTTGGGTTGAACTTGTGTATTTGACAGGCATAAAGAATTATGAAAAAAAGGTTAATCAGCTGAAACTAGTGGCTTATCAGTAAACAGTCAATCACAAACTGTTATTCCAGGGGTGGGCAAATCACTAATATGTGTGGTAGCCCGTATTTTTCAATGGATAAACATTTCCATTTAATGCGCCATTAAAAACATGTACATGGATACAATTGTAAGGTGGTAAAAGGTTTCAAAAAAACAAACAGACAAACCCTCCTGGTACATAAAATAGTTTATGTAATTATGTTTTTTTTTGTTGTTTTTTGTTTATATTCAGCACTCAAAAATCTGGAATTTAAATTTGACAAACTATCAAGTGAAACTGTTTTTGTCCTATGGTTACAAGAAAGTACACATGCTTGAAACATTAGAAATCTGTTTTTAGTTTTTGCATAATAAATAAAAGAAATAAACAATGTACCTTCAATTGCAAATTAAATGAAAATGAAAAGTTAAGCCTGGATAAAGAGGCCTGTGATACTGTACAGCTTGATCTGTTTCAGATCTGTTCATATCATAACTATATACACTTGTTTCTTTCAAGATAAGTCCTTACAAGGATTAGAGCATTATTGCTAAATGCTATTTTATTTTAAATGAAGTACAAAATAAAATCTGAGAACATTTGGCCAAATATGACTAGCCATATTCATTTTGTTACCAAAAAGTCACCACAAGTTAACCAACTTCAGTATTCTTTGGCTACAATCACTCTTCAGCAAACTGAAATGGCGCACAACAGAGTTTGAAAAACGCAACCACTTGATTGTACTTGGATATACGATGTTAAGGAAAAAGTCATTACAGTAAGTATAGTATGACTGAAGCAACTGGACTTTAATCGGCACAACAATGTCAATTTGGGCTGCCAACTATGTGAGATATTCTTAAAAATTTGGCCTCTAGTTTCAGCGTCAATTGACTGGGGAACATGTATCATGGCACCGGTTATTCAAGGATTAAGACTTGTACCCGTCCCCATTATAAATATAAGGGCTGATGTCTTACTGTTAGAAAAAATTGTGACTGGTAGTCATGTGGGCTTTAGAACCTTACAGTTAAGTAGTCAGAAAACAAAATTCGGTAGTCTGGGCATGTGGACTAAATCACAGACCCAAAAAGTGGTGGAACTGTACATCTGGCATTACTTTTACTAAAATATATATCACAGCAGAATCTCTATACAAATCACATGGACTCAAACATGGTGGAGATGTACATCTGGCATTGCTTCCACTAACACTTATACCACAGCAGAATCTATATACAAACATATATACCATCTATGAATGATTTCGACACCTCTCATTCAAACTCTAAAACTAAAACAATGATTCTTCCTGCCTCAAATTTCTTATTTATCAAAAGGTTAAAATCAGTTGCCACTGCAAGTAAAATTTACCACATTATTATATGTGACTATTAGAAGGCAGATCATTCAGAGGAATAAATAACAGATGCTACCGAGTTGTTGGCATCTTGTAATCATTCAGAGGAATAAATAACAGATGCTACCGAGTTGTTGGCATCTTGTAATCATTCAGAGGAATAAATAACAGATGCTACCGAGTTGTTGGCATCTTGTAATCATTCAGAGGAATAAATAACAGATGCTACCGAGTTGTTGGCATCTTGTAATCATTCAGAGGAATAAATAACAGATGCTACCGAGTTGTTGGCATCTTGTAATCATTCAGAGGAATAAATAACAGATGCTACCGAGTTGTTGGCATCTTGTAATCATTCAGAGGAATAAATAACAGATGCTACCGAGTTGTTGGCATCTTGTAATCATTCAGAGGAATAAATAACAGATGCTACCGAGTTGTTGGCATCTTGTAATCATTCAGAGGAATAAATAACAGATGCTACCGAGTTGTTGGCATCTTGTAATCATTCAGAGGAATAAATAACAGATGCTACTGAGTTGTTGGCATCTTGTAATCATTCAGTTGAATAAATAACAGTTGTTCCAGATTCAGTAGACAGATAAGTTTCAGGGAACCAAACTTATCAAATTAAGTTAGACAGCATAGTTAATCTTCCTATCTCTATATCTAATAATATCCTCTGTCTTTGTATCTACGTCTACAAAAAATAATCATGTACTGAATGATGAATCAGTTAACCTAAATATTGGTCACTGTTTTTATCTCCATGCTGTTCTTGATGAAAGGTAGGGATCATGTTATCCTGCCCAACCAGATGTGCATGTGTACAAGTGTATGAGTAATGTTGTACAACTCCACTCTTTATGACAGAGACTTCAGATCTTGGATATAATTGGGAGTGATTTGTATATGTGCACAATAGTTTTAAAATTCTGATCCATCCCCAGGAGGTTGAAGCTTGAGGGGGGACACATTTGCATAGATGTTTCAACTAACTAAGCATATAATCTCTCACTAAATGTTCTGTTAAGTTTCTCTTTTTGTCATATGTGTATGCTTTAATCAGTTATAAAGAGTGAAATATTTGTGTAACATCAACCAACAAATTAATATTTTCTTTTTATAAATAGTTTGTACAAAATTGTTCCCTCTGAAAATAAATTATTATTATTATATCTCTTACACATATCAAGACAGTTGCCCAATTGCAATCAGGCTAAAATTCTGACCAACTCACAGACATCAGCAAGTTGCTGAACACTACCGGCTGATATGACACTAAGACTCTGACATGCTGTAAAAATATATGGTTATTTCATCTATGAATTAATAGGATTGATAAATGGCGAATTTAACTATCCTATCATATCTGGTCAAAGAAAGCTGTAAATCAATTAACACAAAAATTGAATTCTAACCTCGGTGAATCTAAGGTGCGAATCTAAGATGCTTTCTGATCAGTCAAACGTTAAAATTTGTGTAAGCAAAATCCAACCTATACTGTCAGAAATTATACTGCCATAAAATGTCATGAGCCACTGAGAATTGCATTTTCCATGATTTCCAGCAAATTTGTTCAACTGTGTTAGAAAAGGATACCAGTCTTTGTGTTAGAATGGGGATACCAGTCTCGTGTTTGAGGATCTGAGAATATTAATTGTGGTTTTACTGTGGCAAATATCCATTTTACAGTCTCTTCTGAGCTGCCACTGGTAAAACAAAATTTTAAACAGTAAAAACACCATTAATGTCCTCAAATCTTCAAAATGCAATACTGTTATGCCTTAATATCAAGGGCCATTCCAGAAAAACTAGACTTGACCTGGTGGTTCAATGCTTGAGAATTGCAAAACTATAAAATCAAAAGCAATCATAACATTATTTATATTATCTTGCTTATTCCCAATGGAGATACAATATTCAAAATTTAATTTTTAACATATCTGCTCAAAAAGACAATTGGAATTTATTCCCAAAATTATGGACCCAGACCCATTTCCAAACACCATAGTGTAGACCTGAAAAATAGAGATTACTGGTATATTAAAAGTAGTTCATTCATGTCTCTAACTTGTTTTCAAGGATTATTAGAACTTAATTGCCTGTTTAGTTAAGAGTAACTTTTGCACTGCTAAAATAATTATTAGTAATTAACTTGTTTCTGGTTGATATAGTCATATTAATAATTAACTTCATAATGATTCATCCAGAGTATAAAGGAATTCCATGAAGGGGCTTAGGAAATATAAGCAAATAAAAAAAACCCCAAAACTTTAACACAAATTTTATATGACTGACTGTAACCCTGATATCAAGGTCAAAGGAGCAAGCAAGCATGTCACACAACAGATTGTCTTAGCTTCATATTGATTCAACCCAAGTATGAAGAAAATCCATCAAGGGCTTTAGGAAATATAAGCAAATGAAGAAACATCAACCAAAACCTTACTGCAAATTTTCTATGACTATGACCTTGACCCCAAGGTCAAAGGGGCAAGCAAGCAAATCATTAAATGAATTGTCTTAGCTTCATAATGATTCATGCCAAGTATGATGAGAATCCATCAAAGTGTTTAGGAAATATAGGCAAAGGAAAAAACTGTAACCAAAACCTTAACATAAATTTTCTATGACTGTGACCTTGAGCCCCAAGGTATAAAGTGCAGGTGTGTCTATGTGCCTAAGTTGTCTTATTTCCACTGCATTTTATGCGACTTTATACAGTCAGTTTAGAAAAAGTAAGACAAAAAGGTTGCAGACATTAATGGAAACAAGACAGAATCATGCAAAAATAATAAATGGACTTAAGAATAAATAGCACAGACTCTAATAATGTAGATATTCAACAGTGTGGTATATGATACTTTTTATATATTATTCCATGATACATGTAAACATTCTATATATGATACTGTAGTATCGTTTATTTTCGTGGGGCTCAATTTTTGTGGTTTTGTAAAAAAAGACATTTTCATAGGTACTTAAATTCATGCTTTTGCTTGTCAAAGCTTGCATATTATTAAGTGTTAAATTTCGTGTTTTAACCTCTACAAATACCCAAAATAAAGATTAAAAATTAATAAAACTATGCTGATGCAAACAGCAGTTACTTTAATGTTTATAACAATGCTACCACATGTATGAGCACAAATCAAAGACCTGACAAGTTCAATTCTTACACAGTGTTTTCGTCCAAGTGAATACCATCAATGGAAGTCGATGCAGCCAACAACACTAAAACAATACTACCACCTCTATGAACACAAATAAAACACCTATCAAGATCAATCACTTACAGTCGGTTTTCATCTGAGTGCTCAACATCAAAGGGAGCCAACACAGCCAACAACACTAAGCCAATCAGTTATTAAAGTACATCTGTATGATCTCTTACTTAAACCACTGTCCATAAAGTTAACAAAACATGTGACCGGCTGCCCCTTGCTCAGTGCAATCAGCAGATAGTGGCAATATTTGATGTGTTTAGAGCCCACCAATGCGAGAAGATGCTAACTTAATGGAAAGACAATGGAATCACATGTTTGTTTGTGACTACCTCATGTACAGACCAACTGCAACCTCTAGACTTAACAATAATGAAAGAGTACAAGAATTAAAATCACACTTCCACAACAGGTATGCTAAAGGTCATGGAGGCAATCACATAAAAGGAAGATGCTGTTGGTGATGATCACTGATTGCATCCTCATTAATCAAGCCAATTCAGGCTGAATGGATAATTGCAGGTCACGCGACAATGAGTGAAAGATCTGACCTAATTATCAGTGGTTTTGAGAAAGCTGGACTTGTTTAATTATGCACTTTAGGGATTATTTTTTACCTGACAAGCATTTGTGTGTACCATGAGACTTGACTGACACGATGTTGATACAGTGGCTTTGACCGAAAATCACTGAAGTGTGAGCTTTAATACTCTGCTGTAATTAGTGTATATACATAGTGTTTCATTAATAATAGTGCTTCCAGCAATGCATGGATAAAATGATATGTGCTTTTAGGAAGATCTAAATTTTTCAACAACAGTTGTACTCGAGTTAAGGGTAGATTTGAATAAGTATTAAATTTAATTTTAATTTACTAGTATTTTTTATTATTCTTTTTTTCATTTTCAGCATTACTAGTGTTTGAATACCTTATGCTTTTTCTCATTTATCTCTATCCTTACTCATCTCACATATTGATTTAAGGCAGTGAGTGGAAATTACAGCTACTGGATACCTTATCAATATGTGTGCATTGAAACAATATAAAATGCTTTAAAATTCTTTTTCAAAGAATAAAATAAAACAAACACTTGTAAAAGCTAATATTTTATTACCATATTATAGTATTGACATTGATTTATCAAATACTAGCAGCTTCGTTAATCTCTAGAGATGACACACAGTAAGAACATGAGCCAGTGTGCGTCATCATCATACGTGGCTAATTTTTCATTGGGTATTTAAATTCATGGTTCGAGGCAACAACGAAAACCACGAAAATTGGTCCCCCACAAAAATTTCTGATACTACAATATAATGCTTTAAGAGAATATTATCAAGCTACTGCATGCAGGTATAATGTAGTTCTGACATGTAAATTCAAAGTATGGCGTATGATATTAATGACATTCTGAACTACACTGACATGAAATAATGCATTTTGTTGAAAAAGTCTTGTTCAATCAGACTCTCAAGTGGCTCCATGAGATCTCCACATTATAAAATATTTCATCCATCTCTGTCACCGACAGAAGGTGCTTCAGTGAAACTCTGAAGAAGTGAAAAGAGTTATCTCTCATTATCTCAAACATTTTAAAGACATTGTGTTTCTGCAATCATTCCAGCAAAGCTTATATTACAAGCTTAAAAGAATATCATTTAAATGACTACTTTATAAACAGATGCCTATGCTGAAGGTGTGTATCAATCCGCTAATGAAAATGCCCATGTATACGTACAATGCAATGCCATCTTATGATGCAAGACAAAACCTTGTCTCATCAGCCAATGAAATCACTTTTCCATTTGTTGTGGTTGTGAAAGCATCTTTGTGGCATTACAAGAAAAACTTGGCTTTTTACCAGACCCTCATATAATGTAGATCTCATTAAGCCTTGAGAGAGGTCTGGTTAAACAAGACTATTTGTAAAAGTTCATTCAGCTCTTACATGTAAATATGACAACTCCCAAAGCATGGTGTTTTGAGCATTGCAGTGTTCTGGATCATCTAGTTCAGGTAGATACACTCCACTCCCCTGTGCTTCATTGTCAAACAGAATATCACAGTAGCTGTAAGTCTGAAGAAGAAAAAAACAGAAAAATGGCAAAGATGTGAAAGTAAATGGCTAGCATAAAACAAATCCTGAGGAAATCATAATGTCACAACATTGGCAGAAGGCCAACAGTCATTCCAGCTGCTCGTAACATACCTAACTCAATAATACTAATACTACTACTAATAAATGACTTTATTTAAAGATGATGACAATTAGCTGCATCGAACTAATCCTCCTAGTTGCCCTCTATAATTTGCATATTTACATACATATTATGTAGCTGCACACACAATAAAGAAAAGCACATACAACTCTTAGATTTTTTCTGTGGAAAAAAATAAAATAAAAATACAGAAGTTCATACTGTACACCCCCCCCCCAAAGTAAGTAATAATAAGCTGAATTTAGATATGAACTTAATAAACTGAAGATGTTATAAGAAAATGCTCGAACTAGGTATATACAGTATACAAAAGGCAAGGCAGCAAAGGTCTGAGAATGAATACTTTGAAGTTGTAATGTATTTGTGAATTCAAAAAGGTTCCACTTTTCATCCATTGAATTAGATTATGCATACTCATGCATTCTTCCGGACAGGTGAACCTCGACCAGGGTGCATACCCTCCCACCTGACAGGTGAACCCTGACCAGAGTGCATATCCTCCCAGTGTCCATGGATGACAGAACATATTCTTGTCAGGTGTAACAACTTCCACCTTGTTAAACAGAATTTTTTTTTTGTATGTTAACTCAATTAAGAGACTTCTGGATGATGCACCACCTGAAAAAAATCTTGGATTTTTTGCGGGAATGTGGTTTTTATTAAAAATTGTGCCCATCTTATTTAAGGATTTGAGGTTTTTTTTACCTTTACCTTTTATTTTATATACATTTAACAGAATTTTAAAATCTGTACCTTTAATCTTGTAGTACTATGTTTATGTAGAAGGCTGTATCCTTTTTTTGCAATTCTTTACCTTTACATTTTCATAACTTACCTTTTAATTGGCTCCATATAGCTAGTATTGTGCTCATGTATTGTTAAACCACATACATACATGTACATACATACATACCACTGCTTGCAAACACTATACAGTAAAACCTATCTTGCAAGACCAGCCCTTTTGCCAGCAAAAAGCAGTCTCTCAAGACAGGTGGTCTCTCATTTCCCTCTCCAGCGACTTGCTTTACCATGTATATTTCCAAAAGTACCAAAAATGAATAATATAGGTATTAGTAATGTGCTTAGGAGTTTAAAAGTTCCTACATGGTTTAAACTCTTGAAAAGCTTGTGGTCTTGATGGTATACATCCAAAAATATTTAAGGAACTGTCTTCAGAGTTGGCACCAGTACTTACACACCTTTTGGAACAATCTTTGGACATTTGCAAAATCCCAAAGGATTGGTCTGTGGCAAATTTATGCCCATTGTTCAAAAAAGGTGATACCGCAATAGCCAGTAATTACCGTCCAATCTCACTCACTAGTGTTCTTGTAAAGTGCTTGAGAATAATATCTGTTCTAACATCATGAAGCACTTAGATAATTATTCTATCATATCTGATAAACAACATGCCTTCCAGAAATTACACAGCTGTGAAACACAACCATGTTGTGTTATTGATGATTGGGCTAAACATTTAGATCAAGGTGACCAAGCAGAAATTTTTGTATTAGACTTTGAAAAAGTTTTTGACGCTGTCCCCCATGAATTGTTAAAGAATAAGTTATTTCATTATGGAATTGCAGGCAAAACTCTATGCTGGATAGACTCTTTTTTATGTTTTTGAGAACAACGTGTGGTCATAAATGGTTCCAAATCTGGTTGGTCAAAAGTAGCTTCTGGAGTACCTCAATGCACAGTACTTGGACCAGTGCTCTTTTACTTGCACATCAATGACATCATGATTGAAATTGATTTGGAAATTCGCCTGTTTGCAGATGACTGTGTATGCTACAGATCAATCAAAACCCAGCAGGATATCAAGATATTACAACATGACATTAATAAACTAGGACAGTGGGCACAAAAATGGGACATGCGATTTCAACCTAAAAAATGCAATATAATCCAAATGACAAGAAAAACCAGTATGGCATATTCATTGGAAGGTATTTGTTTATAAAATCTCAATCAAATAAAATATTTAGGGGTCACAATTACTAGTGATCTGAAATGGAACCTTCAAATTCAAGAACTTTCTCCCAAAAGCAAAGTGTACTTTAGGCCTATTAAGATGTAACTTATCATCTTGCCCACAAAATGCAAAAGAATAAACTTTCAAGCTTTTAGTGAGACCTATTTTAGAATATGCTTGTACAGTCTGGGACCCCCATGCACAGGTTTAACATTGAGAAAATCCAAAAGCGAGCCACCAGGTTTGTTACATCCAATTATGACTATACCCCAGGAAGTATGAACTCAATATTGAATAAGTTGTATTGGAAACCATTAAACTAACATAGACTGGAAAACAGATTAATATTTTTATACAAAGGTTTAAAAAGCAAAGCAAAAATACCCTACTACAATTTGATCAAACAAACTGAACTAGTAAAAATCTATACGGATATACCTACCTGATATCATATGCACAAACTGAAAGTTACAAATTTAGTTTATTTCCCAAGAACAATCAAAGATTGGAATTTGTTACCACAAATATAAATCACAACTGCTGAATCTTAGAAAACCAAATTTATGCCTTTTAAAAGTTAGTACAGTCACATTGTTTTACAAATAAGTCTTTTGTAAAGGCTGATGCTGCATGGTGCAACAATGTCTTTATGATGTAGCACCAAACTAATCAAGATCAAGATCACAAAGGATCTGTGCAGGAAGAGCCAGTTTTCAAGGTCAAAATTCAACTGGGTTTAAAAAGGAAAAATACCCACAATTACTGTACATGCATTTTATCCTTTATTCATAGTCCTTGCTAAAGTTTTACATGCATTCATCTCAAAATAAGTTTAGATAGTAATAAAGACATACACCTATCATAAAACATTCACATTCATAACAGATCCATTATAGCTGTAATAACGACAGTAGCAGTTCTGATCAGGCCTTGGGGAAATATGTAATATATATGTACCAATTTAAAAATCAAAAGACAGAATTAGTTCATAGACAAACACAATAAATGTATTTAGAGACAAAAGCCAAAGGCTTAATTCAACCACAACACAAATGGATTAACTCAATAAATAAAGGACATAACCAACATGCTATGATTGTAACAGATGATGAGATCTCTTACAGTTGTACATTCAGCTTAATGTTTCCTGGTAAGTTTTACTAACTACTATATATACTCACTTATAAGATGATCAGGGTCTTTGTTGTTTGTTCTACTTATTACTCTGAAGAAACTGCATAAATCCAGATCTGCCGGTGCACTGTGCAACAGCAGATCTGGGTCTGTGCAGTTTGTAGTTGGACTTGACTTATAAGTGAGTATATACCGTATACAAATCATTAAGGAACAAACAACAGAAAACTTTACAATTACAATAGAATTAACTCATCTGGAAAATGTTAGTAACTTATTAAGAGACAAAGACTTCATTTACCCAAGGCATTACGTATTAACTCCATAGACAAATGATGAATATGACATGCTATAGTGAAAGCTGAGTGAAACGATTTCTCATTCTCTCGTTATCATTATAGGCATTGTGCTGGGTTTTCACAATAGGTAAAGAAACAATATGAACCTCTGAACTATGTACGTCCATGACATTTTCCAATAAAAAAGGAATGGTTAAGTGTAATCGAGTTTTACTTGACTTTGGCACTACAATGGCAGTTAGTGACATTTTCTTTAGTCTGGTTTATGATCAGTAGCATACAATGTTACCTGTAGGTTGAAGAAAACCAGTAGCCAGATTCAACTCTTTTTTTTTTGCATATGGGTTAAAAACAATCTGCACTCTGCTTGCAGATCTTCCTCAGTGATTGCGGTTACAAAAGATTAAATAAAGGTCAGAAGTGCTTATATCTAGTTTTGTCATGTGGTCATTCATACCAGTGTTGCAACACATATTCTGCCTAAAGAAAACGCAGCAGATGGTCACTCAATCAGGTTTTATTGTAAAATCTGTATGTAAATAAATCAATGATAGACTGCTAATATTTAAAGGGATATTAAACACATTCCCACAGATTTAGGAGAGTAAAAATGACTAATGAAAAATTAGATCCTATTCCATTTAAATGTATTCAATCAACATGAAAAAGCAGAAATTACTGTCTGTCTTTTCACAGATTGTGTTTTTTTCTGTTGTAATTCATATGATGTAAAAACAATGTCAATTGCCAGCCTGTGCTTCAGTATTATAAACAGGTCAGGATTGGTTGTTCAAATCAAATCACCACTTTATGACATGACTAAGTATTACAGGCATGGTAATGGAAAAGAGTGAGATTACAAGTGGATGTGTAACCATTTCCCTGTTTCATATTTGTTTCCTTCTTTATATAATTGAGGTTAACATCCCAAAGCCCAATATGGACCTGCCCCTGCTAACTTGCAAATTCAGTGAATTTTTGTCAGCTGACTACTGTGGTGAGATCATCAAAAGTATATGATGATGAAATCTGACTGTGAACTTTGTGACAGAACTGTAGAGTTACTGGGCAGCTATGGAAAGTGACAAAGTTTCATGTCCCCAGCTCAAAGGGAATGAGAATTAAAGTGCAGAAAAGGAAAGAAATTTATCCGAGACCTTGACCTTGAAGATAAAACCTTGACTGTGATACATGAGATGCCATCAAACAAAGAAACAGAAGTGTACCATGGTTCATCTCTGAACCTCAAACAGCTTTTAAGATATAAATCAGAAACAAAAGAATGAAATATATACATGTGACCGTGACCTAGATGATAGGACCACAAATGTAGAATGCAACACATCTAGTGACAATATATAAGTTTATCTTAAACACCTCACAAGTTATAGAGAAAGAGAAAATGTTACTGAAATATAAAATATTTGCCTGTGACCTTGACCTTGAAGACAGTACCCCCTATGTTGAACATGACAAATATATTAAGTTTCATTCCTTAACCTCAAATGGCTCAAAAGTTATAGAATGGAAAGGAAAGTATGATGGAAAATGTAAAATATTAAGCCATTACCTTTACCCTGAAGACATGATCCCTAATGTGGTTCACAGCACACCTTTAAATCATGGTGTATAAGTATATCAATTTAGATCCCTTAATCTCAAACAGATCTAAGTTTTAGAACAGAATCGAAAGTGTGAGGCAAAACATGAAATATTAAGCCATTACCTGACCCTGAAGATATGATCCCCATTGATGATCCCCATTGTGGTACCTTCAAATGATGATGTATAAGTATACCAAGTTACATCCCTTAATCTCAAACAGATGTAAGTTATAGAGCAAAATAAAAAGTGAGGAAAAATTGTAAATAATGAGTCATAACCTTGACCTTGAAAATAGTACCCCTAATGAGGAATGACTCATACCTTCTAATGATGATGAATAAGTATACCAGACCTTGAACTTGAAGACAGGAACTCCAATATGGTACACAACAAATGTTCTAATGATGATGAATAAGTAGTCCCTAGACAGGAACCCCAATATGGTACACAACAAATGTTCTAATGATGATGAATAAGTAGTCCCTAGACAGGAACCCCAATATGGTACACAACAAATGTTCTAATGATGATGAATAAGTAGTCCCTAGACAGGAACCCCAATATGGTACACAACAAATGTTCTAATGATGATGAATAAGTAGTCCCTAGACAGGAACCCCAATATGGTACACAACAAATGTTCTAATGATGATGAATAAGTATACCAGACCTTGAACTTGAAGACAGGAACCCCAATATGGTACACAACAAATGTTCTAATGATGATGAATAAGTAGTCCCTAGACAGGAACCCCAATATGGTACACAACAAATGTTCTAATGATGATGAATAAGTAGTCCCTAGACAGGAACCCCAATATGGTACACAACAAATGTTCTAATGATGATGAATAAGTAGTCCCTAGACAGGAACCCCAATATGGTACACAACAAATGTTCTAATGATGATGAATAAGTATACCAGACCTTGAACTTGAAGACAGGAACTCCAATATGGTACACAACAAATGTTCTAATGATGATGAATAAGTATACCAGACCTTGAACTTGAAGACAGGAACTCCAATATGGTACACAACAAATGTTCTAATGATGATGAATAAGTATACCAGACCTTGAACTTGAAGACAGGAACCCCAATATGGTACACAACAAATGTTCTAATGATGATGAATAAGTATACCAGACCTTGAACTTGAAGACAGGAACCCCAATATGGTACACAACAAATGTTCTAATGATGATGAATAAGTAGTCCCTAGACAGGAACCCCAATATGGTACACAACAAATGATGAATAAGTATACCAGACCTTGAACTTGAAGACAGGAACTCCAATATGGTACACAACAAATGTTCTAATGATGATGAATAAGTAGTCCCTAGACAGGAACCCCAATATGGTACACAACAAATGTTCTAATGATGATGAATAAGTATACCAGACCTTGAACTTGAAGACAGGAACCCCAATATGGTACACAACAAATGTTCTAATGATGATGTATAAGTATACCAGACCTTGAACTTGAAGACAGGAACCCCAATATGGTACACAACAAATGTTCTAATGATGATGAATAAGTAGTCCCTAGACAGGAACCCCAATATGGTACACAACAAATGTTCTAATGATGATGAATAAGTATACCAGACCTTGAACTTGAAGACAGAAACCCCAATATGGTACACAACAAATGTTCTAATGATGATGAATAAGTAGTCCCTAGACAGGAACCCCAATATGGTACACAACAAATGTTCTAATGATGATGAATAAGTAGTCCCTAGTCTCAAATGGCTTGAATGTTATAGAGTAGAAAGGAAAGTGTGATGATGGAAACTTGAAATGAAAGCTGTGACCTTAACCTTCAAGACAGGATCTCAATAAGGCATGTGACATACATTCTAATGATGTTGTAAGAGTATACCAAGTTTCTTCCCTTTAACTGAAACAGCTTTAAAGTTATAAAGCAGAATCCACAGTGTGACAGATGGACAGATGGATGGAAATGTGGATATTATGTCCTCTTCTATTCATGAAAATGGTTGTAATTGACAAATTGACATGCGAGGCATGCCTTCTTTGGAAGCCTGGTATGCTTACTCCTAAGATAGCGACCATTGGGTACACACATACTATGACACTACATGATTCGCCTTCTAATTTTTCAGAAAATTACTTGAAAGGTATTGGAATCATGCTTAACTCCAAACAACAAGGATACAATAATACTAGCAATGGCTACTTTGAGCAAGGAAAACTTTTTAAGCATGACAGAAATGTGATTCAGCAATTGCCAAGTGCTTTAGGTGTCAGCAAAAGATGAGAAACCATTAACTTGGTTGTTGAACCAGGAAAAGTTAATGATGCCCACTGTTTCAGCATGTTGGGGTATGTTTGATTGTATTTTACCTTCTTTCAGATAACAGGAAATGAAAAGAAAAAGAGAAAGAAAGAAACAGAAGAATAGAAAGAGAGACAAATAACACAACTTATGAACAGATCTACTATTATACTGTATTGCAAATTTAAGACAATGAAACAGCTTTTCATCAAAGTGCATCTACTTTCATGCTCTCCCTTTTCTATTTTAATTATTTTTAAATTATTGATTAAAATATTTAATGTTATTTTAATTTTTATTTCAATGGAAAACTGTAACCAATGTCTGCCGAAACCCCTCCCCTGCCCCGCAATATCGTGCATCTACACATGACATCTACCAAGCGAGGCACTCGCACCTTTCGTTAACATATATTACAAATGAAATACATGTCTTCATTAAAATTAAATTTTCTTTGAATATTTTTTACATTTTAAATGAATATAAATTTCAGATTTAAAAAGATTGGTGTTTCATAGCACTGTATACACTTGCTTATAAGTTGGATCCAACAGCAAACAACATAGACCCTGATCTGCCAGCGCATTATGTGCCAGCAGATCAGAGTCTATATTGTTTGTTCTACTGATTACTCCCAACTGCTGGTGAATTATGTGACTGCAGATCTGGGTCTAAGAAGTTTGCAGCTGGATCCAACTTGTACAAAAATATATACAGTACATAATTTGTTCATTGTACTCTAAAAATTACCATAAACCTGTACATTAATATTATCAGAATTGTCATCACTATATAACCTGACAAGTATACAACCATTTTATTGACTTTATCCTAGGATTTCTTTTTTTGTATTATACAGTCTTTCCGCACTGTAAAAATGATTATAATACAGGTAAAATATAATGCCTGGACTCCCATTTAAAATATTAACAATTAAAATGTAATGCCTGGACTCCTATTTAAAATATTAACAATTAAAATATAATGCCTGGACATCCATTTATATGTAGGGTTTGCACATTTTTTAAAATAAAATTTTCCAAGTCTTTTCTGAATGAAATTGATTTTTTCAAGGTTTACATATATGACCCTTACTGAACAGAATCAACAACAAATTGGCTTTGAATACATGAATTTTAAAAATCAAAAGCTGTTTCTTTTCTAAGGCTGGGATGGGTTGGGGGGTGGACCTCCTATTAGGTATATTAGGGTCAATATCTTAGATTGGAGCACAACCCCAACATGTACTTTCAATGTAATCCAAATATGGACTGTATATTTAATGCAATCATTCTAAAGTATGCCCAGAGCATGGGATTATGAATGAAAATTGCCTCAGCAGTCAGTAGATTTTTATATTTAACAAGGTCTGAGAGTAACATTCACCAATAAAGACATTTTGGGGGTGGGAGTGTTGTTGAAGGTTACTACTGACAGTAATGTTTAACGATAATGATGATATAATTTCCAGTGCGAACCAACAAAACTACCAAATAATAAGCAAAGATTTATCACAAATACATTTTTGTTAACTTTACATATCAAAAGGTGAACTGGTGAAGATAAGCTTTTTTCTTTTCTCTTAAACTTATTGATATCTCAAGTCACAAAAAACTCTCTCACATGTTGGCACAATGTGTCACAGACTGATATTCATACTGTCTACATAAGGAGAGATACCAATATGAAGCTGACTACATCGTAACCAGTCTACTTGACCAGTCCGATCACCTGAGTGCTTGGATTGACTATACATATATGTTTAAGGCAAGCACCCCAAATGATCCAAACAGCAATTGTACCTAAACTGACTCAAGAGTTCCACAACCTCTGAAAATTCCATAAAACCTCAGTAAATTTAACTCATGATCAGTTTAATTACAACTCAACTATATATTTTTTCTGCAATCAAGTGGCGAATAAAAATCATGGTTTTTCCATAACTTTGATCAATATTTGCAAAATTAATGGACTTTTCCCAGTCAGGAACAAACCTATTCTTTCTCCCAACTTTTTCCTGATTTCCTGGTAGCTTGGGAACCCTGTATATGATCCTTTAAACTTTGAAATTGTCATATCTCCAACCAACTCTTATGTATAATTTTTCATTTCTATCCACAGGATACAATCCGGTAATGAGAGTCTATTGTTCAACAATCACTGCCAGCAGGTAGCTTAGTAAGCTTTACCTGTATGGGTCCATTACTAAATGTGAATCACTCTGCATGGTACAAGTGAAATTTTTTCATTGGATAAAATTCTGTGGTGGGCGGAGTTTGGAGATTCGTCAACTCTAAATAAGGTCATTGGTACATTGCTAATTCCAAATTTTTGTCATGTTTAAAAGTGCCACAAACTTCACTTTCAAACAAAATATAGTCATGAGCTCTAAAGGCAGTCACAAATAATGTATGCTGTCAAAAATTATATACATGGGCAGAAAGACTGACCATTACTTAGACATACAGACAAACATACCATGAGAAAACTCCTGATGACAGGCAGTAGACCTGCAGCTCCACTAGAAGTCTGCTGTAGTACCAGGGTACACAACCTCTTCAGGAAGGCCAAAATACGCTGTTGTGAAACCTGACATGAAAAAGAAACAAGCATATTCTTAACCTTTTCACCCCAAATGACCCTACTGGTATGTTCCAAATGACCCTATTGGTATGTTCCAATGAGAAAATTCATCTTTTATGAATACTTCTGATTAGGTAGGTTGCTCTCAACCATGGCATGGGAGATAATTCTACATTTTCTTAAACATGGTAACAGGCATCAAAGCAATAACTAACTATGTGGCATTATTCAGGTATCACGCCATTAAAATGGTACAATACCAAGAATTAAATTGAGAAAAATATTGAGTCTTTTTCTCCTCAGAGAGGACTGGACTTTTAAGAGTAATAGAAATCAATTTAAGTAAATTCTACTCTCTTGAACCAATTGTAAAATGTTCCAATAAAATATACTATCAGAACCAGTGTGATCTTGTCTTATTTCTGTTAAACTGTCTGCATGAGTTATTTTATTTCTGATAATTGTGTGTGACATTTTGTCATTTTTTTCATAAATGGGTAGTATTAAATATTATTATTCATATTTTTTTCTCGGTGGAAGATCACACAACTCCAATAGAAATAAGACAAATCAGGCAAACAGTTTGTGATAAATAAACAGATCTGGCTCAGCTTTTATAAAACTTTCTCGACTTGTATATGCACTCGACTCTAATATTTCCCCCTCGATCACATTTCTATAAAGTCAAATTTAAGCTTAGTATATCCATGCTAAACCCAAAATAACCAATGTGCTTCAAAACTTTGGTTTAATGCAATTTACCTACTGTAGTTTACAAATTATCAGCATGCAAAATTTTTGAGCTGGATTTTTACTCAAAGTTAAGATTTTTTATGAAAGCGGGTCTAGGCATTGTATTCTCAAAATGTTTTGAACCCAAAATTCAGTATTATATTTGGAGTGAAGCTACATCTTTGAAATTAAATGTTCAAGTAGCGTACATATGTCAAGAAAATTCAGAAAGTTCTATGATTTTTGTTATTCTTATCATAGTTACTGACTGTAAAAAGTGTTCAGATTCTGTACTTGAGCTTTTGTGCTCAAAATATTTTCTACAATACGGTGCCAGAGTTTATATGATAAACATGAAATTGTCCCCCACATGGAGTCCTTTAAATCTGATAGCTGGATAAAATGCAACTAGACTATGTATAGAACAGCATGATTTCTATAATCCAGTATTTTATTGAGTATTGCGGGATGAAAAAGCCATTTTCAAGCAATCTTTCAAAAGAATTATATCAAGATTAGCCAAGATTAAGGGATTAAGGCAATAATATATCAAGATACCTGTATCTTGCTACTGAAAAAAAAACCTCAATGTTTCCCCCTTATGATAATGGTATTTTTTTCTGACCTTATGATAATGGTATTTTTTTCTGACCTTATGATAATGGTATTTTTTTCTGACCTTATGATAATGCTATTTTTTTCTGACCTTATGATAATGGTATTTTTTTCTGACCTTATGATAATGCTATTTTTTTCTGACCTTATGATAATGGTATTTTTCCATCAGTAAACCTAGACATGAGGTCTTAAAACAATCTGTGAATTCACTTTTTTTTACGGGACACTAATTTATTTTAAATTTCATAGTTGCTACAAATCATGAATTTGAAGACCATACAAAAAAATGACCTTCATGTGAAAAGAATTGGACCACTTTCCCAGTGTTCTACTGCATTTCTGACACAACATAATTCCTATTAACATTGTTTTGTGAGAGTGCTAGGTGTTATGTCACGCTATGCTATATAGTATTTCTGACATGCCTTTATTCCTATTAACATTACTTTGTGAGTGCTAGGTGTCATGTCACACTGTGATATACAGTATTTCTGACATGATTTTATTCCTGTTAACATTGCTTTGTGAGAGTGCTAGGTGTTATGTTACACTATGTTATACAGTATTTCTGACATGACTTTATTCCTATTAACATTGCTTTGTGAGAGTGCTAGGTGTTATGTTACACTATGTTATACAGTATTTCTGACATGACTTTATTCCTATTAACATTGATTTGTGAGAGTGCTAGGTGTTATGTTACACTACGTTATACAGTATTTCTGACATGACTTCAATATGCTAATAACCAGGAATATTAAGTGATAAAGTTGATCAAATTAATCCCATTTCTGTTTGTCTGACTACAACAGTGACAACATGTCATGATGGGAATGATTTATTCTGAATCATTTATGTTAGTTATATGAATTTATCCAGTAATTATTACGTTGATCTGACAATTTTCATGGGAAGGGTTTGTACTGAATAAAAGAAACTAAATACACCTCTACCTCGATAACTCGCGCACAACGGGGTCCAAAAACATAGACCGCACTATAAACGAGGGACCTAAAAAAAATTAAGAAGGGGATGCCATCCCCGCTGGACATCGAGAAAACCGCACAGGGGGGTGGATGGTGGGGTGGGTAATGGGGCTGTTTTTTGGCTGAATACTCGTTTAATAATTACATTGGGAATAATTGTCAATAAAGAGCTTTTTTCTAATGTAGTTGTTTGCTTTTCTGTATAAATTATCTTTATTTTCAAGATACCGAACCTCAGAAAGATCATTAACAACATTAGTCCAAGCGGTTTCAACAACACGTGTACGCGGAAACATTGTGTATTACATCACTGCTTTTTGTTGCTGTCGATTCACAACTAAACAAGATTACTTTTTTTTTAAAAAGGGACATTTATTTCGTGAAACAACCGTTAACGTAGAAACTCGATTTATTTCTTGTTTTATTAATAAAATATGAATGCCGTGATTTCATAGCAAGTAACAGTGAAACTTCATCTCATCCTTGAGGAAACCCCTGAGTAGCAAGTTAGAAATTTTAAGTTCAATACAAACTCAGGAACTCGCTTCTCCATAATGAACCGTATCTGTGAAACAAAGCTTTTTATTCTCCAAGTACTCATTTGGCTTGGTTGCCTTACTATCTTTGATCACATTTGTGAATGAGTAGGCTAATTTAAGGTAGTTTAATTATATTACTTACATGATAATATTTATAACAGTGTTTGATTGATTGAAATGAGTTGACCTGACACACGGCTGTGACCGCAGGATTTGCACGCCTTTTAACTTTTCTGTTATTCCACCCCATTTGTTTGATTTGATACAAAAGACGTAATTAACGTGATAATACAAAGCAGGTCTGCTATTAATTGAGTTTAACAACACAACAAATACTTCCGCAAGTCGGAGATCGAAAAAACGGTTGGCACTTAATTATATTCTCACGGAAACGCTCGTGGCGATAGCTGGGTCGGTTGAATTATATTTTTCATGTTTGAATACAAGAGGGCATATTGCATTTATTATGATTACACAGAAACCGAATTAAAAGATAGAACTAAAACACAAATTTCATTTGACAAAACTTATTTAATTGGTATTTTTTTAAAAAATGTTGCCACCGTGAGGTATTAGTGACGTTTTCATTGATCGAAATTTCGTCAAATATTGTTATTTATAGTGTACTGAGAATGTTGTTTGGAAAGAAAATTGAACAAAATATATGACTTCTTATTAAAAGTTGAAAGTTTCATAATGTTGATTCTAATTTCCAGGTATTAACCAGTTTTTGGCGATAAAACAAGCGATATATCAAGGTTTCATTTAGTAATTTTGATCGCGATTTTTTTCACCGTCAACAAATAGGGGCCATTTTTTTTTTTTATAAAATTTTTTATTTTTATTTTCTAGTTTTAAAAAATGGGATCCATGCCTGACCCCGCATTATAAGTGGGTTCGCGAGTTATCCAGGTGCGAGTTATCAAGGGAGCGGTGTAGTATACAGGACAGAGTATTTCACTAGGATGACTTTCTGGTGATAATGAAATGATTTTTGTGTATCAAAAATTATTTGAAATAGTAAGATACAACTGTATATCTTATTTGCTTGTGCATTACATGCATTCAATTGTGATTTGCATGGACACAGATCTGCTGCTGTATCATGTACTAGCAGATCAGGTCCAGCATACTCAAAACGTTTTTAGCAATCAACTAAATCTCAAGCTGAAACCCAAAATCAGATATAATATTTAGGATGCACCTAGATCATTCAAATTTGGAAACCTAGTAGAGAGACCAAAGTTAACAATTTTTTTTAAAGTTTTGTGATTCCAACTTCATTCCAATTTAAATTATAGACTGTCAAACTTTCTTGAATACTTTCTTTACCTAAAGCTTGATTTTCAGTTTCTTGCTCAAAATGTTTTGAGAATATATCGAGCCAGGGTATACCTTGTTCTTTACACTTATGATTGCAAGAGCACAGTGCAGACACAGATCTTCCAGTGCAATAAGAAATGGCATATCTAGATATGTGCTATTAGCAGTTGTGTGTGTGTGTGTGTGTGTGCATGTGTGTGTCTTACACATGGATTAATATGATAAGCTGTAAATATCCTTAATACAGACCTGCCTTTTATGTTTGCTGACCATCACATGAAGACAATCAAGCATGATGGGTAGATCATCACTAGTCGTGCCTGGAAACATGAATGAGAATCAATATTCATTTTTATTTAGCATTCTTCTACTTTTTATGATACACTGAATAATTCATTAAAAAAATGTTCATCGTACATTTACTTTACCTAAAGTTTATACCATCAATATAGAAGTGACTAGCTACCACAAACTTTGCTTAAATATGTGAATAACCAAATGTAATACAAGCCCCTTTACTACAGTAAAACCTGTCACAAGAGACCACATCTTCTGCCATCAAAAAGCAGTCTCTCAAGACAGGTGCTCTCTCATAACAGATTTGTACAAAGGACCAGTTTCCAAAATCGAAATTCACCACTGTTTAAGAAGGAAAAATACCCACAATCACTGTATATGTATTGTATTCTTTATTTATAGTTCTTGTTAAAATATTGCATGCATTCAACTGAAAATAATTTTCATAAAACATCTTCATTTATATTTGAAGATCACAGATACATGTATTAGCATATGAATTGCAAAATTAACTAAGGTAATATTTATTTATCCTATCCGTAAGTTAACTTCACTTCTTTCAATGACATTAATTCTTTCCTCCAGTGTTAGAATTTTTCTCTCTTTTGTTGGAGGTTCTGCCATTGTTATCAAGGTATTAATGTTATCACTAATCAACTGTAATAATGACTGTAGCAGTTTTGCTCAGGCTTTGGGTAAATATGGAATATATATATATATATATATATATGTACCAATGAATAAGATCAAAAGTCATAATTAACTGATCCATATACAGAATAAATTTATTTAGAGACAACAACCAAAGGCCTTATTCACTGATGACATAAATGGATTATCTCTATAAACAATGGGTGTAACTGGCTGCATTAAGGTTTACAGATGATGGCTTGGTGTGTGGGCTATAATCACTGAAACATCAAAAAAAGCAACAAACAACACAATACTTTAACAATGACAATCAAATCCAGAAAATGATTATCACTTACTAGTATTAAAGATGAAGACAAAGACCTCATTCACCCTAGGCATTACACATTAACTCCAAAGACAAACAATGTACTTGACCACTACACTGAAGCCCTTTAAAAAATGTCATATTATGACATAATCGGTGTTGTGCAGGTTTTCACAAAAGATAAAGAAAAAACATAAAACCTTTAAACTGACTAAGCACATCCATGACTATTTCATTTGAAGAAAGTACAGTTGATCTCAGTGGGTATTCACATGACCTTGGCACTATAAGGGCAGCGAGCAACATGTACTTTAGTCTGGTTTACATGTTATAATAAATGACACTCCCTGCATGACCTGTAAAATTTAGGAAATCAGTAGCCAGCCTCATTTTTTGTTTGTTTATAACAGTTTTTACTTTTTAGGCAGTCATGGTTACAAAGGAATAAATAAAGGTTAGTGGTGTTTGTCTGTTTTTGCAATATGGTCGTTCATAGCAGTGTTGTTAGGAACAATCTGCACTTTGCCTGCGGACCCTCCTAAGCGGTCATGTTTAAATGGATTAAATCAAGGTCAGTGGTGTTTGCATGTTTTTGCGATGCAGTTGTTCATAACTGAATTAGGTACAGCCCAAAGATGGCAACCCCAATGAATGTGAAAGAGGAATGTGAGCATTCAAAAAAATCTTAATCTGAACATAAAAATCGGAATACTTGAAAATTGTATCCAACAATTTATTTTAAGCAGTAAACATTACTGATTGAAAGTGACTTTTGACTGAAATGTGCCTTCTACAGTCTTCTCTGCCACTATGTGTCATGATAAAATCCATCTCTGCCACTATGTGTCATGATATAATCCATCTCTGCCACTGTGTCATGATAAAATCCATCTCTGCCACTGTGTCATGATAAAATCCATCTCTGCCACTGTGTCATGATAAAATCCATCTCTGCCACTGTGTCATGATAAAATCCATCTCTGCCACTGTGTGTCATGATAGAATCCATCTCTGCCACTGTGTCATGAAAAAATCCATCTCTGCCACTATGTGTCGTGATAAAATCCATCTGTGCCACTGTGTCATGATAAAATCCATCTCTGACAGTATGTGTCATGATAAAATCCATCTCTGACACTATGTCATGATAAAATCCATCTCTGCCACTGTGTCATGATAAAATCCATCTCTGCCACTGTGTCATGATAAAATCCATCTCTAACACTATGTCATGATAAAATCCATCTCTGACACTGTGTCATGATAAAATCCATCTCTGCCACTATGTGTCGTGATAAAATCCATCTCTGCCACTATGTGATGATAAAATCCATCTCTGCCACTGTATCATGCTAAAATCCATCTCTGCCAATGTCATGATAAATCCATCTCTGCCACTGTGTCGTGATAAAATCCATCTCTGCCACTATGTCATGATAAAATCCATCTCTGCCACTATGTGTCATGATAAAATCCATCTCTGCCACTGTGTTGTGATAAAATCCATCTGTGCCACTGGGTGTCATGATAAAATCCATCTCTGCCACTATGTGCCATGATAAAATCCATCTCTGCCAATATGTGTCATGATAAAATCCATCTCTGCCACTATGTGTCATGATAAAATCCATCTCTGACACTGTGTCATGATAAAATCCATCTCTGACACTATGTGTCATGATAAAATCCATCTCTGACACTATATGTCATGATAAAATCCATAGAGAAAGACTGCAAAGGTATAGAATTCATCCAGTGTCAATACAGTTATTTGATTAGAACTCATTTTATTTAAGTAGCGGCTTGACATCAAATCAAACTTGACCCATCTGCACCTTTAGCAAAGCAATGAGCAAAGATAGGGGATTACTGACCTTTTTACACAAGATTGTATTAAAACTACAGTTTCTTTTCTTGGAATATTGCAAAGGGTATGGAAGATGCTCTTTGATTTTAAAGTGTCAATACACATAAAGGAAGATTCTTGATTTGTACCCACCACATGCATTCTATTTTGACACATGATTTTGTAAAAAATTAATATGTGTACAATTTTTGCATTGCTAACTTTGTGTGGATGATAATGGATTAAATATGTTACACGTCATGCATAACTTACACAACTAGGGTACCAGAATAAAATTTGGAATAACTGTTTCTGAAGGGCAATAAAACAAATTCCACTTTATCTTAAAATAAAGTGAACACACAATACTCCTTGTAACTTGCATGAACATACAAATGTATGGTACCTGGTATCTCATCAAACAGTTTTAACGATGAAGACTTGAAACTTTAAAACAATTTGAGCATGGTTGTGAAAGTGCACAAGTATATTACTTTTAACACATCCCCTTGGAACGAGGTTAGTGCTAAGAGAGGAGAGGAGAGGAATGACAGGACAAAGGGCAAGGAAATGAATAGATGGACAAAGTGCTGGGACACTGCTGCCTTTTTGTTACAGACTTATGATTAAAATTATATTGTAATCTTGGAGACTCGTTTACAAATTGACTCTAAGTGCAAACAAAACAGACCCTGATCTGCCATCACATAATGTGCCAGCAGATCAGGGTCAAACTACATAGACCCAAATCTGAAAGCACATTATGTGACAGTAGATCTGGGTCTGTGCAATTTGCAGTTGGACTTGACATACAAGGGAGTATATACAGTAATATGCATCATCTTAAACCATTCCTCCTGTTGGCTCGGGGATTCAGAATAGGCTTAATACGCCATTAGCATGTCATAAGGGATGTTCCTCCTGTTGGGTTGGGGATTCAGAATAGGCTTAATACGCCATTAGCATGTCATAAGGGATGTTCCTCCTGTTGGCTTGGGGATTCAGAATAAGCTTAATACGCCATTAGCATGTCATAAGGGATGTTCCTCCTGTTGGCTTGGGGATTCAGAATAGGCTTAATACGCCCTTAGCATGTCATAAGGGATGACTAATGGAAGCAACCGTTTTACTCTGGGATGTGTTGTGATGATATTCCAGCTGAGAAGGTCTTGGACTTTTTAAAATGGAGCAGTTTATATAAAAAATCTGACTTTATATTTTGAGGACTTTACCCTTTTTTATTGTAATCTTTGTTCTGTATGTCTTTTCTAAGATATTCGAGTTTTGCTATATAGCCAGAATTGATGTGCTGTTAAACACTATACATACTATACGCACCGTATATACCCACGCATAATCCTATGCCAACTGCAAACTGCATAGACCCAGATCTGCCATCGCATAATGCGCTGGCAGATCTGGATCTATGCAGTTTGTAAGGACTAATCAGTAGAACAAACAACACAGAACCTGATCTGCCAGTGCATTATATGATGGCAGATCAGGGTCTATGTTGCTTTCATTTGGACCCGGATTATACATGAGTATATACGGTATCTCAAATCACACATATCTGGAAGCCTGGATAATGCAGTGATATAAAAATTGCTTAACAATTCTGCTCTCACAGTTTAAACCCTGGTTTCAACACTGCAAGCAGTCACCCATCAGAGATAACACTATGCCAACATGTGAACCAAAGAAATTTTTTAACATCTACCACAAAAACTGCCTATACAATTTATGTAAATTAAGAAAACTTAAACTCCACATACCTGCATGAACATGAAACATGTGCTTATACAGGTGTGTGTAGAACTTCATTGGGTCAATCTTGAAAACAGATCCCTGGCCAGAGAGTATGGTGAAAGCTGTCTGTACACAGTGAAGAGATTCTCTATAGGGCAGATTCTGAAGAATGAAATTAATCATAAGAAAAATTACAAGGTTTCTGAAAAAACAAAAAGTCTTGCTTGCAAAATATCGAGAATAAGTGTTACACAAGTTACAAACACTTTGAAGCTGCATTTCATCCCAAAACCAAATTTAAACTATAAGGTACTGTCTAATAGGATGTGGAGGCATTCCCTCCCATCTGCTGGGGTGGTCTAGTCACCCCCTGTCCCTGACCAGTTTCATTATCTTTGTAACTCATCAGAGGGAATTGGTCTTGTTGATTCATTTTATCAACTGATCCAATTGGTTCTAATTTAAGCAATCAATCAATCAATAAGAGCTAACTTTTAAAGTAAACACCCAGCTTTTATGGGTAAAACATTTGCAAACAAAGTACTAGATTGCGAGACCGTTAATTTAACTTTTTGCATGAAAATGGATAAATCTAAAATGTTTAGAAGCAAGTTTACAAACCTCAAATATACTTCAAAGTCAAGAGGTCATTGCACCACACATAATGTTATTTACTTACTCACCTGCCATCTTTGTGGCAAACATTGTGTAGGTGAGACCAAATGGGATATCCAAGTGAGAATAAAAGAACACTTAAGGGACATCCGTAATAAGGAGACCCCAGTGTCTAAACATTTTAACCAACTGGACCACAACATAAATTGTGTTCCTTATCTGATAAAAGAAATCATCCAATCTGATCTGGAGCTCTCTAGCAGCAACATTAATCGCAAAGATAGAGAACTTTATTGGATACACCAAGTACATACTCTACAGTCAGTAGGGATCAACATCTCTGTTTAAATGGGAGTCCAGGCATTTGAAACCAAATTTAAACTATACTTTCTTTAACTCAGCACTGCAAATGATATCTGCATCTGTAGCTCAGTGAATTTTCAGGTGAGCATCTCAAATGTAGCTACAAGGACTGAAATCATTTCACACTTGAATGATTTCAACACCATTTGTATCAACATACTGAGCAACATCACTCATTTGATACAAGATGAAAAGAGTGGTCTGTGTACATGTAATCCACCATGTTGGTCCTGGAGTAATGGAGGTGTCCATTTTGTAAACAGGGCTGAATGATTATGGGAGCCTTTGTGTGCCATAGGTAAACAAACACAGGCTGCATCATCTAGTTTTCTTTTAATTATTTTCAATTTCTACTTAATATCTGTTTATGATATGATTTGTCTAATGAGCAATAAAACCTTTATTTTGAATCAAAGAAAAAGCGCTTACCTGTGAGAAGCACATCATCTGACATGATTTAAGTACATGTATATGGATGCAACTATCAAAAAATCACCCAGAAGATATGAAACAAATTATGTAATTTTATCTACATTTTGAGGCACTTGCATTAAAATTCACTGAGTTATAGGTGCAGATATCATTTGCGATGCTGAGCTGAGCATACTATAATATTAAAGTGTATTCATTATAGCTCATGAATACTGTATTTCAAATTCTAGTCGTACCATACTAAAATATTAAAGTGTATTCATTATAGCTCATGAATACTGTATTTCAAATTCTAGTCTTACCATCAACATCCAATCAGATCAAAGAGTTTGGCTGTTTTAGTGTTTGGTGAAAACTATGTATTGCAGACTAAAAACAGAATTGATTACTCTTAGAGACTTGCTTACACCAGATTGTTAACATATAATGTGTGCAAATAATTGTTTTAGTTTCATATTGTATTTAATATAATTTGTTTTTTTAGGTAGAACAGGTTTTATGTCATGCTCAAATTATTTGATAATAACATTGGGAAAGTGACAGCATGTGTTCTATACAATCCTCAAGTTAACTGTGCCATGTACAGTTGTATGTACTACACTTATCTTTTCACCAGTTGGTTTGTATGGTGATTTGTGTGCATGATGTAAAACATAATGGAAATCATCTTACCTTATTTACATGTTATTTTGCCTGCTCAAAAAACAAAATCATGACCATGACATTTGATTTGACCTTGACCTACTTGTCACCTGGGATAATCCTTGAAAACACTATAAATTAAATCTGATCACATCCACCTGATAAAGGTAAGCCGACTGGACAGACCATTCAGTGTCTCTATGGTGATAAGGACACCACAAATAGTATTACTATTTGACTAAGGCTTTCTGAATTTCTTATCTTCTTCACATGGAGTATTTTGTTAAGTTATTAGCATTGCATTTTGTGCATACAATTTACTATTCATGTGTTTTGCAAGTCAAAGAGAATCACAACTTAAAAATCAATATAATACTAAATTGGTCACTGACACATTGAAAGATGAACCAAATATAAAAAGCCAACAACCAGTAAATAATCTTGGATCTAGACTTGCAGGTTCTTGGAGTACACTATAGAATTTGCCTACGCCCTCCCCCCAGCACTTCATACCCCCCTTGCAATTTTAAAAACATAAAGCATCAAGGATATAAACAATGCACAAAACTTAGTCATTTCATTTGCAATGTCTAGTTTTAATATTTCTATATATATATTAAAAAAAACTTAACAAAATAAAAAGGGCAGGCAGTGTAACTTTTATGTACATAGGTTCAAAGTGATTAACTCCCAAAGTTACAGAAATTTAAAGTATTATTTGGAGCTTATCAAAGACAATGAACTACATCACTCCTGTTGTCTGAAAAAATAGACTCATCCACACAAATATGGTGGTTATGTTAGTAAAGAAACTCCGTTTGGTTTTAAATGCGAACAAGATGACAGTGTTACAGACTTCCTGCTGACAATCAGGTTAGAAATTATAAACTGATGAATTAAACGACTGCAGGGAATAGGCTACTACTATGACCAAATTCTTAAAAGTAAATTCCCTGTGTAATCTGAACATTCCATATATGGTTATATAAAACACATGAAGCATACAGATGTCAGTATACTCACCCCTGAGTCAATCAACTGGTTGAACACTTTGAACAAATCATTGAAGAATTCAATATTGATAAGATGTGCGAATCTGAAAAAAATATTGATACATTAATCTTTACAGTGGATGTCAAAAGAGAACTGATATAACTATTAATTAAACATGGACAGGATAGGTAAGTCATTACATGCAAAATTCATTCCTACCCAAAAGATGGACACGACTATAGCTTGTAACTGAGAAGAATGCAAGGTAAGCCATGGTAGCAAGTAATGTGAATGTGTGAATGTTATGGATTGAACAGAGTAACAGGTGAGTTGAGCTTAATTGAAGAATTAATTAACAAGGTGAGTTGAGCTTAATTGAAGAATTAATTACAGCACTGTTCAAAATTATAGTGTTATGCATGTTTAGTAGATAATTTTTTCTCAATGCTAAAAACATGGCATTTTAACTTTAAAGTTGTCATGCTATGTAATGAGTATTAAAAAAAAATAAAGAGGCCCAAAATGAGTCTAAGATCACTCATCTGACTGACAATAACAAGAGGCCTAAACAGGCATAAGATTGCTCACCTGGCTGACATCAACAAGAGGCCCAATTGGGCCCAAGATCACTTACCTGACTGACATTGACAATAAGTCCAATTGAGCCTAAGATTGCTCATCTGACTGACATCATCAGCAGTTGGGAAACAAATATGGGTATATAGGATGCCTACTGTCAAAATTGCTCAAGATTCTACAGATTGGTTACAAAAACGTTTTTTAAAGGTTTCTCCTTTGTTTGTAGCTGTATCCATATTTGACAACAGATCAGCATCAAACTAATGCTTTCTGTCATATCTGATTAAATTCTGTTGAGCATATTTTGAGGGGAAAAAAAAGCCATTTAAATAAAGGTTGTTCTATTTTTAGCAACAGTAACTTCATTGGATGGTAGATCAGGATCATTTGTACAAATTAAAAGATTTCATGCCAGAATGCTGTGTCAAATTTGGTCACATTCTGTTGAGTGGATTTTCAGAAAATGTCATTTACAGGTTTTACAAGCTCTTCTATTTTTAGTAAAGGTGAACATGTTTAATAGTGCTTTGGCATCATGTGTTCAAACTTGAAAGGTTTCATGCCAGGATGCATTCTGTCAACTTTGGACAAAAACTGTAGAGCAGTTTTTAAGAAGAATCATTTAAAGGTCTTTCTACTTTTAATAATGACAACCAAATCTGGTGGTGACTCAGTATCATTTATCTATATCTAAAAGGCCTTCATGCCAGGATGCTTTCTTTAAATTTTGATGAATTCTGTTGTGCCATTTCCGAGCAGTCGTTTTAAGGTTTTCCAATTTGTAGTAACAGCTGCCATATTTGATGACAGATCAGCATCATTTTAAGAAACTTAAAGGCCTTTTTACACCAAGATGCTTGCCAAAATTCAATTCTGTTTAATTTCCTGGAAGAAGTCATTTAAAAGTTTTTCTGTTTTTGTAACAGTGGCCATTTTTAGGTTGGATCAGCATCACTTGTCAATCGACTCACATGGCCATTTTTGATGGTGGATTGGCATCATCTGAACCAATTTGAAAGAACTTCTAGCCAGAACGCTCTCTGCAGAATCTGGTGGTTGAAATTGGTCTAGTGGTTCTTAATAAGTTAAAAATAATAAATGTTGACAAATGGACAATAAAGCTCACTCACCTTATCACAAGGTGAACTAAACACTTACTTTGCAAGACCCTCTAATACAGAGGGCAGAAGAATGGACTGTTGAGCTTTCTTTAAAATTCTGAAGTAGGTGAGAAACACTGTCTGAATGATATCCGTGTGCTGGAATGAAAGAAAGAAGATGTCAATATGATGTAATGATATCCGTGTGCTGGAATGAAAGAAAGAAGATGTCAATATGATGTAATGATATCTGTGTGCTGGAATGAAAGAAAGAAGATGTCAATATGATGTAATGATATCTGTGTGCTGGAATGAAAGAAAGAAGATGTCAATATGATGTAATGATATTCCTTTCCACATGTTGTAAGATGTCAGTATGATGTAATGATATTCCTTTCCACATGTTGTAAGAGGTAACTAATGGAGGCAGGAACCACAGTGGCTTAGTGGTTACCATATCAGACTTGCAACCAAATGGATGTGGGTTTGAATCCTACCATTGGATCAGCCCAGGTTGACTACTTATGGTGTGCCCTTGGGCATGGCACTTTACTCTTGTGTTGCTGTGCCATAAAACACCAAACCCAATTTACACTGAAGTTAGGAATAAAAAGTAGATTAAGCTTTTTGAGGGGAATTTTGGAGTTTTTATTTGATGTCCTATTTACAAGGTGAAAAAATGGAGGATATTATACTAAAAGCTCTGTAATTACAGAATAATATACATGCAGAAAAAGACTGTAATTACAAAATAATATACATGCAGAAAAAGGCTCTGTAATTACAAAATAATATACATGCCGTATAGATTCTAGCCGTGACAGTTGAATGATATTTTTCACATCTGAATACAAGACGGCATATTGCATTCATGATGATTACACTGAAACCGAATTACAAGATAGACCTAAAACACAAATTTCATTTGACAAAACTTATTTAATTGTTATTTATTTTTTTAAATGTTGCCACCAGTAGGCATTAGTGACATTTTCATTGATCGATATTTTGTCGTATATTGTTATTTACAGTGTACTGAGAATGCTGTTTGGAAAGAAAATTGAACAAAATATATGAATTCTTATTAAAAGTTGAGAATTTCAGGATGTTGATTCAAATTTCCGGGTACTAACCACTGTTTTTGACGATAAAACGAGAGATATATCAAGGTTGCATTTACCAAATTTGATTGCGATTTTTTTCATGTTGAACAAATAGGAGCCAATGTATTTGGTATTTTCCAGTATAAAATAAATGGGATCCATGCCTGACCCCGCATTATAAGCGGGTTCGGGAGTTATTTGGGCACGAGTTATCGAGGGAGTGGTGTATAATATTGTAGAAGGGTTAGTTGACAAAGGTGACATAGTAAATGAGTGAAGGTACATTTTATAGGATGACATTTCTGATGACATAGAACATGATGATGGAACCCAAGTGTGGTCTCATCGAAATAAAGTTTCATGTGGGTGAAATATTCATTGGCCATACCTCCACTAAATGATGATATAGGAAGCTGATAATAAAATTCTGCTTAAGTTATATAAATACTGTAATGCATATTATTTTAAAAAAACTGAAATCCAATGATAACAAGGGAATTATTGTGTGGAAACAAAAGTGGGCAGGTTCAAAATTTTGGGCCACAACTCTGCTAAATGATGATGCAGATCAAAAACTGAAAAATCAAACTAAGCTAAGATGTCATCAACATACAGTTGCAGACCAATGGAATTATTGCGCTAAAAGGAAAGTTTGTGAGTCTGACAATACAAGGCCACAACTTGGCTAAAAGATGATGTTGCATGCTGAACACGTACCTAAGAAACACTGACAATTAATATCAAGCTGCCGACTAAATTGTGTTTAAAATCCAATAAGGGAATCCTGCATCTGTAGAAAGAAAAGTGAGTGGGTCTGACAATCTGGAGCCATAACTCTGCTAAATTACACAGAATGCTGACAAATGAACTCAGATGAGGTCTCATTAATATAAAGCTGCTGACAAAATTTGCTTTAAATCCAATTAAAATTAATTTAGTTATTTTGAAGAAATGAAAATAAATGGGTCTGACAACCAGGGGCTATAACTCTGCAAAATAATGATTAAGAATACTAATAATCAGCCTCAGCCAAGTTCCTATCATTATCATGCTATCTAGCAAGTTTGGTTGCAATCCAATCATATATAAAGGAGTTGTTGTGCTGAAACAAATTTTTAGAGTAAAATATGTTCCTTCAATAATACTTACCTGATCATGATACATTAGGAGCACATCCATTACCTCACAATTCCAGCCCTCCCAAGCAACTAAAAAAGATGTGCACTATTTCTTTAGCTTTGTTTTAACAACTTAAATGCTAAAAGGTTGTCTATTTGTTAAAATGGAAAGGAGACTATAGTGGTCTCCCCTTTGAAAGAGTGCTTGGCACCAAATCCCATGAATTGTCAGTTACTTCTGGAGTGGGCGTGCACCCCCTTTCAGGGATATAACTATAAGGAGAGCCTGGGAGGGTATGCCCATATCATAATTAGGTAAGTGTTACTGAAGAAACATATTTAAATTTAATAATTGGTTTCTTCAAATATGTTACCCGATTATAATGCATTCGGAATATATTTAAGGAGAGAGTTACATCCCTTTATCTCAAAGATGGCCCTATCTCCAGTCTCCTAACTTACATGAAGCAGATAAGTTTCACGTGAGATACAGGCTAGGAAGCAGATAAGTTTCACGTGAGATACAGGCTAGGGAGCAGATAAGTTTCACGTGAGATACAGGCTAGAGTTAGCATATGGTTTGTGCATGGAGGTGGTTTAGAGAAAAAGAAGAAAAAAAATCCCACAAAATCCAGCAAAAGTAAAGTAACTCCAGTGTTTATGAAGATGCCAAATGACATAGGAAGGTAGCCTGTTATGCTGCTGGTATAGATACCACCACATCAAACTGAGCCCTTTAGGATGAAAAGCCTCTGAGGTAAAAACTTTTGAATGTCATCTTTGACCTCCATACCACAGCTTGGATGATGGCAGTTGCACTTAAATGCTATGCTAGAGGTGATTACCTGAACCTCATGAGCTGATATGCCAAAGAGATTCAACTGGACTTTGATTAGTACCTTCCAGGTTGTGTGGATAACCCACCAAATCCAGGACAACAGAGCCTGAGAAGAAATAATGACTGCTCCATCTTTGGATGTTAAGAACAAAGTGAGACATCCCTCTTCTGATCAGCTCAGTTCTCTTCAGGTATCATGTCAGAGTCTTGATCGAGTCCTATAGACACCAGTTGGATCGAGTCCTATAGACACCAGTTGGATCAAGTCCTATAGACACCCTTCAGATCGAGTCCTATAGACACCCTTATGATCGAGTCCTATAGACACCCATTGGTTCAAGTCCTATAGACACCCTTTGGATGAAGGGTCCAAAGAATTGTTGTTGCTGTTATGGGTTTTAATGCCATTTTTCAGCACATGATAGGCTATACATGGCGGCCAGTTTTATCTGGTGGAGGAAGAACCCGGGCAAACCCCGGGAAGAACCACCAACCCACAGGAAGCTACTGGCAAGCTTTCTCACATATCCTCATTGGCCGAGCCCGAGACTCGAACCCACACGGACAGAGGTGAGATGGCAGTGATCGGTAAAGGCAAGCACCTTAGACCACTCGGCCACCCGGGTCCCAAGAAGATAACACTGTCAAGACAAAGGATTGATTCCCCTTAAGCAGAAGCCTGCTCTTTGGCAATGAAAATAGAGATCATGAGAGAAATTGAACCATCATGGTGGAACTGCAGATAGCTCAGGTTGACCGACAAGGCCTGTATCTTCACTCATTCTGCCTGCCATAGCAAAGATGACTAGGAAATAGGTTTTGTATGAGAGTTGAGTCATGCAAGCTCTGGAACATGGTTCAAAGGGTGCCTTAATCAATCATGCCAGAACCATGGAGAATTTCATTTTGGACAAAGCCTTTGGTTGAGAAAAGTTGAAATTTGCAAGAAGGATGGAGAGGTCTTGTTCTGGTCTTTATCCTCCCTTTCATGAGGATGAAACATACCTGATATAGTGGAATGGTAGCCCTTGATTGTAATGGGAGTTAACTTGTTACCTGTTTGTGGTACTGAGCCTCTAAGCAGTCATGCTTGAACAATTCTGTCCTCCACTTGTTCACTTGTTCAGAGAAATGTTTCTTCCTTAGGGCAAGTTTGATATGAGCCAGGTGTGCAGGTTCATCTTTTGCTTGGGTTGGACATCTGCATTCACAGCTGATTCAGTAGACACAGAGATGGCAGGACTGTTCTGGGAATCTCCACCTTTGACTGAGGAGGCAGCTGATCCATGGAGTTTCCCATTTGAGGTGAGTCATCAGGTTTAGATTCCCTCAATTCTGGTAGACTTTGGGAATTGAATGGGTAAGGAGAAAGGCCTGTTTAGCAAGACAATTCATAACTGTAAAAACAAATTATCTGCTACACATGCTTTTGGATCTGTGACTGGCAAAATGAGGGTTGGGAGCTTAGTGTTTAACCTCGTCACAAGGAGGACCACAAGGGCAACCCCATCGGGTACATATTTGATAAAAAACTGAAGGGTAAAATAACCCTACAGTGTAGACAAGCTGGTTCCATGTGGATGGCAAGTGTTTAAGGAACTTGTGCATGCCTGGGATGTGGCAGATGTCAATTTGGATTTGTTAGTGAGATAAATACCACCTGGAAAATCCAAAACAAGAAGGGAGAAGTCTAGGGACTGGGTTCTCTCTTGCCTTCTAAGTAAAAGATGACAGTCGAGATGACTGGAAGATTGACAGTGGCCTTTACAGATAACATCTCTTGCTGCGATAGAAAAGCATTCACTATGGACTTCATCTCCAGGGGATCATGGTTTGGTTTGGTTTTGTGGGGTTTAATGCCATTTTTCAGCACATGATAGGATATACATGGCAGCAAGTATATTTGGTGGAGGAAGAACCCGTGAAGAACCAACAACCCACATGAAGCTATTAGCAAGCTTTCTCACATACCCATGTTGTTTGAGGTGAGACTCGAACTCATGCAAACAGAGGTGAGATGTGTGAGTGATCTGTAAAGGCGAGTGCCTTTGACCACTCAGACATTTGAGGCCCCTCCAGGGGATCTGAGATGTGTGGAGTACTCCTGAAGGGTCCAAAACCCCCTCTACCTTGGGAGGCAGGCAGAAACTGGTCACTGTGGCGTGCAAATTAGCATCTGTGCAGATCATGTCTGGCGGTTGATCCTACAGCAAGATACCTGCTATGAACTGAGGGAGGTCCTCCCATTTGCTGATATTGTACCTCATACAGTCCAAAAAATGTATCATTGGGTCTGGTAGGCGTAGTTTTGACCACAACATGGGATAGGAGGGTGATCTATGGGGTTCTTGTTAAATAGTGGCTCAGATTGGAATCTGCATTGAGAAAACCCAAGAAGTGACGAGATTCCCAAGCTATGATACAACCGCTGAAGTGGAGAGGTAATACCAATGAGGTGATCACCAAGGGATGATCAAGGGGGTGACTAACTCGAAACCATGCGTGGTTTTGGACCCCATGCCCAGATAATGAAGAGCTGGGATTGAATGAAATAGTATTTGATCTTGTTAGCAAGGAATTGTGTCTTGCAACAAAGGGATGCTTTATGGCCTGTCTTGGTCTTTGAGCTGCTCTACTGAGTATATGAGTCATACACAGGACTGACTCCTGAAGGGGGCCCCCAAGTGGCTGATACCTAAGGCACTCACACATTACACCTCTGTCCACATGAGTTTGAGTCTCAGCTTGACCAGTGTGGGTATGTGAGAAAGCTGGCTAGTAGCTTCCCATGGGTCAGTGGTTCTTCCCAGGTTCTTCCTCCACCAAATATACTGACTGCCATGTATAGCCTATCATGTGCTGAAAAATGGCATTAAACACCACATAACCACACCAAATCAGAATCCTGGATGTGGAAGGGGTCTAGGCTCTTCGCAGATTGCTGAAATATAGCAATTGAGACCAACACCAGCATGGAACTAAATCCGACAATGTTACAAACACTTTGTTGTGTGCCATAAAGGGTTTCTGTTCCATGTATAAAGAGGAAGGTTTCAACATTCCCTGGCCCGCAATGTCTTTGTTGACTTGGTATTCAAAGAAAGGGAGTTGCTGCAGTGGTAATGGGTTATGATGGAGCCAGACTTAGTGATGGACCAGCCATGTGCAAGTCCATGGTGCTTCATGGGTCCAATACTGGACAGTATCAGAGAATGTTTCACCAAAAATGGTGCTGGTCATACTGAGCTGGGACTGGACAAAGTGTGACTGTGTGTTGGATGCTGTCAGTGTTTTAAGACTGGGTCTGGGTATACTGAGAAGACAGATCACCACACCGGGTCCTGGTGGTAAATAGCGTAGGTTGAGGCTGTGCTGGAGCAAGAGACATAGTCCTGTGCTGAATGACTTGGTGCCTAAGTCCAGTAATGGCTATCAAGGGAATTATCACCATGGCCACTCTGGGATCTGTATGCATTGATGGAATGTCCAGAAAAGGTTCAGCTAAACCACGGCAGTCTTGGCCCAGAAGTCTGTGCCATGATGGAATGCTCTGGTCGTGGTATTGTGTACTCGGTATACCCGGGAAAACAGATCACCATACCCAGTCCAGGTGTTAGATGGCATAGATCGAGGATGTGCCTGAGCTGGAGATGTGGTCTGGTGCTGGCGGACTTCTGGTGTCCAAGTCAGGAACTGGCTTTTGAGGGACTGATCACCATAGCCAGTACCAGGGTCTACATAAGGTGATGGAATGCCCAGGAATGGTTTAGATAGACTGCCATACCATGACAGTACTGACTAGGTGCCAGGAAATAGCTGTGTCTTGAAACTGGGATTGGGTATAAATGTGAAAATAGATCACAGTACCCAGTTCCAGTAGTCAATTGTGTAGGTCTAGGCTCCACTGGAACTGGTGTGGTTTGTATCTGTTTGTGTCTGGTGCTGAAGCCAAGTATTGGCTCTCTTGTGAAAGAACACTGTAGCCAGTAATGAAGTGTGTCTGTGCCAATGGCATATCTACTACTGGTCCATATGGGCCACTGTACCATGTCAGTAATGGCCCAGATTGACCACTATACCATGTCAGTACTAGTCCTGTTGATAGTTCCAAGACAATCTGTTCTATCTGAAGTGATGTGGGTGATGGCAGAGCTGGCCCCATTTGAGAAACTTGTGATGGCCAGGATTGCTCAATTTTCTTTTAAATGGGGTGAGCTTTCCACTTTCAGGGATTGAGTCAAAAGGAAACTGTCAATGGAGACAGTGTTGGTGGTAAAACTGACGGTATCAAAGCCCTTTCATTCACCAAAGTTAGTTGTCTTCCAGTGAAAGTCACCGATACATCCCCAAAACAACATAAACACATCACATAAATGGCCTGAATTGCATCCCCATACAATTTATACAGGTAAAGTAATTGTCTTCAGCCATCGACAACCACTTGTACTCCACGCACTTAATCCTGCCCATTGTGTTGACACCTGTAAAGAGAGAGCAGAACAATGCTACACACATGTGAAATCAGTCAAGCATCATGCTGAACTTACAGTTAAGGGGATGGGATGCTATGAATACAGAACAATGCTACACACATGTAAAATCAGTCAAGCATCATGTTGAACTTACAGTTAAGGGGATGGGATGCTATGAATACAGAACAATGCTACATACATGTGAAATCAGTCAAGCATCATGTTGAACTTACAGTTAAGGGGATGGGATGCTATGAATACAGAAAAATGCCAAAGGAAAATACAGGAATGACCTTTTGGAGTTTTTGTGTGGAAATGAAAGTGGGTGGGTCTAACAGTCACGGGCTATATCTCTGCTAAAAGATGCAGAATGCTAACTATCTAATGCAACCAAGGCCTCATGAAAACTCAACCTGCATACTAAATTTGGTTGAAATCCAATATAAAAATTAAGAGAGTTGTTGTGTTGAACTGAAACTGGGTGGGACTGACAATCAGGTTATTACTCCACTAAACAATGATAAAGAATGCCAATCAACTCAGCCGAGGTCTCATCAATATCAAGCTGCATACCAAATCTGGCTGAAACTCAAAATTAATTAAGGGAGTTATTCTGCAGAAATTAAAGTGGTAATCAGGGACAACAACTTGGCTAAATGATGATGCAGAATGCTGATAATTGAACCAGCCAAGGCCCCATCGATATCAAGCAGCATACCAACTTTTGTTGAAAAAAAAAAACAATGGATTTACTTTGTAGGAAAGAAACTGGGTGGATCTTACAATCAGGAGCAGTCGCCATAACTTTACTAAACAATGACACAGAATGCTGACAATCAAAATGATCCATAATACTATCAATATCTAGCTGCATACCAAATTTGCTTTAAGTCTAATGATAAGTACAAGAGTTATTGTGCTAAGTCTAATGATAAGTACAAGAGTTATTGTGCTAAGTCTAATGATAAGTACAAAAGTTATTGTGCTAAGTCTAATGAGAAGTACAAGAGTTATTGTGCTAAGTCTAATGAGAAGTAAAAGAGTTATTGTGCTAGTCTAATGATAGGTAAAAGAGTTATTGTGCTAAGTCTAATGATAAGTACAAGAGTTATTGTGCTAAGTCTAATTATAAGTACAAGAGTTATTGTGCTAAGTCTAATGATAAGTACAAAAGTTATTGTGCTAAGTCAAATGATAAGTACAAGAGTTATTGTGCTAAGTCTAATGATAAGTACAAGAGTTATTGTGCTAAGTCTAATGATAAGTACAAAAGTTATTGTGCTAAGTCTAATGATAAGTACAAGAGTTATTGTGCTAAGTCTAATGATAAGTACAAGAGTTATTGTGCTAAGTCTAATGATAAGGACAAAAGTTATTGTGCTAAGTCTAATGATAAGTACAAGAGTTATTGTGCTAAGTCTAATGATAAGTACAAAAGTTATTGTGCTAAGTCTAATGATAAGTACAAGAGTTATTGTGCTAAGTCTAATGATAAGTACAAGAGTTATTGTGCTAGTCTAATGATAAGTACAAGAGTTATTGTGCTAAGTCAAATGATAAGTACAAGAGTTATTGTGCTAAGTCTAATGATAAGTACAAGAGTTATTGTGCTAAGTCTAATGATAAGTACAAAAGTTATTGTGCAGAAAAATAAGTAGGATGGATAGAAGATGGACAGGCCCATTTTAATACTGCCTATTTTTAATACAAAGTGAGGGACAAATATTTCTATAATGTTATGAAAATCTAATCAGGGCATCTACATATACATACAAACATGCACACCAAATTTCTTTTGTCTACCTCAAGTGGTATTTGATAAACTGCGCTAACAAGTCTGTTGTAAACACAAGTTAATGGTCAAAAAGTTCAAAAATGTATGAAAAAATTGTAAAACTGCTGTTAATAGACTAAAAATCTAATCAGGTCATTTACATATGAATACAAATATGCCAAGCAAATTTCATTTGTCTACCTCAAGTGATTGTTGCTTATCTTGCTAACAATGTTTTTGTCAAACTCCAAAAAGTTCAAAAAGGTGCTAATATTTGAAAACCTGTTGTAATAGCCTGAAAATCTAATCAGATCATCTAAATATGATCACAACCTGGTGTATAAAATTTCATGGCTCAAACTTGAACAGCTGTTGTTTTATTGAGCTAAAATGGATTTGGGACAGACGTGCGGATATACGGACTTACATTTTAACAGATTTTGGCTGGACAGCAGCAAAACAATATGCACCCAGTGGAGGCATACAAATTTCACAGAAATAATTAGTCTGTTATCAACCCTTATTCTGTGACAAAAGAGACAGGTAAGGAAGGTAATTCTTACAAGTTTCAATTTCCTCTTTTGGTCCTCTGTTCCCTTGGTCTCCAATAGTTCTCTCTCTAAAAGCTCTATTTCCTTCTTGCGCTGTGGAAAAAATATTAAGATTCTAAGTTTTGTAAGCTATTGCAATAACCTGATGCAGTCTTTTTAAAAAGCCAAGGGTTGTGCAGAATAGCTAGTGTTGCCATAATAATAAATGTTATACACTTTCAAGAACTTAAACCAAAACATTATTATAATATCTTAACATTACCACTATTCCAGCCATCAGCAAGTGAAACCTTGGTCTTGAATTTTCTAATCCAGGCAAGATAAAAACCAATAACACTACTTCACAGGTCCCTAAAGTGCCTTCTCAAAAGTGGTTTGCATTGTGACTATAAAAAAATGTCTGAAAAATAATAATAAGTGTGAGCTTAGTCTTCTCTTCTTTTTTTCAAGTCGGATGAAAAAATATAAGAGTTTTCTTAATTTGTCTACACATTTTAAAATTCAAACAAATCAAATTTTGGCAATGATATAAAATTCTACATTCAGTTAGATGAAACATTTTTTTGTCTTTTTGGGTCAAAAACTTTGATCTTTGACCCAAGATGAAACTTATTTTTGTCTTTCTGGGTCAAAAACTTTGATCTTTGACCCAAGATGAAACTTATTTTTGTCTTTCTGGGTCAAAAACTTTGATCTTTGACCCAAGATGAAACTTATTTTTGTCTTTCTGGGTCAAAAACTTTGATCTTTGAACCAAGACACCTTGATGCCAAGGCAAGCAATCCTTCTAGTTAAGTGACAGTATGAAGTACAGTCAAACTGGTCTTAAGCAGTCACCAAAGGGAACATGACCAAGTTAACACAGGTAACCTCTGACTGGAGATTCAACTGCCAAACTTGGTTTTTTCAACATATATTGTATATTGTTGTTGCTGTTTTCATAGATGCTACAATTATTTTAATCAATTTTATTCTAAAATAAATCTTCAATCTATATTCTGAAAAATGTATGGCGCTTTTTTAATTCCTTTTTGTTTGGAAACTTTTTCAGGCAACTGCCATAATTTCCTATCCAACAAATTCACTGTATAAATGTATCATTCAGAAATTCTGGTTGAAAAGGGTTTCACTCATACATTTCTTCAAACTTCTCTGTGTCTATTTCTTATGTAGTACATTTTTGCTTATATATATATATATATATATATATATATATATATATATATATATATATATATATATATATATATATATACATATACATACATACATACAATAAGGAGACAGCTAGCTCAGCTGCTTCAATATTGCAGCTGGAGTTGGCTTTCTCAGAAGTAAAAGACCGAGTCCAAATATAGAAAGTTTCAACCCAATGGTTGGTAATTTACCCTTGTTCAAAGACTTGTGTTACTTTTCAAGTTGAAACACTGGTCCCATGACTCTCATCATGTATTTACTATCAAACGTGCAGAAGTTTTCATTTTCTGATCTGTGTTCTTGCAAAATCTGGCATAGCATTCCTTGAAAATGTTTGAACCAAAAGACGATCTTTGCTGAAATAGTGACTTTACTGTTCGTCTGTTATTTATTCTTGAAATAACACATCAATTCACATGACGTTGTTACCTAAACAATGCCTTTCTTGTGACAACAAATGTTTCATTTGCATACATACAGTGGTCACAGTCAATATGCTCAAGTGACCATTAAAAGCAGTATGAAACCAGTTTGATAAGAAAACACTTGGGGATTGAACATGAACAGCAGGTGACTGTTTAATACAGGACTTTTATGGAGGAAATTTCATAAGGAAAAAATGAGAATGACAGTTGAGACAAGGTGAGCATTAAATAATGGTGAAGCTTAGGACAGGTTTGACTGTACAGAACTAAACCGTAAATACCACTTCCCTAAGACACTGTCAATGCAGTGACTGAGGTACTATGTACAGTGGTGGGTATTTATAATTATATTTGCTTGTAGTCACATCTAGAGGTCACCCTACATCTGTTTCATTCAACACCTAAACCAAGAAAATTTGCCAGTGATACCAAAATTTAAATCAGACTATTTAGAGCTTAAATACTACAGTATATGAAAACAGTTTCTTGACTGTTTTAGACCAATACACAGCTCTGATTAGGTGTTTTACAAATCCATTTCACTGTATAAGTCATGCAAATATGTCATTTGAGTGTGAAATACCCCAAGAAAAATGTAGGGTTTTGAATTCTTGTGGTAAGGCAAAAGATCTGATATGCCAAACTAGAAACACAAAAGTCAATGCTATGCATATTTATTTAACCATTTAAGTCATACAAGTTTTACTTGTTGTGAAGCTTGTTAGCTACACTGAATCACAATAACATATGAATTCATCCATAAAACTTCACAATGCAAAGTTAATACTTGTATATAGTTTGTTTACATGTGTGACATTAAATGGTCATGGGTCTACTGGTGTGACATTAAATGGTCATGGGTTTACTGGTGTGACATTAAATGGTCATGGGTTTACTGGTGTGACATTAAATGGTCATGGGTCTACTGGTGTGACATTAAATGGTCATGGGTCTACTGGTGTGATATTAAATGGTCATGGGTCTACTGGTGTGACATTAAATGGTCATGGGTCTACTGGTGTGACATTAAATGGTCATGGGTTTACTGGTTTTGAATTTTCTTTGGGTAATGATGACTTTGAATCTTTATGTTGCTGACTCTGAAAAATACAACTGGGACCTAGATTTTTCAAAAGTCAAGGTCAGAATGGTCCAAGTTAGGACACTAAGAATCAATTGTGTGAGTTTCTTGTTTTATGAAAGTTTTTATTCAATAATGCTTAATTGAAAGTGTTCCAAAGTTTACCCTTTTTTCCCTCCTTGACAGGTTTTTCAGCATGTCTTTCTTCTTCTGAGCCTCTGTTTTCTCTCCTGGCTGGGTCATGTTGATCTCTTTGATTTTTAAGCTGAGAAAGGTGTCCAATACCTGAAAAAAAGAGTTATTGATAGGTCGGTATCTTTAAGGTCGTCTGCTGTGTAAAATCCACATTTATTATGAAACTCTAAATGACATGATCATTACATTATGACATCATCAATATGACATCCTTTTTAACCAAGGTGTAATATAGTGCTTGAACTCTGTAAGAGACTGGACATAAAATGACGTTATTGTGACTTCTGTCTTTTATTAAATAATAAAAATGAAAAACTCTTTCACAAATTTAATAATCGCAATAGCAGTCCTCAACTCAATGAAAAGTATATGAGACCATGGGAAATCTTTAGCGATTACAAGCTGACACAAATCAGACACACAGGTTTTCTGTTACAGAAAACCAGTGTGTTCGCAATAATTGTGTAATACTGAAAAAATTCGCTCACCAACATATACTTTTCTTTGTGTATTTGTTAAGAGGAGTCTGTGATCTTCAACCTGTGCAAATTTGTTGAATTTCTAAATACTCATTCAGCTATTATTTTATGGGCAATTAGTGACAGCATACTTTTTTCCTTCTTTTCGATGTAATAACCCTTACTTCGTGATAAATACTCCACCAGGAATACCGTAATCACAGTAAGTCTTGGGACACCATAACTCTTGGGACACCCTTAATTATTTTCAAAAGTAATTTTTTTTATGACCTATAAAAGTTGGGACACGAAGTTAAAGCAATTTTTTCATGTACTATAATTCTTGGGACACCTAAAACATTTTTTCTTTCTACTGATCGATCGGTGTATTTTATCGATCGTAACCTCATGTAAATAAACAGGAGTTCATGGTTGTTAAGGGACTCTCATTATGAATTATTATATGGAAATATTATACATTATTATAATTTGTTTTAAGAGTCAATAAATATATTGAATTTTCTCTGTTTTCTTATTATTTCTATCAAATTAAAATATGTATAATTTAATCAGACGATGACAAGAATTGAGCATTAGCGGTATGTTATACCCATTCAACAATAACTTCTCCCTATTGTGCTGTAGTTTAACTATTGTCAGTTTATGCATTATTGCATTAAAATTGTCGAAAGTCACCTGTAATTATTGGGGATTTTTTTCCCCTGAAAATGGAAATACCTAATTCATTACAATGTGATACCAGGATGAGAACAACCAAAATAGTGTTTATTTCAACCCTAGCATTTATTGTACGCATGTTTACATCATGGCGTCACCACGTGTAGATTGAAGATTTTACTTGTGATGAATAAAGTACATACATTTGATTCGAATCATAGGCACCACTGCACTAAACTTAAATAATATCTTTAAAATACGATAAATAAGTTTAAGAAATAATGCTTTTAAAATAAAAACTCCGTGGTAGTTTGCTTTGATATAAGTGACCTTAAATAAGTTCCTGTTTACTCAGCTACAGTAATCGTGCTAATATAACGCAATAGAAGCCGATCACAAATCAAAGTACCGGCATTGCCGCCGGACAAAATTCCTCTTTACCCAAGCCAATTTCAGGGTTTTAACAATTAACTGGCTTGGATTGCTGTCGGAAAACAAAAGACAAATCCGCCAATTATAAACAAAGGAGACGCCAAAACAACCAGCTTCCCAAAATCAAAAAGTGGAATGAGTAATGCGTGGAAAATTATCATTTTGTGAAGCCGAAACACACAACTAAAATGGATCAATGATGCTCTTAATCGATCTATATTCTGAATTTTAACATATATTCATGAATATATGACAGTTATTTGAATTTATGCTGGTTATGTGCTTTATATAATTAAACAAGCATGCCTTTTCATATAGATTACATCACTTTGTAGGACCGCTTATACCACTGAAAAACAGTAACTGTTGAGCGCGTGAATCCTAATAAGTGAAACAGCAATGAACGTGTAGCTGAAATGTAATCTGGAAGAATGCGATTTGCTAAAAATGATGAATAAAGCAAAATCTGCATCTAATATTTTGGGGAATAAACAAGGATATAAGTGACACCAAGTACGATTTGCACTGTGTAAGTACTGTACACTATAGTACAGGTCTTCCCTTAAATGTAAGCGGCCCATGAATTATGAAGTCTTTATTTACCTTTATTTTAAAACATGATGGAGAAATCGGAAAATATGCACATGAAAAATAATAACATAAAACAATCATAGTAGTTTATAACAGTTTATTGACAAATGACGTGGTAATTGAATGAGCTGGTCACTGCTGTGTGATGTATGGCGATCTAATTTTGTCTTTACATTTTTTTGTGTCTACAAGTTTTGGGACACCGAAAATTTTATATATTTTATAGGCATATAAGTCTTGGGACACGAAAAAAAAAAAAAAATTTTTGTGTCCCAAGACTTACCATGATTACGGCAGTGCAGTTGTTACAGATTTCCCAAGATCTCATACTTTTCATTTACTTTGTTCTTTTTTACACAGGACTGTATATTGTGATTATTAAAATTATAAGCATGTATGTGATTCAACCTGGACATCAAATCAGTAGATTTCAAAATTTTGAACCAGTAGGATTTATTATCAACATAAATTTTATGCATTTTAAGGTGACTGAAAAACAAAACAAGTGCATTTTTTGCCATATGTATTTTCTTCATGTTATAATAAAACAGCAAGTTTTGAACATGAATCAGATTCTGACGTCGATGTTACAATAATAATTATTTAATGGTGTCTGCATATCTCTGGTCCATGCAATGGTGTCTGCATCTGTCTGGTCCATGCAATGGTGTCTGCATCTGTCTAGTCCATGCAATGGTGTCTGCATATGTCTGGTGATATCATTTCTTCCCCCATATACCATTTTAAAATCAACTTAACATGAACACGCAATGCAAACTCAGGACCTTTGCTAATCGTCTGCACTGACTTAAATGGATTTTCAAGCAGTGTTGAACTTGTAATATTTTTTAGCTGAAAGTTTTTTAGCACTGGTAGAAAACACACATTTCAGCATTTTAACATGAACTGACCAAAAAATGACAAGAGCTTCCCTTAAATATTCATTTTAAAACATCTTGACAAACACAATAACAATTAAACAAGACACAAAATTTAAATGCTTGTGCAAGTGTTTCTGCCAAAATAATTTTCTGGTCAGTCTTTTATTTTTATCTCACCTCTGCCTCAGGTTGGTCGATTTGCAATCAAAGACTCACAAGCCATTAAGTTCCACCTTTGATCTCTTTGTTACATATAACACCTCAATAAATATTCTGCCTTTGTTAAACTCTCCAAATTACAACAATAAGGTAATCTATTTACAGCTTGTTATGTACACGTCAGCTACTAGGCAACAATTCATAATCAGATTACTCAGCATGCATCATTGCACCAGTGGAACAGTTTACAACTTTCTAAAAAAATCTTTTAATTTTCAAAAGCGGAGATTTCAACTATACAACAGTATGTACAGTATATGGCCTTTAAAACGGTATTATTGTCCTACTGCCGGTAGAATCACACGTATGTATATGAATTTTTCGTTTCCATTATTTATAAATGAGACATAAGTTGCAACCACATCATTGTATTCCATTCTGTCTTACAACCAGCTGACTAGAAAAGTGTGGGGACAATAGATAAGTTTTTTGTAATAAACTTTTATACCTTACCTTTGTCTGGACAGAGAAACCTTTGGCCTTGATCATTTTCCCAATACACTTCACCAGCTGAAAAAGAACAGCAATATACTATGAGCTCACTTTTATTTGTCTGGTAAAAACTTAATGGATTTCATGGTTCCTACAAACAATAAATTCAAATAATCAACCTAGGTATTCTTTGCCACAAAATACCATATTTGTTTGTGGAATATCAACAAAACTGTACTTTTTTGCAAAACCACCACAAACTAAATGAACTGAGAGTACTCGTGTTCTTTCTTTTACATTCTATAGTTCTTTTCAAATGCTCTCAAATGCTGGATCTAAGATATTCGAAGTAAATTGACATCCATTGAAAGAAATGATTAGGAACATTCCTGTCCATTGATAATCCAATGAAAGCTTTTTACCCGTGTTCAATTTCATATATGCATATATGCTTTTATATGCTATTTCACTTAACAACCATTAACAGACTTCAGGAAAAAAAAACTTACAGGCAGAGAAACAGCAGATTGATCTACATAATCATGTAATCCAAAACTTTGTAAATATTTACAGGAATCGACTTCTGTAATAATAAAATCTGAAATATTTTCAATGAATAATGTGCATCCTGTATATGGAAGTGTCATTTAAGACAAGTTTCATTGTATTAAAACTGCAATTTACTGATAATCTTGATTATTTCAGGTTACCTCTAAAGTTGTCTCCCCTAGTTTGTCTGTTCTAAATACTTGCTTTACTGCTTCACAAACAACATCAGATATCTACAAGAACAACAAAAAAAAATCAACATGAAAGTCAATGTAAATGAAATTCAATACTATCAAGGTATGGAAAAATGTACAATATTACAGCATGTGTTACATGGAACCTAGTGTCTCCCTAATATCAATGTAATAATGTATCACCCATAACTCGAAATTTTAATGTTGATGCCACTGCCATTATCAGCAATGGAAAAGTAATATCTATGTCCCACCAAGGGAGACAATAATAAGAAAAACCAGAACAACTATACTTTTCTAAATATGGGCATCGTGTATACCATAGTGCATTTGCACAAAGAAATTCTACAATTTCATATCTTGTTTATTTAATCACACAGTACTTTCCTGGCTTGATAATAAAATGATTTGATATGATCTCAATAAAAATGAATATTGCATGTAGTAGCTTATAATGATTACTTTTCATAATCCTTAATAACTGTAATAAAATAGACATTAAATCAAAGCTTTTACTTATAAGCATATCTATAAAATTGTTTTGACATGGAAATTTTATATGTACTTTATCAATTTTACAATCATGGAAATGAAATGTTAAACACTTCCAAAATCATGTGGGTTTCAAGAAGCCCCTAGGATTATATTAAACAAGAACCATTTTCTGTCTAGAATTTTCTTCATATTATGTCTATTACATGTATGAGGTGGTGTTATTTCATTTATGACACAAGTTTTGTATTCATGTGCCAGTTGCCATGGAAACAACATGTTGAAAAGAGATAAAAGATATTAAAATTTTCCAACCTTTCCATGTATTTCTCATTCATGGGCCTATCTATAAATTATTCACTAACTTCAAAATAAAGATATAAATATACTTTTATAACTTTTATGCCATGAAGCCTTGCTCACAGGAGTCAAGAATGAATATCTGCAACTTAAAAGTCAACTTAAAAATGGTTCAAATTTCATTGCAAAATTAAAGCTGTCATTAAGTTTATAAAAAAAATGCCCCCAATGCAGGAAATCAAACTGCATTCTCCTTTGAATTGGTTACCATCTTAACAACTGAGCTAATACCACTACTGAAACTCATGTTGCAGTGAAAGCTACATTGGTTTGGTTTGGTGTTTTATTGCACAGCAACACAAGTAGGTTATTGATTGCTGAGGCAATTGGAGTTAAGCAACTTGTCCAAGGACACACCATGGCAGCCGACATGGGCTGATCTAATGGTAGGATCTGAACCCACCAGTGATATTTTGAACATAAGTTTGTCTATACCATTTTTTCAAAGGTAAAAATGTTTTTTTTTTTACAATACTTACCCAATCATAAAACATTAGGAGTGCATTTACTACCTTGCAAATCTAGCCCTCCCAAGTTAAAAAAGATGTTAGAACCATCTTTAGCTTGGTTAGCAACATTGGTGCTAAATTGTTGTCTGCTTATTTAAAAAGGAAGCCAGATAAGAGTAGTCTTCCCTTGAATATAGGCATTGGTGCCACATACCCTATAGTTGTCAGTTATTACTGGAGTGGCGGTGCATGCTCTACAATGGATGCATCTATTGGGAAGGCTTGGGAGGGTGTCCACATATAATAATCGGGTAAGCATTATCAAAGAAAAATATTTTTCCTTCTAAAAATTGGTTTCTTCTTCAAATATGTTACCCGATCATAATACATTATGAGAACAGGTAAGAGGAGGGGGGAATTAAATCCCCTTACCCCTGAGTCAGCTTAGACTCCAGTCTACTAACATATATGAAACAGTTTCAAATGAATAGACTATGGACTAGGGTTGGCCCTTGGTACAAAGGGAAACATTGATCATGTGATAGAGAAATGTTCTCCGACAAATCCAGTGGAAATTTAATGACCTGCATTCTTGCAAAACTGCTGAAAGACCTGGGTAGGTTGCTTGTTGCACTGCCACTATCAGGCCCACCCAGCGAAAATGAGTTCTTTGGAATGAAAGGTCTCTGAGGTAAAAGTTCAAAAAGGTTGTCTCTGACCTCCAACCCAAGGCTTGGGATATAGAGATATGGGAGCAGTTCTTCACAAATGTTAAGCTCCTGGCAACTGCCCTGACCCCATGAGCTGAAATCCAAAAAATGCTCATTTCATATTGGGTTCTGAGACAATAACCCATCATATTCACAATGACAGTGTCTGTGCAGTGAAGTCATCTCAACCTTCTTTGATATATAAAAAAATTGAGAACTCCCTCTTCTGACTTTCTCTGAATGCCTGTGGTACCACTTCAGTGCCCTAATTGGGTCCTGCTGATGTGGTCCTGCTAGACTAACATTTCAGCTCATGATGCTTTAGAACCCACCTCTATGCTATGCGCTTGTGCCACTATGCTTTTATTTCCTGCTATCCTTATAAAATGAATCTGTTAAATAAACATCCAGTCACCTAATTCAAAGCCCTATTACTCCAATGACATCTGTTCTTACCTCTTCTTCAGTATTTAATTAAGATAATCCAGGATAATTACTCACTCACTTAGCCATTATCATTTGCACCTAGCTTGCCCGACTGCTGTTGCTTGACCCTTGATGTAGGTTTCGTCTTTGCACAGACATAGCCATATGATCAGCCAGTGATGATGCAGTCTACTGGTAGTATGTGTTATACATATTTTAGTCATTTCCACTATCAGCTAAAAATATGGCATTTGAAGTTAGGCAAATTCTTGTGAAAAATAGACACATCACCTTCAAAAAAATGTAAAATTACCCAGCACCAGGCTGGCCCCATGTTGGCCTGGTTACAAAAATCAGAGATTGGTGTCACCAATGGTGATTCTGATTCAGACAGCATGATTTCCCCAAAGAAAGAGCTTAAGAAACGAAGAATAGGGTTCAAAACTGAATGGAAGACTTCATATCCTTGGGTGGAAGTTGCTGGATGAGATGGTAAATTTTCCATATTGCTAAATTTTGGTTCAGATCTACTTAGTTACCAACAGGTGATATGGGAGTGGGGGTGGAGGTGGACTGCAATTCCACAGGCACTATTACAATATAATATTTTTGTTTTATAGTAGAATCAGTAGTTGTAGTCATGATTGTAGGTGTTCTTATTAATTGTAGGTGTTCTTATTAATTTCCGGAAAATGTGATGAAGAATGAAAGTTGCATTTTATCCACAAGTTGCTCTTATATTTACATAGTATACTCTGAGCAAGAGAAACATAGTTTTGATCAGTAAACCTTAACTTATGTTGGTGCTGCCCTATTAATTTCTCATTTCTCTTTTCTGCCTATCCAAGTAAGAAAGGAAGCAATTTTTATTTTCCAATTTTACCATTTTTGAAAACATGTAAATAAAAATCATTGGATTATTAATTCATTTATATTTGAAATATTTCTCCAACAATAAACAACTAGTTTGCAATTGGAATGTATCACATGACAAATTAAGTGGTGATATTTTTGGACAAATTAAGTGGTGATATTTTTGATCAGTATATTGCTGCATCAATGTGTTCATTTTTTTTCTTTCAGATCTTGACTGACCATTTTCAAGAGGATGTGAAGGTTTGAGTGGCACAATTTAAGGTACCTTTTCGTGTACATCAAAGAGCCCACGTCCTTTTGACTGGCTTTGGACAAAATTGTCTCCCTTGACAATCTGTACCCACATCTCTCAAACTACACCCTGCTGCCTGAGTACTAACTGTGTCGACAGCAGGTAAATGAAACACTAAACTTTTTAACAATATTTTAGCTCTCTGACATTTATTCAATGACGAAATTAAACAATGAAAAACACATTGATATATTGTTCTTAATGGAAAGAAATATGTTTTATCTTAGTTATTCTGTCATGATTATTTGAAAACATATCATTGTCTTGACCCTTGAAGAATTTGTCCTTGGTAATTCACTTAATGAGAATTCAGGTTGTTTTGTATCTTTTTGTACATCCATTAATACATTTTATGTTCCATTTTTTCAGACTGTCAAAAGGTCATTCTCTACGATAAACAGAATCAGGAGTGTGTTAAGGAACAGGTTGATGCAGAAGGTGCTGAATTACCTTATGACAATAAGTACAGAAAGACTTTGCCTCAAAGCTTTGAATTTTAATATGGCAATCAAATATATGGGGAAGTGAAGAAATGAAGGATATCATTGATTTAAATTCAAAGACAAATTAGTACTAAATCATCTTATTACTAAGGGAAATAAATACTATGTAAATATATGTACTTCTTTTATATTTCAATAATATAAATTTTTTCACATGAATGAAGATAACGCATGTTTTTTTAAACATTGCATGACGTTAATGTGCGCTGACCCAGATGCTATAAAAAATGTCTGGGAAGATCACTTCAGGTACTCGACGTGTTCAGGGCAGAGCTAGGGCTGGTATCACAACTGCCAGATGCCTGGTGCTATCCATGTCAAGAAGCCAAGACTGGGTATACCAGGAACTAAGATCATCGTACCTGGTCCCGGACATAGTAGTCATCTGGTAAGGCTGTATCAGTGCTGGTGTCAAGCTGATCCAGTGCTGGTTAGAGTCCATAGCTTCGGGCCGAAATTGGCTGTCTTGGGTAAAATAATCAAAGCTAGTCACGCCATTCACTGAAAACAATAGTTTCAAAGTCTAAGTACATGACATCCTGTGCTGGGTGAGGTCCAGGGATAGACTCAGTATTGGGTATCCTGGGAAATATCACTGTAACCAGTACCAGGAAGTTTCATGTCTGGCACAGCCAGGCTTCTGTATCATTTCTGTACTGGTTCCAATGGTTGCGCTGGGCTGACAGTGGAGCTGGAGGTGTGTGAGAGGCCAGTGAAAATAGCACCAGATGATTCTTCTTAATCAGCAAACTTCTGCCTTCATAGACTTCATCAAGAGAAAGTTGTCTACCAAGCTGACATCTGCATCAATACTAATACAGTATGAGTTTCTAATGGTTCATTTTTCATCTCGCTCAATGGCCCAGGAGAGTTTCTTGGCAGAAATGGTGGCCCATTTCTCTTTCTTCCATGGAGTATAAATGTTGCACATATGGTCTGAATTTCACCCAGTACAACTGATACAGGTGAATGGTTATCTTCTGCTAGTTTAAACCACTTACACTCACACCACTTAGCTTTGCCCAGTAAATAGAGAGAGCAAAACAAAGGCATATACAGGTGAAAAATCAGTCAAGCGTCGCATAAGCTACATATGCTGGAGATGCTAACAGCAGTGTAATAATTCAGAAAAATTAATGAGCAGCACTATATCCCAAACTCTATACAAGTTATGAATAATGGCATATTACCATATTTTCCGGCCTACAAGTTGATGTGGGGTATAAATCGAATTCACTCATTTTGTCAATTTTCCATCCATCATCCATATGTAAGTTGATGTGAAGTATAAGACTAAGCCAGATCAACACCTTGACTTCGTCTTTTTCGCTAGTAAGTTTTGGTTTCATGAATATTAATTATATCACTGTATGCTATTCCAGATTAATTGGGAAATTGCAGTAACCGATGCCAACATGCTTTTTCCCCAGTTTTGTTTGCAGTGTACTTTTGTCACTTAGAATTAAAGAACCAAACTCCACAAGTATGTCTGATGTATATACTTTTAAGTGATGCTGGGATATTTCACCATGCGTAAATGCAAACTTTTATCCACATTTTCATTTTTGATATCTCTAGTCGACATTTTGCATGGTTTCAAATTCACCAACATATGGGGTTCACATTTATTTCAACACGGAGGCAAGTTATTCTCTGATTGGATAAAATGGTACACACCTCCAGATAAATTGCCAGAATTGCAAAACTAAAAATGGATCATTGATGATCTATGAGTAGTCCATCTCTATTCTGAATTTTAACCTATATTATGGGCATTCTTTAGTGAATATATGACAGCATTGTGAATATATGATAATTATGTGCTTAATCTAAGGCATTTTATAAATATTCATCAAACATTCGAGCTGTTAATATGGGTTACATCCTTTTGTAGGATCAATTATATCAATAAACATGATGTACCAGTAATCACTTGAGTCCATCAAATAAAATACTGGTAAATCAAATATCAATGGACCTATGACTAAAATGTGATCATGAAGAATGAGGTATGGTTAAATAAAAACGATGAATAAAGCAAAATCCATTTGTATATTTTTTTTTTTAGGAACAAACGATATGCTTTGCATAAGTACAGTAAACTATAGAGAATAGACTGTAAGTACTATGTGGCCAATGAATTGTGAACTCTTTAATTGTTTTCTTTTATTTCATGTTGGAGAAATCAGAAAATACAAGCACATACAAATGCATACAAAATAATGATAAAAATAATAATATAAAAGCAGTCATATTAGTTTATAACAATTTATTGACATGGTAATTGAACAAGAATGTGACCTGTTTTCGATTTTGCAGATTACATCTCAAAATCATCGTATTACCAGTACTTAAAGCAATTTGAAGGACATAATCCATATAAAAGTCAATTCGGAGTATAAGACAAAGCCCAGACTTCCAGGTAAAAAAGTATCGACTTGTACACCGGAAAATACGGTATTAACAAGAAAACATGTCAGTATTGAAATGGTTTGTAATTACTCACGACCCTGGTGTAGGCATAAGATTATAAATTATTCGTCTGAAATGAACGTGGAGCAAGAAAAAGGTAGAAAACACATGGAGTATAATTCCCTACATTGAAAAAACTCCAACACTTTGCTCACGCTAACACTGGAAAGGCACATTAAGAGTGATATTATGTGAAGCCCTCATAAGAAGCATGCACACTGGTATGAGCATAAGTAATAACTGATGAGTACAGAGTATGTGGTGCCAATCCATATATCTAAGTGGTGACTACTCCTGTCTGACTTCCTTTTTAAGCAAGGAGACAACAATTTAGCACCATTTTTTGCTAACCAAGCCAAAGTCGGTTCTAATAACTTTTACACTTGGGAAGGCTGGATCTGCGAGGTAGTGAATATACTCCTAATGTATTATGATCAGGCAATATATCTGAAGAAACAATCAATGAAAATTTCTTTGTGGAGCAAATCTGCAATAAAATCTGATTTTAAGTTGCTGAAGTGAGCATGTATTCTGCATTTCCAATATACCAGCGCATGTTTTATGGTTGTTTATTTTGCATGAAATATAAATCTATAAAAAAAATATAGCTGTAAAAGTTTGATTTGTACAATGAAAGACACATCCACACTCTTGAAATGTATCAAAATTTATTTCTTCATAAATTGGGGGTAGAAAATGGCCTCTTATTCAACACAGTCCATTGGCAAACGTTTACACTACATAGAAAGAGTATGAACGTTATAGTGACTTTTATCTTACCTTAGGATTTTTATCATTCATGATGGGTACAAGAAGAGTGATTAGATTATTCCTGAAGTTGAAGTGGGGATGGTTCACCAACATTGCAGACAGACATCTCACACTAACCTCCTTTAGACCCTGGAGAAAATAAGAGACAACCTTTTGTTGAGCTTGTCATTTTATTTTTTAGCAGAGTAAAAAACTTCAATACTGAGGTTAATCTAGGATGTGGATGGACATGCAGTGTATGGATGTATGGACATGCACACAGACAGCAAAGAGATTGCTATGACAAGCACCTGTCAAGGCAAAGTCAATAAAAAGTAAGAGCTACAAAATGTATGATACAATTAACTCAGACTTGCATTAATAATTATGCTTTTACAAAATGGTCTTTTCAAAGTAAAGTTACAGCCTGTCAAAACATATATGCATGTCTTTTTGAGTTTACATGATAAAATACGGTGGAATTTACACAGCTCAAACCTGAAAGGGACGAAGTGAATCAGTTTGAGAAATTGGTAGTTTGTGTCAATGTGTTTAAATATTATTATAAATATTCTCCTGGGTCTTGATAACCAGTTTCAGTGATCCAGTGTGTTCTGGGTCAACTGTCATCAAGTCAATGAAATTCTACTGAAGCTTCAAAATACATCCAATCAAAACAGAAAAAAAATGTTTCTCTAGTGATTGAGATACTGAAGGCAATGTACTGACCATCCTATCTGGTCCAGGCCTTATGTCTAAAGGTATGTGTGCCCAATTTTCATGCAAAAACATTCTCTGTTTACTGTGTTTAATCCTTGGGAGTACTCATTGTAATTGCCTCTTACATTTATAAGCTTGTCTGATGCACAGAAATTGGTGGTGCTTGGAAACAGGCATTGTAACTATTCAAATATGTGAATCTGGGTGAATGTCTGGTGGTGGTGGTGGTGTTGGGAGGAACAGAACAGCTGTTAGAGTATGTAAAGCAGTCTTGAATTTTTAGTGTGGTGACAGCATTTATGGTTTTGATCCTCAGTGACAACTATGCTGTACATTTCCTCTTTAAGAGCTACCTCTTTCAGTAACTAAAGTGTCTTTTCAGCATGACAAGAGTTGCCAGAGACAACCAAGTTTACCTACACACTTGTGTGTGTCTATTGCATGCTAGGGATAACCTGTACACCTGTACAAGACATATTAATTACCGTACGAGAGTAAATCATTTAGATCTACTTTACTGGGGGTGAGGGGGGGAATAGGTGGAATGACCAAGACCCATGTAGATTCCATGCCTATAGTTGGAGATTTTCCAGAAGTACAAAAATATTACCCTGGATTAAACTACAAATATAAAAACCATTAGTTTCAGAAAAGTATATCACTGTGACCAGTTTTCATCTGGGGTGCTTTAAAATGGTGTAAGAAACATCTTGACTAAGTTCCATAAACACAGCATACCTACAGCTGGAAGTATGCTGGCAAGAAAAGACATCTTATATTGAAGTTAGTATGTAACTAATAAAGTCATAAGTATAAGAGAAGTAACTGTGAACTACTTTCACCTTGACTGGTTTAGATTGATGCAAACAACACTCTGACAAAGTTCAATGAATACAGCATCCCTACTGCTGGAGATATAATGGGAAGACAAAAAGTTTAGAATGGGAAAAATACATAAATAACAAAATCATAAGTGAGAAAAGTAGGTCACTGTGACCTACTTTCCCCTGGAGTGGTTCAGAATAATGAAAGGAAAACAAGTATCAAGTTCCATGAATACAGCATACCAAAAGCTGCAAATCTGACAGTAAGACAAATCTTTTACACTGGGTTAACCTGTAATGTAACATAAGGAAAGTATGTCACTGTGACCTAAATTCCCTTGTGGTTCAGAATCAGGCAAGAAACAGCCTAAGTTCATCAACATACCATGCCTACACAACTTTTATACATTTGGTTAACCGTTAATAAAAATGTCATTTGTGTAAAATAAAAATGGGTCACTGTGAACTATTTTCCCTGGGGTTGTTCAAAATTATGTTTGGAATATCCTAAGTTGCATGAAGATCTAATGCATCAAGCTGGCAGCAGTGGCAGTAAAAAAAAACTTTCACACTATTAACCTCCCTGCAGTAATGCTAACACCGGGTATAATATAAGCTATCATGTACTTTGTACTAAAAATGACACAAAATCGGGTGACAATGTTGAAAAACTCGAATAGGTAAATATAATGATAAACAAGTGACATTATTGAACTGATTCACCAAACATTATTAATATGGATCACATGAGATTGATCGAGTTTTTCAGGTGTCCAACAAACTACCGTATTTTTCGTTTGCTTTCAGACTCCGATTGTTTTCCGACACCAAATTTTTTTCTGCCCTGTAATTTTTAGACATTTGCTATAAAAGAATTTATATTCTCACATTTACGGACACATCTGTAGTTCTCAGATAATAAGACAAGAGTGACAGACTTTCTCAGATGATAAGACAAGAGAGACAGACTTTCTCAAATGATAAGAGAGACAGAGTTTCTCTGATGTTAAGACATGAGACAGACTTTCTCAGATGAAAAGACAAGAGAGACAGACTTTCTCAGATGATAAGACAAGAGAGACAGACTTTCTCAGATGATAAGACAAAAGACAGATTTTCTCCGATGATAAGACAGGAGACAGACTTCCTCAGATGATAAGACGAGAGACGGACTTTTTCAGATGATAAGACAAGATGTGATGGGAGAGCAAGGTCATTATTGTTTGCAGTTGGTGTCGACATATAAGAATGTATATATTGTACTATCAAAATACACTAGTGCTTTAACTACATATCGATATATATATATATATATATGGGAAATTACAATAAAGATTGGTCCTGTCATATTTATTTTCATATTTTATTCAACAACAAATCTGAGATGAATCTGAGTTATATTTAAGTAGACTTTCATGGATGGTAGAGGATGATAGTAGATTAAAACATGGCAGATTTTTTGCTTCTTGTGTGAAGTTTGGTTTTCTAATATTCTTGAATTTTCATGTGGTCTGAAATAAATTATAAAAGACAAGGAGTCAATTAGAAATGAATTCACATGCTAATACATGTACATGTGATCTTCAAATATAAATATGATTCATGTTTAATGATAGATGTATATCTTTATTGCTATATAAAATTATTTTCAGATGAATGCATGCAATATTTTAACAAGAACTATGAATAAAGAATACAATAAATGTACAGTGACTGTGGTTACTTTTCCTTCTTAAACTGCTGAATTTTGACCTTAGAAACTGTTTTTTTTTGTACAAACCTGTTATGAGAGATCACCTGTCTTTAGAGACCGCTTTTTGTTCACAGAAGGGGTGGTCTCTCAAGAGAGGTTTTACTGTGATATGAAACTAGTTAAGTAAAGTCTGTTTTCATTCAATACTGTGTGCTTAAAGTGTTATTTACTTTGATTTGTGACTTAAGGGATGGCTGAGATTATATGTCTGAATTTGGTCACTTGGATTTTTTTGTTCATTTGTTTGCTTTCAGACACTAAATAATACATTTGTGTATGTTTTCAGACACTAAATAATACATTTGTGTTTGCTTTCAGACACTAAATAATACATTTGTGTTTGCTTTCAGACACTAAATAATACATTTGTGTATGTTTTCAGACACTAAATAATACATTTGTGTATGTTTTCAGACACTAAATAATACATTTGTGTTTGTTTTCAGACACTAAATAATACATTTGTCTATGTTTTCAGACAGCAAATAATTATTTTGTTCCAGGAAGCCACGGTATCTAAATTGGTAGAACATTAGACTTGCAATCCAAGAGTAACAGGTTCAATATCTGCCCAGACATGCTCAGATTAGATGCCTTGGTATTTCCTAGGGAAAGGCACTTAGCTCCTATTTCCTTGGTATTGTAGCCCATAATGCATTAAAAAGTGCCATTAAACCAACCAAACAACCCATAATGCATTAAAAAGTGCCATTAAACCAACCAAACAACACATAATGCATTAAAAAGTGCCTTTAAACCAACCAAACAAACAACACATAATGCATTAAAAAGTGCCATTAAACCAACCAAACAACACATAATGCATTAAAAAGTGCCATTAAACCAACCAAACAAACAACACATAATGCATTAAAAAGTGCCATTAAATCAACCAAACAAACACATAATGCATTAAAAAGTGCCATTAAACCAACCAAACAAACAACACATAATGCATTAAAAAGTGTCATTAAACCAACCAAACAACACATAATGCACTAAAAAGTGCCATTAAACCAACGAAACAAACAACACATAATGCATTAAAAAGTGCCATTAAATCAACCAAACAAAAAAACAACACATAATGCATTAAAAAGTGCCATTAAACCAAACAAACAATTTTTTGCTGTTCAAAAATAAACATAAAGTTTGGTAGTAATGAATATATTTCCAGTAGCCTATGTATGGACTTGAGTTTATGTCAACATGTGAATGTACATACATATGCAGCCACACACATGCACAGATGGATGAATAAAAACGAATTTTTGGAGTAAAATATCTTTCTCCAAGAATAATTACCTGATCACAATATGCTAGTAAGAATAACGCGATCAAAATATGCTAGTAGGAGTTACCTGATCACAATATGTTAGTAGGAGTTACCCAATCACATTAAGTTAGTAGGAGTTACCCGATCACAACAAGTTAGTAGGAGTTACCGATCACAATATGTTAGTAGGAGTTACCCAATCACATTAAGCTAGTAGGACTTACCTGATCACAATATGCTAGTAGGACTTACCTATCACAATATGTTAGTAGGAATACATCCACTACCTCATAAATCCAGCCCTTCCAAGACAAAAAGACAATCTCCATGTCTTTTGGCTTCTTTAAGTAGCAAAAGTATAAAAAAAAGTCATCTGGTTATGGAGACAAAAGTTAAACGAGAGTGATCTCCCCTTTGACAGAGGGACTGGCTCCAAATCTCATCAATCAACTGTTACTACAGGAGTGGATGTGCACGCTCAAGGGATTGTAGCTGTGGAGTGGGTTTGGGACAGTGTGCCCATATGATGATCGATTAAGTATTATCAAGGAAATTTTGTACTCCACATATTGGTTTCTTCTTCAAATACATTACTGAATCATAGTACATTAGGAGAATAGGTAGGAAGAAGAGTGAGTTACATCCCCCATATCCCAGAGTTGGCGCTGTCTCCAGTCTCCTATTTATGTGAAGCAGCTTTGGCTTTCATGTGAGTTATGAAGCAGCTTTGACTCTCATGTGAGTTATTGGCAAGGGTTAGCATATGATCAATATATGCATGCGGTTCCGATGACAATCTTTGTTCCTGAAACTCCAGTGGAAGAAGAGTTACCCATGTCATTACAAATCTGCTGAATGACCTGGAACATTTGCATGTTGTGCTGCTGACATATATCCCACCAGGTTAAACTCAGCTCTTTGAGGTGAAAGATATCTAAGATAAAAGTTAGATAATGTCATCTCTGACCTCCATCCCATGGCTTTGATGATGTTGGTTAGGGAGCAGATGCACTCAAATCTGGGTCAACACTGGGAGGCAATTCAGGTGAAATAATCACCCTTGAGTCTATTATTTCAACTAAACATGTCCAAAAAGCAAAGTTCACTTTGTCTTGCCTTGACTTCATGCCATTTCCCCAACCCCTTTTGCTTCAATACAATGCATTAATTAACAAAACAGAGACTTTTGTGTCAACGATCTTCTAAAAGTGGAAGGTGGAAACTAGGAAAAATACATTTTATGTTCTGTAGTTAATTTTGGCACTAATTGATGATCATAAATACCAGAAATTACACTGCTATCTGCTAAATTCTGACAAAAATTCACTCTTGATCCTTGAAGAAAAAAAACTTGAAAAATGTAAATTTTGTTGCCCAATCAGAAGCAAATTATTACTCATTGGACATATTGAGATTCATTACTAATAAAATTAATAATCTGATTCAATATTTCATCCAATAAATGCATGAAGAGATTCATTACTAATAAAATTAATAATCTGATTCAATATTTCATCCAATAAATGCATGAAGAGATTCATTACTAATAAAATTAATAATCTGATCCAATATTTCATCCAATAAATGCATGAAGAGATTCATTACTAATAAAATTAATAATCTGATCCAATATTTCATCCAATAAATGCATGAAGAGATTACTTATACTATGGAAACAGTTGTAAATTTTTTACTGTAACCTATTTTCAAGGTTACTGTAACTATGTTATAAAACAATTGTGTTGAAGCAAAATATAAAAAGTTGTAATATTTTTTTTGAAAAGGCTTTAATAGCATTTCTTCAGTATTTCATCTGACATGAAAATATCCAAAAACTGAAGTTTAATGTGACTATTTTGAACATAATAAATTTCAAACATTCTACACTCACTTCTCCTTATTTTCGGCAAATTCGACCTATTATGGCTGGAGAGAAAATTCATTTTGCCCAAACATTGGAGTTCATCATGGGCCCTGCAAATGCCATGCTAGTGGTGACCATCCTAACTTTGTGAGCCAACAAGAAAATCATCGATCTTGTGTTAGTTCCTTATATGCAGAGTGGATAACCCATTGTATTCAGGATGACAAAACCTAAGCAGAAATGTTGTCCCTTCTTTTTTTATTGGTAAAAACAAGCATGATCTTCCTCTTCTGATCAGCTTGGTTTGCTTGCTGCTTTCAGTACCACATCAGAGCCCATATGGGCTCCTGTAGAAACCCTTGGGGGGAAGGGTCCAAGGAAGATAGAGGTTTCAAGACAAAGGGATGATTCCCTATGAGCAGGAACTTGTTCTTGGCAATAAAGTCGGAGAACAATTGCGCTCTAATGCTTTGCTTGGACATGGTTTAGAGAAAAATGTTTGCTCCTGCAAATCATGTGAAACCAGAGTAACCAACATTGTAATGAAGCTGCTGAGCAGCATAGGAAGGTTGCCTGCTGTGCTGATGAATCTAAAAGTCATCTCTGAGATTAAAGCTGGAGAATGTTGTCTCTGACCTCCATCCCACAGCTTGAATGATGTAAATCAGGGAACAGTTGTGCTCGAATGCTATGCTAATGGTGACTGCTCTAACCTTGTGAGTTGATATGGGTAAGAAATTCATCTGGTCTTGGGTATGTTCCTTGTATGCCTGAGCAAATAAATCAATGACTCTAAAAATGATAGTCCCCGAGTAGAAATATCATCTCTTCCTTCATTGAGTACTAAAACCAACAGAGATATCCCTCTTCCAATTGGCTCAGTCTGCTTCAGGTACTTCAGTGGCCTGATGGAGTCCTGTAGATGACCATGGAAGAAGGGTCCAAAGAAAACAGTGTGAGCCTGTTTGTAGCAATTGTAATCAGGGCTGTCATGATAAAAAACCGAACCACTGTAGCTGAAATGTTGCGTTGACTAATAAATCATGGATCTCCCTGATACTGCCTGCTGTAACTAGAATGACTAGGAAGCAGATCTTGTTGGAAAGGTGAGACAAAAAGGCTCAAAACAGTGGTGAAGGGTGCCTTGGTCAACCACATCAGAACTCACTGTAGATTCCATTTCAGATAACTGGCCAAGGTCTTTAGTCAAGACAAGTCAAAATTGGCTAGAATGTCAGATAGGTCTTTGTTCTAGCCTACGTCCTCCCTTCCATGATGGTGAAATATGTCAGAGATCATGGAATGGTAACCAGTGATTGTCACTGGAGCTAACTTCTCAAAAAGTCATGGGGGAAGTGAACTATTTGTGGTACAGTGACTTTTAAGGGAGAGAAGCATTTTTGTTCACAGCAATGGAAGAACTCTCTAATTCCCATCCTAGGCTTTCAAAGTGGTGGGTCTTCTTGCCCATGCAATTCTGTCAACCACTTGTAAGGAGAAATGTTTCTTTCTTTTGGTTCATTTAATATGTGCCAGGCATGAAGGTTCAGCATCTCTTGGTTTGGATAGAAAAACCTGTATGCATGGTTGTTTCATCAGACAAAGAGAAGGCAGGACTGTCCTGGGATTCTCCATCGAAAGACTGACGAGGTTACTAATCCATGATATTTCCCACTTTGAGAAGAGAAATCAGGATTAGTATGCCCTCAGATTCCCTTGCTTTCTGCAAGACTCTGGGAATCAGATGGGTGGAAGGAAAGGCATGTGCACAAGACTGCTCCAGTTTGGGGAAAGGGAATCAACTGCCCAGATTTTCAGATCTGGGACTGGTAAGAAAAGGATCACGAGATTGACATTCCATCTCATTGCAAAGGAGTCCACAGAAGGTTGACCCCAAAGGATGCAGATTTGACTGAAGACCAAGTGATGAAAGGACCTTGTGATGTGGACTGGCTGATTCCATCAGGACAGCAAGTCCACAAGGACCTTGAGCCTGACTGGGGTGTAACGGACTAAAAGTAGATTTGTCGACGAGGACACCACCTGAGAAAATCCCAAATGGTACAGCAGAGGTCTGATGACTTGGTTCTCTCTTGCGTTCTGATGTAACTGATGACAGGCAAGTTGTCTGAAAGAATTTGTGTCCCTTCCATATAACATCTTTCACCACAAATGAAAGGTATTCACTATGGTTTTCAACCAGGAGGTTGCAGAAGGTTGATGTGTGTGCAGCACTCCTCAAGGTGCCAAACCCTATTCACTTAAAAGGAGGTCAGGATGTGGGCACTACAGCCAGTCATGCTGGCATCTATGCAGATAGTTATTTCCTCTACTTGATTGTGCAGCGAGATACCTGCCATCAGCCAGGGTATGTTCTCCAATTTGCTTAAATGGGACCTTATACAGTCCAAAACTTTGATCTGAAGTAAAATCCTGGTGGGATTGTTATGAATCTGACTGCACTTTTCACGAGTGTTTATTTCCAGTGAAAGCCATGGGTGGTCTGAGCAGAGTTTCTCCCATTCTGAGGTGAAGGTTGAAATTTTCCCCCAACTGGGATATTGGACAATAGCAGGATGGGCATGGCATCATTTTCTGTGGAAAAGCTGCCAGGGAGAGAAGCCATTCCTACTCTCCCAGTGTCCTGTCACTTGCTCCTGGAAACTGGGATCTCTATAAGAAGCCACTAATGGAGCAGGAGGAGACTGAGAGAACTCTGGAGGCAGAAGCTGAAAGACTTCTTTAGTGGATGCATGGAAGGCTGATTCTTCCCTGGACATCATCAGTACTTGTGAGCGAGTGTCTTCAAACTTGGAAGAGTGGGGTGAAAAAGAGGCCTCCTGTGAAGTTAGTGATGACTGCACTGGCAATGATTATGACGAAATGGTACATTATGGCACACTGGCATTACCGGACCCATTTAGCACCAAAAGTGGAACACAAGTATAAATAGAGTTAAAATGTAATTTGTAAGCAGGCTGATGGGGACAATGAATGAGACGGGGAGTCTTTCCATGTTGGAACATGCTAATCTCCATTTGTTCACTTTGTCTTCAAAGGTACAAGATGGGTACCAGATGTATGGGAATGTGGAGTAGCTGTAACTATGCTGGGTCACAACAGAGCTGAGACCCATAAAGAATCTGTCTGGTACCAGTCTGCATTACTTCAATAGGTCCAGTACTGAATACTTTGGGAGACTGGCTTACCAAATCCAGTGCCACTTATGATGTTCATCTGCAACAGAACCAGAGCTGGAACTGGCATGACTGGGTGCTGCACACTTTGCAAACTGAAGTACAGAGTATTTTTCTACAATGCTGAAAGAGCAAAACAGATAGAGTATACTTTCCAGAGGTGAGAAAACTCTTAAAGCTTGCTCAAACTGGTGAAAGGGCACAAAGTGGATGGTATCTGTGAGGCCTCTTCTGACAGCATGCTTACCAGGCACAAGGAGCAATAGTAACTGACAAATGAAGGGATTTGGCACCAATCTTTCTATTGAAGGGAGATCACTCTCTGACATCTATCTAGACAAGCAGATGACTTGAGCACTTTTAATGATAAAACAAGTCAAAAGACATGCTGAATATCTTTTTAAGCTTGGGATATATTTGCAAGGTAGTGGATTATGACTCAGTAACATATATGAAGAAAAACAGAAACATCACCTTTTCTGCTTTAGCTGGAATATGATTGCAAGACTTATTTTTCTCTCTCTGGTACTTTTCTTTTGGTTTCTTCCAACCTGTAAAGATATGGTGAACAGATTTATTTTTCACCTTAAGGGATTGTTATAGGGCTGTAGAACTATACAATAATATCTGTAGTAAAAACGGTACTCATAGCTGGACAAATCAGTGGTCTGTGTGCCCGGGACTATTCTTTTTTTCTTACTAATTAACTGTAAGGTTCTAAAGCCCACAGGACTACTGGCCTCATCTGATGTGTTTTTTTTATTTTTATTAAGCAAACTCACCCCCACCCACCCCTGACCATTTGTATTGCCCCTTCCGATTTTTAAAATGAAAAGCCTGAAGGATGTAAAAATGAACAAAATTTAGTCACTATAATTTCTAACCGAATTATTGGCAGGGGGTCCATAACATTGTCATCTCTTTCATGTTTCAGACCAAACAGAAGTTTCCAATGTAAATGACAAGCATGCTCACAGTCATTTTCCAGTTCCTTGAAAAGTCCATAGAAGGTAAACACTGCATCGACTGCATCCAGTATTTTAAATTTCTAGTTCTAATATTTCCCCAACAAATTGAAGAAAAAAAAGAAATGGAAAAAATATGCCCCTTAAATTTGAAAATATTCACCAAAACAGAAAAAGTTCATCAAAACAGACTCACCCAAGTAAATACGGATGTAGTGTTAGCATAGAAACTCGTGTTTGGTTTGAAATGTGAAGATGACAATGTTAGGGTTTTAAATTATAAATTAATCAAAAAATGTATATTTTTTATATCATTCAGGCTTTTCATTTTAAAATCAGAAGGGGGGTGCAAACTGCCAGGGGGGTTTCCAAATACAGTATAGCAGTAAGTATAGACTGCAGTACAGCATTTTTCCAAATGTTAGTCAGTATAACCCATGTATTTGACATTCATAAACTTTCACACAAAACTTTAACATTGACGGTCATGATGCAACAAGATTTTCTGCTTAAATAGACACGACAGGCAAAACAGGAACTCCTCACATTCAGTGTATAAACATCAGACCTGCTGTAATGTAATCCCAAAGTTTCAGTTAAATAAGGCAAAGTAACTGATGTTGAAGATATATGACTTTCAAAAACTGTAACAGAAAGCTCTAACATTGTTTAACACTAAAATATGCTTTCTGCTTAAGCTGACAAGACAAGTAAGAGAGGATTTCCTAGTATATCAGCATGTAAACTTGAATCCTATGGTAATATAATACCAAAGTTTCAGATATATGCAGTGACAAATGAATACGACAAACTTTAAAAAAAACTTTGTTCACAATAATGAACCACACTTTCTGATTAAACAGGCTAGACAAGCAAGACAGGGATGCTTAGCATATTAAATATCAGCTTATAAATTTATCCTCAAGTTTCAGTTCAAAGCAGCAACAAATATAGAAGATATGCAACTCTTAAAAACCATACAACAAACTTTAACATTGTACACCATTATTCAACAAGCTTTCTGCTTAAACAGGTGAGACAAGCAAGGCAGGAACTGTAGCTCTACAGTGGTCCCCCTCTTGAACAGCCCCCCTGACCAGCGGCCACCCGCTTTATACGGCCACAATCCCTTGACACCGACGAGTTTGTGTTCAAAAGTACCCCTCAAGGACGGCCACCCCAATAACGCGACCAGCGGCCAGCATTTTAGTGCAAAAACAGTCAAATTTACCCATCGCGAGCGGCCACATAATGGTTGTTTACAGATTAAAATCTCGCTAATATTTTTTTAATTTCTCAACTCAACACATTGATGTTTTGTTCCAACATGCCAATAAAGTAACTTTAATCCATACAAAGAGGTAAGTAATCTGATTATCCTTCCTGCCATGTGTTCCTTAGATGTTAGCCTTTGTCACTTTGATAATTTTTGGCTATTATTACCACCGATAATTATCAAGATGACAAAAGCTAACCGCTGAGAAGCACAGCATTGTTCAGCTCAAGTCAGCGTGACATCTGGTCGCCAGATAGTAAAATGGTATGTTAGCCTTTCTGGCTTCCCTCTGTTTGATTATGAAATGTACATAACCGGGTACCAGACTGGAGAAGAAAAAAAGTCGATCACGTGACACACTCACTTTCGTTGTAAACACTGTGCCTCTCGTGTGATTGCCCGCGAAGGGATAAGTTGTCGCAAAATATCGTCAGACATTCTCAGTTTAGAACGAAAAGTGAAAGCAATTAGATTAAACGAAAAGAGGGAGAGTCTTTTGATCACTACTGAGAAATTTTATGTCAGAAAGATTCAAATGAACATCGTCAATATACATTCAACTGCACTGAGTGGGAGACAGAATCGACGGACGTACAGGGATAGTTAAAACCAAATGTTTGTGCCCAGAATTTACCGACAAGGTGTTTGTGCACCATGATTCATGATTATTCATATTTTTTTTAAAAATAACATTGATATTAGTTTTATCACATTAAGTCCTTAACCAGATAATATTCCTGTGATTTTTAAATGAAAATATTAAATATATAAAAATTAGTTACATCTTTTATACTTTATATGTAGTTATTACTCACAACTGTGTGATCCCCCTCTAGAAGGCCACCCCTCTTATAAGGCCACTTTCTTGCTGCAGAAGGGGTGGCCTTATAAGAGGAGGACCACTGTATAGTAAAATAATCACCAAGTTTAACTTTAATGCAGCAACTGATATGTGACTTTCAAAACCTTTAATGCAAAACTTTTACATTGTTGATACTGCTGTTGTCATTAACTGAGGAAAAATAAGTACTATCTCTCATGAGACCAATAATGTCTGCTGAATTTCAGAACAAACCTCAAAGTGACTACTATCTCTCATGATACCAATGTCTGCTGATTTTCAGAATAAACCTCAAAGTAAGTACTATATTTCATGATGCTTATGGAGGTGAGAAAAACACACACACACCTGTCTTAAGCAACCACCAACAGAAGGGAAAAAAATATCATCTGAAGACAGGTGGCTGCTTAGCAGAGGTTTACTACTAAAACAATTTTGTTCAGGACCCTGAAAAAGTGCCTGCTTATGACAGGTGACCTATAAGTCATTTTTGGCTGTGTGTATATACAGGACTGAAATTTAACTTTTTTTCAGCACTAACATCATTTATAACATTTTCAACTAGCAAAAATCAGGCTATTTTCAATGTCAACTGCATACTGAAAAAAATTGAAATTTGAACAAAAAATATCACTAGCAAGAAACTTTGTTATTTTTCAGCAAACAATTTACAAACTGTAACTAGCAATCAGTTTTTAGCATATATAAAAACACAAAAAAGTGGCATAACTCTGGAAAACTCATTGAAGCATGACAACAGAAAGGCATGTACATGCTGACCTGATGTAAATAAAGCCTGCCAAGTTTCAACACAGTCCATGGAAGGATGCAAAGGTAGTTGCATGCATAAGAGCTTTGGGACATACTGTATGTTCTGAATGGAGAGACATAACTAAAGCCATATGAAATTACTATATGCTTGGTGGGGGCATGAAAAAACATTGTAAAACCTGTTACTTGCCTTGTTTGGCTAAATATATGTACCTTCATTTCAGTGTCTGAAAACTACATAGTACAGTGGATTGAAGCAAACGTAATCTGTAAGAGATTAAAAGTAATTGAGAAGAATCTACTTTGTAGATTTAATATCTGAAATTTTATAAAGTTTTACATTTGAGTTCCTATTTATTTAAAACCCATTTCACTAACGATGTCATAGAAACCCAGAAACAAAAAAACTGACTCTCTTTTGAGCAGTGTTGTATGTGACAACATGTTTCCCCCACTATGTACACCTGAATACACATGGTACATTCATCTGCTTAACCTTGAACCTTACCACAGTTTTAAGACAAACTGAAATCTTTAGGGCCATGAATTACATGGGATTTGTCTTGTAAGGCTTTACCTATAAACCGATGTCTAAAGTCTGGAGACAACTGACTGCAACAAAAAGGACATTCAGTCAAACCTGCTTTAATGATCACCTCTATTAAGCAACCACGTGCCTTACACAGCCACTTTTCCCACATCCAATTAATCACATTTCAGAAAATAACCTGTTTTAAGCAGCCACTAGCTTTAAGAGGACATATTTTCACTTTTCAGAGGTGGCTGCTTATAAGAGGTTTTACTGTACAATCATATAATGTCATTTCAAAGATTACAAAAAGGCAAGAAAGAAAAAAAGAAAAACATAAGGATGAAGAGACCCTGTGACAGGCAAGATGCACATTTTGCAAATTATTTTAGGTGTGACAAAAATATGTTAAAATTTACCTTTAACAACACGTTCTAAAAACTCCAGGTACTTTTTATAATTTCTGAGGAATGAGTCTTCATAATCCTGAAGTGTTTTCGTATCCTTTTTCATCTGAAAAGAAAAAACCTCAATTCAATAAATTTTCCTTTGATACAAAGCACATATATTTTAATGGAATAAAAATGTTCATAGCTGCAAAAAGTCAGTATAAAGGAAAAGCAATCATTCTAAATAATGCCATGTCCTAATTATTAGTTTGGTGCATGGTCACTAGAGCCAAAAAAAGAATAGGTCAATGTAACCTAATGTTATCATTGTGAATATTAGTCTTATGCTCTTATTGAAGTTAATGACTATACAAGCAACAGTATTGGAAAATTGGAGCTAAAATTGTAAAAATGTAACATAATCAAGGTTCATTAAAAAGTAGATCACTGTAAGCTTCTTTTCAAAACAGTGAACTCTTAAGATGAAAGTTCAGGACTATCCATAGAAATGCAATGAAATAAAAAAAACATAACACAATTTTCCCAATGAATATCACAACAACAATAACAATAGATATGACATCAGAAAAGTTGCACCTGTTTTGCCTATTCCTCACAAGCAGCATAAAAACTGAACATTTTCTGTGTAAGAGGGATTTATTAAATCTAATATTAAAAGGTCACTATTTAAACTCAGCAATTCATTGTGGCAAGTCATGGTACTTATCTTAGCCACGTTTTAAATTCATGTGTGAAGGTTTCTGAATAAGTTACACATATAGAATGTGTCGTCTGTACCAACAGCTTACATGAAAGGTAACCATTAAAATATACTTCCTCATGTGATTGTAACTTAAAAATGCATCCATGTGTCAAATGCCCCCATTTGCAGGACAGAAATTGCTCAAAGTGACCTAAATGTGGGAATGCAGCTCAACAAGTGCAGCACCAAAGCAGAATATGCAAATGGGTACAGTAACTTTAGAGCAATGTAATTCCTCAAAGATGACCTATTGGTGGACACATTTATAAGCAGGAGAAAAGAATTATCAATGAAAAATACTTTCTATGTTAACTTATTAAATACTGTCAATCAGAAAAGTTAAATTTAACTTGAAGTAATAGTTAAATACATTAAAATTTGTTTTATTGTTAAATAACTGTACTGTGCATGAGACAACTCACAACCCATAAGAGGCGAATTACACAGTACGATTTAACTGTCTGAATCCACATTACAATCCCTATCATTCTCAATTTTCAGCATACTTTTTCAAATTTAACTGAGTTTTGTAAGGAACCTTGATTTGTGTAAGCCTTATCTCCCTTGAAGAAAATGAGAATGTTCCATTATTGTACAAGCTGTTTAGGCATGGCCATCCACATTCCAGTGCACCAATACTGCCGCACAGTAATTTTGGAATGAATATAATTTAAAACTTCATAATTCAATACACAACATGGAATGGAAACAATTTATATGAATGGAGTGAAAATGGTCCAAAAGAAAAGAAAAAGACCATGCTCAAGAGATTTCATTACATGTAACTTAAAGGTCACAATAGCAACTTTATGTTCTCCATGCTGTATTAAAAGTGAAAACAGCATGGCTAGTAGTGGATATACTGCAGCATGATTTCTTTTCATAGGTCTCAATTTTCGTGGTTTTGTAAAAAAAAAAAAAAAATTGTGGGTCCTTAAATTTGTGGTTTTGCCTGTCAAAGTTTGCATATTTGTACAAATATCCCAAATAAAGAATACAAAATAGAAAAACCATGCCAACAACAAATGATGGTCGCTTCAATGGTTATTACAATACTACCACCTGTATGAGCACAAATCAAACACCTGTCAAGATCAATCACTTACACTCAACATAAAAGGGAGCCAATGCAGCCAACAACAGTAAGTTAATCAGTTATTAAAGTACATGTGCATGATCTTTTCCTTAAAACACTGTCCATAAAGTTGCACCATCAGTTACTTTCTGATGATCATGGCGTTAACACAGTGTCTTAAGAGTGGTAAAATTCAACTTAGATCCCGATCGGTTCTGATAATGTCATCATTCTACATGTGAACCCAACATGACCAGCAGCCCCTTGCTCAATGCAGTTAGCAAGTAGTGTCAACATTTGATGTGTTCCAAGCCCATCAAAGTGTGAAGATGCTAATTAAATTGAAAAACAACTGAATCACTCCTTTGTTTGGGCCTGCCTCATGTACAAACGAACTTCATCCACTAGACTTTACTTAAAACTTTATCAATCAAGCCGATTCATGCTGAATGGATAATTGCAGCTCATGTGAAAATGTGTGAAAGGTCGAGCTTAATTATCTGTGGCTTTGAGATGTTGGATTTGTTTAATTCAACAATTTCAGGATTGTTTACCTGACAAACATTTGTGTGTACCAACAGACTTGATTGACACGATCTTGATTCTGTGGTTTTGTCCAAAAATCTGTGAGGTGTGAGCATCAATATTGTAATTATTTTTAGAAGTGCACATTTTATATCAAATGTACTGAAAAGAGTACAATTTTATCAGCAAATGATAAGTACTGCAAAAGAGTAGAGTTATCAGCAACTAAAAGTACTACTGGGGATTAAGAACAGAAGTCCCTCAAAGGGACTGACACTCTACTGTTTGGAAAGAATTTCCAGGAATTCAAGATAAGACTATTTCTCCTTTTTAACTGCTGGGTGTTGAAACCATCTCTGATGTTTCTGAGCAATAAGATTTTCAAATTAGCCACTGTGGCAGTCATACAGGATGTAAGATCGGCAGCATTTTCATTTAGGACAAACTAGACACCATTAGAAGACTTTTGGTGAAAACCCCATGTTGATATGGCCATCTATTCAGGTTTGTTTGGTTTGGTGTTTTACAACAAGAGCAACACAAATAGGTTATTTAGTGCCTAGGCAACTGGAGTAAAGTACGTTTCCCATGGATACACCATGGTAGCTGACCTGGGCTGATCCAATGGTCTGGCATACTAACCACTGTTCATTGTGGCAGCCATATCTAAGGTCAGATAGCATCATTTTCATTCAGATCCAATTAGATATCATAACAAGTCTTCTGGTGAAAACCCCATGTCAATAAGACTTTCCATTTAGGAGTAGCAATCATAAGATTTTCAAGATGGCTGCCATGGTGGCCATACTGGATTGTCAGATTGGCACCATTTTCTTTTAGTACAAATCAGACATCATTAGAAGTCTTCTGGTGGAAACCCAATGTTGATACAGAGATGCTGCCAGGATCTTACCTAAAAGGGGGAGCTCCCCCCTTGTCTCCAAAATAAGGGGGAAGTAGAACAAAACTGAGGGGGAGGAGCAAACGTCCGTAGTTCAATATTTACCTAACACATAAATATCCATCTCTTTCCTTCTTCCTGCTCCATTATGTTAGAGCTCCATTAAAATCAAAATCCTCAAAAGATGTCTCCTCTAGTTGTATAAGCATTAATCTTATGGTCATTTTGTACAATTTTCAACAGCTCATAGGTATTGTCTCTTGGATATCTCTGCTCCAAAATAATATTTTTCACTAACAAGAGCTCTGCCAAAGTTTCACTTTCTGGAATCAGTGCTCTGCTGACTACTATGCCAGATTACTTATCTGCTTTACAATGTTGTATTAGGGTTTTAAGTCCATCAATGCCATAGTCAACTTGTTCAGACTGAGATATTTTGATCAAAAATAAATATCCTTACTTTAAATTTATTTTTAGATTATCTTAACAAGTTGAGTGCTATCAAGTTTTGTAGCACAAGATCCCTCAAAGCAGAATTGTTTGAGAAAATAAATGAAAATTGCACTCTTCTTTTAAACTGCTTGTATTTTAATTAGGCTTAGTATTCTGCCTTTTCGACACTTAATTTCGAAATACTGCTTACTATGGGGTTGACCAGCATGCTGTCTGGTCTGTTTTTGTCCATCAAGCATGTACATCTGACTTTTATTCAACATCATTTTCGGGTTCAAAATTACTCACTGATATTTCCAGTAACACTTTCCAATAATCTCATATACTTTAAAACTTTAAAAATCATGGCCATCATCGCTATCATCAGCCAGTATTTGCCAAACAAAATCGTCATCTGAAGATGAACCATGTTGGGGGTCAGCCACTTGGGTTTTTCTAAGAGCCCTTACTTTAAACACGCATTTGTAAAACTTCCTTCATGAATGCAAGGTTCAACCTCAACAATGCTTGCTCCAGGGCCCAATGTGCTAATCAAAATTAGTGTAACAACCATTCATGTCAAGCCAAAGTATTCAGATGTGTAAACAGTTGCCTACTGGAAAAAATGATAGATGACGAGACAAACGCTACAAGACTTCTACTGGTGGTGCGACTTATTCAGCGACAAGCACTTTAAGGGTTAACAGTTAAATAAAAATTGTATACTGCACCGAGTACAATTTTATATGTGTGACTTTAAATTAATTTGTGGGAGTTCTCGCGCATAACTGCTTTCCAAGCACACAAATTCATACAAATTTTGCACGATTCACAGACTCACATGCAGCATCTCTGTTGATATGACTTTGACTTTGATATGACTGGGAGGTTTAGTGATAAGATTTTCAAGATGGCCACTGTGGTGGCCTTATTGGATATCAAATCAGCAGAATTTGTATTTAAGACTAACTAGACACCATACAAAGTTTTTCTGGTGAAAACCCCAAGCTGATGACTTTCTGTTCAGGAGGAACTGCAATAACAATATTTTCAATATGGCTGCTGTGGTGGCCATATTGGATGTCAAATCTGCACCATTTTCATTTTGGACCAACTAGACACCATAAGTAGTCTTTCAGTGAAAATCCCATGTTGATATCCCCATCCATATTGGTGGAGTTGTGATAAGATTTTAAAGATGGCCACTGTGGTGGCCATACTGGATGTCCGAGCAGCACCATTTTTATTTAGGACCAACTAGACATCGTAAAATGTCTTCTGGTGAAAATCCCAAGCCCATATGACTTTCCATTCTGGAGAAGTAGTGATAACGATTTATAAGATGACTACCATGGTAGCCATATTGGATGTCAGATCAGCACCATTTTCATTTATGACCAACTAGATATAATAAAAAGTCTTTTAGTGAAACCTCCATGATATGACCATCCATTCAGAAGGAGTAGTGATAATAAGATTTTCAAGATAGCCACTGTGGCAGCCATATTGGATGTTCAAATGGAACCATTTTCATTTAGGACCAACTAGACATCATAAGAAGTCCTATGGAAAACCCCATGTTGATATGACTTTGCATTCAGGAGGAAAAGCAATAATGATTTTCAAGAAGCCTGCCATGACAACCATATTGGATGTTGGATTGGAACCATTTTCATTTAGGACCAATAAGATATCATAAAGTCTTTTAGTAAAATCCCTATGCTGATAGACCATCCATTCAGGAGTAGCGATAACAAGATTATCATTATGGCCACTGTGACAGATATATTGGACATCTAAGTGGAACAATTTTCATTCAGGACCAACTAGACATCATAAAAAGTCTTCTGGTGAAAACCTTATGTTGATATGAGTTTCCATCCTGGAGGAGTATCAATAACAAGACTTTAAGATGCCTCTATGTTGGCCATACTGGATGTCTGCACAGCATCATTTTCATATAGGACAAACTAGACCTTGGGATGAATGTGTGTGTAAAGTTTCATGGCAATCATTGAAGTAGTTTAGCAGGGATAGTGATAAACTTGTGCCAACAGATGGATGGACATCGGATGACAGACAAACACCATCCCATAAGCTCTTCTGGTGTATGACCAGTAGAGCTAAAAATTACAGGCCCTACGTAATATAGAATTATACTATATAGATGGTGATATATATTGTAATATAGATGGTGATATATATTGCTCTCAGTGACATGTACAATGTTATACCATTTGCAAAGGTGAAAGTGGTTAACGAATAGCTGTGTAAAAAACGGCTTCAAATAGTTATACATGTGAATATATTTAAACTATGTTTATGTCCATCTATTCTTTAAGAAAGAATTTTTTAGAGCAAAGATTCACAATCATGCCTAGTAATGAGACAGAATTATTTAAGGGCTTTGTAAATTATCTCTGGGGTCCCTGCTCTACTATTAGAAATTGTTGCAGAAATTGTCTGACTTACCATGAGGCTCTTGTCATCAAGGTACAACTACCAATACTTGTTGCATTTTTAAGACATGTAAAAATAAGATAGACAAAATAAATTTATTTTAGAAATTTGTAGGTCACTTGCATTTAAATGTTCTGCTCTCCTAATGTACTTTTGGTTTTCTTGCCACGATAATTAGATCACAGTTGAGGGGGGGAGGGGGACTCCTCAAAGGCTGAAGTACATGTAGAACTAGCCTAACACAGAAAATGACCAAAATTAAATAATAAGAAAGAAAAAAAGGAGTTTCTCAAATATGAAATATCTTCTTGATTGTGATTATAACTGTGGCAGTCAAAGAAAGAAGAAAAAAGAAAAATATGCATGGACTCATGGTAGTTTTTCAACCCCAGTCATTTTTTATATTTAGGTGTCACATCTGAAATATGGCAACTGGTATCTTTTATTATTTTTAGATTTAATTGGTAATAATGATAATTATAAGGTATTCCAAAGGAAATAAGTAAGGTATTTTACTTGCAATAAAATCCTTTTATAGCCATTTACTTAAACAGAGAGTGGAGAACTGTTGGGAAATAGATTAAGAATTAAATGCTTAATTTTGTTCTTCTCAACTGATTTAATTTTGTAAATTATAACTACTGAGTGATTTTTGAAAAGGGACCAGTAATGATGTTGGATTATATTGAATATTCTGTTGATAAATAACACAAATGGTACTGGTTATGAAATAATGAACCATGCTCTCCAAAGTGCTGAATACAGGTGGTAGCATGAGATGGGGGAAACTCACTCTCAACGATTTGATGACGACAAAAACTTGTACATTTGCAGCATGGACTGAATATGGGATTTAAGGTGTAAACCAGTGTCTTAACCACTGGCATGTACAGGGCCTCACATGAAACTGTACCTTCTGCTGTTTTTCCTGGTCTGTAAGCAGCCTGATTTTGTAACCAGGGATAATGTCCCTAAATATTTCCATCAGTGACACCATCACCAACTTGCGCACTGTCACATATACATCTGGATCCCTCTCCTCCAACATCCCAACCAGTTCCTTTAACTTCTTCATCTGCAATAAATAAATAAATTAAAAAAACTAAATAAATAAAAATAGAAAAAAAACAAAGTTCTTCATATACAGAAGTTCAAACAATAGTGCTGCTTCTGTAGAATCAATCAGTATTGATAAGCAATGTAAACTCTAAAAAGTAGGTCACTGTGACACAGTCTTGGTGTGTACATAATTGTCTCAAGATGCACCCATTTTGCAACTTTAGTGTTAATAGGTAACGAGGTATTAGTGTTAAAGCCTGGGCAATGTTGAGAAATCCTCTGAAAGAAGACCACTGACCCATTTTAGGTATGGACACATCTTTATCCCAAGATGCATTCACACTGCAAGTTTGTTCTCAATAGTCATGTTTAAATAAGCATTACAGCTAAGATGCACAGATGGAAAAAGTGAATCCTTCATACTGCCAGTTTTGAGAAGTGCAGCTATTTTAATGAAATAAGCTGAACACATAAAGTTTCAATGCAAAATCATGCATTATGTATTGAAAGCCAAACTGTGGCATGCCACTATCAATATCAACTTATCAATATAAAATCTGTGCAATAAGGGGTTGAACAGAATTTTTAATTTACACTAATGAGATGAGAAAACTAGTATTGTTGATTAATACAGTATGACATGTTGTGCAATCAACTCATGGCACCTAATTTCTACAAAAATCATTTTATTTAAAAAATGTCATATTTAATGAGTCGTAATAGTTGTAGCGTTTATGGGCATATCAGCACAATACAGGATACATGGTGCTAATTAAAAGTAAAGCTCCGATAATGCAAATTTAAAGAATCAGAAACAAAAATTTAGAAAGATAAAGCCTTCCAAAAAAGACAGATACTTATTATTGCAAGATAAAAGTTAAAAGGTAAAGACATTACAATTCTGTAAAATGAATAAAAAATAAAATATAATGGTAAAAAATATAAAATCCTTAAAACACAGTCAACATTTTTTAATATAAACCACATTCCCTCAAAAAGTCCAAAATTTTCTCTGGTAGTAATTAATCATAAAGTTTCTTTATTGAGTCCACATCAAAAATCTTTTGTCTCACAAGGTGGAAGTTGACACACTCAACAAGAATATTTTCCAGTGAACTCTCATGCAAAAACTACATACAGACTTGAAAAGTAGCAAGCAAAAATATGCACAACCCATGCTGCAGCATGGCATCTCCATATACCCATACTTCACTGGTGTTGTCCAATTTTAGGACTGCATAAAGCGTATATTATGGTCAAGTATTATCAGAGTGTTTAGTCTATTATCAACTAGTCAGTTGCCAGCCAAATATATGTATTTTGGTATTGGAACCAGGGCTATGGAGAATTCAGGGCTGTTCTATTTAAACATACATGGTACCTGGGAAATCAGTTGTTTTTTTAAAAATATATTCCAGGGTGCTCTGATTATTCAAAGAATTCACATGAAAATAAACAAAAATTCCTTCCCCTGGTCCCAAGTATTTTTATTTTTACTGGAACAACCCTCAAAATGCGATCAGACATTATCAATACATTATATTGGCCTTACTGTCCTGATGGAGTGTGAAGGGGGAAAGAATGAGCGTATGTGTGTACACATGCATGTGTGCATATGTGAATGCCTGCATGCATGTGCATGTTGTGTGTTGATATATTTAGCAAAATATTAAATATAAACACTATTAATTATGACTGTTTATTCCACAATGAACTCAGTAAACACATTAAATTGATAATCCAGTGATCTTGACACATCTCTGATATTTTCGCCATAACCACTAAAATAAGCATCATTGGTGTCGATTATATTACAACGACTTCTAAATAAAATGTAAAGTGACTTTAAAGATTTACCAAATTACATAACTCAGGTAGGTGCTTAGTTTGCTTTATAATCACGTTTCTGCTGTTCGTTGTGACCAATGAGCTTTATTTGAAACAAAGCTGAGAAGTTTTGCTGTTTTAAGTTGAGTTGTTACTGACCAAGTTCAAAAATATCTGATGCATGATCGTGTGCAGGGCCGTCGTAAGGGCGGACAAAACAGGCCCAGGGCGCCAATCCTGGGGGGCGCCTTTTTTGCGGAGTTTGTGGTATTTTTTCCCCGAGTGGGGGGGGGGGGCGCAGAAGGCGCTGCTCGCCCAGGGCCCCGTTTCTTCCAGCACAAACTTGCAATGGCCCTGATCATGTGTATAGTGACATAAACAGGATCACTCTGGGATTTCTATTTATACCATAATCTGCTTTGTAAAGAGATCTAATTACCAACATTCCAAGTGGCTTGACACCAGCATGCCATCACATGTCTACAGTGTTTGATAATGTGCCATCACATGTCTTTCATGTTTGATAATGTGCCATCACATGTCTATCGTGTTTGATAATGTGCCATCACATTTATATTGTGTCGGATAATGTGTCATCACAAGTTTATTGTGTTTGATAATGTGCCATCACGTCTATCATGTTTGATAATGTGCTGTCACATGTATATCGTGTTTGATAATGTGCCATCACGTGTCTATCATGTTTGATAATGTACCATCACATATATATTGTTTCATAATGTACATGGAAATACTGTGAATTCCAGGACTTTCACACAGACTAGGAATTCCCACTCTGACATTTTCTTAAGGGGGGAAGGGGGGAATTTAAATTTTTTAGGGGGGCCAGTTTTTATATGAGAACAGTATCAATGAATGAATACCTTATAGTATGTTTGATTAAACAAGTTTGTTGAAGATGAACATATCTACTGCCTATTCACCAAAGGTTTTGCTGGATGAACATATCTACTGCCTATTCACCAAAGGTTTTGCTGGATGAACATATCTACTGTCTATTCACCAAAGGTTTTGCTGGATGAACATATCTACTGCCTATTCACCAAAGGTTTTGCTGGATGAACATATCTAGCATTGAACTTACATTTTCTTCTGGATTCTGAATCACAGCACTAGAGAAATTGGCTATTTTCATCTTCCTCTCTTGGAGTTTTTTGCTCCTTAATGCAAACAGCTGTAAACTACTTAGGGCTGGCAGGGGAATGGGCTCAGACTGTGATTGGTCAGTTCCTTGGTCATGTGACTCTGTGGCATCTCCATTTGGGATGTCCTCTGTCTTCTCTGCCTCTGCAAATAAAATGCAACTATGCTTGGTACAGAATGAGGTGGGAATATCTATTTCTAGATATTTTTTGTGTGCATGCTAGATATACAGAATTGTTATACCATCACCTATATAGAGGCAGAGGTAAATAGTAATCCTCGTATCCATCCAATCTGAAAATGGCAACTATTGGCAGTCTTTAATAGGCAGCACACATTGTCATTATTTTTTATTTTCAAATACCAGCCATTGTATTAAATTAAATTACCTTTCTGCTTTTTAATGAAAACTGTTACTGATTTTATTGTGTCCAAAAATTAAGATCAAAAATAAAATTATGAACTATAAAATGACCTTTCTGTAGAAACAATAGTACTCTTCCCCAATCCTCAAATTTAAGTTGCAAAAGAAATGTCAATTTGATAAGAACCATTATTCTGCTCTTCTTCCTGATGCTCAATCATTTGAGGAATGATGCCAGCACTTGTCTTTATAGGAAGTAACATTTTCATCTGCTTATTTTCCTTTGCAAACTGTTTCCTAGGTAACCTCTCATATTCCTTCTCCTCTTCTTCTTCAAAGTCATTCTTCCTCTTTTTGGACTTGCTCTTGGGTGTATCTTGCTCATCTATTAGACTGAAAATTGAAATTACCGATTTTAATTTTTATATTATTTGCTGATATCTCTTTTTTTTTGCTTTTTAAAGTATCAAGGTCAGAGAATTATTGTGTACTTCAGAAAATGTCTAACTTACATTCACTGATTATGAATAATTAACAAATAGTCTGCGTATAGAATATGATAAAGAAATCACTTTAATACAAAATGAAGTTGCACTGTAAAAAAAGTTTAACAAATCTAAGCAAACAATAAACAAACTTTCAAGTACCTTTCATGCAAAAGTAGGGATAGATTAGAGCTATTTAATTTTTCAAAGTAGGCAAAAACAGGTAAAAATCAGACAGAAAAGTTGGGCAGAATCATTCAAATGACCATTTGCTGTTGAACCAAACATACCTCTATTCACATATTTTTTCATCAATCCAGAAAACTTGTTTCCCGGGAATAAACATGTTCCATACTGCAGCAGCCAACCTTAGTTTGAAACCGTAAATTCAGATAAGGTCGATATGCTGCCTCTACAATTTGTAAAGCTCAACAAAGAGATGGACCATGCTGCCTAGGAAAATTCATAACACGAGAACACAAGGTATTCCATTAAAACTGCATAAATTACTAAAATGAAAGCACCGTGAGGCAAAAATCTTTACCATTATGTTTAGTACATATTATATGGCTAAAAGAATGTCTCCAAAATGTTTAAAGTAGGGTTAGTAGAATTGATTTGAAGAAAAGAGGGAAAAGTAGGGCCACTTGAAAGCCTGAATAAACTTAGCTTCATGTACTTTTAAATTATAAATGAATTTTATTTAAAACACCATATACACATTTTAAAAATATACTGCTGAAAAGATGCTTTGACTTTGCACTACACTGACATCCTTCATACTTTAAAACCTGGTCTCTACAATGATATTGTACAACTTTTGAGTTAAACATATTTCACTGGTGTATTGGTCAATGCTCCAGCTAGACAAAAAAAGAGGGGTTCCCCACCTGACCCCTATGCCCCTTCAGTGCACCCTTCTGCCTTCTAGAACTGCAAAATTGGCACAGTCATTTTCCATATGCCTTGCTATTAAAATTGTTGCTGTAATTGTTTGCAAACATTAATTACTTGATTAATTCATTACAAACGACATTCTAAATCAGATCAAACCCAAGTGGCAGGTCTGTTCTTGCCAGAGCTTAAATATCATACCAAAGGCATTCCCACTAGTGGTCTGGCCTGGAAGCATATATCTCATTAAAGTTAACTAACCCCAAAGATAACTTTACTTCTTCTGTTTGCCACATTAAATAAAAAGTATCAAAGATTACATATATTCTGAGCATACTCCAATATTTTCATAAAAACCCAAATGCAATTTTAAACCTTGCCATTCCATAATGGTTATTCAAGGGATTAATGCCTTTGGTAAAACCATGCCGACTGAAATTTGTTGACTTTCCTAGCGGGAAAAATATAAAACTAGTAAAGCACAGTCATTCCATAACATTCTTTTGGCAAATAACAGTTCTTCACTAAATATCCAATTTTTGTTTCAGATAACAATGTTTACATGTGACCACAGACTTCTAATTATTAGGCTAGTCATTTTGATCCATGAAGATATAATTTACCAATATACACCATTCCAATTAAGATTTTCAGTTGGTTCCAAATTTTCAATGAATGATATGCCTAAATTTAGGAAAAGTGAATTTCTTACTAAATTATGATTCTCCAAGAATACTTACCAAATAAATGTTAGGAAATAAACTCCAGTAACTATTTAATCCAAAAATCCTGGAAAGACAAAAAACTTTGTCTTTCCCATCTTTATACCATATACACAAAGGAAAGAAAGTATTACTCATTAACTCCCTTGCCATTGCTAGGATGCTACCTATCAACCGGATGTTTAACAGCTTAAGCTGAGCTGTACATCAACAAGGATGCTCACATCTGCTGGGAGGTGTGGGAGGGTTTAATAGTATTGTGATCAGGTAAGTATTCTTGGAGAAACATAATTTACTAAAAAAAAAGTACTAAAAAAAAAGTACTTTCTCCATCGGTTACATTCCCCAATCACATTAATGCTAGGAGAATAGGGTAATAGAAGGAGGAAATGTATCCAACCTCTACCATGGGCACTTTTTGTAGCAAAAATGGCTGGATTCCATATATGAAGGACAAACTGCACTCCTAACATGAGGATAGCACAACCAAAGGTCACGTAACACATCATGACAATACATTTATAAGAAAAGAAAGACTTTCTCTTACTGACAGAAAAATTCAAGCAAAACCATGCCTTTGAGGTGCTTGTGCCAACATCAACTGGGTCTTGCAGCCATCTGCATTGCAGCCACTGGATCCACCATATTAAATTCTCGCCTTTGCAATGCTAGATTTTGGAGATAAAAGCTCAAGAAGGTTGACTGTACATGCCAGCCATAGGTTTCTGTTATGTCTCAGATCGAAATGTTGCATTCTAATGTGAGGTTCGCAAAGATCTCTCTCATCATTTGAGATCTCAGACTAAATTGAGTGTATTACTCACTTCAGCCCCGATGCTAGGGCTTAAGGGGTTATATATTCTTTTCTGGCTACAACTCTTCTCAATGTGCTTCAAGTAGTGCTTGTGAGTATGAACCAGGACTTGCATCACCACCTCTTTTGACAGATCAATGGAAGACAGGGAGGGACCACCCTTTGGTTGCCTGCTGATGGGAACCTATTCTTAACTACTAAGCCAGGCTGCATCATTAGGACCACAGAAGCATCCAAATCCAATCTGAACTAGAGATAATTCATGTCAATCGAAAGGGCATGCAACTTGATCACCCTGCATGCTGAAGCTAGGGCTATCAGAAAACATGTTTTATAAGATAGCCACTTCAGTGAGGTTCTAATTAAAGGCTCAAACTGATCCAAGTCAAATCCTACAAAAGATTCCATTTAAGAAGCAGGATGAGAGATTTTGGCCAATTCAAGTCAAAATAGGCCAGCAGGTCTGATAGAACCTTATCACGACCAATATCCCCCTCTACCAAGATGCCTGAAAGTGTCAGAGATCATGAAACAGTAGCCTTGGATAGTACTAGGGGCTAATGTTTAGGCTATTGCAGGACTGAGACAATCAACGGGATGATGCTGTTGACCCTGCACCAGTCCCTGAAATTCAGCCACTTTCCCATGTAAGCCTATAAAGTGGAGGGCCTCCTAGTTCATGAGATTCTCTCCGTGACTGTAGGCTTAAATTCCTTTCTACACAAGACTCTCCTGACAAGAGCTAAACATAAAGGAGAAACCTGTATGGGCAGGGATGAAACACCTGTGACCATGGCAGTTTGAGGAGTTTGGGCCACACTGGGATTTTCCTGGGGATGTCTCTATCACAAGATGGAGCATATATTTCACACAGGACTTGTCCCACCTGAAAATCACTTTGCAGTCCTGACCCCTGATTTTCTGTATTATCATTGGTATCAGAACTGTAATGGGTGAGTGTATGTGTGTGTGTGTAGACATAGCCCCAAAACCCATCTCAACTGACTGATAGCACAAACACAGCCCGACTGAGAGCACATCCACAGCCCAGGTTTCTGGGTCTAGGACTGGAGAGATAAAGGTGGGCAGTCTACAGTTCCACCTCATAGCAAAAAGGTTTATCATTGTAGCAGAAATGTCTATCATTGGATGCCGCCTAAGTGCACAAATCCATGCAAAGACCAATGGATGAATGCAACACTTGTGTGAAGTGTCTGGCACCTTCTCAACAATGAGTCAGCTTGGACACTGAGCATGCTGGGAAAATGTAGAAAGTCCTACAGTTGCGAAAAATCTATCTCTGAAATTCACTCCCGTTGGAAATCAACTCTGTGAACTTGATAATCCATGCCATGTGCATGGGAGGGAGATGAACAAGGTTGAGATTTGTCAAAAATTCCACACCAAGAGATCAAATACTGGGATTGGGGACAACAAAAGGGGAGAGGGCTGGATAAATGAAATCCAAAGCCCCTCTGAGACAACTTTGTTCAGCCATCTGTTTTGCAGAAATGGGTCGATCCAAGCCTGCCAAAAATGAAACAGTCTGGCACCTACCAACAGGTTGTCTGCAGTCAGTCATGGTGGCAAGTCACCTGAAGTTGTTGGGAGGCTTGAGGAAGGCTTAATATTCCCTTTGTGAAATTGCCTCTGAAATTGTGGGGCCTGTTGCTGCCTGAAATTATACTGAGGCTGAAACTGCTGCTGATGGGCAGTGTTTGGCCATCTCTCTTATTGCTGACAACCATCTCTCTGGTGCAGCTGAGACTGATGTAGCCTAAATGCCTGATGACGTGGCAAGGTAAGCTGGAAGGCAGCCCTTGTGCTGCATGTTTCTATACATCCTCAATTCTACTGCTGAAAAGCAATGGTATACCAAAGGGCACTGACTGCAGAGCTAAATAAAGATGTTTCACTGAAGACAAACACAGAATGGCATCTTGTCTCCACAAATCCAAATTTCCCAAAGCCATCAGAGTATTAGCCACAGAATGATGCACAGCCCTTTTAATTACCTTTGCAATATGGTCTGTGGACTCCCACACATGACCACTGCCATATTTTTCAAAAAGATGAAAAATCACTAGCAGTTCTAGAGCTAGCACAGAAGGCGCCTACCATATTCTGCACTAACTTGGAGACAGAGTGGAAAACTGTTGATAAACCTTATAAAACAGCAAGGTTGACATCTTCACCACAACAATGTGTTTTTGTGCAAGCTCAGCAAGTCTTTACTGTATATGTCCAAGCATGTGCAGTACCAGCAGGACAAGAATAATGCTGGTAACAGGCTTTCCAAAAAAGAAACCCTCTGAATTCCCCTGGTCCCAGATCTTGCATGACAGATGATTGGAGAGCTTTTTGATCTTCACTGACTGTGGCAGTAGACAAGAGAAAGGATGTTCATCCTCATCTTCCATGTCTACTGAAGCCATAACTTTATATGCTTGGTTTGCAGACAGGGACAGTTAACATTCTGAGGATATTAAAATCCTGTACATCTTTTCAACTAAATCTCTTTGCAGCTGAACTCTGTAAACTCCATGGTGGGGTCTGAGTAAACCAATTGATCAAGGTTATCCCTGTACCCACTGTGAGGGTTGAACATTGCTTCCGTGTCTGCATAAATCATACCTGGTGGCATGGATGATGCAATGCCATTATACCTGGGTGTGTATCTAGTCATCAGATATGCCATGAACAATAGGTCCACCAGCTGAAAGGGCAGCTGGGCAAGTGGCATGGCTTGTCTTGCTGGTATGGATGACTGGAAGGACAGCCAGAAAGTATACTGGATGGGCAGCTCAGCTGCCATCTCTGCAAATTGCTGGATTGTCGACTTGGTGGCTGCTTGGACAGAATGGATAGCAAAATTGATGGACCAATTTGATGGTTCCCCATAAGACTCCACACGGAATGGCTGGCCAATATGTGGCTTGGCTCACCGATGCAATGGACCTAGCAGCTAGTCAAAAGGTGCGGCTGATTGGGTGTTTGAACTTTCTGACTCACAGCCAAGTTGGCAGCATATGGCATGGAAAACTTGAAGTACAGATCAAGGTCAGTATTATATTCATTTAGCCCGGACTTGTATGCCCAATGACTATGCTCGGACATGCCGGGGGACATATGTCCACTCAGCTGCCAAAAAGTGGGAGGACACATCCCTTCAACTCCAATCCACCTATGGAGATATGCAACAGAGGAAAAGAAGTTTCCCTGAGGCCAGTAACTGCATCATTTGCTGCACAAGTCTCCACATCTGCTACTCTGGTAAGGGTGCAGCATTACCATCTCTGAAGCACACCATGGTTGGGGGGGGGGGGCATCAACACATCCCCCAGAATAATCAATATTGACGTCTTTGGATGAAGGTGCAAGATGACACTTTCCATCAATTTTGACTTCACCTGTCTCTCTTTACTCTTCAACTCTAATGCAGAACTGTGGACTATATTCCCTCCAACCTCTCGGCACAGATACTGCACAGTGAAGTCCAGCCTCTCGGCACAGATACTGCACAGTGAAGTCCAACCTCTCGGCACAGATACTGCACAGTGAACTCCAACCTCTCGGCACAGATACTGCACAGTGAAGTAGACAAACATGTGTATCCTCAGACTTTAAATCTCTTTGAACATTTTGTTATGCTTTAACTGAAAAAAGAAGAACGACAAATAAAACAAAAAACAACCGTAATTGTTCATATATCACAATAACACTCGTTACTAAAAAAGTGAAAAATACAGGCAGTGTGTGCAAATAAAATAACCAAAAATGAGCATCAATGATACCATGTTGGCACAAAGTCAGAAAAAAAACAAACAACAAAGTCCACAAACAGAAAAGAATTCACACAAGTATTAAAAAAAAATATTTAAAAAAATAATACCTACATGTGGCAAATACATTCATAGACAATACTATACCAACTTTCTAGATGGATATGTAGAAATAATGCAAATTTTCTTGGATATAGAACGGAAATGTGGGACGATAGTGATCATGCTGCAGCAAAAGCTTAAACTGAAAAACATCCCACTGATGGGCAACCACCTAGTGGTGGTAATGAGAGGTAATGGGTAAGAGCTTGTTCCCTTTGTCAATATGGTATACAGATTGGAAAGACATAATTTTTGTCTTTCTGGGAGTGATGAATTTAAATGGTAATGGAGTTTATTTCCTAACTTTATTGTGATTGTGGAATGTATTTGACAGAAAAACATAAAGGAAAGGATGAAAACTCATGCACATCTTATACATGTAACATGCAAAATGTAACAAGTACATGACAGGAATGGTGTTTACAGCACACAGAACTCATCTCAAGTCACTAGTCTTTGAACAGCAATAACCTTTCGGTCATTGTGTTGACACTATGTATATTTGGCCTAGGTGCGTTACTTCAAAGGAAGCTGCTCCAGCCGCAATATACAAGCAGTACTTGAGCTAGCTGCCTCCTTTATCATACATTTCAGCACAAACACACTACTTGAAAAACTGAAAAGTCAGATTTTGTATTGCACAGTCATATGTTAATTGAATTCTATGAAACATTTTTTATTTATTGATACCGATTTAACTTACGCAGATGTACCATATATACTCACTTATAAGTCAATGTTTTTATTATTGAAAATTCAATTCATGCATAGTAGGGGTCATCTTATAAGTGCAACATACAAAAAATTTGATCAATCTAGCGGTAATATTGGAAACTCTAGATGTTTTCAATACATGCAAATACTGTCAATTCAAATATTTTTACATTTTTATGCCACTATTCCCATTCAGAAATGCATATATGGCTATCCGTTTCATGACAGTATTCATTACACAATACTTGTTTCTACAGTTATCTGGATTTTAATAATTTGAAAATATTACCAGTAAATTAAATATAACCCACCGCAAAGTGATGTCAATCAATGTTGTTTACTGTGGGTGTTTACTAGTAAATATATTGCTTCCATTTTCATGCAAGTCCAAAAAACTGTATTTGCATTATATTTTCTGTTTGCTGTATAAACACTGTTTGTGTTTGATGAAATAAAAGTTTTGATTTAATTTATATTTTCCTTTTCCATAAGCCAGATGTAATTCCCAAGTAATATTTCCCAAGTTATTTGCCAGTGCATGTGGGCCAATAAGCACTTGGCTTGTAAAGGCAGCATTCACTTTGTTTTCAAGTTGACAATCCCTTTGATCGAGCGGTGAATTTTATACTTGTTAAGTGCCAAGTAGAGTTCCACAACTTCCTGTGCACATTTAACTATAATCCTTTAGCTTGTAAAGGCAGCACCTTCTTTGTTTTCCACATGACAACCCTTTATCAAGCTGTGAATTTAATACTTGTTCAGTACCAAGTAACCGAGTGTGGTTATATGAACTCCATGTGATCTTGCCACACAAATGAAACCTGTTCAGTTGCATCCTTTCATTGATTTCACAGACTTTATGATCAAAGTATCACTTACAGAGCCCAACATCAGTCTCCAAATAAGCACCCACATATGACAGTAAAAACAAGGAATTGGAGTATTATTTACTATAACTAGACAATGGAGGATTTCAGTACTTTATTTGGTCACTCAGATGATGACGATTAATTCTTGGGCTTTGTACCAGATGACATCAGACAGTTACATTTATTGGACACTGTGAATCACGAAAGTGTGTACTTGACTTTCACTATTTATCTGTAAGATGTGTGGAATTAACATATTACTGGATATTGTGAATCAGATCATTCTGGGCTACTATTTTTATACCGGTATGTGACCTTTAATAGAATTCATGGATTTATCATATAAATGGATTTAAAATGTCAAGCATTATGGATTTCTATGGATCTTATAACACTAAGGTGGACAAAATGTAAGTTGTCAATTTATTTGTGACATATTAAATACAATAATATAATTGAATTTTACACTGGTTTTGTCTTAATTTTTCCAAATCTATCTATTTATCTATCCAGTTTGACTTGTTTCTTTTTTCAAAGTGCAACTTTAACTCACTGATGACAAGTCACCCCTTCAGACAGATATGACTTGCAAAATACACCCAGACTTATAGAAGAGTCAAAGAGACATTAGCTTTTTGCAGCCCTAAAAAGAGGGGGTCAACTTATTGTCAAGTCCACTTATAACTGAGTATTTACAGTAGGTATATTTGTGCACTACTACTGCCTAATTTGAGATTCTGTTGATTACAAGCATAAATATTACAATTGGTTAGAAGTGTTTCGTCTATCTGCAGTTTTACTTGTAACCTGGGTATAGCTTATGTAATTTTGTTTATAAATGATAAAACTGTCAAGTGATATATCTGCTATTAAATGATATGACAAAACTGTCATGTGATATATCTGCTATTAAATGATGACATACAACTGTCATGTGATATATCTGCTATTAAATGATATGACATGAAACTCATGTGATATATCTGCTATTAAATGATATGACATAAAACTGTCATGTGAAATATTTGCTATTAAACGAAGTCTTCGTTGGCATTACATTATCAGCTAGAATGTTGATGTTGACACTTTTTTGTCTTCACGTATGAATCTATATCTTATATATATTACTGACATTTTGTCATTTATAGATAATGTGCATAAAGCAATCCACCCACAATACACAAAGTTGAAAACCTACCCTTTTTTTTATCTGTATAAAAACAGCTGTCCACATTGTTGGGGTGAAACGATACACCTGTGCCGCATATCGATACGATTCACGATACACAGCCTATGATACCATACATTATCGATTCTCAGTTTAAAGAATAAAAAGGCAAATGACTAATAATTATTCATGACTGCTGAAGATTAAAGTAACTTATATAGGGTAGGTATCGTTTTGTATCGATTCTTCACCTCTTGTATCGATACGTGTATTGATATGGCAAAAGTATTGATACATCGATGAATCGTTTCACCCCTACCACAATGTTAGCCTTTTGTTTGTTTCATTAAATATTCAACTTGACAAATTAAAATTTGAGTAGAAAACAACAGTGAACATTTTCATTTCGATATCATATATGTCATTATGATCTTGTGACTCATGACAAAGGTCCCTTCTCACAAAAAAAGGCCCTTATGGCAAGAAATGCCCATAATCCACTCCTCTGTAAGAAAATGTCTGACTGGAGCACTGATGGTGACACTAAGAAATAATATAAAAAATTCTATGACATTGGATGCTACTGTTCTTTTCTTGTCAAATTTTTTTTTAACCTAGAGTAAATCCAATATTTTTCACATATAATAATAAGGGATGAACTAGACATGATGGGTGCATGTCTATGCCACAACCTCTCATCTCTTTTATGGCTTGGTCAACTAAAATTAAGCTTTAATTCTCCAAACAGATTGTAATTTACATTATATTTTAACCTTGTTTCTACAGTTGAAGCAAAACTGTAATCTCGACCAGGGGTCCTGTAATATTCATAGTCTTCATTATCAGGAGTTATTTCCTCTTCAACCCTCTGAATTTTAGGAGTTCTTCCAAGAGTTGTCTCCCTTTCAGCACCATTTAATTTTTCCTTATCTTTTAGTCGTTTTAGGAGCCCAAGCTTCTTTTTCCTCCTTTCCCGACGTTTTCCCTTTTTGGCAAGTTTTGCCAGACTTTTGTTGGAGATTTTAGTTTTACTAATCTTCCTCTGCTTTGCTTTGGAGAGTCCATGACTTTTCTGTAAGTAAAAGACAAAATATTTATTACTTTAAAGAGACAAAATATTTATCACTTTAAAGAATTTGTAGGGTAAATTATATATATATATTCCATGCTTCACCACTGCATCTTTAGTACTGAAAAATTATATATATATACTTCTAATTTATCAAGATTACATCATGCTTTGAAAGAGCTTGTTGCAAGCAAATGTAAAGAATTAAAGAATATCTTACTTTTTCAAACTTACCGGTACTACTTTAGTCAATAAAGATTACAGAGAATGATTGTCCAATACAAATGCAAGTAGTATGCATAATATGCATTTAGAGGTTGTAGGAAATAATTAAACTGAAACTAATGATGATGACAATAAGGGCATTGCCTCAGCATGTGATACCAGTACTGGGAGTTTGTCATATGATGAAGTCAATAAGGGCATTGCCTCAGCATGTGATACCAGTACTGGGAGTTTGTCTAATGACAGGCCTAGAATTTAACATAAATTTCTTTGTAGTCAGAAGGAACAGTAGACTGAAAAATTTACTAGTGTTGCTGAATCTTCACTAGTTCTTCCAATCAAAGAATGTCAGACACATAGAGATTTACTTGCCATCGGACTACCAAAATTATGAAAACTATTAGTCTGACAGGAATTTACTAGTCTTGGGATAGAGGACTACCACTAATTTCAAGCCCTGAATAATGATGACAAAAAGAACACTGCCTTAGCGTATGATACCAGTACAGGGAATTTGTTTAATGATGATGACAGTATGGGCATTGCTTCAGTGTGTAATACCAGTACTGGGAGTTTGCCTAATGATGATGACAAAAAAAGGCATTGCCTTAGCATATGATACCAGTACTGGGAGTTTGTCATATGCTGATGACGATAAGGACATTGCCTTCGCATATGATACCAGTACTGGGAGTTTGTCTAATGATGATGACAATAAGGGCATTGCCCTAGCATGTGGTAACAGTACTGGGAGTGACAATATGGGCATTGTCTCAACATGTAATGCCAGTACAGGGAGTTTGTCTAATGATAATGACAATTAAGTCATTACCTCAGCATGTTATACCAGTCCTGGGAGTTTGTCTAATGATGGAGACAATAAGGGCATTGCCTCAGCATGTGATGCCAGTACTGAGAGTTTGTCTAATGATAATGACAATAAGGACATTGCCTCAGCATGTTATACCAGTACTGGGAGTTTGTCTAATGATAATGACAATTAAGTCATTACCTCAGCATGTTATACCAGTCCTGGGGGGTTGTCTAATGATGGTGACAATAAGGGCATTGCCTCCACATGTGATACCAGTACTGGGAGTTTGTCTCATGATAATGACAATAAGGACATTGCCTCAGCATGTGATACCAGTACTAGGAGATTGTCTAATCATGATGATAATTAAGGCATTGCCTCAGCATGTGACACCAATAATAGAAGTGACAATAAGGGCATTGCCATAGCATGTGATACCTGTACTGGGAATGACAACAAGGACATTGCCTCAGCATGTGATAACAGGGCTGGGGGTGACAATAACGGTGTTGCCACAGCATGTGATAACAGCACTGGGAATTTGTTCGATTATGCATAAAGAATACCCATGACAACAGAATACATGTACTGCTAATCATCCCAAAATAAAAGTACAGAGGGATTGGTAACTGCCTACCTAGTCCACCAAATATTACTCATTCCCTAATGTTAAGCAAATAAGGTTCAAAATACACAGTGAGATCACAAGTTCGATTTCTTGTGTGGACCAGAAAAGCTAATTCATGGTAGATAATTTGTAAACCACACCACTCCTATATTTCATCATCAACATTAGAAATATAGGTATCCTCAGTGCTCAAAGAAATTTTTTTTTTTCCAGACAGGCCCAGGGCAAGTGATGACAAAAAAAACCATAAGCCTGACTCAAATTCCAATAGTCCTGACTCAAATTCCAATAGTCCTGACTCAAATTTCATGTGCCCAAAAGGGCACTATTCTTTTACTATTATTTTTACACAATATTGAAATTGCTGTACTTTAAATATGAACAGAAATAAAGAAAACTAATTTTAAATTGACTCTTGTTTTTATTCGCCTCTCAAAATATTTCACATAAAGCAATGTTTTCCTCCAGGTACTGATGTCAATCATTGTCCACAGGCTCCAGTGCTCAAAGAATTTTTCAGACACAGACCTAGCACAAGTCTCCTTAAAAAAAACTAATCACTTGTCCTGAACTAAATTCCACTTGCCCAACAAGGCCACATTTTTAACTATTATTCTGACACCCCCCACCGCATCCAGAAAAATGAAATGGTTGATCCCTTTTACTTGTGATATTGGTCACTCGACCCTTGTTCACATTCTGCTGAATATTGGCTCACAACCAAATGAGGTTTCCGATAATTTCACAATTTATGCATGCTCAGGTGGTAAATTCTGAATAATTGTGGCATACACCTCAACTCTTCCGATTTCTGACTGTGTGCCTTCAGTTTTGCCTTCAGGTCAATACACAATCTGTATCTCATCATAATCTGTATGTAGGGATCATGAATGCCGCAACAATTTCCATGTTTCTCTATCAAAGTTGAAAATAGAAATGAAGTCAGAGAGGCATTGTTCTTTTTTAAAAATATAAATTAGTAAAAATAATATCTTCGAGTTCATAATTAGTTCGTGTGATAGTACTGTGGATGTGTCTCAATTACAGATAACACTCACTCCGTATCAATAGAATCAATGGCTACCAAATGGATTTAAATATAATTTAACGATTTCAGTTCCTCTAGGGTGAAAAAACATTGTACTGGGGGCTTTTATAAGTAGATAACCCCCTAGCTTTGCTTAATTGTCAAACAATCGCATAGGTACTGCTCAATATATTTCACCAGAAATGCATTACCAAATCAGCGTGAGCAAGGGACAGTTTTTTTGTGATTCATGTGGAACAAGTGAGTGCTAATTACAGGTAACCAATGAAATACGGAGAACAGAAATAGTACTGTCTCCCTCCATAGGTCACGTACTTTGCTTTGTACACACAAAGTGTCTAGCTTTTGATACAATTAAGCAGATGATCTTCATAATGTGGAGGGATTTACAGATGGTGCCCAGCAGTGAGATGAGTATTAATAATTTATCAGTGTCTTTCAAGAACTTCAAAATAAAAATGCAGCAATTTGTTGGCGGGCTCAAGGTTTCTTTCTGGCAAATTAGATAACACATTTTGGTGGGAAACAGGCCCGACAGGCAACTCACTTGTAATACAAGAGGGACCCAATCAAGATTTGTAGGGGCTCTGGGCATCATGCTATATGATTTTTTTTAGCTCTGATCCTTTTATTGTCAAAATAGGTGAGAGTGCATTGCTTCATTTATTTTGACATTCAAGTAACATTTTTGGAAAAATGAAAGATAAAATATGAATTTTAAATCTGCATAGAAAATTTGCACCATGGCTTTTTTTAAACAACTTTACAAATTCTGTATTCAAGATACATTAATATAATTTATATGTATTTACTCTCAGCACATTACAAAATGCACTGATACTATTTTTAACTTGATAAATCCATTTACCCATTTTGATACATTAAAATGAAAATCAAGGTTAACTTACTTAATAGTAGCTAAAAGAGGTGTTTTCAGTGACATTTACTTTGTCACTATCTGTCATAAATTTACAAATATATATATATATATATATATATATATATATATATATATATATATATATATATATATATATATATATATATATGAATATGGACATAAGGGAGCGCATAAGCTTGATCTTGGACCAAGCGTGATGTTGCTGTCTTTCCAAATAGGCTTCAGCCTAGCCAGAGCAGCTGTTGTCTTCTTAATCCTGGAAAGAACCTCAGGTTTTGAACCTTCATCTGAGGCGAAAGTACCTAGGTACTTGAAGCTTGTTACTGTGCCCAGCTTCTGTCCATTTACTCCTATTTCCTTTTCGATGCCATTCGGGTTGTTTGTCATTAGGTTTGTCTTTTCAGCATTGATCTCCATCCCATATCTTATTGATGCTTGATTGAGACGGTTCACTAAGGTTTCCATTTCTTCTTTATCTTCTGCTAAGCCATCGATATCATCAGCGAAGCGGAGGTTGGTGATTGTTCTGCCTCCAACACTGACATTGCCTTCATGGTCTTCCAAGGCATTGGACATGATCCTTTCCAGGTAGATGTTGAAGAGAGTGGGTGAGAGAAGGCACTCCTGTCTGACTCCTATTGTGGTTCTGAACCAGTCTCCTATGTTGCCATTGACGAGAACTGTACTAGTCGCCTTGTCATACAGGGTTTCTATAGAGCGGATAAGTTTTGCGTTTATGTTGTATATCCGCATGGTGGCCCACAAGGCTGCATGCCATACCTAGTCGAAAGCCTTCTTGAAGTCAATGAAGCCATGATAAAGGTTCTGTTGATGCTGGATATATTTTTCACAGAGGATTCTAAGATGGAAGATCTGTTCTTTAGTGCTAAATCCTGCTCTGAAACCTGCCTGTTCTTCGGCAATAATGTGCTCTGCTTGGGGTTTCAGTCTGTTGAGGATGATCTTAAGCATAACCTTGCTTGGGTGACTGATGAGACTGATTGTTCGGTAGTTCTGGCACAGTTGTAGATTCCCTTTTTTAGGAAGAGTCACGATCAGAGACTGGGTCCATGGGGTGGGCCATTCTCCTGTTTGCCAGATTTGGTTGCAGATTGTTTTGAGGATATTTATCATGGAAGTTCCTCCTGCTTGAACAAGTTCTGCTGGCATATTGTCTATTGTCCATATTCCTATATGCATGTGAGACATGGACCCTAACAGCAGAATTAGGGAGAAGAATCCATGCCTGGTTTACTCCTAAAAGTACAAGAACTATGTCGAAAGTTCATTATTTTCTCACGCGCGGAAAATACGTCACATGACTAAAGCTACAAGCAAATAGGTGAAATATCGATCGAGGCTACCATATGTATACTCATAAGATGACAGCCGTTTAGACTAAGAACAGAGATCATAAACTAATAAAATGTACCATTATTAAAAGGAAAAATATATATGATTCCATAACACTTCCCAGGATCTTCCTCCAATACTGGCCGCCATTTATAGCCTATTATGTGCTGAGAAATGGCATTAAAACAAACAGACCAGACCACAAAATCTATTTGTTTTCTCCAAATTTAAAAAGAATACATCATTTTATAAATAGCTAAATTATCTTTATCAATGTACCAAATTTGGTTGAGATGTCTCTACAAATAATAATTTTTAAAAAAATCTGGATATGGTACCACTTTTTAACACAAACATTTATAATTGCAATAACAGTATCATTGACCATCCTGATTCATGCAACATGTTTCTCGGGACCTCACATGCTTGTTTTCAGATCCTCATGTCATCAACTGGGTCACTGACAGTGACACTAAGTGCCGATTAAAAAATATTTGACGAAATAAGATTTAAACACATACTACTATTCTAATCAAAGAAAACACAATGAAAATGGCCAATTTAACTAATGCCATATTTGTCACAAGTTTATGGCCCTGGAAGGAGTGTTAACTGTTCAAGCCAGGGCCACTGTTCACATGTTGGTTTTCTTTACCATTTTATTAGTGGGAAACCCACAACAGAGATTTTTGAGACAACAAAGACAATGTAAAAACTTGGTTATTATAACATGCACTTCTTATAACATATTAGGAAAAATGAATCTAATGGAAAATTATACAGTATGAAACTTTTCATTTAAATATTTTAATACAAGGAAAACAAAATCTGTTATGAAATAGCATACAAAAATTTTTTTTTTTTAAAAATTCGCTTAATCTTCAAATATGATGATGTTATCGAAAAGCTGATAAAAACAAAATTAAAAAATGCGTATCTTTTTTTCTTCTACATTTTTGTCATCATTATTTATAAAGGTATTACTGCAGTTAATATGAGTTTGAAAGAAATTAGATAAATTACATATGCAAATATTAATAATACAATGATATCATAAACAATCAATTTCTACACCTTGGCCTAATTGTCCCATCCCAATCTTACATCAGGTGGCATTTATTTCAGGGGCATGAACCATTGACGTGCTTCCGGAAACTCGGTAGCTCGCAAAGAATTTGGAGACTTTATAAACATTTTCCAACAATGAATAAATTAAGCATATATAGTTGAATACTTTCTATGGCGATTTTAGTAGTTTTTCACAATATTATAATTGTTAACATTCACATCGAGGGCTAGAACCATAGCAGGTCGAGGATATTATAAAAAAAATAATTAAAAAATAAAATTTCCCACATATTTTATTAAAAAAATAAGCATTTTTATACTTGTATGTAACAGAATTACATGTGTGCAAATTTTGCTTTAGTTATCTTTTAAATAAAAAAAAAATAACTGGTTCATGGCGATTACTAGAAACAACGAAATACGCTCAAAAACTGAAATACACCAAAATACACAAGTATTTACATGTTTTCGGGGTATATATCGATGTACACGCCAAAATTATGATTTGTATTTGATCAAATACTAATGCTCATCAAAATAAACTTTGATTTAAGTGATTTTTATTAACTTTTTACAGATTTCACCAACATTATATATTTACTTTAATTTTTAATGATATAGTTTTTGACAATTAAAAAAAAAATCAAAGCATTTAATTTAATTATTATTAGTTCCGAACTTAAAATATAAGACAGTATATACAAAAGTGAGATTTAGAGGGAGACAAGCCAGAATATGTGATAATAGACAAAGACAACTCAGCTAAGCATTTTTTTTAATAGCGACGATGAGCAAAAGGGTGCCGTTTCTTGAATGTGCTCGACACATGCCTTCTTTGTTTGAGAAATGGGATCAACAGGAGGACAATTCTATCCACTACATTTCAATTCTTTATTTACTTTAAAGCACATAATTATATGATATCATCCAACCACCCAATGTTGTGTGCCTCCTTCAATCGTTCACCATGTTTCTTGCACCTTAATGCGCTTGTTTCAAGATAATGATGCCATCAACTGTGTCACTAGTGTTCTTCAAGAGTGACCGGAATGAATTAAACAGTACAATCAGACAAAATGAGATTTAAACAGATAATTTTATGTAATTTTAAAAATCATAATGAAAATCTATATTTTCACTAATGCCTTATTTGTGTCAGACATTTTGGTCTTGAATTTTCTATTATATGCTAAAGATCACACCGCCAATCACATGATGACTTTGTTTACATATTTTGAATAGGAAAGCCAACTTTGGGAATACAACTAGATAGCCAGTGTAAATATTTGGTTTTAATTATGTGGGGTTCTTATACAATGTAAGAAATATTTACGCTCAAAATGTATATTCACTACGGACTTTTTCATTTCAGTATTATTTCATAATGAACATATATTCTACATCAAAAGACATTGAATCTATTATAATAAAATGTGTATCCATTCACCAGTGTCTTTTTAAATTTCTCTCCCTCTGTCTCACTGTCTGTCTCTCTCTCTCAGTCTATTGAGTCATGCATTTATATCATAAAGAACAAGCAAGCAGTAATGTAAGTGTACAAAATGCATATAGATTTAACGGGGGAAAAAATTTCATTGTTAATTGTATTTTTTTATTTCAAATACATGGAGACACGATAAACTGATAATATCCATACCTTGACCTAACTGGCATATTCTGGTCATATGCCACGTGACCTTTTAGTTTGCGTCACGAACCATGGATGCCTCTTCCGGAAATAAGTAAAATTACACACGCTCGGAAAAACGGTAATTCTGAACTAATGTACATGAATGGCAAAATTTTTTTAACGATGATTAAATGAAGTAGATATAGTTGAACACCTTCTATGGTTATTTGAATAGATTGTCACAATATTATAACGAACGCGTTAAAATTCACGTTAAGTGCACGAGAAGTGGTTGCTCGAGGCTATATAACCAAAAACACATTTCTGGCTTGTTAAAATTTAACGCATAATTTCACTCTTGCATATACTATCTTATATTTATGTTCGGAACGATTCTCCATTATTCATACCTGTCCAATCAAATACAGTCAAGTACGACCGAGTGACATCATTACATAAATAGTGCGCTAGAAATAGGTAAAAAGTAAATAATTCTTATCAAAATCGCTTCAAAGTTTATTTTCCTTTTTTATCATTAATAAAACAATTAATAATCATAGTTTCGGTGTGTACACCGATATATACACCGAAAACATGTAAATACTTGTGTATTTCGGTTTTGGGGTGTATATCTATGTTTCTAGTAACCCGGTTCATGCTATTCCTCGTAGCATGGATGGATAATAAATGGATCGTAAATTATGACATTGCACAAAGCCCACGGGCTACATGGCTGTTGCCGGCTACCTAGCCACTATGAAAAACATATATGAACAAGACGTTGAATTTGAATGAGAATCCTTGTGTTCTTAATAGCTTTGAGAATGTTTGAACACGCGTGGTACTTACGATCCCCATTTTTTTTACCAATGTTCTACGAAAAGGATCAAGGCATCCAAATGTGACAAAATGAAAGGATCTCCGAAACAGAGGCTGGTTCCCTGATATATTCTAGTAAAACAGTAGTCTCGCATCCCAGACTGTATCAGCAAGAGAATATGCATGAGCAACTTCGTGGTAAATCCTACGGATCATTTTTGTCTTGCAGAAATAGAAGAGATGATCCGGATGAGAGACAATGCATTCGTAACGTGTTTGTCTCTTTCTGACATGAGTAGAATAACTTCCACTCTCTGAAAGAGAATCGGAGGTAATCGTAATGATACTTCCCAAATTAGCAAGTTTTTGGCCAACGAACATTCGGCTAGATGTGCGAAGAACAGTTTCTAATAAAATGATAGGTGTTGAAAATAACACTCGACCAGGTTTTAGCAATTAATGAAATAATTGTACTTTTAATTTGTATTGTTATTCCTGCAACTTTGTAATAAAGCATTGAAGAAATCAATCGGTTTCTATGGCCTGAATGTATCACTTACGTTGCTGTTAGTGATGATACGTCATCTACTCGTTATGACGTTATGAAGTTATTATGACGTATTGACAACCACGTGCTTGTTGGCAGTTCAAAGTGGCCATTATTTACATCCGATTTGTCTTCTAGCGTGCGATGAAAAAGCCGAGGATGCTCCGATTGAGAGACTGCAGGTCAATCGGAATTTCGTCGGCCTTTTCCATCGAATGCTATAAAAAAAAAACTTCAGATGCAAACAATGGCCATTTTGAACGGCCCTCAAGCCTCAATTGAAACATTATAAGCCTTTTCCGTCAAGTCAAGAAAGAAACCTCAATGTAATTCGCCGCCCTTGAGAACTATAGCAATAACTACTTTTGTTCACAAGGCCCAGTATGGTGTCTGAAGGACACAAAGTCACAATCGGAATATATCGTCCTTTTCTATCACAACATATGTGGTTAACTTCACCGGAGGTGGATCACCAAACCCATCAAATGTATATGTAATTCCTACAACTACATCCAAGGTTATTTCTCGACTTGACGGAATGTACGAGCGATGTTCCGCTTGCTCAAGTCAGTGATTCAATCTCAACATCCTCGGCCTTTCCCATCGCATGCTAGTAATGATGCTAATTATGCTAGTAAAATCTCAATAATGGCGACTTGGAAATGACCACAAGCCCGTGGTTGTTATTACATCATAATAACTTCATGACGTCACAATGACCAGATGACGTATCATCACTTATAACAAAGTAAGCAACAGTTTCAAGTTATTGAAACCGAATAATTTCTTCAATTTCTGTTCATTACAAAGTTGCAGGAATAATATTAAAAATTAAAAGTTTCAGGCATTTCATTGATTGGTTTGCTCTAATTCCTTTAGATAGTGTTGACATTATCGATAATATAACTCCATAAGTAGTGTTGATCAGATAGATCCCGGGCAACACCCTCAAATGTTAATGTTTAGGGGGTTTTAAAAAACAAAATACAAAATATTTTTTCTTAACAACCAATATCCTAACCACCACAGGATTAAAATAATTTAATAATCGCCATAACCCTACCATCCAGCAAACTGTTGTTTTCTTTTCGTTGAAAAATCCATTTTTAAAAAAAAGTCAACAATGACCCTACTATCCACCAATATTTCTGTTTTGGGTGGGTGGGGGTGGGGGATGAACTTTAAAAAAAAAAACAGCTGTGAGATTATTGAGTCTGAATTTCGTAGTTAATTGTAAGTTATGTACCATCAACATCATAGTCTATCGGCGTGAGTGTCAGGCTATGCCAAGCGCTACGTTATTGTTGTGTCGCCCTGAAGGCGACACAACAATAACTCCGCGCGTGGCATAGCCTCCCCCCGGGCTCTAGCCTTCAATCCTATGATGTTGACGCTATTGCTGATTACACACTCCGCGCTTATAATTAAACATGCGCGGACCTCAGCGCGTCAACACCATAGGATTTTAATACACCAAATGCGCATAATAATTTCTCATCGGCATTTGTGGCTAAGCGCGGGGCTGAGATTGACTGCATATATAGCTCTACATCCCTTCCAGGATCTCAGACCGCCTAACGCCTTTATTGAATAAAATTTATCCAAATCAAGTTCAAATATACTTATTGTTAAAAGTCAAAGATTATCCAATTGTTAAGTCAATATTAAATCACAATAAGTAAAACTACACTACTGATGTACCTATACTATCGTAACAGTTGCAGCTCTGAGCAAGATAGCTTTATTTTTATGGGAGAATTGTTTACAATGAGGCTCACAGTTAAAAAAATAAATCATCAGCATCAGCAGCAGCCAACCACTCAACACTAAGGAATATCCTTTAACCATATTTCTTTTTTTTACAGTAACGAATCTTTGATTCTAAATAAAATTATTAATGCTATTGGTCCTTATGGACCTTGTCCAAACTTAGTTTTACACAGTGGTTTCCTTTAGTCAAACAGTTATCTCCCTTACAATACATTACAATAAGATATCTGCATGCCATTCTATTCTCATTTATTTCAAGTTATTTCCCTTTGTTCAAATACTTTCATTTAACTCCTGCACACTTACGTCAAAATATTTCAAAGTCCAACCATGCGCTTACTGCGCATGTCTGTCACAATATGCGCTTACTGCGCATGTCTCTCAAATATTTAACTGCGCATGTGCACTCACAACAACAAAGTCTCTATCCCAGACACAATACTAAAGTATTTAATGCCCATCACCACCATTGGCGGTGGTGGTGATGTGATGCCACGTCCAAATAATTTCATTAGAATTTAAACTCAGCCATGGATGTCTGAGTTTCTACTAACGCTAAAGCTTCATAAATACTAACTCACGTTGAATTTCTGACTAAAATACTTGAAATTTATGGAAGTCTGCCTTGGCAGGAAGCTTACAGTTAAAAATTTCAATATTAAAGATCAGAATGATATCAACTATATAACAAATAATCACCAACACCCATAGAAGTTAACACTATTTATTAACGTATATACATGGCCAAATAAGGCTAGGCTTTGGTCTAAGCCCCAATAATAATTCAATATAAAATATTTACTACATAATAAATATATATAATTATCATTTACATCCAATAAATTCATTTATCATAAATAGATTAAAGTCAACATTATTTAATTTAACTCAATAATATTCTTTAAATCCAATACAATTCATGTATCATAAATACAATTCAGGAAGGTCAATCTGTTACAAAACTTTACTCAGTATCTAGAAAATCTTCTATGTTATCCACTAAAGTAAAGTCACCATACAGATTCACTGTAGCTACATCATTCTCTATGTTCAACTCATTCACAAACTCATTAGGAATGTCCTCTGCTGTCACCATTGGTTCTGGTAAGTCTATCACACAAATCTCCCTGTCCAAAAGGAACTCTGACATTTGAGTGTCATTTGAATCATCATCTTCGTCCATTTCGCATAACTTCCTTTTCTTGGAAGCTACTTCCGCTCTCAGCCATCGACCTTCATTCGAATCACTTAAATACGATTCATCTGAGTAATAGTGATCGGAATCACTTTCACTCTCTGTATCGGATCCCAAGTAAAATTCCACTTCAGGTATTTCTGGAAGTAATTTTTCTTCTGTGATCCTCTCGTAGGATTCTTGTGGACTTTCATTCGCGAACTCAAGTTTGATCCACTGTCCATCTCGATGTATAACAGCATGTTCCTGGATCATCTTATACATCATAGGTGAAGAATAGCCAAAGGATGTTGCCACTTCATTAATGCTATTCATAACGCTAAATTCTCCAGACTCTAAGTTCGTCACCTTCACAGGCTTCACTGTACCTTTTGTCTTCTCTGATGTCAACTCTGGATTTTCAAATCTCGCTGTAACTCTTTTCTCAAAGTTCTTCGAGTACACTGTCTTTCTTAATCCATCACAGCAAAACTTTACACTACGAGGATTGCAGTCGTAATATTTCGCTGCTGCATTAATGCTTTTAAAACATTTTTCATCCTCTGCATGTATTATCTGAGGCCGTTCTTATTTTCAAATTTTCAATCCTATCATCGCTGAGAACATCGTTAACGTGCACCACCTGACTCTGTCTTGGAAGAACAACTCCATACACTGCTTCGTACACAAATCTTCCTCGATTTATAATTCTGCGCTTTCCGTCTTTTGATCCAACATTAACCTGTATTGAACCATTGTTTAACAATCCTTTCACTTTTCTTCCACTAGCATCATGGTAAACATTCCCAAGAATGTCTGCAAAATAACAATTCCATACTTTGTGAACATACTTTGTTAACTCCAATCCAGCACCAGTATTAACTTGACTCAAGCTCTCCATCTCCATAACATCCATTATTAATTATTACAATCTAGCTCTTCTCAAAGCAAAAGCTTTTTCAATAATGATACTATAATCTCAAGCTCCAACATATATACAATAACATTCAGCGCTGAAAAATATCCAACTTCAACTTCAACATTACCAACACAATAAAGTTACTTAATAATCTTCAGCGCAGAGTTCTATAATTCGTAACATAAAGTTATTTATAACCACCAATGGAATTCAACTTAGGAATTTCTTCATGGCTGGCTGTCCAGATCTGGAATACGGTGTCGACCGTCTTTTTCTTGATCCCTGTAATCCGGATATCCCATCTCCACTTGAATTAAATCCCATTGAATTTACACACTTTACTGGCACTTGATAAACCTTCAATTGAGATCTATCGACCTTTTGCTTCAACGCAGATCTTAAATCTGAATTTTCCTCTTGTAACTGCTTCACCGTCTGTTCCAAATACTCTAAAGTTTTACGTGTACGAATTTCTTCCAAGCACACTTTCCTCTCCAAATCAATATATCTCTTAAATTCCACATACACGGTTTCTTTTTTAACACTATCCAATAACAAGTCAATATCCTCCTTGGATAACCTTGGTATTGGCGTTGACTCCATTTTTCATATATATATATATATACCACAAAACAATAAGCTCACACTAACGTCTTCACAGGTCAAATTATTAACTAATAGTAAATACAACACCAACACCAATAAACAATCATAATTCAACTTAAGCGCAGAAATTTATTTTAAATCAGTAATGGGCGCTGACGCTATGCTTAGTTTCAATTACAGTATTCTGCCTCATACCTGCTCTAACCCTTTTTTGTACATATTTCCCATACCTAAAACTAGGTTTCTTAAATAAAATAATACTATAAGATAATACTTAGAAATAATACTTAAAAATAATACTTAGAAATAATACTTAGAAATAATACTTAGAAATAATACTTAGAAATAATAATTATAAACTCAGTGCGGAGAAATAGAAACTCAAAAGCACTATATGCGCGTAGACGTGGCATCACGTTAATTGTCAATTAGTTATATATATATTAAAAAGGACAAGAGTCGTGTAGTCCCCCCGAGACGCTCCGGACGTCGGTGCAAATCTCAATAATGAATTTGTATGAGCCCTTGAGACACAAAAAGGACACATCACATGATACATGTGCGGAAGAATGTAAATTAAATAAAGAGAGAAAGAATACTGAGTGGCGGTGGCGAAACTCTGCGCGGAGTAAAAACTCCGCCGAAGTTTACAAAGAAAAATATGGCATGGCATGGCATGGCATCACAAGAAACAATACCGATATACCCATGATAGGCATCGGTAAAATTATAGATGACCTATGAGTCATGTGACATATAAAAATAACTCTAATACCTACAAATAGGTTAATGAAAAAGGTTATGGAATAGGGTTAAGGCAGAGGTGGGAAAGATTCATACACAAAATCCAAGATGGCTGACGGAAATAATCGCCATCTTTAATAAAATATCCTAAAAGTATTCTATCTTGAACACGAACTAAAACCTAGTCCTCATTCTTTCTCATATCGAAAGTGATGCCACGTCTTCTGGTCGACCAGAAGTACTTATTCGCAGTAAGCCTTATACCGAAGAGAGTTTGTAAATATCGCTCGAGTTAGTAAAAGTAATATAAGGAGGCTATAAGGGGATAGCTGGGCCTCTATGGGGACAATTGGAATAAACATTACGGTCGCCATTTTAAATGGGGTCAATGGGAATGCCATGTTAGAAAAAGTCCATAGGTTTAACATTGTGGGCCTGTTTGTGGACAAAGTAAATTTAACATTAGTCCTTAACTTGACATATCTCATTGTCCCCAAGATTCCCATTCCATATGTTTAACATTATGGGCCTGTATTGGGACATGGAGAATTTAACATCACACCTTCATGTTGAAAAATGTACATGGACAAGGGGAAATGTAATGTTAAAACTACTATGAATGACCAACACCTAAAAATAGTAACCAACCTTCGATACAGATAGCACTCAATTTCTTCCACTCGACCCAGGAGGTGCTCCACTCTCTTCATGAAGCACATTGCCTCGCTCAATTTTCCCACTTGGCAGTATTGCCTTGTCATATTTTTTTTCTTCTTTCCCTTCGTAACGCTGTACAGGATCAATGATGAATGGCAAGACTGATTTATTGATTCTGAGATTAAAGACGTGTTCGGCCCTTCGGCCATGTACGTCTATGGCAAGGCTGGCTGACTGACTCAATTTGAATTGTACTCATTTTCGGCCATTCGGCCATGTACGAGTGGTTAATGGGCGCACGGTGCCCTACTTAATTAATACACACCACTCCCTCGCTGCGTGTCCCCCCCCCCTTGAGGGTTCATTGGAGGCGCGATATGGGAGGGTGTGTAATTTACTCGTCAGATGAGTTGCCGGGCTGCAACCCCATTTGACGCATTACTGCCACCAGACTTCCACTCATATGTTAATCCTATGGACATTTGAACATGGAATTCCCATTGTCCCCAGACTCCCACACTTTCAAGATGGAGGCCGTAATGCTAATTCCCACTGTCCACAGACCGGCCCATCTGTATCCAGAGTAGCTACTTATACTACTCTCGCCGAAACAGCAGAGGTGATCTGAATGAACTTCGCCATACCAGACCCTTTTAAGGCGATGCATTCAGAATATCTCAGCTATTTCTGCAATAAAAATAAGCCTAAACTGTATGCCAGGGTAGTAGTTTGCAGAAAAATGATACATTTCGTTTGGTGGAAATTTTCTTAGCTACAAAGACCCCCCCCCCTCCCCCGTAATATATTCGGACCATGTCGACTGTTTCTATGAGTGTATTGACCCTATGATTGACCGAGAAGTTGCGAATGATAAAATGGTTTCTTGCAAGTTGCTATTATTGCACTATTATTGTTTGCAATTAAAATAATTATTTGTGTATTGATCAAACAAAGTATTAAACAGACGGCGATAACATGATGAGGCAATTTTAACTGATTAATTAAATGTCAGTAATTATTATGTTTGGAAAATAATAATGATTACATTTTCATCACTGGGATTAGAGTTAGATTGGAAAGATATAGTACCTTAAACGATAAAAAGAATAATATACATCACTTCATCTACGAAAATAATATAAGATTAGCAAATATATTTTATCTTTCAACAGAGATAGCACCACCATTTTCGTTACGTTATTATTTTGTTTATTAAAGCGAGGTCCAAGTGAATATCAGAATACAGACGTATGATAATATAATGCATTACATTATGTGTTTCACAGAATACAGACGTATGATAATATAATGCATTAAATTAAGAATTTGACAGAATACAGACGTATGATAATATAATGCATTAAATCATGAATTTGACAGAATACAGACGTATGATAATATAATGCATTAAATTATGTATTTGACAGAATACAGACGTATGATAATATAATGCATTAAATCATAAATTTGACAGAATACAGACGTATGATAATATAATGCATTAAGTTATGTATTTGACAGAATACAGACGTATGATAATATAATGCATTAAATCATGAATTTGACAGAATACAGACGTATGATAATATAATGCATTAAATCATAAATTTGACAGAATACAGACGTATGATAATATAATGCATTAAATCATGAATTTGACAGAATACAGACGTATGATAATATAATGCATTAAGTTATGTATTTGACAATACAGACGTATGATAATATAATGCATTCAATCATGAATTTGACTCCAGTTTCAGTTTCAAATTTTAGTATATCAGTTTTTTTAGTACTAACATTACATATACAGTATGAAGATAATTTCTAAACTAATCTAATAAAAGCATTTACATATTCAGACGAATATATAAGGTGAATGAGTTGCTTTGAAAATACTTCACTATTCAGTTGGCAATGTAAGATAAACAGTCTTACATTATTTCATTTGATATGTATACAGAACTACGCTATTATTTTACTTTCTTGAAATGCAGCGTTGAACTGCTCAACTTTTCTGGGAAATAATGAGCAATAATCATATTTGAAACAATTGGAAATGTCACATTTATATCTAAAACGAACATTAATAATATTTCATATGGTCCGAATCAACTATGGTCGTAATCAGCCTCACCCTGCATCCCATCGGCACACATTCGATGTATATATTATCTTATTCTTGGAGGTCTTCCAAGGTAGGATTGACCAAAAAGTTGTGAATGATGGCAAAGATTCCGCGGAACCACACGAGAGTCTGGTTCAACGAGACTACTATTTACGTCAGCGGTCTAATATACAAAAGAAAAGCTTTCGGACCACATCGGCTATTTCTGCGGTTCGAAAATATGCCTCGGATATATGTTGAAGTAGTAATTTACCGCATAAAAAAAATATCGCATATTTTGTTCACCTAAAAAAAAAAGAAAAAAAAAAAAAAAAATCTGAACGTTCTCGGCTATTTATGCGAGTCAAAAATATGCCTCGGATGTCTATCGGGGCAGTAATTTACAGAAAAATCACACATTTTGTTCGCCGGAAATTTCTTCGAACATAAATATTAGTCTGGTTCCCTGCTTCATATGCTCCCTTGTTGCACTGCGCTATAGTGAGTGCAACGCAGGTAGCATATGAAGCAGGGAACCAGACTACATAAATATAGGCATACAATCGGAATATCCTCTGCCTTTTCCATCACGTGCAAGGAACAAACTCGAATGTAAATAATGGCCATTTTGAACTGCCCTCAAGTCCGTGGTTGTTGCTACGTCATAATAACGGAATACCATCACAATGATTAGATGATCTATCATCACTAACAAGCAACTGTTTAAACCGAAAAATTTCTTCATATTTTTCATTACACAACTGCAGCAATAACATTAAAAATTAAAAGTGCATATATTTCATTAATTGTTAAAACGTTGTCCAGTGTCAATTTCAACACATCACTTTGGAAGAATCTATTTTTCGCATATTTACCTGGATGTTCGTCCTCCTAAATTTACCAGTTCGGGAAGTATCACTAGTATCATCTCTTTGTCGCTTTCAGAGAGTCGAAATTATTCGACTCGCATCGGAATGAGATGAGGACATTCCGAATGTATCGGCATACATTCGAGGTATCATCTGTAGGATTGACCTCGAAGTTGCGAATGTGTGGGATTGACCGAGAAAATAGTTTGATGCATTGGCAACTTCTTGCTCAGAATGGCAGCTATTGGCCATTTAAAAACTTCCTCGTCTCTTTCCAATGTGAGTCGAAATTTACGACTCTTTGAAACTGACTCGGAGGTAATCATAATGATACTTACCAAATTGGAAAATTTTTGGCGGACGAACATCCAACTATATGTTAGAAGAACTGATTTTTATAAATTTAAAAAAAAAATCGACTACACTTCAACAGTCAATGAAATACCTGCACTTTTTATGTTTAATGTTATTTCTGCAACTTTGTTGTGAAAAATTGAAGAAATCATCCGGTTTAAATAGTCTGAAACTATTGTTTACATTGCTGTTAATGATGACTTGTCATCTAGTCTTTGCGACGTCTATGAATTTATTAAGATATAATGACAACCACATGCTTGAGGGTAGTTCAAAATGGTCATTATTTACAGCCCAGTGTCTTTCTAGCCTTCTATGGAAAAGCCTGAGGATATTCCGGTCGATACGAGGTATCATCCGTAGAATTGACCTCGAAGTTGCTAATGCGGAAAAGATCGAAGACTATCCAATTGCCAAATTTGGTATAGACTGGTTAAGTCTTAAATTGCCTTCAATTTGAGTTTAAAAACAAAGTTGATGAAGACTGCAATTTCGGTTTTTCTTCCGCATAATTTCCGGAGTCGACAAAAAAATAGACAAAATGGCGGAGAAAGAAACTGATCTTATGTTTCAAGCCAAGTCCAAATGCAGGCTGAAAAGTACAGTTTATAGTGAGCTCCTCAGCTTATTGATTGTGATATCAATATGTTCAAGAACTGTATCGGCCTTCACTAACTGTAACAATCAGATGTGCTACCAGGGCAAATGCAAAGTTGGTAACCAAAACAACACATTTTGTCAATGTGAAGACGGTTGGGGTGGTACCTCATGCAGTTACTGCGTTGGACGAGTTAAGTGAGTAGAAACTATAATGAGAAAAAACTTGATGTTGTCCTTGAGGATCACATTAATTTATTCACATAAGTTATTTGTTTGTGTGTACGTCACCAATGTAACACCCAAAACCGGTAGTCCTACAATGTAAGACGTCCACCCTTTTGTTGTGGGGCTGCGACATCTTACTACTTACAAAGCTGAGCAAATCCCATAGCCCGACGTTCCGGACTATTCATTTTCGAAGTCGGGCAAGTACAATTTTCCAAGTCGCTAGTCCGGGACAAGTGCTTTTTTCCTATTTTAATAAAGTCGGCCAAGTCCTTATTTTCGTGCTTTAATCACTGTATCTACCTTTATTTGGCCATTCATACCCTCCGGACATACTTAATACTTGATTCTACCCCTCTCCATGTATACATTTACATCCTGTATAACACCTACAGGTGGTCAGTGATAACTATTGCATATGTGCACGTTCTATTACTGCTTGACTTCATATTGGGCTAAGCGACCAAATTATCAGCAAAGCAAAACATGTCAAACAAAATAAAGCCGGTATGATTAATTAGCAGTGTTTTAAGCAGCCTTGCTGCACTGTGTTTACTCAAACCAGATCCTCACGAGCGGCTCACTTTGATTTTAATCCAGTGAGTCAGCGTAATTAATTTAATGAAAGGTACTTCACTGACATCAGTGTTGGTTCCTTTATGAACTAATTAAATGACAGTAATGATTCTTTCATTTTTATTTGATTATACAGAGGATTCACTTTCACATGTGTTATTGCATTTGAAGCAAAACAATTATGCTAATTAATGAGCTATCTCTGTTCGTATTTAAAAGAGAAAATGTTTGTTATGATCACTTTAGAAGTAGTTACCAAGCAAGCTGATATTTACTATGTGGATAAAATGAGTTTGCTAAATTATTTTCGCAAGGAAGGTAATAAGGATGATTCGAAGAAGGAAAATTTTTGTGAAAGTGGAGGGATAAAATGTAAGACTGCAACTGAGTGTGAGAATTCCTTAACCCAAGAGAGTTTCAAAATTCTAATGAACATTTCACCAAATGGATCAGAGCTTGAGGACTTTAACCCAAGCACACCTATAAACTGCTGGCTTAGTACTGGTGCAGGTGGCAGACATGTACATGGACATTTTTTCAAATCCAGCAGCTAAAACATATTTACATGTACCTGAAGTAGCCAAATGTATATCAACCAATGTTTTTGAAAATTAAATCAAGAAATAATGATGTTGTATATTATTTCGTGTTCTTTCTATGGATTAAGAGAATTTTCTGAAAAAATGAAAAAAATTTGCTCAGCCCTGACTTACATAAATGGTGTTGTGTAGCCTGATCCCCAGTCGACTGGCAGGGGAACTAGAGCCCACATTTTCCGTAATATCTCACACATTTCAGTTGGTTGAAATGTGATGGGAGCCAAGGTATGCAGAAGTCGGTTAAAGTAGGAGTTTATTTCTTTAACGAAACAACGAAAAATATTCTAATGTTGATAAAAGCAATTATGCAGTTTCGTTTCGTTTATGACAATTATCTCGTCTTATCGACTTTGGCATTCCTCTGCTCCCATCGCATTTCAACCAACTGAAATGTATGTCAAAGGAACTTGAAAAATGTGTCCACTTGCTTGTGTCAGGATTTGATTCCATCAGGAAAAGACATCAGAGTAAGAATAGTCCGACTACTGTAATTAGACTTTAGTTTGTTGAAAAGTGTCAATATGGGCTGCCAAGTGTGTGAGATATTCCTGAAAATGTGGGCTCTAGTTCCCTTGTCAGTCGACCGGGGATCATGTTACACAACGCCATTTATGTAAATAGTAAGACATCACAGCCCCACATCATAAATATCAGGGTGCACATCTTACATTGTAGAAGTACCCAAACAGGGTAATAAAAGTAATCATACTTACATATGATACAGACAAGGTTCATGACTAATGTCTCTCTTTTAAATCTCTCTGGAGATATCTGGGTGACTTTGATCTTTTATATGCCAGCAGCATTTTGTTGACAGACTTGTGCAATTTATGGGTTGTGCACGCTGGCCCGGCACAGGCTGGTGAACACTTACTGCAGTGTACTTGTGCTGTGAACAAGCTGCTTTAGTCTGTGTAAAAATTGTGGATATATTCTGAAAAAGTACTCTGAGGAAGTAAATGTTTATTTGACAAGGTATGGTAATAGTTTTAGACAAAAACTGGAAAAGATGGAAAATGTATACTTTTATAGTTCATTCCACACAGCATAGTGAATGATATCCATGTCTGTAGCTCAGTTAATTTTCAGGTCAAAGTCTTTAAATGTAAGTGAAAGTACCAAACTCATTTTGCGCACAAACTATGTCATCACCATTCAAATCTACAATCAGCATAACACATCTCATTCAATACATGCTGAAACAGGGTGGTCTGTTTATATAAAATTCTTTGATGGCGCCATGACCTGTGGAAAAGTAGATTGCTTATTAGGGAGTGATCAGCTTTCCTATTCAGCTATCTTCAGTCTTAATGTAGTTGCCTCCCTTGCGATTTCTTGGCAGTTGCATCGCATACATGTACATGTACTTAAATTATGTCAGTCGTTATGCTTCTCACGGCAAGTCTTTTTCTTTGTATTGAAACAGATTTTATTGCTCATCAGACAAATCATAGCATAAACGGACATTATGTAGAAATTTAAAATAGTTTATTTGTTTTTTTAAAGGACATATTTCATTTCAAATCAACATCCACAAGCAATTACCTATTTTCGGGGCCATGCATTTCCACAACATTCTTTATAGAAGTATTTAGACAGTATAATAATTTAGCATTGAGACAATTTATTACAGAACTTATGCTAACTGCTAGCATGATAATGAAAAATATGATTGACACAAAATTAGTATAACCTTTGATCTGTACTATACTTCACCCAGATGCCATCAGTTTTAATGTTTAATATTTGCCTTTTGAATTTTGTTTGCAGAGACTATGAAGTAAACGAATTAAAGTGAAAAATAAATTAGCACTTTGATAGTGACTTTGTAGATTTGTGATAGAAACACTCAAATTTAAAATTATGATCACCATGATACTACAGAAAAATTTTAAACAGTCACCAGAATGTTTTAGCTCATACAGCTGTTATGGCTAGCTATGGATTTCTTCAATGGATATAAAATGAAGGTTCCATTGACCCTATTATTTTACAGTTTTCCCTGACTGGTTATTTTTTGTATAGTAATAATTACTTGCCATATTCTTCTTGATAACATGAGGCTATGAATGTGGAAGGTTTGTTATTTATTGATACTAGTGCATGTATCCAAAGAAGGCCTGCAGTAAGGAGGGTTTAAAAAACAAAAGTAACTCCATAATTCAGAACCTGTATTTAACCCTTTTCATACTGAAGCCCAATCAGATGTGTAGAACTGGAAATTTTTTCAGTCAGTGGTGTATTAGCATGAGAGAATGCAGTGACGTTGGTCAATCTGGATTTACAGGACAAGTTTTTCAAATAAATTTTGAAAGTTATATTCCATTTTAAAAGGCATAAAATTTTCTTTAAATTCATTAATTTTTTCACTGAAATTTTTCATATGTAAAAAATTAAATTGAAGTTATAGTTAAGTAACCTAACAAAATGCTTTACATTTTTTTATAACTTGCTTTCAGTGCAATTTTTCTATCTGCAATATTCATTTTACCTCCTATATGTAAGCATATGAAATGTGGGGAATTTTATGCCATTTAAGAAGGTGAAAAAATAATAAACATCCATAAAAATGTCAAAGTTTATTACAATTTTATTAAATTTACTCACATAAGAACTGGAGAGCAAGTAGAACAAAGCCTTACTGGTAAGTCAACAAAGCTTTTCAATTTGGTTCAGTATTTTTATTCCATCAGTGTTCTAAGAAAGAAAATTTCAGACACAGGCCCTGGGCTGTTGCCTTGAAAAATTCACAAGCCCTGACTCTAAATCCACAAACCCTGACTCCAATACCATGTGCCCAAAAGGGCCATATTTTTTACTATTATTTTTCATACGACATTGCATGTTGCAATTGCTGTTCTTTAAACACCCCTAGCATCGGCAGCCTTTAAATCAGCTATATCGACCAAATCGGTCTTCACTGTACATTATATTTAATTCATATTTACATGGCATTTAGCTTGCCAGCGATTTGAGTAACATTTAAAAAGAACATGTAATGTGGACATTATAATTATATATTATTACTTATTCTGCATTCATATGAATGTTTTTTTTTTTGTCTTCTATAAAAATAATAAATGTCTAAATTAGTTACTATTTTAAATGTACTTAATTATGATTTTTACAAAAATATTACAATGCCATTTTTAATCATGCTGCATTATTTTGGAAATGTGTGTCATATAATTAACAAAGAAATGATAAAGTCTATATTCTACATAATTACATTTTTATGATTCAGAATTTTTTTTTCACTATAGTTTTGTAGCCTTTATTTTAATTTTACTGATAATAGTGGATGGTATTGTGCATGTTTTATACAGTATAAATGTACCGACTTTTAGTTTTACCTGTGCGAGGATCTGCGTCACACACATGCACCTTAGGACGTGTATTATGCTGTGCTTGTACTATAAATAGCATTTCTTTTATATTGCTGTCGCTGTTAACAACTTTATTTTTCCAAATTAAAAAAGTTTGAGCAGATGGAACAAGGCTTGATTTTAAATTTTGTTAGGTATAAAGGGATTAAATAATCCTCAGCTAGATAATAACTGGCCCAGGTAAATACTTTCGAAGACCGAAGCCCCTTCAGAATGGAACGAGAAGCGTGAGCAATGGGCAGCTCAATTTATTCCTTGAAATGAGCACTAATTATAGGTACATGTAACCTGGGCAATCTGTTCCCGATTCATATGTCACATGCCTCGCGTTGTACACAAAGTTTACAGCTTTCTATAGAATTAAGATCAGTAGACGAACTTGAAATGACTAAGTGGCCCACATGGGGATAAATATTTATATTGGCTACTGGTTTTTCAACAACATTAAAATAAAAGTCTGCATTTAGTTAGCGAGATTGAAGTTTTCTAAGGCAAATTTAGATTTTTTTGTTAGGCAAGCCCAACGGTCTTTTCACTTACAATATAGGAGGCACCGGATCTGAAATTAGAGTTTCCAAATGAAATTGTCTATGTTTTCAGCTAACTCCACAAGCACATCACTGCCATCACTTGACACTTCAGTACTGATTGCCATTGTGATCTCCGCATGTTAAAACTCAATTTTTAAATCAAATTTTTACCGGTTTTTTGCTTTTTTAAAACTTGTGTTGTCACTGCATGTGTACCTCCTACCTTTATTTCCTTCACTTCAGAAGAGTACACGTAAACTAATGATGTATTGCATGGTTAAATGCACACTTCTGTGAAATGGTAGACAGAATGTAGTGAACATATAACTGGAATCATATACCATCTGGAAAAGTTAAGTATGACTGGAATTGTATCCCATCTGAAAAATTCTCAAAACTTACTTGATAACATGTTGGATCCACGGTCATCTGTTGTTTTGTGAACATTTTTTCATATTTTTATCTAAACATATAAGAATGTTGGGATGTATATACATTGATGACAGTCTGGAGAGAATTCAAAGGACAAATAATTCCAGTCTGGGTTAAATTCACGGCATTTAAAGCCTGTTTCAGGTCAGTTGTTACCAGAAGCAATGATTCTTAAAGAAAATGTTATCCTAATGTAAGATTGTGTCATCGTTTTTAAAGACTAATGGGATTTTCTATAGTCCTTGTGATGACTTCATTTCCTCATTTGATATGAAATCAATTTTGAGTCACAACATTAACCACTCATCCATTGTGTATCCCCCTTGGTTTAGTACACTGTAACTGTTATGACTCTATGGTCTAGAAAAATGTAACAGAAAGAAAGTGAAACCAACAAATCAAGTAAAAATCAACAAGCAATTTATTTCTAGATAATTAAAATGAAAAATCAAAAAGACACTTACAGTAATGTGTATTAAAATCCAAATAATCCAATAAGAATTAGTGTTCTAATCACAAGTCCTTAATATAGAATGTTCCGAATTCACGGCTGTATCCTTGAATGTTATCATATGCCAATGGTCTTCAGAGTCGTGATGTACTAGTAGTCTTTAATGTGCTGATGTCAAAATGAAGTACTCCAAAATATCTCTGAATAAGTTCACATAAATTCCAAAATCATCAATTAAAAATCCAAAATTCCAAAAGTCTATGAGCACTGTTATAATCCAATGAATATTTAAATAATTCCTCTCTATAATTTTGAATTACTTTCCACAACTGTAATAGCTCTTTACAAGACTGTTAGTAATGTCGAAACTGAAAAACTGTCCACTAAACATGGTATATATAAAGATTGGTCACATGACAGAATGTTCTAGAATATGTGTCATCTTAATGGAATTTTACTTGTATGGACATGACTTTTTACACATAACTCTAAGGATTTTCCAGTTTTATTTGTAAACAAAATCAACCTTGACCTCAAATTCAATAAACATTTTGTTTATCAAAACTATCCTTTAGCTCAAATCTGAAGTAAACAACCTAATTCAAGGACACTATTTAAACATATTTTTGCTGATAAACAACATTAAGATTTAAGCAAATATTAAAGTCAAGAAACATTTATAATTTCCTAAAATATCTATAATATTATATAAACATCATACATAACAGTAACTATATGACAATCTTCTTACAGTAGGGATGGTGAAATACCTTATAAGCAAATTGTCCTTTGGCATAGTTGCACATATTTTTTTTTAGAAATTTCTTATCAATGGTGATTTAAAAGTTTGTTGAAATATGAAACTAAATTGAATTGAGGCGTATCACATTATGATGATAATGTGGCAAAGGAGGAAACGCCACATTGAAAACATGTAATTGTGATGAGCATTTGAAAAGTGGAGGCCATGTTTTAGTGTTAGCTTCAATGTTTATGTTCAGATTTAAAATGAAAATCGAATTAGTTGTTATTCAGTAATTGTCCAAAATAAAGTTCATGATAGACTCGTAATATAAATGACAGATCTGTCAGTGTTACCCATAATAGAGTTGCAATTATAATAAGTAGCAAGAAATCTTGACTGTGTTGTTGTATAATTATTGAAAATATTATGAAATCTTGGTGAGCAAAGTATTGTCATTGATTGAGCAGGTGCTGATAATTACCTATCCTAACTACCGGTAGCTTGAGCTAGCAAAAATTAGTTAATCAAATTAAATTTCTCTAATATGATTCTGTGTTTTACTTTTTATACCAAATGAAAAAGTTTAATGTCCATTTTCTCTACATGATGCGTACTAGGTAAGCAAAAGATGAAACTGGTCACCTCTTCATAGTGTGAGTCCTGACATTTATAATACATAATACATAATACAAAATCGTTAGGCTTTACTTCTAATTAGGTCACTCTGATGAACCTTTGGTTCTTTAGTGAAAAGAATGAGACAGAACTCTCCAACTCATATTGGGGCCCCGGGTTTCCGAGTGGTCTAAGGCGCTCGCCTTTACAGATCACTGACATCTCACCTCTGTCCATGTACATGTAGGTTCCAGTCTCTGGCTCAGCCAATGTGGGTATGTGAGAAAGCCTGGCAGTAGCTTCCCGTGGGTCAATGGTTCTTCCTGGGGTTTTCTTGGGTTCTTCCTCCACCAAATATACTGGCCACCATGTATAACCTATCATGTGCTGAAAAATGGTGTTAAACCCATAACAACGAACCAACCAACTCATATTAACTCAGATATGTTGGTACATACCAGTACTTGTATGAAAATATAATATTTTTGTCTTAGTCCATACATGTAGTACAGTCGGCACATATGAAGTCTTGAATAACCTTTAAAAGTGGGTGTGAAAACAAGGAGTTACCTTTCTGCAAACTAATGGTGTGACAGTACACCGCAGTTTAGTTTTGAAAAAAAAGCAGTGCAGTATTATTGCTGATGGCTTAAAAGGATGAGTCAAGGTTTGTTGTATCAAAGTTAATATACAGTATATGACAAATTTACTAGGATAACATATTCCTTTTCAGAAACGTTTAGATTATTGTATATGGACCAATAACATTGGGGTCCATGGGAAAGGATTTAATTACCTGTGACCATATGAGGGAAATATTCTTAAAGGATGCACTTGCCACACACACACAGAAACACACACACACACACATTGTTATGTATATAGAATTTGTAATATGTGTTCATGAGGTAAGTTGTACTGGTGTGGTCACTAATTTGTAAATAACATATTACTGCACTTGAGTTCAAGGTCAGTCTTGTTTACATAACATTTAACAATTTGATTGCAATCTTTGATGGCTGATGTGAGAAAAGTCACATATGTACCAGAATTTACCATTAGACTTACTCATATCCTTGCATTTAAACAGGTTTGGTAAACAAGATTTAATTCCTATACTAAACTTCATATTATTAAGATCAGTCTATTAAGGAATTTATTTTAGTAATCAGATGTTATAGTTGTGAAAATCAGAGCAAATTCATCAGAGAGAGGAATTATTTATTTGAAATATTCATTGGAATTACCAAAAGTGCTCATTCTCATTTTGGATTAATACTTGACTTGGGATTTATGTGAATTAATTCAAAGATATTCTGGATTACATCATTCAGGCATATCAAGACATTCAAGACTACTAGCACATTAGGACATTCAAGGCTACTGGAATTCAGAACATTCTATATTTAGGACTTGTGTGTAGGACACTTAGGATTATTGGATTATTTGGACTTTAATTCATGTTATTGAAAGTGTCTTTTTGAATTTTCATTTTAATTGTCTAGAAATAAATTGCTTTTTGATTTTATATACATTATTGGTTTCACTTTCTTTCTGTTACATTATTTTAAGATGTAGAGTCGTAACAATATATATATATACATATATATATATATATATATATATATATATATATATATATATATATAGTGAGATTATAATGTAGAGACTAACAGTCATACATATAACTACATATTTTTATATAAATATTATATGCATACATATATATACATATACATACGTACATACATACACATACATACACACATATACATATTCACATACATACATATACACATATACATATATATACACACATATATACATACACACATACATACATACATATATACATACACACATACACTTATACATATACATACATACATACATACATACATACATACATACATACATACATACATACATACATACATACATACATACATACACATGTATATACAATATATAAATTCCTCCACAAAAAATCTATACAATTTTATATAATGCCTTAGTATTAAGGCCATTGGAATACAAAGTATCTAACCGATTAATCCAATAACTTTCTATAATAAGTCTGTTCATTTCGCCGTGCACAATATCGATTGGCATGAAAGAAAAATCACGTAAAGAGTGCTTATTTGTATTAAAATGTATTGAAACATTAGAGGAGAACTGAGGATCCATACAATTTTTTATATGAAAACGGTGATATGCAGTCAGTGTTATAACGTAAGGCCTATATTTGGCAATGAAGGATTATATTGTATTATGAAAGGAATTACATTTTTATCACATTTATTACATGTATACATGTAATAGAGTCTGCTTTAAGCAAAGTCTGTATTCTTACCCAAAATGATGCTTTAAATACAGCAGAATGTACGAAAGATAAAAATGTAATTCCTTTCATAATACAATATAATCCTTCATTGCCAAATATAGGCCTTACAATTAATAAATATTGGAGTCTCCTCAACTTATCAGATAAAAACAGCGTCAAAACACTTTACAAGAGCAAGCCTATTCTTGCTTATAGAAGACCTAGGAATTTACAAGATCTTTTGATCAGAACTAAACTGACAAAAAAATTTCAAAGATGTTTTTCATCATCTAAATGCAACAGATGTAGGTGTTCTCAATGTGCAAATATTAGAGAATGTACCTATTTTAGTAGCTCCAATACTAAAGAAATGTTTTCTCTACGTTATAACACTGACTGCATATCAACTGATGTAATTTATTTGATAACCTGTAAAAAATGTAACATGCAATATATTGGACAAACACTTCAACAAGTTTCTAAGAGAATGAATAATCACCGTTTTCATATAAAAAATTGTATGGATCCTCAGTTCTCCTCTAATGTTTCAATACATTTTAATACAAATAATCACTCTTTACGTGATTTTTCTTTCATGCCAATCGATATTGTGCATGGCGAAATGAACAGACTTATTAAAGAAAGTTATTGGATTAATCGGTTAGATACTTTGTATCCCAATGGACTTAATACTAAGGCATTATATAAAATTGTATAGATTTTTAGTGGAGGAATTTATATATTGTATACATGTGTATGTATGTATGTATGTGTATATGTGTATGTGTGTATGTATATATGTGTATATATATATGTATATGTGTATATGTATGTATGTATGTGAATATGTATATATATATATGTGTGTATGTATGTGTATGTATATATGTATGCATATAATATTTATATAAAAATATGTAGTTATATGTATGACTGTTAGTCTAGATACATTATAATCTCACTCTCAGTTTTCATTAGAGACTCATGTATCATTCTGATCCCGTTATACATATGATATTTGTATGATAAAGCATATCATTTATGATGTTATGTCAATTATGTAATTATTTATAAATATATAGACGTCATCCGTTTATTTAAAAAACATGACATTATGTTAATGACGTAATTGTTTATAACTTTTTAGACGTCATCAGTTTCTTTCAAAAACATTTCGTGCCTGAAGAAGCATATAGTAAATGCAAAACTAGTCACACAAATTTATCGGCGTTTGTGTTGTTTTTTTTATCTCAAATCTATATATATATATATATATATATATATATATATATTTATATATAAGGGTACAGAATAATCAAAGTACAAATATTCATATAAAATATTTTTTTTTTCTTCTTCTTTTGAAGTTTGAGCTTTTGTTCAGGAAATCAATTAACTTTGCTTTTAAAAGATGATAACTGTGTTCTCTACTAAAGCAGATGAGACAGAAATGAATTATTTGTGCATTGCAAAATAAACTCTACTCCCTTCAAAACTTTAAACATTAAATGTAGAACATAATAATAGAGTTGACTTTTGACTGAGGTGCATTATACATTTAATATAGTAATTTTCACACATGCACACATATACAGTAGACACTTGATCATCCGAAGTCTGGTGGGGCTAGAAGAAACTTTGGATAATACCGGGGTTTGAATAATCGAAGGTCATGAAGGTGCAAGTGTACATCAATCCACAGAAATAAAACAAAGTATTATTTCATTTATTCTTGTATTCTGTTTCCTTACTACATATCTAGGAAGCCATTTCATTGACACAGCATAAAACAAAGACAAAAACAATAGTGAAAATTATTTTTGTCGTCATTATAATAGTCTGCATGGCATATAACAAACACAAAATTATCGTTGTCGTCATCGTTTCAGTATGCATGAAAATGATCAACATTTTACATCCGATGAGTCAATGGATCACTTGATAAGTTAGTTTGATTTTTACCTGATATTCACTTCTCATGTTGAATGTAGCTTTCAAAGGGTTATATGATTTTCCAACTTTCTTCAAAGTGACTTTACATAAAATTACTGCCATGAATATCAAAAGGTGAGTCAATTATTGGATTAGTAAGAAACAATAAATATAACCCGGTTTTCAATTAATCAGTACTCACAGTTTGGAATGACAGGTGTCATGATTCAAGAAATCAAACGTGCCTCGTGATGTTTTTCACACTTCATAGAATGTGTTGCGATTTCAATAGAATTAGAGTATTTCTGACTGCTAAATTACCTCGATTAAGGGGGTATACTCAAATAATTAATGTTCGGATAATAGATGTAAAAAAGATATAAACAAAGAACAAATTTAGCCGGGACCAGACGAATAGTTAGGATAATGCCTGGTATTCGTATAATAGGAGTTTGAATAACTGAGAGTCTACTGTATATGCAGGTTACATGTTTGAAAACAATATTGTACCTTCATAAACCTACCATAAATCAAGTATATCAAACAGTTAGAGTAAAAACTGTTGCAGTTCATTTCAGCATTATATGAATTTAAAGGGAGTGACATTCTACTAGCCAAGAATAGATTTTGGAAATCATGAAATGACCAAGTTGTACATCCAGTCTGAACTCTTTTCATTTACAACCAACTATACCTGGAGTAGCAATAGAAAACTTCTGTAATGGGTGGATGACAGACAGTATGCCATTTAATAAGTGTTTTACTGGTTCCTGATCAGTACTGAGTGGAACTAACAAGTTGGAAGAAATCTATTAATATAATCATTAAATTGGAAATTGTATTATTGGCATGTTAGAAAAAATGTCTTTAGGCTGCATGTTAATTTGCTTTTTTCTGACCCTCATTCTCCTATGTATGTTTCAACTGAAAAATATTTTAGTTACATATTGTTAATCAAATTATGTTTAATTTTAAAAAAATTATTCATAAACTATATAAAAAATATTTTTATTTAAAATAAATTATATTGTATGAAATATGGTATAGTATGACTAAATTGTTATATATATATATATAGTTGTTTTCTAAATTAAAATTTTTTCATAAAATATATAACAAGTTAGATATAATATCTAATCATTGCTTGGTAAGCCTGGGAGCATGCTATATTGGGCTATGATAAAAAAAAAAGTTTTTTTTTATATTCAATTTTATTGAAATATAGCATAAGGCATATGCAATAGATAGCAAGGCTTATGAACAGACATACAGATGGATGAACAGAGGTGAAATCAATATTCTCACTATTTTATAATGTGTGTGTATAAAGAAAAATCACTATGGAATACAAAATAACTTTTGTAATGTACATAGATACGATATTATTTGCATGAGTGAAATAATTGCAATTTCTTTTCACCTTTATGTACTTGGGATGTAGTTTATGCTGTACACCAGTCTGTATTGCAATGTTTTAACATGCAGCAGTTGCAGTTCATAATTTCCAGGTCTTATTTGTAGAATAAATGTAAAATATAAAAAAATTCTAACCATTGAACCCGCTGTCTTATACTGCCAATCATTTTGACTTGGCAAAAAAGTACTTTTTGTTTTTCCCCCATCAAGACATTATATTTTTCCTGCACCATAGCATGGATTTTTGTCCATACCAGTGCCAAATTCATAATATTTATAGCCAGACATGCAAAAGTATCTTAGATTTAAAAAGAAAACAATGTGCAAAAATGGACAGAATTTTTATCAAAGATCTGCTGGTGATGGGGGAGGGGGGGGGGAGAGGCAAATTAATCAAAAGAGTTATTCACAATTAAAATAGGAGGCACAATTTTTATCTTTCATATATTTTAAGAACTAATGCTTTACATTGCTTAAAAAAAGAAATTGAATTTATTATTGGATTATAACTGTCAATAAAGGCAAACATTGATAACAGTGGACTTGTGTAATAAAAATAAATGGGCTATACGACTGATGTAATCTTATTTGGGCATTGAAAATAAGTATATGGATTCAAATAAAAAAATAAATAAATGATTTACCTTTTAAAAAATCACAAATAATACACTGAAGTCAAGCTATTCAGCAATCATTTAAAATAGTGTTTAAGATAACATTTGGAACATGTGAAATAGATCAGCAGGAAAATTCTCATTATTACATGTATTATTATTATTATTATTATTATTATTATTACTATTATTATTATCCAAAGCTGTTGAATGTTTATTTCTTTATAGTCAAAGGTTGATCACATTCAAGGCAATTTGTTTCTTTGGTTGTGTTTTTGTTGTTGTGTTGACATTGAAATTTAAGTGAAAGTAGAACGCAAATTAAAGAAAACTCTTGATGATGCAGATGATGTTTGTTTACCTGTGGCACGTGACGGTTCCCATAAGGTTCAGTGCTGTATAAAAAATGGACTCTTCCATAACTCCAGGACGAACATGGCGGAGTAGATGTATGCAGACCACTGCTTTTCAGCATGTATTGAATGGTGTTGCACTGTATGTCATTACAAATTATGTTTAAATCATTCATGCATTAAATGAATTTGGTAAATTTAGCTACATTTCGAGATGCTGATGTGAAAATTAAGTGAGAAACAGACACTGATATTATTCACGATGCTGTGCGGAACAAACTATAGAATAATTTAATTGAGGAATGATGTATATCCACATTTTTGTATAGAGACTAAAGTACAAGTCATACAGGTCATGTAGGTATTCAGTACCGACTATTTCAGTAAGAGGTGTAATTTTGTAGAAATTGATTACACATACCTTTAAATAGTGATTATTCGCTTTATTTCAATCCTCGTACATCCATATTTCTTGGGAGGTCATTATATACACGCCCCCAAAAATACATATGGCAAAAACAATGTTAAAGTATGTGGAGATTTTTGGATCAGGTCAACCTAAAGGTGTGATAAAGTACAAACCAGATTGAATCTCTTGAGTAATTTTTGTTTGAGGATTTAAGCTAAAAATCAAATGAGTGTAGCTGTTACTTTAACAGTTTATCATCAAACTCAGTACAACCATAAATGTTCCTTTAATGCTGACGATGGACGATAAAGAAAGGAAAAATCTTGTTTACTTGTTCAGAAAAATGCAAGGATTATAAATTTAAAAAAAAAAATCATATAAGTGATTTGTTCACAATTAAAATAGCACTGACATATGGTCAGTTTAATTTAATTAAATTTGAATACATTGATTGCAGGTCTCAGGAATTTGTCATACATGCTAAACATCTCATCGTCACATGACTGACTTTTTTTACTGACATTGAACAGTGAGAATTTCCTGCTAAGCCATAAGAAACTCATATTCAGACTCGCAATGTAAATTGAAATAACATGTGAAATGGTTTTGTGACTTCTGTAAATAGTATAATGTAACCTCTACCAGGGTTGGGTATCAAGGAACTAGTTCCCTGCCTCAACCAAGTTTGGGAGTAGACCATTCAGTTTCAGGAGTTTGTATTTGCCACTTTTGACGATACAAAATGTTTCCACTTCACGTGTGAAATATTCCTTATATCTACTATAAAAAAACAGATTTCCTTTTTATTGTATATTTTTTAAGGCAAAAACCTTCAATTTGCATAATTTGTTTGTCCATTCTGTGTCAGTGTGATTAACGGCTGCATCACTACATCGATCAAAATAAGTTCTGACATTTTACAATAATTTTAGGACAGCGACTTGTAAAAAATTTAGATTGTACATATAATGCTTCAAACTGTGTATTTTGTCAAATTAATGAATGTTTTCATGTGATATGAAGACATTTTATTTTTCTGATTGATACGCTGGACATTGTTGGGGTGGTGTGCTGTAGAAACTTGACTGACTTAAGAGTGTAACACCATTAATAAAATTTTAATGATTGTGAGTTTACTTGTAAGGATATTGGTTTCTATTTTCGTTTATTTCTTCATTCAGATGTGAATTTTTGTGTATTGGCAAGCTTGCAGTCTATTCAGTAACAGACGCTGCACCCAAATTTTGGTTGTCACTTAATTTTGGTTTGCAATCAACACTAATCAATGCCCGATTTTTCCATTGTTTTCAGACATGATTGTGATTGTGATAACAGTTTAAATTGCTACTTAAACAATTTTATTACTCTATGTAATCAACTGTTTTTCTTAGACATGTGTACCATTAGTCATTGAGTGTAACAAGTATACAATACTGTGTGGGTGACACAGAATAACGAATAGCAACATGTCAAGTTAAGTCACTGAAAATTTGCATATGATTCATGTGGAAAACTAATTGTAAAAAAGTTAATACTTGAAGCCTGCTTTTTGTTGTTTGGGGTTTGTTTTTAGGCATTCTTGATGGAGCATTGGAGTTTTTTGCAAATCTTTATATTTACATTTTTAAAACATAACTTTTAATTGGCACCATATAGCCTATAATGTACTGTCATGCTGTTAAACCCTTTTAGATACATACATATACCTTTTCGATTGTGAAACTGATGGTTTCTACATTAGGTCACTGTGTTCACATGTGACTAGCTTGACTTACAGCATGTAAGTGCCAGGTCTAATATATGACCTGTGTAGTCAGCCTTAGCGAACGGTATAGATCCAGAAAAATGCAGACATGGAGCTATGGAAAATTTGATCAGCAATAAAAAATACTGTCACTTGAACTACCATAAACACAGATATGACTAATGCTTTCTTAATATAAGCTATCATCTGAAGCAAATGAAGGTGAAGGCCCTTTATCAATGAATTTAAGGCCTATCAGTTAAGGCCAGGCAATCTGTAGAGGGATGGCACTGAGAACTCCAAATAGATAATTTTAATGGCTGGCTGAGGTTGAAGGCCCTTTATCAATGAATTTAAGGCCTATCAGTTAAGGCCAGGCAATCTGTAGAGGGATGGCACTGAGAACTCCAAATAGATAATTTTAATGGCTGGCTGAGGTTGAAGCAGATGATGATTCTTGACAGTTCTGTATGTCTGAGCTGGGTATGCTATTAAAAATGACATTAAGCTTTTTTAGAATTTGTCTCAGCTGAGACCTTTAATGTTGGTCATCTAATATTAATTTCCTGTTTAACTGATTGCTGCTCATAATGCCAAAGATGGTCGAATTATTAGGGCTTGGTGACCTAAGTTTTGAAATGGCCACTTAATTTTTTAACTATGTTGCCCAATGGCTACTAAAGTTTCAATGGTTCTTGGTGCCTTGAGTAGAGGAGAGCTATTGTATGGACAATGTTGGCATCAGCTACCACACATATAAAAGCATAATATACCTTTGTACAGCCTCATTGCATCTCAACTATTCTTTCTTCCTACATCCTAGGCAGCAGTTTGGAGTGGGTTTCATAACACATACCCCTGTGGAGAGGGTTAGCTCTATACGTTGTTACGGAATTATGTATCATTTTGTTTTTAAATAATGGTATAGTTTTATGATCTCTGTATAATAGTCTAACAGCTATCGTCTTGCAGAAAGTACATATACGGTACATGTGACCCAGTACATTGGTCTTGGGAAAATCAATATTGTCGGTTAAACATGAGTCATGTCACATGACCTAGCGCATGAGAATTTGTACTTTTGAACTTCTGACCTAGATTTTGCAATCCCAGAGGAGTGATTAATTTGTTGACCAGAGATTAGAGTTTAAGATCACAATTCTGATGTGTTTGTTTTTTAGACATAGAATAATTGGGTTTTTATTTGATTTACGCAGTCAGAAGCTATATACCGGTAATAAGATGTATTGGAGCGTTCGTGATTCTAACATAGTTCGTCAGCCTGAGAGGTCATAAACGAGATTGGTTCATTTTGTGTGTGGTATTCTGCTTAAGTGATACTATTATTATTATACAGTACATTCTGGATTTAGTACTGTTACTTAAAATTTAAATATTATACAGCTCCGTTGGAATTATCGGAAACATTTCTAGAACTTGTGTGATATTCCATATTCACAAGGATTACTTGGAATTAATAATATTTGGATATAACTGATTCTTGTTAATACATCAGCACTTTGGAGGTTTCATTCGGAACCTACTTCATTCGGAATATTTGGATTAACTTCCGGATCAGTGAACTTGAGAACAATTTAGGACTTTTAAGGATATTCTATACTGTAAGTTATTTTTAATTCTTTCACTTTGATTGTTTGTTCAAATATTTTAATGTTTTAGGAAATTAAATATTTGTGTTTAAATCTTGAAAGCTTGTTTGAGTCTTTTCTTTTGTTACATTACCCCTAGTTGTAACTAGTTGTAACAACATACACATACATTAGTTCATTCTTTGTTTTTGCATTTAGCTCATTTGCACCCTGTATACATACTGTCATTCTAGGAATGGAAATAGGGCAAAAGTAGGTTCACTTAGAATAAAACAGGGGTTACAAATATCTGTTTCTTGTTTATTAAAGAAAATTCAAACAAATGTCATTATCAGCATCCCCTCTCATGAGCTTTCCATATGGGGATTTAAATTCCTCATGTTTGAGTAATGATTCGCCTCCAGAATTTATTTGGGATCTTTGAGTCTACTGTATGCTATTTTGGAAACAAATGCATCAGTTGTTTTTGCTGAAGATTTCATCTTCTCTTTACATTTTCTAATCGTGATCATTTACCATATGTTTTCAATTGGTACCCAAGCTAATGAAAATGGGTAAGACATTTCACTCAGCCTATGAAATTGATCGTCTTATGCTTCTTTGACAAAGGGCACATACTGTAAAGTAAGCCAGCTTGAGGTGTGCTTGATTCAGTCAGTTTAAAATCATCCACAATGATCTTTTACCAGTATTTTCTGGGGTCTTTTTCATGTGCCATACAGTTGCCAAGTAGGCAACTTTCTTGTGCCAAAGATGAAAAATAAGATGCAATTGTGCAGCCTAATATGAACATTGCTAACAGCGTGTATTATTAAAACTTCTAGATTGGCAAACCTGACTATTGTCCAGTGTTGTATCATTTTATGTACCATAATGGCTTTTACAACAGTCAATTTGTCTCACCTCTGATGAATGTCACAAAAGGCTAGACATACGGTAGCGATCACAACGTCCATTAATCTGTCATCCATCTGTCCATCATCAACATTCTGGTCAAAGTTTTTTGGAAGGGTACTATCTTCTGTTTGCATCAGTAGTTTATTGTCCGAATTGTCTGCAAATGCACGATGGGGAAGGGACATCTTAGAAATTAAAGGTCAAGAAGGTCACAGTTCAAGGTCATGGAGCAGTTGTTTATATTTTAGTTGGGTTGTCATTGGTTCAGGTTGTTAAATCTGGCAGTATTGTCAACAACTGCTGTGGACAGGCCCATCGAGAGTGGGAGGGACATGGGGGGGGGGGGCAATTGCCCAGGGGCCTGCCGTCGACTCAGTTATGAAAAATAAATTAATCTTTGCGGTAAATATTAAAATTTGTTCCTTGCAAGAGTCTAAGTTATGGTATATTACTAGAGGATTTATATGCAAAACTGTACACAGGTTTTTATATAAAAAAAATTAAACTAGTTTTGGGGCCCATGACTGCTCTGCCCAAGGGCCCGGAATTTCTGTTGGTGAGCCTGGAATTTGACACACTGTCATCAAACATAGTAAGTGTTCCATGGGATATCAAATATCATTACTGAAGTGGAGGTCTAATGTCCAGTTCACAGTGTTAAGCTGGTTAAAGTTTCAATTATAAGAAAAAAAAACAGAAGTAAACTCTCATATATTCATCATTAGACTCTGAACCAGATTTCTCATTGTGTATGGAGCATCCGTAGAAATGTAGTCCAAAGTTAATGTCACATGAATTGTTATTTAGCTTTTTGAGGTAGATTTTTGCAAGCTATTCAAGAGAGTATATCTTGTTTCCATGCATGTATTGTTATCAGATTTAGTGCACAAATTAAACAGAGATAACATTGCTTCCATAATGGAGTATTTAAAAGGTTAGAGATCAAGGTCACTGGGTTGTTTGATAGTGTGTGTTATAAGGCCACAGTGACATCATTGCTTGATGTTGCAAGCAAGACGATACATTTACAGTTTTTATTTTCCATCCAGACTGACAAAAGAGAGTGGTTTTCTGACAGATGGATGGGGGAACTATTCAGAGAATAACAAATGCATGTGGCTCATTGATAGTGGTGAAAGAAAGAGCCCAATAAGGCTACGGACAAATCAATTTGCCACTGAATGTGGCTGGGATCACCTCTACATATTTGATGGGGACTCTACTTTTGCACCTCTTCTGTCGGCTTACAGGTATGTTTATTATTCCATTACATGACATTAATACTTGAATCGTAAACCGTGTCATAGTTCTAATAGTATATCAGGGTTCTTGCTGAACTCATAATATTTTGATGAAAGTACGTTTCTCTCCAGCCAGAATAGGGCAGAGTTGGCAAAAATAGAGATGGTGTAGAAATTTCAAAATGGATAATGTTGAAAATAGTCGCTTGAAACTTCTCATTTGTAATATTTTTTACAACTTTTATTATTTTGCCTCACCACAGTTGTAGTATAGCATAGTTATTGTATAAGATGGCACCCTCAAAAATATGTTACAGTAAAACAAATTGGCAACTGTTTCCATAGTAGTAGTCCTCTTTTCATATGTTTGCAGGATAAAATATAGGATAAAATGATGAATTTAATTAGTAATGGACCTGGATATGTCCATTGAGTCATAATCCTCTTCTATTTGGGCTACACATTTTCATTAATTTTTGTGTGTGAATTTTTGGCAGGAATTCCATAGATAGGAATGTAATTTCTGGCATTTATGATTATCAAATTAGTTCATAAATTGACTACAATGCATACAACTTCTTTTTTCAAAATTTAGACCTTCCTTTTTAAAGGGAAACTAATCACAAAGTGTTTTTCTTTGATTATTATTGCTTTATTTTGAAACAAAGGGGTTTTCAGTGGAGTGAAATGAATGCAAGGCAAAGTGAACTTCGCTTGTTGGGCATCATAAGGCAAAATTATAAACTTGAGGGTGACTTTTTTGCCCCAGTCGTACCCTAGCATGGACCCTGCTATATGTCTTTCATGATCATGTCATCAAATCAAATAAGGTTTCAGTATGAAGTGTAATGCAAGAGACATTCTGATGTTCTGATAAGATCAACCACTCTCTTTCTGGCATTAATGATGTTGGTGATAATGATGATGACATGACCGTGCATAGAGAAACAAATAATTACTTTATGTTACTCTGTTTTAAATACCATCAGGATTGAATCCTGATACTTACATTACTTACAGGATTTGTAATATTTTCATTTTTAGTGAAGGGGGTGGGGTGGGGGCACATTTTCTTGTCAAGGTTACAGTCTAATCTATGACTGCACAGTTGGAAATGAAAAGCAAATTTATATGAATAACTTATGAACTTAACCACGATTTTACATGCATTTATGACTGATACCAAAAAAGATTGTATTAATTAGATATGTTAAATAAGGTTAGTATTCTTTGTAATTTTTAGTGGCCTTGTATTGCCAGAGCTAAATGACAAGAATAACATTACAGAGGTTGTGGCACAGTCAGGGACAGCGTATGTGTATTTCTACAGTGATGCTGCATACAATATGTCTGGATTTAACATAACATACAGGTAAGTGTAATAAAAGTCTAAACATGTTATTTGGGGAAAAAAAGTTCAGCATGCTTGTCACATTTCTTTTATGATTATAAATGAATGTAAAGACTACTGGACATCTGGAACCTGTTAGTATCACTTCAGTTTATTGATTATTTCCTGGAGGCACTCTAGCATCATGCACTATGCTTGTCTTCTAGAGTTATGCCCCCTTTTGATTATGTTTGTGTGTGTGTGTATGTGTGTGTGTATGTATTCTTACTTGTGCAGTGTGTGCAACTGGTCCCATGACCTCTGATGAATTACCCTGAAACTTTGCAGATATTATTGGCATGAGGCCAACATGCGCATATTGTTGTCATCATGTTCTGATTCATTTTTCAACAGTTATACCCTTTTGTGGTATTAAATGTATATAGTGTATGTGATAATTTCTCTGTGTATAACTAGTCCTATAGCTTTTGATGAATATCCCTGATACTGGCCAGACATTATTGAGAGCACTCGCATCATTACATCATCACACTCCGATATATTTTTTTAGAGTTACCTATACCATTTTTGGTATTAAAGGAATATACTTTATATGATTATTCTTGTGTCTGCAACTAGTCCCACAGCTTTTGATTAATTGCCCTGAAATTTGTCAGATATTACAAGGTACTGAAAATTGCATTGGTCCACGGTCCAGGACTGATCTTTTTGGGCCATGGATCTGTCATACATTAGCCAGTTGAACCTTTATTATTTCTTAATTGTTCCTATAAATTGAATGCATTGTACTGTTTAATCTTTAAAACATCTGAAAAAGTCATACAAGTGTACTGATGCAAGAGGAAGTTAATTATTTGATAATGAGAAACTGCTGTTATAACATTACCGGAAATCAGCAAATTTAACAACCTTTATGTTGAGCACCAATCTAAGCTTGGTCTTTGTCAAACTTTTTTCTCTCCTCAACCTCAGCTAAAACCAAGCATCTACTCTGTGGGTTTATTGATTGTTCTATATAAGTTTGTTTAAGTTTTGATTTATTGGTGGGCCAAAATCAAGGAAAGGAAATTCGTTTGCAACAACTAAATTGAAATAGACACCATCTATGACCCAAAAAAAACTTAAGACATTGCATCTGTTTCTTCCTGTAAAGAGCGGTGAGAAACCTGCTGACTCCCATTGCCTACTTGGTATTATAAATGTGGAAAAATACAATGTCAGGCTACTTTTAAGTAAAACAAATTTTCTATCAAGATTTATATTTCCATTATAAAATATGAAAAAATCTATGAAAATTATAAATTATGGTAAGTGTAAATATATCATTTTCTGAAATTTATGGTAATTTAATAAATAAATAAAAAATAATACATTTATGATTTCAGTTAGCAATAAAATATGTAGATGTCTGAATTTTTAGTATGCATTAATTTTGATAATTTTTCCTCTGGCTGCTTATGCTCTATGCACTGTAGTAAATATTTATATGTCAGACTTAGTTTGCTGGGCCAATGCTTGGCATATGTGGACCTGGGCAGTGTAGGATCCTACTGCTCCATGACCAGTGAGCCAGAAACAACATGTTCAAGTCCTGCATTATTGACATGAGGCCAACATGTGTATATCATTCCATATTGATGCTCTGATGTCTTTTTAGCTCAACTGACCATAAGGCCAAGAGATCTTCTGGATTGGCCCTGTGTCTGGCATGAGTAATGAGTTGTGCGTCATCAGTTGTATGTTGTCCATCAACATTTGCTCTTTTTAGCTTCTTAAATCCTCTAGACCAATTTCAGCTATATTTTACATAGAGTATCCTGGTGTAAAGGGATTTCAAGTTTATGCAAATGATCTGCCATCAATTATGGCCACTTTTACTAAAAATAGAAAAACCTTAGGTTGAAACAACTTTGTCTTAGAAACCATTCAACACCATTTGACCAAATTTGACATCTAGTATTCTGGCATGAAGGGCTTTCAATTGTGTATAAGTAATTCTGCTCTGCCATCAAATATTGACACAATTACGAAGTGGAAAGAACTTATAACAACAATTTCTCTAAAACTGCTTAGCAGAATTTTTTCAAATAGTATTGAAAGCATCCTTGCTTGAAGATCTTTCAGATTTATACAATGACGGTGATCTGCCATCAAATATGGTCACTGTTTATCCAGAAACAAAACAGAATTTGACTAAATTTAAAAGAAGGCATCCTGGCATGAACCCTTTTCAATATTGGACAAATTATATGCTGATGTGGTGTCAGTTATGGTTGAGGTTACAAAAATAATAGACAAACCTTGCAACAATTGTTTTAGTATCAGTAATACTTCCTGCTATTATTACATTGCAATTTCCTTTCCTGGCGCTAGTCCACAGTCTTAGGTGAAAATTTCCTCCTCCAGTCTAGAACAAAAACAACACGCCTGGTCAGATACCTTAGTCACATCATTCAGAATATTGTCTTTGTTTTCTTTGGCCTTAGCAAAACGTGTCTCAAGATTTTCGTTACTCTAAGTGTCATTTTCCATTATTTCATTCTGCAGGGCTCAAAATTAGGATTTTTTCCCCACTAATACACATGATTACCATAAAATATTATTGATCCTGCCTAAGTTTCACTGATCCTGCTAAAATCCAACAGAAGCCAGTTCAGTTTCCAGTTCAACATTTATTATTCATTAGCATCAACTCAAAACAATAACAACTGTATTTCACCAACAAGACTCAAGAAAAGTTGAAAGTTCATGTTCAAGCTTCTTCAGGATGCTCTTGTTCAAAGATGACACAATTTGCTCAGCTTCTGAGGAACAAACTTTCTGTTTTGATTTCATGTATCCCTCTGCCATTATATAGGAAGCTTGCATTGTGTGATTCCAGGAATGATTTATGAAAGTTTGTATGCCCCTCAATGAATGAAGTACCGAGCACACATTTGTATTTCTCAGAATACTCAGTGCAGAAAGTGCATATCACAGCCTTTCCTGGCTCATACTTAAGCCATTCATATTTATTTCTGGTACTTGCTTTGTCTCTTCTATTGATCATCATCTAATTTCTGCCATTTCGGTGGCAGCTGCGCACATTGCAAATACTAACATGTTTACAATTGTCACTGCACAATGCACTGAATATTTATCAACAATGATATATATATATTAAAACACATTATTCTATATAATTCTGTATTATTCATTGAGTAGGTGAATGCAGCCTTTTCCGATTGGTTAATACCAGCCAGATGCCCTATACCTTTTTTATCATTAGTAATGAAATCAGTGCTTTGAACCAATACACCAGGCTAGTTCCAAATGCACAAAGACTGTTTTGACAATAATCATGCAGATTTCATATATAAATGGATGAGTAGTTTAACACTTGTTCATTTGTGCTGTGGGCATTTATTGTACCTTGTCAAGTGCAGGATGTTGGTAGGTACTAAGTTAATACAATAAACGGATCAATTAACCATTAAAGGCAATCCCAACTTACATTTTATTTGATACATCCAACACAAGACTACTTGTTAACTGTTATGCTAACAACCAGCGGTAACTTTCACTGCTTCAGTGGATTAGTGATGACTGGGATTTTAGTGATCTGTCAGCAAAGTCACTAACCTTGTGTTAGTGGATTGGCATTAATTTTGCGACCTGATTCAGTAGTATCCATTTTTGTATTGCTGTGGACCTTTTTTTCCACAATCCTTGTGTTTTAGTTCATTATCAGTGTTACTTATTGTCATTTAATTGAATTTTGATTGCATCTTGTGCACACACTAGTTTGGAAGTGTTACTCTTGTGGGTACCGGTGTTATGGTTGGTATTACTTTTAACAAATTTGTTACAGTTTTGTGGTGTTTTTACAAATTTCTTTCAGCCTTTCACAAAATCACAGCAAGTTGGCAAATGCAGACATCAAAAGGCTTCATTGGACACCGACCCCACCAGTTTAGCATGCACCCTCCAGGGAGGGTCATTGGTACTTCTTGGCTCAGGGAAGTTGCCAACTTGTCAATACCAGGAAGGATAAGAGGCCTTCTGGCACATGAAAGTCTCCAGATTGTTCATCCTGTGAGGGATCATGTGTAAAGAAAGTATGGTCTTCTTTTTCTAGCTTGTCTAAGGGGTCGAGATCATCGATTGTTTCTGATAGGAACCCCACTCGGTGATCTTCATTGCTTGACCAATCTTTAACTGGTAACTGGTTACATGGTACTGGGTCGAGCCACCATGCAATGGACAGAACGATAGATACTGGTCACTGGGTAAAGCGACAGATGCTGGGCAATTGGTGATGGGTTGAGGCATCTGTCACCAGCGATGAATTACCAGGCAGGTCAAATACTGGTCACCGGGTGTTCATTGCCAGGGAGAATTCGACCTTCTCTGGGGAAAGGGACCAGGTTGATACCCCTCTTTCCCTATGTTTCCCTTCAAAGCCTTAGAGGCATAGGGACTCCAGCCACTATGTGGTGAGTATGGCTCTTCTAATTTTCCACCCATGGCACCATGGATGAGTTTTCCATGGCCCCATTGGCTGGTGGACAAAGCATGCCATAGGACCTACCCATTTCTCTTTCAGCTTTGTTATCAAAGGAAAAGGAATGGGACCACCACTCAGTTTCCCCCATTGAGAAGGGATTACCATTTCACTTTTTCAGTAGAGAGAGAAGTCTAGACACTCCTGCCTTACCCAGCCAGCAGAGAGAGAAGGATGAACTGCAATTATAGTGCACTCAAATGAGCTTAAGGAGACTCCAGTCAAGTTGGTGCTTCTCCCCAGTTGGCATCCCCATTGCCATTCCAATGCAGGACAGGTGACAGAAGATGAGGATGTTTGGACTTTTGACAAAGCAGCAAAACAAAGTTTGCTGCCTTTTGCCCCCAGAGTTGTGTCCTAAACCCTCTGGGTATCGAGACACTCTTGGGGCAGAGAAAAAAGTCAATCTGTTGCTTCTGTGTTCAACAGTGGAAAAGAGTATTGCACAGAGACTGGTACAAGGCCAAGAAGTAGCTGGATAGCAGAGGGATTGGTAAGTCCCCTTTACCACCCTGTGGCCTCTGGTTTCAGCAGGTAATTACAAGGTTCACTCACTTGCTTGGCCATTTAAGCCTCCTGGCCTGGAGTCACGAGCATATCAAGTAGGGATCTCAATGGGGACTTGGTCGCAAATCCCAGTCAAGAAACTCGAAGCTATGTTTCAGACACCAACCTTTTCTCAGCAGCCTTCTTTAACATTTTAAGGGAGGAGTTTGTGTCGCCATCTGCTTTGCAGAAACTTATGGAGGCTGTAGCCAAGACAGCGAGATACTCGCTTTCACTGTTGATGGCATAGTCCACTTATGTGGAGATGTCACTTGGGATTCTTCTGAGGTCTTGCAGGATCACAGCAAAGACCTATTGAGGGCAACCCTGTTAAACTTGTTGGTAGCCTCTCAAGATCTGAGAGATCAGCAACACAGAGACCACTGGTAGGGGTAAAATGATACACCTGTGCTGGATATCGATATGTATCGCAATACACAACCTACGATACAATACATAATTGATACTCTTATCAACTTGAAGGTCTTGTAATCTTTAGAAGAATTGTCACTGGTAGGGTTGTGCAGATTACAGGCAGACCTAGACTAATAATCTGTTCATATGCCATTCTCATCCATGACAAGGTAACAAAAAAACTTACAAACAGACTACCTGCTAGTTGTCAGTGATTCTAATTCAACCTTTTTGGCCATTTCAGGCTGCTCCATTTGATCGGATGTGGGACTGGGCTTGGTCACCACGCACTTTCTTTTGCATTGCATGAATGCTAAAAAATGTCTTATTAACAGTTTTATGTCTTCACTTAAATGTGGAAGACATTATGATGTTATCTTAAAAGCAGAAGAAATAGTGCAATTTCCTCATGCAAGGAAATTCTTATCTAGAACAGGTCTGGGTGCAGGAACGGAGATAACTTACAACCGAATCCCTCACACTGTACTTCCTGCAAATGCAAAACAACTGCCATGACCACAGGCACTTGTTTCTGTCAGTGAAAAGGAAAACTGTTGGGAACACCCCATTCCCCTTTTGCAGATTAACCGCAGATTGACTAACTCATGCAGTTAGAAATTTGCCCCTTCGCCGATTCCATGCTAATTTATTTATCCAGTCTGCACATTCAGTCACTATTAACATATATCAACATAAAGAAGACATTACAGACTTGTTCCCACGTATGATATAAGTATTTTACTGATCAATTAACAGCCACTTGTATGAGAAGTGTCTCTGTTACTTACTATTTACTTGGATTGAGTTTGGATGCCTACACTTACAGTGTGTCATGCAGTGAATAAGCTACATTCGGTTCTTATTGGTGGTTATTATTTTCCCTGGACTGGAACAAATACCTCTTCTCTTTGATTGGTAGTGTGGAACCTCCTATGATGGGCTCCCTCGTAGGGGATCCCTCCTCGAGTTTGACACATTCCAGGCAAAGGAATATTCTAGTGGACAGCCTGTCTGGATGATATGGAAGCCACCTTTTGGTATTCTTACTCCACTTTCTCCTCATTCTTCCTCAGTAGAATGGCACAGCAGAGCAAGGGCATTTATGCATTAGGCCTAATTGTGTCAGCTCCACAAGTTGACAACAGGTCATCTTCCAGTCAGCAGTAGCATTCTACTAGAAAGAGATGGTAAGTTTTCTTGACATCTGTTACGGGGCCATTAGCCTCCCATTGAGCTGTCAAAATCAGCAGTGTAATAATAGAAGGTATTGTATTACTGCAACTAAAATGTAGTTTTGAATGGGTAAAACTAATTTTAATTAGGTAATACCTACCTGCTATTATTACCTGATTTGCTCCTCCTTTCCCACTCCTATGTCCTGTATTCTTGGTCCAAGTTAAAGAAGGATCATATTCCGAATGAGCAGAAGCAATTAAGGCATCTGACTGGGACTGTGTTAATTTTGTTCTAGACCTCCAATTATTTTTTGGAGGAAGGAATTTTGACCTTAGACCTGGGACTAGCACCAAGAAAGGAGATAGCAGTGTAATAATAGCAGGTAAGTATAATCTAGTTAAAATTGGTTATCCTCCAAAAAGCTACATTTTCCTAACATTTGCAACCAACAGCACTGGAAGAAATTTCAACAGAAAGCATCCTACTGACCCAGATTATTGGCCGACAGCTCTTGCATTTGGTTATTAGGCAGATGTTAGCCAGGTGAGCGATGGCTTGGGCCACCTCATGTTCCAGAGTTATTTCTTTTTCTGTTTTTAAATGTATATACAGTAAAACCTGTCCTAATGGTCACCTGTGTTTAGCGGTCACCTGGTCACAACAGTCACTCTAATTTCCCCCCAGCAAATTTCTTATATAAATGCCCTGTATTTAATGGTCACCTATTTCAGGGGTCAGCGGCCAGGTGTTTCCTATCCAAACACTGGTTTCAGCCTGCCGTCAGCAGGCACTGGAGCATATCAGCAGTGACCGCTCCAAGGATTTCATATCTCGATTTTACTTACCGTAGTCCAGTCACTCTGTTAATGAAACTCAAAGGTGTCGACATGTCAGCTTTGAAAGCAAGGTGGTTTTTGTCCTTACATGAGAGAATTGAAGCAATTTGTTTGCTGGATAGTGAACAAAGTAGTCCAGTAGTTGCAGCAGAAATGGGAGTTGAGCAGATCCAAGGGATTATTAAGCGTAAGCGAGATATTATGGCGGATTTTGAGAACAACATTAATCCGGAGTGTAAGAGATTATGTACGATCACACCAGATGAGTAGACATATATGTACACTGCACTTGTGATATTCCTGATGGTTTATATGCTACTAACAATAGCCATAGGAAACCACTTTTCATTCCTAATCATCAAAGGTCTCTCGCAAAAGCCGACTGTCATTTGATCTCGGTGAGTTTGAGCAACTGCTTAATCCATCGATTGTTGGAAGTGTGAACAACTGTTTTCATGCCTAATTATACCAGCTGGACTAACAAAAACTCAGTCCTGTGTTTGACAATCACATGTAAGCTGTCAATTAGTAATTTTATTTAGATGCCGTTTTTACTGATATGTGATAATTTAATGTACATGATAGATTAAAGTGGAACTTTTTTTTTAATTATTTTTCTTTTTGCTAAATAGTAAAACTAAATAAAAACTTTGCCCTTTTCCCATGGGTGGCAGCTGTGGACAGGTTTGACTGTACCATGTTCGATAATTCCTGTGTGTTCAACTAGTCCCACAGCTTTTGATGAATTGCGCTGAAACTTGTGAGACATAATTTACATCAGGCAAACAAGTTCTGTTTCTTACACTCCAAAGATTGTTTTTTGGGTTTGTTATGCCCACTTTTTTGATCCATTTTAAGTGATCTTTTGCATTTTCATACATACATTCCTATATTCTTCCAGCATTATTGCTCTCTTATGCTTGCTGTGTTGGGGTGGGGTGGGGGATGAGTGAATGGGGGCAGGGGCATCTGTATCCTGTAAACACATTTCTTGTTATTATTTGCTGTGGCATTACTTTCTCAGTGGGTAATGTACAAGTATTAAAATCTCATTTGTTCCTTATTTCACAATTTTCCTGTACCAACTTTTATTTAATGCCTTCAAAAGGTTCTCAAGTTTTGCTACCATCCGCCCCCACCCAACACACACACACACACACACACACACACACTTACACACACACACACAAGATGATGGTCAAATCCATCCACTAATGCAGGTGGATAAATAAACAAAAAATACTGATTCATGTTATTGGTCTTTTTATATTCTCTCTGTTTAACTTTTTAAATTCTTTCTTAATTTCAGTATTGGTGGTTGCCCATCTAACTGTTCTGGGTATGGCTGGTGTCAAAATTCCACTTGTGGTTGTTTTTCTGGTTGGACAGGGTTTAATTGTGAAACAGAATTATGTCCGAAGAACTGTACCAATCATGGTAATTGCAGTTCAGAGGGTTTATGCCAGTGTCATGATGGATTTAAAGGTAGGTTAAAGGTTACTGTAAAAATGTTGAATGTTACTTTGTACAATTTTTGAACCAGTTTTGAAAAATTAGTGTATTTGCTATGATGTAATACTGTATAAAAGCTTTGACGGTACAAGATCAGTCTGAATCACTTTTATTGTATAACTAAGAGTGATAATTATTGGTGAAATATTTTTAATATTTCTTCAATCCAATATTTTCCACATGTTCAGGGATGATTCCAACTACACCTCTCCCTCGATAACTTGTGCTTATTGGGGTAAAAAAAACACAGGCGGCAGTTTAAGCGATGTTGCTGTTACCGAGGGACCTCAGAAAATTTAAGAAGGGGAAGACATTCAGGCTGGACATCAAGGGGGTGGGGTGGCTGTTAAATAGTTTAATACTTGTTTTATATTTGCATTGGGAATTATTGTAAATAAAATGCTTTTCCTGATGAAGTTGTTCACTTTTCTGTATAAATTACCTTTATTTTCAAGATAACCAGCCTTTGAAAGATCGTTAAAAAGATTACTCCAAGAGGTTTCGAGACAGATCCCGTGTACCTCCGAAAACATTGTGTATTATGTCACTGCCTTTTTGCATGTGAATGTGGATATATTTGAGTGTTATTGTTGATTCATAACAAAACAAGATATCCTTTTTTCAAAAACTTGGGACATCTAATTCGTGAAACAACAACTGTCAGCGTCGAAACTCGATTTTTTAAAAATATTGTTTTATTAGTAAAATCTTGATACCACGATTTCATTGCAAGTAATAGTGAAATTTCTGCTCATCTTTGAGCAAAATTCTGAATGCCAATGCAGGAATTTTAAGTTCACTCCAAACTTTGGAACTCGCTTCTCCGTAATGAACTGTATCTGTGAAATAAAGCTTTTCATTCACCGAGTAATCCTTTCGCTTTGCTTCTCTTGCTATCATTTATCACATTTGAGAATTAGTATGATAAACCACTGATTAATGTTAGATACTTTAATTATGTTACCTACATGATAATAATTATAACAGTGTTCAACTGGTCAATTGAAATGAGTTGACCAGATACACTGTTGTGACCGTTAGCTCTTATGCAAGTAGGATTTGCATTCCTTTTAAACTTTTTTTTTTAATTATTCCACTCCTTTTATTTGATTTGATACAAAAGATGTAATTAACATGATAATACAAAGCAGGTCTACTTTTGATTGATTGTAATAATATAACAAACACTTCCACAAATTGGAGATCAAAACACAGTTGGCACTTAATTAGATTTTCAGAAACACTCACTGACATAGCTGTGATGGTAGATTGACACTTTTCACATTTGAATACAAGAATAAAAGATAGAAATAAAACACAAATTTCACTTAACAAAACTGATTTAATTGACATTTATTTCTTAAGGTGCTGCCACCAGTAGGCATTACTGACATTTTCATGGATCAAAATATTGTCGAATATTGTTATTTACAGTGTACTGAGAATTTTTTTTATAGAAAACTTAACAAAATATATGACTTCTAATTAAAAGTTGCGAATTCATTGTGTTGAATCGGATTTTCTGGCATTAACCACTGTTTTTGAAGATAAAATGAGCGATATATTAAAGTTTCATCTACTAGTTTTGATCGCAATTTTCTTCACATTTAACAAATAGGGGCCAATTTTTTTGTATTTTCTAGGGGAAAAGATGGGATCCACATCTGACCCCACATTATAAGTGTGTTCGCGAGTTATTTGGGCACAAGTTATTGAGGGAGAGGTGTATAAAAGTTTGAGGCCCCCGTCCCTTGAATTTGGAATTTTTATCACAAAAGGAGTATTTTGAGGAATTTTTAATACATATGTGTTGGGTTTCTAACCTCCTATCCCTCAACCCTCATATAAAAATGTATTTTCAGATGTCCCTTTATAACAGATTAAAAAGGAGGGGTTTTTGTGTATAGTGTAAATTAAACTTAGTTATATGAGAAGTTACCTTTTTTGTAATAATAGTAGTAGCAGTGGTAATAGTAATTGTTGTTCTTGTTGTGTTCATTGGTATAAAAAACAGCTTTTTAATCACAAGTCCTTAATATGAGACAGTATATGCAGCTGACAAATTTATCTGTTTATTTATCTAACATAATATAAATTTAGGCAGCATTATAATAATTCTGTTTGTTATTTAACAGGTGTTATTGAAATAATGGTGCTCTTTGATTATATGGCACCATTAGTTTCACACTGAATTAAAGATATATTCTGTTCTAAAGGTAAGGAATCTTTTGCAGTATATTTGCCAGACAGATATATAATGTCATATAAAATGATTTGGTTCATTAGACACAGTCATCAAAAAAGTAATTTCTTCAGGTAAGGAAAAAGGTAAAATCACACTTTTAGTCTTGTATGTGAATATAATGAGGGAAAAGCTCTGACAAGCAAGATTTAGTGACTTTCAATTGGGATATTCAAATTAAAACTTCTTGGGCTCCTATTGAAAATTGGAGCTGCCATGCGACCCTAATTAATACAACAGAAGCATCTATGCATGTTTTTTCATATTTAAACATATGGAAATACAAGATACTCCATTATGCTTTATGACAGTTGAATATATGTTCCTATGGGAGTTATACTGGCAGCAAGAAAAATTAGCATTTTGTGACCCAGAAAAATAATTTGAAACTGCATTACATTTTAGGCATGGAAATTATCTTTATCAAAGATATTTTACTTGCCACCATTTGCTTCTCTACCAAGTTATGTTCCTTGTCAACAGTGTCAGAAATGTGGTGTGTTATTAACTCACCTGAGCTTATGGCATGATCCTGCGTCTAGTGTGCATCATCTATCAATAATTACTATTTTCAATTTCTTATTTTAAAAAACAAACTACTGCACCAAATTAAGACAAATTTGGCACAGAGCTTTCTGTCATTAAGGGCTTTCAAGTTTGTACAGCTGATGCTGATCTACCATTTAAAAAATGGCTGCTGATACTAACATATAAAAACCTTTTAATGACTTTTTCTCAAAAACCACTGAATATAATATAACCAAATTCACATTCTCACATGAAGGCATTTCAAATTTATATAAATGTTGCTGATTCACCTTCAAATATGGCACCATAGAAAAACATTAGAATGACTTTTCAAAAAGCACACAATTTTTACATCAATTCATCCTGGCATAAAGGCCTTTCAAGTCTGTGCACATGTTGCCAATCCTCTGTAAAATATGGCTGCTATTACTAAAGTAGAAAAACCTGTAAAAACTTTATAAATAAAACCATCAGCAGAATTAGAGAATGTAACAACATTCTAGTTTGAAGGCCTTTCAAATTTATACAAATGATGACAATCCACCACCAAATATGGCTGCTGTGACTAAAAGTATAAACATATTTAAACAGCTTTATCTTTTTAAAAAAACTGCTAAACAGAATTGGACATTTTGGCAGAAATCATCCGGGCCTAAAGGCCTTTCAATACTGGACAAATGATGTTCATGTGCCATGCAATATGGATGAAGATACAGATGATAGTCTAAGAGAAACCTTGAAACAATTGTTTTCATCACATTTGTAATGAGCATTGAAAGAAATTTAAACAGAAAGCATCCTACTGACCCAGATTTCTTGACCAACAGCTCTTGCATTAGCTGTTAGGTAGATGTTATGCAATTCATCGATTTCAGTCCCACTTGGAGCTCATTTTTTACTAGATTTTACTTGTTGTGGTGGCAGGATACAGTGAAATATTTTATAATGTGTCAAAAATGTTTAGTGTTTAGTGTTTTACGGCACAGCAACACAAGGTTATTTAGTGCCATGGCAGTTGGAGTAAAGTACCTTGTGCAAGGACACCATACAGTAGTCAACCTGGGTTGCTCTAGTGGTAGGATTCAAATCTGCCTCCATTAGTCACCTCTAATGACATCCAAGAGGGCACACGAGGCCAATTCTACATCGCCGGGCCTGCAGGGTGTTTCAAAAAGTGGTTTATTTTATTAGGTCATCCCTAGCATTCTCTTAAATCACTGTTTTTATGATAAGTCTTTTACCTAAGAAGAGGTAAACTTATGAAGGTGTGGTGGTTGAAGGGTGAGTTTTAGTTTAATCCTCTCAGTTTTGATTCAAGAGCAAGAGAGGCATGTGATAAAAAAAATTCCCATGGGTTAATATCAGATATATTTCATTGTTTGGTAGAAAAACAGTATTTTTAAACTTGTGGCTTTGCCACTCATTTAATTATCTCTTTCCGTGTACCATGCAATGAAATATATTCAGTATGTATTCGTGAAAAGAAAATATCCTCAGTTTATTAGATATTACATCAAAGCCTGTTTTTTTTTTGTCAATTAGTGACTTGTAAAAAGTTTTACGTAGCTATCTATGTCTTGTTGTAAAATAATTGATAAAGAAGCCCAGCAATAATGGGCAACATATGCCCAAAGGAGGAAGCCTTTCCTCTGATTATGAACAAAAACTTGTTGAGAATTAAACTCTAGAGCAAGGTGTTAATGTGTATAGATGTATCAATTAAATGGATGTTACATAAACACTAATTAAAGTCTTTCTTTGATAATCAACAAGTTTTCTTTAATGGTTTAATTAGAAAGAATAACTTTTACCTTTGTTATATGCTTGTAACAGTAACTTAACTTTTTTTTTTTCCTTTTAGGTGTAGACTGTAGTACACCATTTGGTAATGAAGCTTGGGTTGAAATTAAGGTCAAAAATCCACCTGCAGGGAGAGCTTCGTCAGCTTCCATTGTCTTAGGTGGTTACCTTTGGATAGCTGGGGGATATTTCTTTGAGAAGGTGGATAAAAGTAGAAGTTTCCTAGGGAGGTAATTTAAACATTTAAATGAATAATATACTTATCATTCACATGTCTTCTAGTTTTGTTTGATAGTCTTGAAATGGTTACATCTTGTGTTTCAATTTTAGATTGTCATGGCAAGGAGACAATGTTTTTTGTACTTTATTTAGGTAAAAATAGATGTACTTGTGTGTCAGAAATCCCCATACTCCACTCCTGGAGTTAGTCCTTGTTGCCCTAAATGCAGATTACCAAGATCTCTCATTCAAACTGTTATTCTGCAGTAATTCCCTTGTATTTATGACCCAACTGCTTGAGGCAGGGGCATCTTAATGTAATGCTGTTCATCCATATGTTCATCCCAGGTTATTTAACATGATTGCACAAGACCCACTGAAATTATACAATTTAAATTTGGCAGGCATATTTGTATCCATATATTGCTCACAGAAATGTTATTTCAGACACAGGCCTAGGGAAGTGGCTTAAAAAGAATCACATGCCCACAATAAAAATCTGCTTGTCCAACAGGGACATATTTTTTTACATTTATTTTAAAACAGTGTTGAAAATGCTATTTTTTAGTGTATATTTGCCTCTCAAAATAGTGTACTTGTGACAAAAAATTGTGGGACCTTGTCTACTTAAATTTTGATTTGATTCTCCAGGTCCTAATGTAAACTAGTATTCATTAGTTTCGTTTTCTGAACACTGCAGAAATCTCCACATTTTTCTCAATCAAAGCTGAAAACAGAAGTGAAGTCGGAGAGGCAGTAGTCTTCTTTTAATATCAATCAGTAAAAACAGTAACTTCAAGTTTCATAATTAGTTCATGTCATAATACTGTGGATGTGTCACAATTACAGAAAACACTCACTCCACATATCAATAGAACCAGCACCCCCCCAACTCATTGAACTAAATGTATTAAAATACAAATGTAATTATCTCCATTCCTTTGAGGTGAAAAATATTGTATTGGAGGCTTTTATAAGTCACTAATCCCCTAGCTTAGCTTAATTGTCAAACACTCTGACTCACATAACTACTGCTCTATATATTTAACCAGTGATACATTACTAAGTCAGCACAAGCAAGAGACAACTCATTATTAATCATGCGGGAAAAGTGAACGCTAATTATAGGTAACCAGTGAAATATAGAGGACAGAAATAGACTGTTCCGCATTCATCGGTCATGTGCTTTACTTTGATACAATAAAGCAGTTGCTCTTCATAAGGTGGAAGGACCTACAAATGGTGTCCCAGCAGGGGGTTGAATATTCTAAATATACCAGTGTCTTTAAAGAACTTCAGAATGAATTCATTTTGTCTGCACATTCAAGGTTTCTTCAGGCAAATTAGATAATACTTTTTTTGACAAGCCCAATGGGCAACTTGCCTAGAATGCAGGAGGGACCCGTCACATAATGCACTGGCAGATCTGGGTCTATGCAGTTTGTAAGGACTAATCATTAGAACAAACAAAATAGGCCCTGATCTGCCGGCGCATTATGTGACAGCAGATCAGGGTCTATGTTGTTTGCATTTGGACCCAGTTTATATGCAAGTATATACGGTATATATTAATACAGCACTCCTCAATCACTCAAAAGATTTTCAACAGTCACAGCATCTTTGTTCAACAATTCTTAATTGAAAAGTGAGAGCGACATCATGTTATATATTTCTATTGATCTTCAGTTTTATGCTTCAACACCTCTGCTTTGTGCATTATTCCTTACCTTCACACTAGAACTTTTGCATTTGGATCTATTGCTTCCTGGTGTTTCTTAAGTGCCATCTGCGCATTTGTCAGGACTATAACGTGCCCATCAGTGCGTGCCTTTGTTTGTAAACAATGGCGTCACGCTCATCATGAAGACAGGAGTAATTTCCATATTATTTGAACAGTCCATTTAACTGGACCTCTCAGCACTTGAAGCAGATATTGGAGTCAATGGGCATTAAGGGGCTACTGCTCTTCTGAAGCCTGCCTACCATCATTATTGCCAACAGTCCAGTTTCGGTGATTGACTTGTTTCGGTCACCTCAGCTTCATGTATGCATTTTGCCACCCAGATTTTATATGTACAATTGACCTTTAATTGAACCTATATCTTGTGTACTGTTTAAGTTTTAACTTTATTTCTTAATGTAGTTTGACCCATATACAATGCATCTTTCTCTGGCTACTTTACGGAACTCTCTGTAGGTCTCTCCCCAGACATGTCATTGCCAGCCAGTAAATGTGATAGCTTGTAACTAATGTTAGAGATGTTCTGTGGAGCCAATCTGATGATTAGGTAGAGGCATGTGATTCAAGCACTGCATCTGTATTGTTTACATTCATGCCACAAACTTGGCGTGTTGAATGGAGTTGTTTTCTGATACAGATGCTGTGTTTAACTTTATGCTATTCTGAAAACAAAAATACCACATCCTGCCCTACCTTTCACCATGTCATATTTTGGACATTTCTTGCATAGTGTGCTGTTTCAGCTCTGTTCTATCCCATTGCCAGTTTCATGCATTTACATCTTTGCCTTCCCATCCCCCATTTTTTTTTTTCTCTTAGTACTTTAATGTTTCAAACTAGTATGCCTACATACCAGCTTCCTTTGGCTCATGTATGGTGTATCAGCTGCTGTTTTCATCATGGCAATCCTCCAAGTCAGACTTCACAAGCTATGGTTATCAGTGTCCCTATATGCCTTGTATCAGTCCCTTGCATACATGTGAACCTCTCGTACAGGAGGGTTTTTCTCCCGAGTTTTTAGGTGTCTCCTGTCCCTCCCATCACTCACTGAAATCCCCTGCATATGCAAAATTATTATTGAAAATGTTTTTTTTTAATTTTTTTTCACATTCTGGCTCCAGTGTAATATATTTACGGTAGTACTCCCTGTGATCACATGGCTGAACTGGCTTAAGCAGGGCAAGAGAATGTACTTGCAAATTTCATCCTTTGGTCCTGTTGGCGTGGTCAGCTGGCTTCATTTGAAGTTTATCAAGGTAAACTTTGCTCTTTGTGAGTAGAAGTAATTTGGAAGGTATTAAAGACGTTAATTGATTATGGCTGGGTTATTGTAAAACTCAATCAGCATGAAACAATAAACATTACTTTGATTCTCAGCACAGGGTATGTTCTGCTTCAGCGCTTAAAGTTGTCGAATTAGAGTCTCTACTATGTATAATCAGAAGTAATTTGGACAGGATTAAAGATATTAATTGATTATGGTTGGATTACTCAGGAGCTCAAGTGGCATAAAACTGGTTCGGTTTGACATCGGTGTTTAAAGCTTGTCAAGATGTCTAAGCATGCATTATCTCCCAAAACACCAAAATCCAAGCAAGCGAAATATCACACAAAATTCAATGATGGATGGAAATGGGAATTTCAGTGGTTGCAATCGAGTTCAAAGGGACATGAAAATGCATTCAGCTCTTTCTGTAAAGCTCCCAAAGGAGAACTTCCCAATTCGACAGAGACAGTACCAGTCTGGAACAGTTTGGCCTGACAGTTAGCAATCTGACTCTATTGACAGGCAGGAAACAATTTAAACTTCTTGGTGAACTCAGTAGAGTTGTATTGACATTGCCACATTCCAATGCAGACACTAAAAGGACATTTTCTATTCTGATGAAATTTCAGGCTAACTCTATTGGAAACCTGGATCCAGTGACAGTACATAATCTTTGAAGTATTAAGATGAACAATGATGAGGACTGTCACCAATATAATCCAGGCAATGATTTTGTAACAAATGCGAAAAATGCTTGTGTTACATATACAGGGGTCACGAAACCAGGCGAAGTGAGCGACTAAGTTGCCGCAAAAAATGTAAACTTCGCCTTCTTCTGTTAGGAAAGTGAAAACAACTTCACCCTGGCATTTGTTTTTTAGATCTACATCGAGTGACAATAGTTCATGTCTTTTGAGATGCTCCCTCAACCCAGCCAAGTAGTTAAGCTGCAGGCAAAATGGATTGCATGTTGCCTTGGCAGGTGTTCATATCAATAGCGTCACAAAACAAACTCTTGCACATTCACAGGCATGTGTTTTAATAGCTGATTGACCAATTAACTCTCCCTCCCCCCCCCAAGATATTGCTGCCTGATTTCTGCAAGTTATCATATGATGATGAAAACTTAGCAGATTGTTTCGAAACTAAATCATCTATATGTAAATAGCAATTTGTTATATATATTTTTGAAGATTTTAACTGCCGTGCTTGCATTATTTTCTTCATAAAATCAGTTTGAAACTGTAAGTTAACCTGCTAAGGGGTAATAATGGCAGACATCGCTGTGTCTTGGAAGTACGTCTTCATTAGACTTGTCTGTTTTCATAATTCACTGGGCACATACATTTAAGGAAATGAAACAATTTGTAAAAAGCAAAGTGTAACTATTATGTGATAAAAGATTTAGCCTAAAAATAAAAATTTGTTGGTCAGAAACATATGGGACAGTGCTTGTGGAATCAATAAGCGCTGTAACTTAAGGTCAAGGTTGTTTTTTAAAATCTCTCATTTTTGTGAAAATTTGAGAAAAAGTAGCAAAGAAAAAAATTTGCAACCAATACAAGACGTTATTACGAGTACATAGACAAATATTAAAACCATACATTTTCAGTCCTATCTAGGGATTGTTGTAACGAAGCTAGAAAGTGCGTGGTCATATGAAGAAAATCCCTGTTTCTAAAAATAGATGCATCTACTTTTAAAAACTTCACAAAAAAAATGACAGTGAAAAGATTCATATTTAATTTAGAATCAGCTCCTTCAAAATGCAGATGTAAAGTTGAGATTACTCATCAGTGACCACTGTGGTTTGAATGGATGAGCACTATGATGTTGAAGACACATGTACATGTGCTCTCATGTGCGTGTTATAACCTAATATAGGGGTTGTTTCAAACCTGTTTAGAAATGTTTTCATTTTCTAGTGAAGAAACTAACAAAAAATAAAATTTGTTCTTTAAGTGGCAGTTGCTTAAGTATTTTTAGCTATTTGTAATTACAATACTGTAATCTAGGTACTCCTGTCAGTTCAAATAAATTACAATGTATAGATTCTGCTATGCTTTTTTGAAGTCATATGGCCAAAATACATTGCATATTTCTCTCCATCTAAACATGCACACTTTCAAGAATGAATACACTGCATATGAGTATGATACATTCATACACTCATAAAATGTGTTTATAATATACATACAACATAGAGAATTTTCTACCTGAAGATAAAGTATTGCTTAAAACCAATGTTAAATGCAAATATGCATAATGAGAGATACAGGACACATTTCAAATAAGAGAACCAGAGCACACACACTATATATATATATATATTTTTGCTCTCACTTCTCCCTATTCTGTCCAAAAGGAGAAGTCACTTCTCCCTAAAATTCAAGTCTAGCTTGACCTCTGCATATATGGAGATTGTGAAAGGCAACAAGTTATTGTGAAAGAACTGAATTGCGTATTTTAATATTAAAAATATGGATATTTGCTCAATAGTAGTAATTTTTGCCCATTTGCACGCTAAAAATCGGGTTGATGAAAAACCTCCCTCTTTGAGGTCAAAACTCCTGATAAATTTTGCAAATCTCCTGATTTGTTCCAAGCTGACCCCTCATATTTATCACACGTATGCCCTTTTGTTATCATATGCAGGTATTGGAGACTCTGCACAACCCTACTAACTCCACAAGTCTCTTCTGAGGTGTTTCATGTAGACAAGTTCAGAGCTTGGCTGGTGCAGTTTGCCATGAAGAGAAAGACATCACTGGTGGACGTTGAAACGTTTGCACTAAAGTCGATTCTTGATGTCACATATCAGAATTAATTAATTACCCATGGCTTTGAGAAGGCTGGACTTGTGTAATTGTGCAATTTCAGGATTATTCACATGACAAATATTTGTATGTACCAGGAGACTTGACATGCAGGGCTTGAAATTGACTTTTTTCAGTACTAGCAGCATTTTGATAGTTGTATTTTGAAATAAAAATTTAAACACACTTCCAAAATATCACTAGCAAGAAACTTCTAGTTTATTTGTTTTCATCTATCAATATCAGAATTGAAACTAGCAAAATGCCATCTTGCTAGCATCGATTTGGAGTCCTGACATGGTGTTTATTTAGTAATTTTGTTCCAAAATCATTGAACTGTGAGCTTTAATATTAATGTTTATAATAAACTTTTAATTAGTACTTGTGTTTCAAGTAATAGTTCAAGTCTTGTTGTTCATTTCAATGAAAAATGTGTGTATAAAAATGAGATTTGCTTTAAGGAAGAATTAAATTTTAACTGGAAAGTTTGCTACCTGTACCATATGTACACGCTTATAAGTCGGGTCCAACTGCAAACAGCATAAACCCTGATCTGCCATTGCATATTGTGCTGGCAGATCAGGGTCTGTGTTGTTTTTTGTTCTACCGATTACTCCTAACAAACTGCATAGACCCAGATCTGCCAGCACATTATGCAATGGCTGATCTGGGTCTGTGCGGTTTGAAGTTGGACTTGACTTTTAAGCGAGTAAATACAGTACTTTGGCTGTTTGAAATGCATGTGATGTACCATTGTAATATAATTCAGTTGTAGGCTTAGTCAAATTGCTTGCAAAAAATCACACACCATAGACAAGTTTTGCCTTGGCAAACTGAGTGTAGTAATACATTCGTGAATGAGTTGTAAGTTCATGTAGAGTGCTTTTATTTTATGCTTGTCAATTAATTAATAGGTGAATTATCAGTTTTATTTTTTCACTCAAGAACTTTTTTCAGTAGACATTGATAACATTATGACCTAAGAATTTCATCTGCCATATTGTCAAATGCTTAATTGAGTGGAAACATGTCAACCTATTACGCAAAGAACCACGTTCAAATCCCACTGTGAATTTAATTTTTTTTCTGAATTTGTGTTCCAAGTATATGCTTTCTTACCTTGAATTACAGAAGATATTTATGTTACTACTCATATTTTCTGTGTGAATGAACACAAAACACAGCAGAACATAAACAGTAAACAGCTGACATAACTGTAAAAAAAATCTGCTACTTCAATCCGTTGTACACTTTAGCCTGCCAACACATTTGAGCATAAAATTCAAACAAATGTTATGAGTGAATAATGGATATATTTCACCGAGTGGGTGAAAATACTAGACTTTTTCACCCACTGTTTGAAATATATCCTTTATTCACTTGATACAAGCAAATATCCCCTATCTCATTTGTTTTCGCTTTCTTTTCTTCATTCTTTATGATCCAGGTGTAATGTTCTGGGATATTGCAATTGTTTTGTGCTGACTCCATTTATTAGTAGAAACAACATGGAGTAGAATTGGTCATCTGTTACAATGTGGGATTAATTATGTGGTTTATATTCAGATATCAAATTGTTAATTTGAGGAATAATTCAGTGCAAACATACTGATGAGTTCAGTTTTGGCAGTTTATTCATGCAAATCAAGTTATGTAACTTTGGTTGTAGCATTTGCATTCAGTGGCTGGATACATGGAATATCTTCTATAAGGGAAGCACCTCCTGCTTGACTGTTTTTGTACAAATGTGAGTCGTGCATATAATTTTTTTATTGACTTGAATTCAATCTGTGTATTTCATATTTCTAAATATTACAGTTGTTTAGAAAAATATTCACACAAGATAGATAGTGTGAAGTCATTTATTTTTGTTGATATTTATTTTCATGGTTTAGCTATAAATGAGGTTTTCATATGTACTTCGATTCATAGCTGGGGTAATGGGTCCTATAATTTTAAAACAACCACAAAAAAGAATGAATTCACATAATTACACATCTTATCGTACCCAACCACAGTTGAAAATCCTACCCCTCCAACCCCAACCATGACTGTTAGCTGTTATTTTTAGTCTACCTCACTAACTCGCAACCTTGCATATACTGTGATCAATGTTTTTAAACCCCATCACTGACAAGTTATCAAGGAAGTGGTGTATATGGAATTATACTGACTGGTAAAATTTCAATCATTATGAAGGGGATGAGGGGTGGTAGTGGTGGTGGTGGTGGAAGTGGAGGTTGGGAGGAATAGCAGTAGCTGATAAATGTGGCTTTACATATAAATTTTCAAAGATTTACTTAGAGCTGTAGAACACCAAGATTGGTGAAAGAATTAAAAGTTTAAAGCTCAAAATTCAGGGGGAAAACACGGAAGGCAGTAGATTTGCTGAATTTATAAATTTATATCATCAGTTGCTACATTGGGTGGTTGACAGGGTGGGTGTCAGTCTACTAGGGTGACAGGTGTTCAGTGATGGGGCCAATGAAGTAAAAATAGAGACAAGTGTTGGATGATGTGACTTCACTGCATTCATTAAGTTTAATATCTTCTCTGTTTTAATTTCAGATACAATTTCAATACATCAAAATGGGAACTAGATATTGCAGAGTTTTCATATCCAGACGGTCTATATGGGCACTCCATGGTTGCATATAATGTAAGAAATCCATGCAATTTCCTTTTGAAAATCTGTCATTAGCTCATCTGTCCGTAAAGTCAATTGACCTTATGGTATGGCCCTGTGCCTGTCATGCATCTTTCATTGTATGTCGTACACTGTCTGTTGTGCATCTGTAGTAATTTCTTGTTACTACTCTGGAAGCCATATTTCTAATACAGTTTTGATCAAACTTGGAATCTGTTCTTACATCATCAAGATCTCAAACAATTTGTATAATGAGCAAGATCCTCATATATTAATGAGGTGATCTTGTATCTGATTGGCTGAGCTTGTTACCACTCTGGAGTCCATATTGCTGATTTGATTTTGATCAAACTTGCAATATGGGCTTATATCATCAAGGTCTCAGTCAGGTTTGATAATGATTGTGATTCATACTAAAGAGGTGATCTGGTATGTGATTGGCTGAGCTTGTTATCTCTGAGAGCCAAATTTCTGATTCTATCTTAATCAAACTTGGAATATAGGCTTATGCCATCAAGAACATGGACAATTTTAATAATTAGCAAGACCCATGCATAGTAATGAGGTGATCTTGCATCCGATTGGCTGAGCTTATTACCAATGTGTAGACCATATTTCTTATAAGATTTTGATTAAACTTGGAAATGGACTTTTATCATCAAGATATAGGATGAGTTTGATAATTAGTAAGATTCATACATATTATTGAGGTGATTGCATCTGATTGGTTGAGCTTGTTACAACTCTAGAGACTATTTCTGATCTGGTTCTGATCAAACATAGTAAATAGACATAAATTATCGACAGCTTAGTTGAGTACAGTTATGAGCAAGATATGTTTATTAATGAGATGATCATCTGATTGGCTGAGTTTTTACCACTCTAGAGACTGTATTTTTAATGGGATTTTGATTAAATTAGGTAAATAGACTAATATCATCAAGAGCTTGGTTGTATATGATTAAGAGTGAGATCCATGCATACTAATGTGATCTTGAATTTGATTAGTTTAGCTTGTTAGCACTCTAGCTTGTATATTTCTGATTAGATTATGATACAACTTGGTAAATATGTTTATATCATTATTGTCTTTGACAGGTTCTATAATAAGCAAGATCCATGCATATTAATAAGATGATCTTGCATCTGAATAGCTGATCTTGTTACCTCTTAAGAGCTACAGACTAAATTTCTCCTTCAGATACATTCCTGAATCACATTAACATCAACATTTGGGCTTGTAAGCCTGCAACCTCCCAAATCCAGCCCTACTTAAAGACAAACATTTGTCTTTTATGTCTATATCATATAGACAAAGGGCAATAACTCTGTTGCTAGTTTTTAAGCTTCGCTGTCATATAGTCAACGTCGTACAAAAAACCTCCTGTTAGTCCATGCCAATATTGATGTGAATTTTAACCATCCATCCAGAAATTTTGATTTATAGTGTATTAATCATTCCTCGACAGGTGGTATCCATTATTTGTGCAATTTTTCCAATATTTTCCTGAATTTTTCACTTTCTCAGCCTTTGTCTATTTAGACCACATGGTACAACATGCTATCATTGATGCATGTTGTGATTCATGGTTTCGCACACACTGCCTATTGTTCGCTCACCCAGTTCGTAACGGGTGTTGTTATAGCGAGTTATTAACACGCTGCCTTGTTTATTCACACATTTTTTGTTCTGTTTTGTTTTGTTTTATTTTGTCATTTCAGTGAAACAATTTGACAAAATGTATAAATACAACAAGTTCAAGGCCAGGGAAGACATGCATGAGTCGATACTTTGCGTGTACAAATGTACTTCGTCATTTACCATGCAGTGTGTGCGCCATATAGTCTGAGAGTGTATGGACAGGTAATTATGATACAGCGGAGAAGTGTACCCCCATTTTTAAGCAGTCCCGGAGCCTTAAGTCCCCCTGCATGTCCGAGCATGGCCTTCGGGCATGTAAGTCAGGGCACATGGGGTTTTAACAGCTCCAACAGATAGATCCTATACTACCATATCACCATCTGAAGTTGTCCACGATCATCCAGCCAACCGAGCCGGCCGTCCAGCCTGGTCCAGGTGTCTCAATCCAGGGATCTTACTGAAAGATCCATCTGTTTCACCAGGCCTGTGGCTTCATGATAGATTTGTCTGTCCTTCCATGCTACAGCTACACAAACATATTATGACAGGGAATTTATTGATAAATCTGTCTGTTCAGCCATGCCCATGTCACAGCTGGTACCGGAACGAACCATACCGCCTTCTGCACGGCCAGTAATTGTGCCGACCATACTCTCGGTGAACCAGCCATCCATACTGGTATGACACATTAGTCCAGCGGAGCCGGCTTATCGTATGTTCACGGCTTACCCACAGGGAATTTACCGTGACTTGCATAGAGATGATGGTATTGTGTCATCTATGCCACCCAGGATGGTTTATCCGGTGATGGAGGCAGAACCAGAATAGGACACTACAAACAGTGAATGTGAAGATACTCCTGAACAACAGCTTTACTCAGATCCAACCATGAGGCGGACTGAGTTCGACTTTAAGGCTCCTGGGTGTTGTAGGTTTCCTAATCCCCTCCACTCCCTACCGCCATGCATGACTATAAGGTCAAGTCTTTGGTAGACATCGATGATGAGGAAGAGACTCCATCCTTCTGGCTGCTTCCCCAGTCAGTAAAGAACAGGGAGATTAATGACCATCTGTCTGGATGAGTCTGTAATCCAGGGAAGGCTAAGGCTTTCTCATCACGCTGCTACAAGACATACTCCGATGCCTTTCATACTGAATGCTTGGCTCTGGATAAGAATTTAGCCGCTGTCCACATGGCTGCCCCACTTTTTTATAAAGTGGAGAAGAATGTGTATCATGCCACATCGAAGCTGGTTCAAAATGTTGTTGCCATGTCTTCGATGTTAGACTTTGCCTTATTGGCGATTTTCTGACTTGCAGAAAAATTAGCAATGAGCATGCCTGGGAGGCAACGGCCCGAATTGCTAGGGTCATTAACAGGGCAGCTCACCATTCCATGGCAAATGTACTGACTGCCTCTGTGAATCTCAACCTGATACGACGTGACACATGTTTGCATTCCACGTCGCTCTAGCCTAATCACACCCAGGCATTACGAATGATGCCGTTTGGCACGCCATTACTCTTTGGGGGCAAAATTGAAGAAGTTCGGAGGCAGGCAGCTCAGGACCTGCCCCTTCAACTTGCCGCCCACCCATCAGAGTCTTGTAAGACCAATCCGCCCCTGCCACAGCAGATCAACGATAGGCGAGCAAAGGAAAAGGGATCCTTTATGTCCAGCCATTTAGGAGGCAACCTTGCAGTGGAGAGGGGGGGGGGCAAGAAACCAAGTTTCTCCTCCTCCAAGCCTCTGAACTCTCTATGCTGATCTACCTACTTCACCTCCTGCAGAGAGCCTACCGGTGGGCGCCAGACTCCTGCACTTCCAATCTTGTTGGATCAACCTATTTCCTCAAAACGAATGGGTGATCCATATAATTTTGCAGGGGCTTCGGCTTTCATTTATCCAACCCCTCCTCGTTCTTCCTCTCCCCTTCTAACGGATGTACCATCAGATCGGGAGAAAGATGATATTCTACAGCAGGAGATATGATCACTTCTTGACAAAAGGGTAGTGGAGGCTGTGAGGAAAACACATTCTCTGGGGTTTTATTCTAGGCTTTTTCTTATACAAAAGGCCAATGGCACATTGAGGCTGATCACCAACCTGAGTCACCTGAATACATTCTTCCGCTGAAGTTCCAGATGGAGACGGCGAGATCAATACAACTCTCCATCACAAGGGATGAGTATGCCATCAGTCTTGATCTGACCAATTCATATTTTTACGTCCCTATCCACCTGGCGTCACAGACATTTCTTTGTTTGCTTACCGCAACAAGGTTTACCAGTTTCAAGTTCTTCCATTAGGTCTAAACATCAACCCCTGGATCGTTAACAAAATCAAGTATTGCTTCGTCACCGTGTTCCGGTCAAGTTCATCTACAGCAATGACGGCATACTTGGACGACATCCTCCAGAAACATATGGTAAGTTCTATTCTTCTCAAGGAAAGGAATGATCTTCTATTCCTTTTTGAATCATCTCGGTATTCTCATGAACTGGGAAAAGTCCAACCTTCATCCATCCCTGTGTTTGTTTTGTCCTCCTGGGTATGGAGTTTACCACCAGTCTCAATCTGGTATGACTTCCTCAAGTACGTGTAATACTGATCATTGAACTCATCGAGTCTGTTTCCAGCAGGACTTGGATTTTAGCGAGAGAGTTCTTGCAACTCCTCAGATTATTCAATGCGACAGCAGACTTGATCTCGCTCTGCCATCTTTTTTGCGCCTCTTACAGATGATCTTGCTGGCTCAATGATGCCACTTTCCAGTCCCCTCAATCAAAAGGTCAGGATCATTCCTGTGTCAGTGGCGCAACCCAGGTTGGCTTTTTTCATGACAGGAATTCCTCTGGAGAAGCCCCAATCAGAAGAGACAGTATGTAACAATGCCAGTAGGTACGGTTGGGGAGCCCACCTGTTGCCGGACTTCGATACAGTCAGTGGCATGTGGGAGCCAGGTGAACTACCTCTCCACATCAACCTTCTCAGAATGAAGGCTGTCATCAACACCTTTCAGTTGAAGCAATCCTTGATTTTGTTAACGATCCAGGGGTTGATGTTTAGGTGGTCCTGTGGTGGCAGCCCAAATGACCACCAATCCCAGTTAAAGGCAACACAGCCTCTTAGCTTCGCTGGATTCGCCATGAAATTTCGTCAGTAAGAAGAATTAAGGACCAACTCCCAGGGAAAACAGTCCTGATTATGTCGGACAGCTTGTTAGTTGTGACCTAACTACCTCAAATGGGGGCACCAGATCACCTGACCTGTCAAGTCATTCATACGGCATGGTCCCTACATAAATCAGTCTTTCATTGGCTTTGTGCACATTGGGGGCTTCCGATGATCGATCTTTTTGTGACAAGGTGGAATCACAAGTTGCCACCTTCGTCTCTCCAGTTCCAGACCCAGAAGCTTGGGCCATGGACACACTATCGATCAGTTTTGAGGGGTTCTGGGCCTTGCCTACCCACCCACTGTCTTGGTACGACAATAATACAGAGATTGAGGGATCAGAACTGCAAGATGGTTCTGATAGCCCCTCTCAGATGGGGCAAGTCCAGGGTCACTGATCTACTCGATCTAGCGATAGATCTGCCCAGGAAGATTCCGGGCAAGCCGTATCTTCTCAAGCCCACCCCTGCCCAGACCACCTTCTCCTTCATGTCTGGCTCTTGTCAGGACAGCCTGGAATTTAGACCTTCAATTGTGGAGAGAATCTCGAGAGCAAGAAAGCCTTCCACTCTGAAGGCTTATGAGGCAAAGTGGCATATTTTCAGGGACTGGTGCTGAGTCAATAACATCATCTCTTTTAGTACCTCGATCCCTCAACTGGCCAACTTTTTCTCTGGGTCTACGAGGAGAAAAAGCTGGCCCCATTTACCATTAAAGGCTACCACTCCATGATATCGGACACATTCGAGAGCAGCAGCCATGCAAGACCCTGTACGTACCCTCAAGCACTACTTGAAGCGCACAGAGGCAAGTCGTGGCACATGTAAATGTCTCTTTCTCCCGGTGAAGGCCGGGAAGCAGGATATCATATCCCTCAAGCCCTATCTTTGTGGCTGAAGTGGGTTATATGCTCAGTGTACTCTGAAGTCTCAGCAGATTAGTGTCACCTTATGAGCATTTCGGCTTATGAAATTAGAGTGATCTCTATGCCTCGCTTTCAAATTTAACGTTTCAATCCGAACCATAATAGAAGCTGTTGGCTGGCATGCTGAGTCAACCTTCGAGATTTTTTATCTCATAGATTTCGCTTCACAGAGAATAACTCGGAATCTGGTTGGTCCTGTGGTGGCAGCCCAAATGACCACCAATCCCAGTTAAAGGCAACACAGCCTCTTAGCTTCGCTGGATTCGCCATGAAATTTCGTCAGTAAGAAGAATTAAATAATCCTCTTCTTAACTGGATATGAGGGTCACAGATCACGTGACCCTAGACTGTGTTGCTTTCAAATTAGGAGAGTGGGTTATCATTCACATAGGGAATCCAGCCTTTTATTCCTTAGAAAGATACTAGAGGTATAGGTAGGATGCTCAGCATTTCCTCCTTCTGTTACCTATTCTCCTAATGTGAATGTGATAAGGGAACATATTTGAAGGAGAAAGCAAATTTTTTAGTAAATTATGTTTCCCTGAGAATACTTACCCGATCACATTACTTAAAAACCCTCCCAGCCATCCCACTATGTGAGCATCCTTGTAGGTATATCACTCAGCTTGAAAACTAGCGACACCTGGTGTTGGCAAGGGGAGGTAATGGGCAAGAATTATTGCCATTTGTCTATATGATATAAACACAAAAGATGAATTTTCATCTTTTAGTAGGGTTGGATTCGGGAGGCAACAGGCTTATATCCCCCAATGTTAATGTTAATGTGATTGGGTAAGTATTCTCTGAGAAACATAATTTACTTAAAAATTTGCTTTCTCATCCAATTTCAATAAAACTTGGTAAATAGGTTTATATCATCAATATCTTGGACGAGTTTGATTCTGAGCAAGAGATGTTGTATGTTACTTATATCTTTATTTTTGGAAAGATTTTTTATCAGACTATAGTAGAATAAAGTCAGACCTGTCAATAGCAGCCACCAATGGTTAAATCCCAAACTGGCCTTTGTACACAGGTGAACTCTGTGTACAGGTTTGCCTTTCAAAGTTTGTTTTTAAACAAATACCATGCTCTGAATACCATTATCGTTATTATTAATATTATTATTACATGTATTATTATTTTTATTGGATTATCAACAGATTTAGCTATGTGCACTATTCAACAAAACGATAAAATACATGTATTGTCAAAAATGTCCTAACGGTCACCTGTTCACAATGGCAATTTTAATTTCCCTACGACAAATTTCCTATATAAATGTCCTGTATGTAATGGTAACCTGCCTTCTGTGGTCAGCAGCCAGATGTTTCCCAACTAAACAGTGACCGCTCAGTCTATGCAAACTAAATTTTGCTTCATGAGGAAGGCATTGTTTAGATAAAGGAATATCATGTGAATCAGTATGCAGACATTTCTTATCTTGTCCTCGTAACTCCAATCACATTGACAGTATAACTCAAAAATGACAATATGTCAAATTCAAAAGTTTTTATCATTAGGATAGAGGGTCGAAGCAATTGGTTTGCTGCATGGTGGGAAAAGTAGACCTGCTATTGCAGCAGAAATGTGCCAGTGTGACAGGTATAGTTTAATATCTTCATCTATTTGCCTGTGAATTAAAGCTATCTCTGAAGAAAACGTTCTTCTTTGAGAAGAGATACGTCCCTTTTCATTAGGGTCAGGGGTCATTCAGTATTTAAAACTTGTCACCTTGTGTTTGAGCTTTTTTAGTATCAGCATTATGTAATGTATGTTGTTGCTCATAATTCAAATTTGAATGCTGCTGAGCTGTTCCCAGAAGGCCAGATTTTATTGAAGTTTTTGTATACAACGTTAATGATAGAAAATAGTTAAATTAACCTCTTATGTTATGTGTTGCATAAACTACAGGTAAATATCTATTTTCAGGGTTCTCTTTATATATATGGTGGTGTCAACAATAGAATAGTACAGAATGACGTGTGGATATACAGAATTGCAGAGCGGAAATGGGAACAGAGAAAGCCAAATCAAAGTATTGCTGTGGCCGGACATACTGCTGTTGTGGTGGGACATATGATGTACATCATATTTGGTCATAGTCCCAAATATGGCTACATGAACCTAATTCAGGAGGTCAACCTCAGTAAGTATTTTATACTCAATCCCCACTTCAACAGGCAGAAGATGTATGCAGGGATACAGAAATCCGTTGTTTGTTTTGTTCAAGTCAGAAATTTGTCTTAGAACTGCTTATACAAATTTCATTAACAGTATATCTGACATCCTACTGAAAAATGTCAAGGATAAAATAACTTAAGCTAAATTCATGTCCATCCTTTCATATTCTACTATTGATTCACCAATTATAGGCCAAGAATGTATTCTTGTTAGATTTGTAGACCCTTACCATAAAAGTCCAGTTACAATGCTTGCTAGTGTTGAACATCTTGAAAGCTCAAATTCTGATCTGGTTTTTACTGCAATTAAGAGGAAACTTTGTAATCTTGACATACATCTTGATGGTTCTGATAACACCCAACATAATGGCCCTCACCTTGTTTGTGTCAAAATGGATGACACTCTAGTGTAAACATGGGAGCAAAGAACGGTGTTGCTAAAAGGCTTTGAGACACTGTTGATAATCATGTCATCATAACATGCAGTGTAGCACCTTGGTTAGAGCTTGGTGTTTTTGATGCAACCAAGAAATTCCCAAGCCTTGAGCAGTTTGAACACATAATCAAAAGATTATATAAATTGCATTCCTTCAGTCCTAAAAGGCATACAAATCTGCATAAAATTTCAAAAATCTTTGACAATGAATTGATCATGTACTCTGACATGGCATGTACTCATGTCAGTTAGATGGATAGCCAGCAAAGAAGGACTGTAAATGCCATTTATATGGACTTTAAGCCAACAGTCATACATTTGGAGCAGGTCCTAGAGACTTTGAAACATTGAAACATGCAGATGAATGTGGGCAAGCTAAGAAACTTCTGAACGATTTTACTCGAGTTAAATTTGTAAAATACATGTACTTAATGCTTGATATCCTAAAGCATGTAACTGCAGTTAGTCAGCTGTTGCAGACAAAAGATCTTCTGATTTTTGAAGTGAGTGAAGCAGTAAATGCATTGTACACACATCTGCATGCCATGACAGTGACAACTGGTAACTTTGTCTGAATTCTATTATTAGTTTGACTCAGAACTCGAATGTATCAAGAGATCAAACTGGAAGAGTCCATTACCAAAGACCTTCACTGATGACAATGACATTCAAAGCTTCCTTTAGCAATTGAGTCTACACATATTTGACAGCTTTCAGGATCTTGCTGAGCCTCCACTGTCTCACTTTCAAATATTCGACTTCTGAATGTGGGCACACTCCCTAAATGAACTTGATGTGTATGGAAAAGAAGTTGTTGGTTCCCTGTGTGCTTTTTTCCAACAAGTTTTGCCTGAGGATATCAGACAGAGCATTCCTGATGATTGGCAGAACCTAGTAGAATTGCTATTCACACTTTCACCTTCCACAGCTGAGTGTGAAAGGTTATTTTCTTCAGTGAACCAGATTAAAACCCCACTTTGCAGTTCACTCAGTCAGACAAATCTAATCAGTCAGATGAGGATTGTTGCCAATGGACCTTGTTTAACTGACTTTGAGCCAATAGAAAGTGTAATGCATTGCTTAAACAAAGACCCTGGAATGAAGCATCTCACCCATGAAACCATGCAGCTGAATTATCAGCATGAACCACAACCTGGTACAAGCCAGGCTCAGCCTGTGACAGTTGATGTAAACTTTCTGCAGAAAGTCTTTGATCAAATTGGGGACAGTTACACCAGAGCAAAATTGAAGCAGGCACTAGCTTCTGATCAGTGTTCTCTTCAATAATCAGTGTGAACCAATGTGTTTGTGACAGTTTAATTTTTTTCAGAATTAATTTTGTGTTCATTTTCATTGCCAACACACTGACTCACCTCAATAAAACAACAAATTACTTAAAGGTTTGTGTAAACTTGTTTTCTCACTTCTATAGTCTTAGTATACCTTTTTTCAGCAAAAATAAGACAAGTTGAAATATCCAATCCATCTTACATGTCATATCTGTACTGCATGCATTCAAGTGGTAAACCTGAATAATGTAAACATATTAACAATCCTGTCTTTCACTATTCATTTTAACTATGAAAATATAGACATCCAATATGTCCACCACAGCAGCTAATTTGAAAATCTTGTTATCACTGAAAAATATCAGAGATGGTTTAAACACTCAGAGGCTAACAGGAAAAAATGGTCTTGTCTTGAATTTCTGGAACAATTTTTTGCCTAATAGAACATCAGTCCCTTCAAGGGACTCTTGTTTTTTCAATTGTTTTCCTTTTTGCATGTCAAAAAAAATGTATTCATTTATTCCAAACTATTAGGCTGATTGAAAAAACTGTGGATTCACTCTTTTTCATGGGATACTAATTCTCGAGGATCTCATTTTTACAAACCATGAATTTATAAACACAGTGAAACATAATACTTAGGATCCTATTCTCAGTCCTCGAAATAAAGTACTGATGAAAATGTCATAGTTCATAAAACCATGAGAATTGATATGCACAATAATAAATGCATTCACAGTTTACACTATTGTTTTTTGGTAGAGAGATCTGGATTGGTCTAATTCATTTCAATCGAGGTAAGTTAGCTTTTTTGCAAGACACAGTTCTGTTCAGATTTAGTCTGCATACAAAATTCCAGTTAACGAAAATTGTTCAGCCTCTATCAAAATGGAAATCTGGCTATTGATATGAGTTACCATAAGAGCTCACTTTGTGAAGAGAACTTTGCACCACTTGAGATACGGTTGCAAAAACATGGCCAGTAAAGTTTTCAAGCAAAGTCCCTGAATGGTTCCTAAATGTTAAGGGGTCCTCTGGACCCAGTGGAAATTTAGATTGATCAACATTGTTCTTTAGAATACTGTCACATGTTTTGCTGGAAGTTGGGGGTTGAAGTGATGATATAATGACGTTTTAGATTTTGCTATTATTTCAGATGAACCAAGCATAGAGTGGAATGTGGTAACTAAGACGAATGGTGCCCTGGTCAAGGGGGGCTATGGACACACTAGTGTATACAGTGAACAGACAGGAGAAATCTACGTGTATGGGGGATACCATTCCGGCAGCACCACCATGTATTACCTCAATGACAAACTGTACTCCTACCACCCCTTGAATAGAATATGGTATGTTCTAATGACCTTTATGCATTGTTTTGAGCATAGTATATTCAGTTAGCACACACACACATTATTGTGTTCAATATTGTACATACAAATTTGTGTATACACTTCAAAAGGAATCATTAGAATACATATAGGAGATTTATTTATTTCCATCACTATGCTTATCCTCATCAATATTTGTTTATTTATTTATTTTTTTAAAAGATGGAGCAGTGGAAAGATTTACCATACTACTTGTCTGTAATCTACTGGCTACTTCACAGGTAATACATTTATTTTTAATACATACAACCGATCATTGGAGAGTGGCATTCCTCATATGGAGCAAATCGCAAAGATGTGGTGGCATTGTGCTGATCATGTATAGGACACGCATACCTGACACCTGCATACCTCCTGAAGGGTGAACCTGGTTCAGAGTGCATACCCTGACAGTGGAACACATTTTTGTTGATTGTATTGACTTCTGTCTTTTTAGACAGAAGTGTTTTATATATGAACTCAATTAAGGAACTTTATAATGATGTACCAGTTGAGAAAATCTTGGACTTTTTGAGGGAATGAAGTTTAAATAACAAATTTTGACCATATATCATAAGGATATTATATTTTTTACCTTTATTTTTTATTTTATAGAAATTTTGCATAATGTTAACATCATTATCTTTTATCTTTTCTCTAGGAGTGCTTCATGTTTACATTTATTTGGAAGGGTTTATCTTCCTAAAGTTTGTTGTACAATTCTTGATATTGACATTTTAGGAACTTTACTTTTAATCGGCACCATGTAGTCATTATTTTGCTGACATGCTGTTAAATGCTAATATATGCAATAAATGCTAATACATGCTGATAAATACTAATATATGCATATGTCAGGTTTGAATACAGCTGCTTTGTAAATTATTTAGAGACTGGCATCTATTATATACTTCCTTCTAAGGTACTTCTGGACTTTTTACTCTAAATTCTGGCATGTAACAAAACTTTGCAATCCTCTGTCAGCATTTCCCATTTGTCTTTTTTTGTGCTTGTTATGTCCCCATTGTGAGTACAGTAGTGCATCATGATTGGGCCTTGTCTCTGTCCATCCTTCCTGCTATCGCTTGTTAACATGATTATACAAAAATCACTTGATGAGGAATGAAATTTGGTAGGTTCTTCTTAAAATATGTTACCAGATTATAATACATAAGAAAGTCCTTTCACTACCTCGTAAATCCAGCTCTCCCAAGCAAAGATGTTGTGAACATCTTTTGACTTGTTTTAGGATTAAAAAGTGCTAAAATGTCAGCTTACCATGGCAGAAGTCATATGAGAGTAGTCTTTCCTTGGATAGAGGGATTTGCGCCATATCCCATCCTTGGTCAAGTACTACTTCCACTCTTGCCTTGTCAGGGCACTCTTTCAGAGGCTGCACAAATACCTATCAGTTTTATGCATTTTCTAAACTTCAGGCGATCCAAAGAGTTTTCTCTTCATGAGAGAAGTATACTCCACTCATTTTCTCACTGAATTTTGCTCTATCTACATTATAGACAAATATTTTTCATCTCAGTTCATTTCATCATATGATTAGCTATTTGGCACCATCCTAATTCTCTAGTCTAATAATAGTACTTGCACTCTATTTCAGTACTTTATCTTTTTGCAAGTTGTTTCAAGTAAATGATCGTTTATTACTTTATCTTTTTGCAAGTTGTTTCAAGTAAATGATTGTTTATTCTCAGAATTAAGATCATGTCTGTAATTCTCTCAGTCTGCTTCACTGTAAGCTTAACACAACACTTGAACGATTTTACCTGTTCATGTCATTGTTTTGATGTCTCTAATTACAGTTAACAGTGGTCAGGGTTAGGTATGGGGCTTACAAGAAGGAGAATCACCCCACATGCATTGGGTGTCCAGGTTGTCAGTTGGACCATACTTGTGAAATATGTACACTTTGGTCATAAGACATATAGACGACTGTTTTGGTGAAACAATTGATTCAAGCCAGTGAGAGATATCAGAAATGGTCCAACAAGGATGTAGACTTGATCAGCATTGCCACTAATGTGGTCTCAATGGTGAACTTCCTCATGTCGCATTCACTCTAGGCTGAAAGGTAAAAAAACACTGGACAAACTTCAGGGCCAGTACTGCCATGGTACAGAAACCCATGTTGACCAGCCATAGAGAACATATATCATGTTACTGGCTTTGGTGATCTGTCCGTAGATAGACTGGACCTTGGGACCTGATGTTAGCCAGCCTTGTACTTCGTCCAATCCAGTTCCAGCTCCATCTCAAATTATACCCAATTGAACCATCTCTGGGTATGGTAATCTGCCTTCCCTGTATGCCCAGTCCTGGATCCATGAAGTCGATGCATGGTACTCGTCTTGGACTATGGACAACACTCAGAACCAGTTCTTGGAGATTAACATTTCCCATCATGGATGGACCCCAATGTTAGTTTACCATACTTGTCAGCCAGCTTTTCATGTTCAGTCTTCATTACCATCTCATGAAACTGCCCTTTCACCCCACATCTCTGACATTGAAAATGGATGATTGCAGGCCCCATCTTCTGTACATAAACTATTGATGTCCAGGGAAGATTTGGATTTCCATGCCACAATAAAAGAAGTCTTCTAGCTACTGTCCAACAAGTTATGTCCTCTTGCTCTGCCAATGGCCACGTATATAATTCCTGCATCCATTGATATTTAGCCAGAAAAGACCAGCCTTTCTCTAGGAAGGTACCAGTCTGGTTGAGTCACTGGCATCTTGCACTGCTTTGAGAGGCAACTAAAAGAACTTATCATCACCAGGCCTTTCTTCTTACAGCAACAACTAACCTCCAACTTTACCCCTGGTCTTTTACAAAACTTATTCATGAGTTTTCCACATTGAAGTTCCAGCCATCGACAGAGACATCACATGGTTGTGGATATTAACAGTTTTCAGTACACATGGACCAGAAACCGTTCCAAGACATGTAACAACTTGTTTGCATTGTTGTAGTTGTTGGTTCCATGCTTGATCTGGTCTCTATTGCCATCTTTCAACAGGCTGAGCATAACCTAGATTGCGCCACTGAGACCTCCGATACGACAGACATGCCTGGGAGTCAGTCTCATATGTGGCTTGTGTACTGAATAGGGCACCTTGACACTCAGTTTCCGATTCCATAGCTGCTTATGTTAATCATCAGCTTACAGAGAGACAGACAGACAAAGACGGAGATGTTTTCCTATCCATGTCTATCTGGTTGTACCTCATGAAGCATTTTGTCAGTCACTCTTTTCAGCATCAAATTAACAACATAGTCAAATGCCTTAATCCAGGAACCGGCTGATCATAATATGTCAGTGACTTTTTTATCTTATAGATCAAAAAGTATGCATACTATTGAATATCAACTACTCAGAGTTTAGAAATGGTCAGAAGAAATGGATTCAAATTTTACAAATGTAAAACAGTTTGTATGATTACATAAAACTCATCACAGTCCAAAACTTGACATTTCTCTTATCCCTGTTGTGGAGGAGACAACATGACCATATGTTTTATGACTTATTCTTAACCGTAAGCAAACTTTCCATTCACATATTAGATGTATCAGGGAAAAATGTATAAAAGCCCAGGATTTTATACAAGTTGTGAGCAACACAAACTGGAGAGCAGACCCAAAGATCTTACTCCAGTTATACAGGGCTTGAGGAAGATCTAACCTTGACCATGGCTTCATTTTGTATATATCATCCCATAAATGTCATCTGCAGATGCTTGATTTGATACACAAACAGGGACATAGATGAACTTCCCCATAGGAAAACCTCTAATCCCATATATGATGTCTTTTAGTAGTGGTATAATGATTTATCAAACTAATTGAAAATTGGTCATAAAAGGCTAAAGCATTAAGTTATGATTTTTCATAATTGAATATAAATGATTGAAGTTTTCTCAGTTTTAAATGTTAAATTTAGAATATGTGAATAACACCTTCCATAATATAACACAACCCAAGCACCAGAAAATGGCTGATGGCAAATGTGTTAGTAAACTGTTAATTCAATGAAATTACGGCCTCCTGTCATGACCATACATCCCTTTATACAGAGTTGTCCAAGGGTTGGAGAAAAGATTGCAGCTGCCATTGCAACACCCGATATAACACCAGCTAGAGATGGTTACCAGATAAAGCTTCCATTTTTACTTCAGAAATTAAAGCCATACTGAGATCTTTGAACTAATCAAAACTTCTCATAAACAAATTTCATTTATTTTTTAGGATTACCTTCCCACACTGAAAGTCTTGGAAAATATTGAATTTGACAACCCATTAGTATCCTAAATCTTACAGAAATTTAAAATCTGAAAAAAAAGTATTTTGTGCAGTTTTCTGCCTGGTTACATTGGTATTAAGAGTAATAAAAGAACAGATATAGCAGCCAAAACTGCCCAGCAGTTTCCCGTTTCTGAATGGAAGATTCCATATAGTGACTTCCAGTATTATATAAATCGGCATATACTTGGCAAAATATGTTGAATGAAAATTCCACAATGGAATGTCAAACCTATCATTGGAGAGTGGCACCACTTGTATAGAACAAATTGCAGAGATGAAGTGGTTTTGCGTCGCTTGCATATGGAATACACATTCCTGCCCTATACATACCTCCTGAAGAGTGAACTTTGACTAGTGTGGATTCTTTGCCAGCATCCTCTCGAATCTGAATAAATTGTAATGGGTGTGGTTCAAACTCTACTTGCAATGTTTTTAAACCCTCGCTGGTTTACAGAGAGATGGATGACCATCATGGCGAAGCAGCTGACCCAGGTTTACAAGAGAGCCAAGAAATGCACACACAAGGATGTGGATGCCATCAGTATTGTGCCTTCATTACCATCTTCCTTATGACCAAATCAACGGAGGCAGCGAGTAAAAAGATCTGGCAGATTTTTTGCATCACAGAATTCCCTTAAAGTTACAGTCTCATCGTTAGGTCTATATTGCATTGGGGGCATACGTGGTTTCCAAACACAAAATCTAGTGTCTCACCTGCATTTATGATATGGCAAGACATAAATACTATATTGCATAAACAGTGTTGCATCATAGTCAGATTTTATGCTAAAGTTTTTGAAAATCATACATGATGTTTATTTCCTGATACACTTGCAAGCTGGCTGAGAAATCTTTTACGTACAAATTATAACATTGTAGCTGTCTGCTTTTACAACACTAACATTCATTTTTGTTACACTGTTGCAATGACTCAACCTTGCACTTTTGAATGTGAGGCAGCTACTTCAAAAGTTAATGAGAAAGCTAATGTCATAATGGCATCATTCAAAACATACATGGAGTCTTACCTAGAATCTTTGTTATTTGGTTTGAGAGCAGTGATGTTTGGGGTGGGTTTGGTTTGGTTTGGTGTTTTATGGCACAGCAACAGCCAAGGCAATCGGAGTAAAGTGCCTTGCCCAAAGACACACCATGGTTGCTTATAATATAAGATGTCTACCCTGATATTTATGTTGTTTGGGTCGATGTCTTACTCCTTAAATAAACAGTGTTGTGTAGCGTGATCCCAGGTGAACTGACAGGGGAACTAGATTTTAATTTGTGGAAAAGTGTCAATATGGACTGCCAAGTGTGTGAGATATTCCTGAAAATTTGGCCTCTAGTTTCCCTATCAGTCAACCGGGGATCATGCTACTAAACTCTGTTTATTTAAGGAGTAAGACGTCGACCCAAAAAACATAAATATCAGGGTAGACATCTTACATTGTAGGACTAGTTCAATGGTAGGATTCAAACATGCACCCTTTCAGTCACAAGTGTAGCATGCAAACCACTAAGCCACTGTGGCTCATTTTAGGGTGTTAGATGCATTTAGCCAACAACATATTTGCTACCTAGTAAATCTTCAGTTCCTCATCATGGTGATCTAGGAGCAAATATGATTGTGCAGATGAATACAGTTTACACCTACATCATTTATGTACCTTTGTTTTTTCACCTTCAGAATGTATTATGAGTAAATTTAAAACATTTAAACTTAATTGAATGACATACTACATGGATTAGAGTGCGTGCTGTCTTATATTTCCAGGAAAGTTTTGCAAAGGAGTGACTCTCCAAGATACCTTCACTCAGCTGTTCTTATTGGGAATTTGATGCTGATATTTGGAGGAAATACTCATAATGACACCTCTGTTAGCCTCGGAGCAAAATGCTACTCCCCTGACTTTATGGCCTATGACATTAGTAAGTAATTTTCTGTGAATACCATTTTTAATGTTCTGTCAGTCTGGATATTTAGATTGCAGGACCAATTCATACAGCTATGTCTTTGTTTTGTCTGTTTGTTTTTGTTTTATTGGATTATGTGATAAAATAAATAAAAATTGGAATGATGATTGTTCAAGGTGTGCAAAATTTTGAAAAGTGCTCGAATTTGAGGTCAGCTCCAAAAAGTACAGGAGAAATGCTTGAAAATACTTAGAAGTACTTGAAAAGTGCTTGAATTTCAAGCCAAGTGCTTTTCATTGAAAATATGAATTTACTTTTATAAATATCAAGAAAGAATATGAAAGATCCGTTTTTAAAAAATTTAGAAACCCAGTCCTCCGAAAATTTGACTTCCATGTTGTGTCATTTGCGTATTCAGAAAGTCTTAAAGTTGGGTTCATGTTCTTATTAGTTCTTAGTCTCATTTGGGATTGTAACCATCTCATGTTGTAAAAGTAATTGATGCTGCATTCATTGGGCAGTCAGGGCTCATAAACAAAAGTCGGTCAAGTGCTCAGTGATGGGAAGTACTCAGTGATGGGAAGTATATTTTTAAACAAGATTCCCATAAGTGCTATACACAGTGTATATATGGGTAAGGCCAAGTGATAAATTAAGTGTCTTGCATTTGTAGGAAGACTTTGGATCAATGGTAGCTGAGGTTGCTTTAGCTCTATTAAGTCCCTAAGTTTTATTAATGGTGGGGAACTTGTGCATCAGTCAAAAAGTCTCAAAATGGTATGTTTCTGGTCCTGTTGAAACTGAAATCACTCAAAATCAGTAGAAAATTGATTATAGAATACAGTATTATTTTTTATTGAGTTAAAATCTATAAAAAATACCATAGAATGAGCACAAAAGTTTAGATTGCTGGGATCTGACAACTCGGCTGAAAACGTCAGTGCATTTGACCTTAGCTCAAAAGTACCCACTATCAGTATAATGGGAGACTTGTAGAGTTATGGTAACCTCAGCTGGATCAATGAGTGAAAGTGCTTTGAAGTCTCATGGCAAGAGTGGAAAGCATAAAATGAATGAAATGTTGACAATAGGAATGAATTTAGAATATTTTGATAACTCTTTACCATGCACAAGTGCTTTTGGATGCTTCTGCTGCATTCCATTGGAAGCACCTTTTGACGCCTCAGTCTGATTCGCATACAAGGACCATCTGCACAGAAGTGCATTTCAATGCCTGCAGTAAATATCAGCCATTTTGGGCATGTTTTCATCGTGCTACCTTCAGTGAAAACCCCCTAATAAAACTATAGGCATTGAGGTAAATGACCATTACGTCACATCACATGGTTACTATTTAAGATATAGTCATAATCTGCTATTTAAAGTAACTTGGTCCAATTCTCTACTATCTAAAATGGAGGCCTCAAATTTCATTCAGCACTTAAGTTTGGATGATTAGAATTATGGCTATGAAGGCTTCAGTAAGACAGATATAGGCTCCTATATTGATGTAGGCAACACTGATTTTTGATAATTTATCAAAATTCGGATGATTTATTGATACAGATGTAGACAATAAACCGGTAGATTTAGAGGTTGAGAAAGGTCAGTTGTGGTTAGTCACACAGCTTCACTGACTTGATGGTGAATGAGTTCTCTCAAGATTTTAAAGCATATCAAAAAAATTCTGTGAAAAATAATTATAAAGCCATTAAGATCAGATTTTACTCTTAAACCTATCAATAGATAACAAATGTGTGCAAAAAAAGGTAAAATGGTTAAAATTTATATAGAACTTAACATATACTACACTGCTCTAAATTTTACAGGCAGGCCCATTTAAACAGAAACACTTGTGTAACAAGTGTTCTATTTATAGTACACTGCACTCTGTGGCTTTGGCACATGTATATTGACAGCCTACACAGTAACAAATGCTATGAGGTAAAAGGTTAAACTTGAAAACTCAAGGAATCAGAAAATCTAGCAAATGACACTGCTAACTACCAAACTGATGTAGATGAGTACACCTCTACTACAATGCCCCAAAGTCCATTGAAATTCAGTGTCTTCTATGCCTAGTTTAACAAAAATATTCCCTAGTTGTTTAAGAATGAAACACCTAATTCTGAAAATTCTGTAGACTCTATTTACCATTATAAAAATTCTTCCTAAGTAGCTTGAAAAATTACATTTTTGTCCTTGAAAAGTCTTTGAAAAGTGTTTGAATTTTCTGATGAAATATATGTATGAACCATTTTGTTGATTTTCACACTGTTATGCTGCATTTTGCCATTTACTAGCTCAAGGACCAAAGCAGATGTATTTACATTACAACACTTGCCTTTAATCTGCAAAGGCATGAATTGTTGTGAAAGAGATCATAAGGCCAGTGGTACATTAAAGGGATAATAGATTTGCGTTCATAATCAATATTTTATTAGCTTTTAGCTGCAGTGATCTTCAGACTTTTTGCTGATTTGAAAATAAATAATATCTTCCGAAACCATTTCAGATCAACAGTCGAGTTCATGAGACCTTGTTTTTGTCACCCCTGTCAGTGGCAAAATATAGGTGTCACTTTTGGGGCAGTAGCTTTGTATTTATAATGTTAAAATTCTGTGTTAGAAAGTCATATATGTTCTGTGTCAGTTGCTGTATTGAAACATAGTTTTCATATTACCTTATGTCCAAATTTTGATGGTTGTTTTTTTGGGTTTTTTTTTTTTTTTGTTTTTAATGGCTCTTTTAACAGATTATTGACTATATCATGCTAAGGTAATGGGAGCTAAGTGCCTTTCCCATGGACACACCAAGGCAGCTCAACCGGACTGGCTTGGGCAGGTATCAAAACTGTGACCCTTGGATTATGAGTCTGGCCTACAACCAACTGTGCTACCATGGTCCCCTGTCTAACTTTGTAGTCTGATATGGTAGCAGAAAACTACATCATTCATCATAATGTTGTTCACAGGCTAGATTCAATATTGCATAGTACCATTGATCATGAGTACAGCTTTCTTTTGATAGTTACATATAAAAGTCATTTTATTTAAAAATGTGGTCCCATAAGTTAAGACTTAAGACATTTGATTTGACAATTTTAATTTTTAAGTTAAACTTAATTTTAGTTCTTAAGTTAAGCTTAAATAGATGCCCAGATTTCACCAACAGAACTTAACTTTACCTCAGGGCTTAAGCCTAAGTCTGGAATCAAGTGATCTGATTGGCTGACATTTAAGTTTGACTTAAAATTGACCAATCAAATGGCTTAAGTTGAGACTTAACTTTTAAGTCTTGTGTTGGTGAAATTGAGGCCAGGCCTGAAGATCAGAAAACATTGAACTTGTGTCTGAGATCAAGTTTCTACTATCAGCTGATCAGAAAAGACCTTCTAAAAGTAATGTCATTTGTGGTTGGTTAAAACAAGATTTCAAAATTAGACTCAAGTACAAGAGTTTTATGATCATCGGCTTGTAGACTTAAGTTTCATTCAGTGAAATCAGGCCAGGTGACATGTCTGCTACATGATTGTTGGCAGTCAAATACAGTATTACCTGCTCTAACAAATGATTTCAGGTCCACATGAGTCATAAGTTTTAACAAGTTAATAATTATAAGTCTTTTATACTTATATATGACTATTTGCTCTAGGTCCAGAGTGGATGTCTGTTGTATCAGAAAATTGATAATAGCAAATTTTTTTATTGTAAGGAAGCAATATAGAGAAGAAAAACTCTCAAGATTGATAAAACTTTTAAAATTTTGACGTGTTTCACTTTTCAGTGTGTAATTCATGGAAATATCTGGCTCCTGTACCAGGATTTGATGTTGAGGCTCGTTATGGTCATACTGCCCAAGTCTACACAGAGTAAGTATCCTCAAGACAGCCTGGGTTATGATAACCAGACCATAGATATGCAGTTTATTATCATATTGTCCGTCTCTCCATCGGTCAACACTTTGGTTTCTGCATCTTAACTTTACCATGGATAATTGGATTTCATCCAGATTTTGTATTCAGTTTTTATATTAACAAGACCTCAAATGAGTTTGGTTGTCGGCATTCTTTGTGATCATTGAGCAAAGTTATTGCATATGATTTCACAGATAACATAAGTAATATAATATATACAAAACAGTGCTGGATCACTTACCTGAAATACCAGTAGAATTTCATAGGATTATGAATTAATTAGAGCACAGCTCAGGGAAGTTGGTAATTACATGTGTCTGTCTTTCTGTCCATACTATGGTTTCTGTATCATAACTCTAACAGGAATTATTAGATTTCAGTCAGTTTTTTTATGGAGCCTTATATTAAAAGGATATTTTATAAGTTTGATTATCAGCATTCTGCATCATTAGTTGGTGGATATATTGCTTGTTTTTTTAAGTTTCCTACTTTGGTTTCCACAGCAGAACTTTTAAGAAGGATCATTAGATTTTAATAAAATTTCATGTGTAGCTTACATCTCAAATGAGTTTGATTGTCAAGATTCTATGATACAAATTGTATTTATTGACTCTGTGGCACTATACATATTATATATCTATTTTGCCAATAGCAGTCAAAATTCAACATAAATTTTTGTGTCTAAATTTGTGAAAATGTTATGCTGGTTAGAATTCTTTTGTTGCAATTACAAGTTTAGTAAGAATAAATTTAATTTTTTTTGCCTTTTACAGTGCCAAAAACATCACACGAATGTATGTGTTTGGAGGATTTAGTGGAATAATGTTGAATGATATCCTGGAGTACAGGCCAGGTAACAGCTTAGACACAGTTGTAGACAACTAATTGACTGGTTGGATGGATAGATGGATGGGTGATGGATGGATGGATGGAAAGGGATGGGTGATGGATGAATCAGTTTAGCAGAGTTAAAGTGGAATGGATCAGGAAGAGTTGTTGCTAGTTTTTGTTGAGCCAGTGTTAGTGGGAAGTGAGATATAGCAGTCACTTTTGCAATGTCAGAATCAGCAGCATCAACAGTTAAGGTTTTGGTTCAAGGTTTTCATTGGCATTTATTTTCTAAACCCATGATAGATTCTCATCATGCTAGACATGCATTATTATGAAGCTAAGACAATTCATTCTACGTCATGCTTGCTTGCCTCTATGACTCTGGAGTCAAGATCACAGTCAAAGAAAATTTGTGTTCAGGTTTGGTAAAAAATATTCCTTTGATTATATTTCCTAAACACCTTGATGGATTCCTTCATACTTGGAATGAATCATTATAAAACTAATACAATTCATTCAGTGACATGCCAGCTTGCTCCTTTGATCTTGAGATCAAGATCAGACATATAAAAATTTCCATGAGTTTTTGGTTCAAGTTATTTCATTTGCTTATATTTCCTAAACCCCTTGATGAATTTCTTCATACTTTGAATGAATCATTATGAAGCTTAGACATTTCATTTGATGACGTGCATGCTTAACACTTTGACCATGGGGTCAAGGTCACAGTCATAGAAAATGTGCTTTCAGGTTTTGGTTAGCTTTTTCATTTGCTTATATTTCCAAAAATCCTTGATGGAATTTCTTCATACTTAGGATCAATCATGAAGCTCAGACAATTCATTCTGCAACACACGCTCTTACACCTTTGATCTTAGGGTCAAGGTCAAGGTCACATTCATAGAAAATTTGCATTAAGGTTTGGGCTAATTTCTTTTGATTCCCTTACATTTTCAAAACCCTTGATGGATTTGGTTCATTGGATGAATCATTATGAAGCTAAGACAAGTCATTCTGTGACATACTCGCTCTCTCCTATTGACCTTGGGGTCAAGGTCACACATTTTACAGCAGTGTATGATTGTGGGCTTGACATGCAGGTTGTGCCTTCTTGTTTTGAGTAAAACATTAAAATTCTGTTGTCTTTACTTTTTATATGCTGGCCATAAGGTAGAGCATATCATGTTATGATGTCTGTCTGTCCATCTGTTCATGTGAATGTATGTTTCCTATTTCATTTCTGCACAATAACTTCATTTCTCCAGTATCTACTTTTACTTTTGTAAGTATGCATTTGGGGCAAGTAAGAAACCAGTCGATTTCTGGCTGAAAAAGACAAAGGTCAAGATCTCAGGTAATCAAGGAAGGACAACTGTTTCCACACAAAAGCTTAACTTGTATACCAGTAACCTTGACTAAACTTTATAAATGTCTTACATTTGAGATAAGAAAGACACCTATTGATTTTGGGGTAAAAAGGTAAAAGTTCAGGGTTATAGTGACTCTGAAAAGTGAAATGGTTTCCATAAAACATCTTTTTTATCACCCAGTTAGACCAAACTTTGTGGATGGTTTGCATGTGAGACAAGAAAGACACCTATTCATTTTGGGTCAAACGGTCAAAGATCATGGTCATAGCAACAGAAAAGCAATTCTGTACTGTATGCCTTGACTAATCTTTGTAAATGGATTGTATTTGAGACAACTATTGATTTGGGTGTTGAAAGGTCAAATGTCAGGGTAAGAGGGACTCCAAGAAGGTAAATGATTTTCACAAAACAACTCAGGTCATATGAATGGCTTGCATTTAGGACGAGAAGGCACCTGTAGATTTTGGGCTTAAAGGTCATGGTCACTGAGACTGAAAGAAAATTGGTTTCTGCAAAATAGCTTGATTTCTTTGTGTGTTACGTTGACCAGATTATGTTGATGGATTGTATTTAAGACAAGGAAGACATCTATTGATTTTTAATTCAAAAGGTCAAGTATCTACCTAATGAAAGAGGATTTTGCATAAAAGAAGTATAATGTTTCTATTTACCACATGGTGGGCATATAATGTACTATTTATGGTACTTTTGTTTAAAAATGGTTTCCATTGGATGATTTTGCTTTTTGAAACCAGTGTAGAGACTGTGTTATTGATTTTTGTCTTTGAATGCACTAGTATGTATTTCCATGCATGTGTGATGTAATTTAACTCTACCTGCATTGATTAATAGTCTTAAAAGCTTAGAATATGAATAACAAACTTTGTTAGACTTGCAAACAAAAGTAGGTTTCTTAAACTATAATGAATGTGAAGTTTAATAGCAGTAATACAACACCTACTACCATTCCATTCCTTTCCTTTTCCAGGACTCATAGTCCCTTGTCCAAGCTACATAATTCCTTCCTCCTATTAGGATTGGAAGGTTCTAGAACAGAAAAGAACAATGTCCCAGTCTGTCTGCTGTATCACAGCCCACATACAGATTACTGTCCTCTTTTTCCTGGATGATGTATGCATTAGTCATATTCAAATTCGCTCATCGAAAATCGCCTTCATTCTCGGTTTTAATATGAATTTTGGCATTCCACCTTTTTGTTTTGATCATGTGTTAGTCTCCTCAGTCCTTGCTACATTTCAGTGTTCTCTTTGCCTTTTTTAAAATAAATTTTAGGTTTTTTTTTGCACTTTGCTTGGTAAGCGGTGCTCCAGTCAGTTGTATCCCCCTTCACTGTTCTGGTGCTTAAGTATCACCTACCCTTGTTTGCATCCAGATTTTGTTTTTTGCATAAATATTTCTCTTTCAGAGTTTAATGTTGCAAGATGTGGGAAAGCGAGGGCATAAAAAGATCCCTTGATACTCTAACACCACATGCTTTGCATGCACTGTGTGTGTACATAGGCCCAAGGATCCCTGACATTCGAACTGATGTCAGTGCCAGTGAGGGATTGATCCTTGGTTCCTCTCAAGGGAGGAAAAACACCAGAGAGTGAATCGTGCCTCCAGGTTAGGGAGGAGCAGCGCCCTCTCAAGGTTGGTGTCCCTATGAATGTGATGACCAAATTTTCACCTTCCTGAAAGGGATGAGCAGCAAGTTAGTTCTCATTTATCTGATTTAGTTCTAATTTATCAGATCACTGAACACTGGTCACCTGTCAATGGAGTTTCATTATTGGTCTGGGAAAGGGATTGGGTTGTTTTCCCCCCCCCCCCCCCCCCACTGTTATGCTGCAGAATAATTCTGATGGGGATAGGGAATCATCTGGTACACGCTTAACTATGGAAGGGGAACAGATCAGCATCCTCCCCCCCACTTTCCTATGTTCCCTTTTAACCATTATTTCTTGGTCAGGAACACATATAAGACCCTGTGACTCGGCAGTCTCCATCGCTCTTCAGGATGTGTATCTTCACATCCCCATCTTCTCTCCACACAGAAAATACCTCTGGTTTTGTCTTGACCAGGAGGTATTTCAGTTTTGAACTCTTCCATTCAGGCTTGCCTCTGCTCCCAGAGGTTTTATCAGGGTGATGGAGCACCCCACCTGCGGTCCAGAGGGATTCCCATCCTCCAGTATTTTTATGACTTGTTGATACACAATGTCCTCAGAGATACCCTTCTGAAGGACTTGTCCCTCTGTTGGTCCACAGTGACTCATCTTGGTCTTATTCCAAACCTAGAGCAGTCAGATCTCATTCCTTTCTCAGGATTATGTGGAGATGAATTTCCTGAACAGCTTCGGTAGAGTTTGAGTTCCTATAAACAGGATCGACAAGATCCAGTCCCTTATAACAGCTCTCGTGGCCAAGATCTCGTCGGCTTGTTTGTACTTCCCGCTCAGGGACCCTGAACCCCATGGCGGACTTGGTTCCTCTAGGAAGACTTTACTTGTGCCCTTTCCAGTTCCTGCTGCTAGCAGACTGGATACTGCATAAGGTTCCTTTATCTGCTCAGTTTTCACTGGGATCCAATTTTTAGGTGGTGGCTAAACCGGAACTGGTTTCTGACCGGAATCCCAATTCACCCTCCACCCCCGAAACCCCACTCCTTTCTGTACACCGATGCATCAGATTCAGGTTGGGGCACTCACCTGGAGCCAGAGGGTGTAATTCTTCAGGGATCTTAGGAAGAAGCAACCCTTTTTTCTAGTCATACAGGGGTATGTTGACCTCATAAGGAGTCGTTGCATGACGGTCTCCTCTGACAACACATCAGTAGTACCATACCTCAGGTGACAAGGAGGTACCCATGCTCCCTCTCTTTGCATGGAAGTCTGGAACCTCCTCTGTTGGGCAGCCTTAGAGGAGATCAATCTCTGAGTCCGCCATATTCCAGGCAAAAGGAATATCATGCTGGACATCTGTCCAGATAGGGCCATGTGGTCCTCATGGAATGGTCTCTGTACCAGTCGGTGGCTGAGTCACTTTACCATCTGGAAACCCTTGGTTGAATTTTTCGTGACAAGTCTGAACAACAAATTCCCCTTTTATGTCTCCCCAGTTCCAGATCAGATGTCCTGGCCAGTGGATGCCGTCAGTCTAAAGTTGGATTGTCTGTTCACATATGCCTTCTCACCTTTCAGAATGATTCAGCAGGTGCTCCACCAAGTCAAGATCTCCACTGCTTGGTTCATCCTGGTAACTTCTTTGTGGCCCCTATGGTCATAGTTCAGCGATCTACTCTACCTGTTGGTAGACGATCCCAGTAGATTACCACATGAGCGACCTGCTTTCGTAGCACAGAGGATCTCTACTCCACAGCAATCTACAGATTGCAGTAGGAAACACATTGATTCTAGCTGTCCCCCTTTGAGCATTGTTGCTGATTTTCTTCTCTTTCTTTTCGAGGAGAGAGAATGTTCAGTGTTCACCATTAAGGGCTATAGGACAGCCCTTTCAAACACTGTGAAGTTCTCTAGAGGTCCTACCATTGGATCAGACACTTATTTTTCTGATCTGGTTGAGATATTTTGAGCTTCAGACACCATTATCTCGCTCATTAATGCCTAGATGAAATCTCTCGTGTTCTTTGGGCATTGTCAAAAGACTGTAATAAAGCATTGAGGGATTCTTCCTTCGAGAACTGTACACTTAAAACTATTTACCTTCTCTCCTTGGTATCTGTGAAGAGAAGGAGTTAGCTTCATGCTCTGTCTGTGGAAAAGGGCGGTTTACAATTCAGTGGTAATTATGAGTCAGTTTCTCTTCTTTGCCACCCAGGGTTTCTGGCTAACAATCAACTACCATAAGTAGCTCCACTTCCTATTGAGAGCCCCAGTCTCAGTCACATCTGTGCTGGGGATGGCCAGGATAGCCTTCTTTTCCCAGTTAGGGCCCTAAGGTTTTATTTGGCTTCCTTCAAAGAGAGAAGAAAGAGTCGGCAGTGTCTCTTCCTACCTATTAAGGGTTCCTCAAATATTTCAGCATCCACCATTTCCAGGTGGATTGTTCTCAATGTCGGCTTTTATGAGAATGAAAGCCCATGAAGTTAGGACAATTGCTACTTCTTGGGACTATTTGAATAACTCATCTTTGGATGATATTATGGGAGCTGCTTTTGGCAGTCTCATACTACCTCATTTTACCTTCAGTCTTGGTGCACCAGAGCAAAGGCATTTTTTCCTTGGGCCTGATAGTAATGTCACAGCAAGTGGCTCAACTTTCTGCCAGCTTACAGTAGTGATCACTCCTACCATAAGGGTAAGTACCATACTTTCATACCAGATTTATTGAAGCCATCAGCCTTCCTCCAAACTGGTAATTCAGCAATGCAGTAGTAGTAGATAATGTATTACTACTATTAAATTGTAGTTGTTTTTTTTTGGGGGGGGGGAGGGGGGTAAACTAATTTTAATTATGCAATATTTACCTGCTAATATTGAAAAGTCAAAGAGGATAGTAATCCTATGTGGGCTATGATGCAAGTCAGACTTGGACATTGTTCTTTTCAGTTCTAGAATCTTCCAACCCTAAAGGGGGGTGGGGGGGAGGAATTATGTAGCTTGGACAAGGGACTGAAAGAAATGCAATAGTAGCAGGTAAGTTTTACATAATTAAAATTAGTAGATGAGCACAATGGTCTCATAATTTTTTATCAGTCTTTTTGTAATTGGGTCTAAAGGATAGGGTGTTGAGACCCAAAAATAAAAAGGCAAAGGTGGAGGGCAGTCAGGAAACCTATCACTTTCATGCATATTTCTACAGTAAATGTTACTTTTGGTAATGTATCTTTCACCCGCTTCATTCCAGGGAATTGCAGCAGTTACAGCAATGAAAGTGCATGTGTTGCAGCTTTCCCAGGCAGTGTGTGTGTATGGATATCTGGCAAGTGCATAAACAGGGATACAGGGGGTGTTACGTCTACCTGTGATCCACGTGCAGGTATTTTGTAGAAAAAAGCATTTAATGCAAAACCTAATTAGAAAATCAAGAGAACTCATGTGGTTTTAAATTCAGATATGAGTACCACAGGCTTTAAATTCCATGTTAGAAAATATTCCCTTTGTACATATATGTGAAGAAGAGCCCGAGTACTTCAGTTCATGGACATAACTGGTACTAACCAGTTTTTTTCTTATTTGACATATGGTCTTTGAATTTGAGGTTTTATGTAAGCACAAACTTCAAAGAAATTTGTGCCTTATAAATGAAAAAAAGTGAATCCACATCATTTCAAACATGGTGATATTCAGGCAGTTTTGATGGGAACATGCATGTGCTTAAAAAGAAATTATATTGAGGTACATTCATGAGAAGGCCAGCAGTACATCACTTAAAATGTTTAAGTTGAAGGTTTTCGTAACTTGTCTTTCAGACCAATGATTTCTCCATTAAATACATTATCCAATCACATTAACATTAGGATTACTCTCTGCTACCACTGAATCCAGCCCTCCTTGAAAGTTAAAAAATGCTTTATATATATATATATATATATATATATATATATATATATATATATATATATATATATATATATATATATATATATATATATATATATCTGAAGGGAAGTAGCTCTTACAGATTAACTCTCCTTGTTCTCGCTAGGTGGCCACCATTATTATGTATGTAACCAGTTTAAACTTTCACTTGCAACCATGAACAGTATCTCCAAGAGTCCATTGAATCTTCTATTTCATTTTTACCTTCTTTCATATATTTTCAGTGGTATAGTAAGTTAAAATGTTATACATTGTGGATACACATTTGCACCCATCCCAGTGAATTTATTTGTGTTTTTTCCATTTTTTTTTTTAATATGATTTTTGTCCAATTGATATTGATTGGTAATTCTCAGTTTTCTCCAGTATAATTGTATTGCACTGTTAATTTTTGGTTTATTACGCACTTCTTAGGTCATCTTGGTAATGAGAGTTCACCTATTTCAACATTTTTTTCAATTGTTGTATGCACTTGTGTGTTTGTTCTTCTCTTTTGCATTACAGAGATGTCAGTCAAGTGTAAGAAGTGTAGACACTTTAAAGTCATGGAGGATAACCATGAGACATTCTTGGCCTGCACTAAGTGCTCTTCTTCACACACATTTAGCGTGTTCATTATGGACAGAAGATGCCTGGTCCAATGTCGTTAAAAAGCAATTGAAGGGCCATGAAAAAGGGGCATGCACCGACTTGTCCAAGCATGAAATTCAAAGTATTCATTTGATTTTGGAATCTTTAATTATTTTTATGGGGATGTTGAGATGCCACCAGTACGTTCGACGAAGATACAGAAAATAGTGCCTACAGCAATGATGACTTTAGATCCAGTTGACGCCATCACAAGCAGTTCCAATCAAGTATTGGAATCTTGAATGATACACATTTTATAGCAAGCTCTATCATCGAGAATGTCGACTAGCAAGTTGAACAAAAACACAAATTTGCAGCCCACTGAGTATAAGTCCTATCCCCACCCATACATGGAATTGGAAACATTGAAGTTGGGCATTTGGGATTACCTTTTGACTTTGCTGGCCAGAATGGCCCGCAAGTCATAGTGATACGAACAATCAATGGCAGTCATGAATCTGTCATTTTGGATTGGTGAGCGGGCTGGCTGATCATGTCTTCCAACAGTTCTTACAGTGATGGCTCCGGATTTTGTTCATCCAGCCACCTCCACTTTTGACATCCCCCTTCATAATGTTGATTCTAAGCTATTCCGTGAAGGTGAACGTTTTACAAAAGGAGATAGAGCTTTTGATTGTAAAGCGGTCGGTGGAGTGAAAATCGAACTTCCAGGTTTCTATTCCAGACTCTTTCTGGTCATGAAAACCAACAGGAAATTGAAACTTGTCATAGACCTGAGCATGCTCAATCTGATCGTTAGTGCCCTGAAATTCAAGATGGAGATGCCAAGGTCTGTTCGTCTTTCTGTGCGATTCGATGAATATGCGATCAGACAGACTCAACCTGTCGGATGCGTATTCCCATGTACCTATTCACAAGCTACCATGCAAATATCTTCACTTTGCACACTGCGGGGTAGTGTACCAATTCTGTGCCCTTCCATTCGGCCTCAGTCTAAGCCCTTGGAACTGTACCATATCCCTCTAGAGGAGTTCCTCCTCGACAGTGAAGGCGGTGTACCTGGGCAATATACTGCAAAAACATCTTGGTAAGTTTGGTTTTGGTTCACAACATGAACAACCTTCTCTACCTTGTTCGTAGTTTAGGGTGGATAGTCGGTGTAGAGAAGTCTAATCTTGTCTCTTCTCAACATTTGTTCATCTAGGTAGGTAGTTTCTAACTCGTATCAACCTGGTTTGTCTTCCTCCCAAACACATTGACAGTCGTTCATGTGTCGGAGAAAACGTCTGTTTCATTGGGGGAGTTCCCTCAACTCCTCAGCCTGTTCTGCAGTGGCAGACCTGTTATACCCTGGCCACCTTTACATGCACCCTCTGCAGATGTCATTTCTGGCACAGTGGCACCAGATCTTGGGTGATTTAGATCACCATATTGTGATCTTGACCAATATCAGACACTTCCTGCTCCAGTGGCAAGTCAGGAAGTGGCTAGCGATGGGAATATCTTTAGAAGCCCCACAACTGGAAATCACACTGTTCAGTTTGTGAAGCTGGGAAGCACACTTACTACCGGACTTTGTGACAGTCAGTGGCAAGTGGACACTACACGAGAAGGCTCTTCACATAAGTCGCCTGTAAAGGAAGGACATTCTCAATGCCTGTCATGCTTGGGTAGAATGCATCAAAAAGAAGACAGTTCTAATATTGTTGGACAATTTGGTCATGGTGACCTACTTCTTCAAACAAGGGGATACTAAATCACCAGACCTTTGCATCATGGTATCGGAGTACCTTCATTGGTGTGCCCAATATCGCATAAATATACAAGTCTGACACATCCCAGGCAGGCTCAGTGTCTCTGGCCGACTTATTATTAAGGAGAGGCCAGCTGCTTCATACATAGTGGTCTCGTCATCCATCCAACTTTTGAGTCTGTGACTGATGCTAGACCTATTTGCAATGAAGTGGAGCAACAAAATGCCCACCTTTATCTCTCCATTCCAGGATCTAGTGACATGAGCCATCGATGCACTTTCAATCAGCTGGGAGGGAATATGGGTTTATGCCTTCCCTCCAGCAGTTCTAATACCAGTGCTAATACAGTTCTGATTGTCCCTCATTGATTGGACAAATTCTAGATCAACAATCTGCTTGATTTAGAAAAATTTTAGCAAACTCCACACTGTTTCCATCTGTGTCTGCAGAAACTCCTTCATGTTTTTCTCTTGTTAGGGATGTCCTGCATGAAAAGGAGTTTGGAGCTTCAATCATGAAGAGGATCACAACAACTAGATGGTCCTCCACTTTGAAGGCATATGAGTGGAAGTTGTGGATTTTCAATGACTGGTGTCATGCTAATGAGGTCACACCACTCTCAGCCTCCATTCCCCAACTGGCTAACTTATTTCTGTTTCTCTTTGAGGACAAGAAGCTAGCCCCTATCACAACTGAGTGATACTGTTCCATGATCTCATGTTCAGAGATTAAGGAAGAGACTATATTGGCAACAAGGACCTTTCTAACTTGCTGTCCAATTTCGACATATCTAGATCACGCTCACTAGATATGTCCAAAATGAAACCTTTCCCATGTCTTGATGTGGCTCAACTCATCTAAAGTTTGAGCCCCTGTCTACCACCTGTCTGAAGTAGTTATCATACAAGACTTGCTTCCTGATAACACTAGCTTCAGCTTGCAGGGCGAGTGAGTTACATGCACTGTCTGGGGATCTGAACTACATGCAGTTCTGTTCCAATGGCTCAGTCGTTCTAATGATGCAACCTGGTTTCATTTCAAAGAACAGGTTACTGTCACCAGGCAACCAAAAGATAACTATTCACTCTCTCTCCTCAATTATTCCATCGAGAGAGGCAAAGTTGTAGGATCCAGTATGTGCCCTCAGATGCCATCAGAGACCGCAATGGCCATAAAAGGTTATTCCAACTGGTTAAGGCAGGAAAACAAAACATAACTACACCAATGCTTGCCGCTTAGCAAAAGGGAGTTATTAAATCAGTGTACTCTAAACTCTCACAGGATCAGGTATGACTCACAAAGATTTCGACTCATGAAATAAGAGTGATTTCCACGAACCTGACCCTTGAACATAATATCTCAATTCGATATATAGTGGAGTCATTTGGCTGGCATGCCCAGTCTACTTTCACCAGCTTCTATTTACATGACATGGCCTTGCAGACGAGAGAGCTGAATCTCATCAGGCCACTGGCAGCTGCCCAGACAGTTAGCACACCCCATTCATGAAGTACAACCTCAGCCTCAGGCATGACCTTGCAACTTTCGCTGGATTCACCTAGGAAACTTTTGAATATAAGACAATAACCAGGTGCAGGATCCACAGGGATCTACCTCACATGTGTATAAACATAGTCTTCAGTTGTGCTCAACTAACATTAGGAGAAGTTCATCCTTTCAGTAGACCAGTCTTCGTGCTCCTACAGGGAAACGCAGGTAGAGGTTGGATGCTCAAGCATTTCCTCCTCCTCCTCTTACCTATTCTCTGAATATTAATGTTATCGGGTAATATATTTTACAGAGCAAGTAAATTTTGTTGTAAATTGTGTTTCTCCAAAAATGCATTCCCCCATCACATTTAACGTTAAGAAAATAAGCTTGCTACCTCCTGAATCCAGACCTCCCAAAAAGATGAAAATAGTCTTTTCTGTCTATATCATATAGATGAAGTGCAGTAACTCCTGCTGCCAGGTGTCACTAGTTTTAAGCTTTCGCTACAGTATAGGCAGTATCATACTGTAGACCTCCTGAAAACCATGTGTTATCTCCTTGGTTTGCAACCATCCATCCCTGAATTTGGGGTTTTATTGTGCGTAAAAGATTCTGCTACAGGTGGTATACATTAGTTTTTGATTTTGACCATTTTTATGTAAATTTGTCACATTCGTGGACTTCATTTATTCTGACTATATGCTCCAACATGCTATCGTGGATAAGAGCTGTGGTTTATGTTTTTGTGCTCACTGTGTTTTTTTCTCACACAGTTATTCATGGGTGCTGATTTTGTGAATAATAAACACATTGAGTTGTTAATTTATTAATTTTCTTTCTTGTTATTTTAGTTAAACAATGACGATGAAATGTCCCAAGTGTAAAAGATTTAAGGCCAACCAAGGATGCCTCATCTGTACAAAATGCACATCATCTGAGAGCTGCAATGTATGAGTGACTTGGTCAGAGGATATTTGGTCAACTGTCCTGTGGAAGAACATGAAAAATGGGGGACAAAGGGGCAAATCTCACACAGATCAGTCGGATATTTTGAGTATACACCCCAAGATGGAATCAGTTGCTAGTTTAGTTGGGGGCATTGTTGAGGTCTGCCCCCCACCAAAAATCTGCCACCATTACATCAACAGAAATGGAGAAGCAAGGTGCTGCAGTTTTGCTGCCTTCTACCCCATTGTTAGAGCTATGGAGACAACAACACAGTTATTAAATTTGGAGCAGTTTATGCCTGTATGTCCATCGCAAACCTCATTAGATGATTTTAAATGTATGGGAGAGTGTCCCTCCATTTTTAGGCAGCCCAATGGGCATAAGTCCCTCGCATGTCCAAGCATGGCCTTCGGTCCTGTAAGTCCAGGCGTATGGAGTTTTTCCAGATCTTAATGATCCATAATATCATACTGAAAACCATATGATGCTGTCCCAGCTGCCGACCTGTCAGTCCAGCCATCTGGTCATCCATACCTCATGTCCATTGACCATAAATTGGTCACATCCGCAACCTGTATCGCATTTAGGTCTATGGGTCCGTTGAATGCAGGACCCATACTATTGATAGACCTGTCCATTTTACTATGCCTGTGGCATGGCCAGTACCAGATCTATCCGTACCACTGTCAGCATGGTTGACACCTGTACCAACAATTACACTGACATGCCAGCTATCCGTTCTGGTACAACAAATTCGTCCAACAGATCCAGCCAGTCATTTGTTCACAACATACCCATTTGGGCAGTACCATGACACTTTCAGGGAGAACGGAAGTGCCTCTTCCGGTGCTGCAAGGCATGTTCTGTATGAACATTGAAGCTGAGCTGGACCAGGATTACCCACACTGAGTGTGAGAATAAGCCTGAAGATCTAACATGCTCAGATCTGACTATGGAGAAGACTGAGTTCAGCTTTAAAGCTGCTGTAGAATAAATTTACCGGGTGTTGCATACTTCGGAATACTCATAATCCCCTACTGCCATGCAGGCCCAAACGGTCAAGGCATTGGTAGAGCTAGATGATGAGGAAGAGTGTCCTATTTTCTGTCTTCTTTCCACAGTCGTCCACAATTTTAAAATGCAGACTGTTTGTCTAGCAAAATCGATGAGATGATTCAGGAAATCTAAGGCTTTTTTTTCAGAAAGTCAAGTACCAGAGACTTTTTCATCTTGATGGTACAAGACACACTTGGATGCCTTTCAGACTGAGCTCCCAGCCTTAGATAAGAATTTAGCGGCTGTCAACATGACTGCTTCTATTTTCTTTAAAGTTGATAGAAATATGTTTCACGCTACATCAAAGCTGGTATGTACTATTGTAGCCACATCTTCGATGTTGGACTTGGCCTCATGAGCAATTTTTCGGCTTGCCAAAAAATCAGGGTAATGACCATGCCTGGGAGACGACAGCTAGAATTGTGAAATTCATCAACAGAGCAGCACACCATTCCATGGTGAATGCTTTGACTGCCTCTGCTAACTTGGAATTAAGCCACATCATGCCCTGACAGTGCGGAGGACACCTTTTGAATCACCATTACTGTTTGGAGGCAAAATCGAGGAATTGAGGAGACAGGCACCTCGAAAACTTCCCTTCCAATTTGCCTCAACAGTCCTATAAACACGATCAATCTCAACCTCAATGGAGAGATGATTGGAGACAAGGAGAGAAGGGATAGTTTACTGCCCAATCACAGACCCAGAAATTACTGCCTAACCACAGAACCATTCTCGATTCCAATCAAATGTCAGAAGGCAGTAACCCACTCAGTTTAGGTGGCAGCCTTATAGAGGGGGCAAGAAACAGGGTTTCTTATTCCCCAAGCCTGACTCTTGCCATTGACTCCACCACACTCACAAACAGGCTACTGGTGGGTGCCAGACTTATGCATTTCAATCACGATTGGATCGCTAAATTACTGCAAAACAAGTGGGCAATCCAAGTTGTTTCGGAGGAGCTTTGGATTTCATTTATCAAACCCCCTCTTCTTTTGTCCATGGATGAATCATCAGGCTCGAAGAAGGACACAATTATGCAGCAGGAAATCTGGTCATTAATCAACAAGTGGGTGGTGGAGATTGTTCGGAAACGATTATCTCCAGGGTTTTAATCCAGGCTTTTTGTTGTGCAGAAAGGCCAACAGCAAGCTCAGGCTGATCATCGTCCTTAGCCTTGTCAACAAATACCTAGTTTTGCCAAAATTTAAGATGGAGACAGCATGATTGATCTGACTTTTCATCCCAAGGGATGAATTTGACATCAGTCTTAATCTGACCAATGCATACATCCATGTCCCTATCCACCAGGTGTTGCAGAGATTGCTTCGATTTGCATATCATGGGAATATTTACCAGTTTCAAGCTCTTTCATTGGTCTAAACATCAGCCCTTGGGCATTTACAAAGATTAAGAACTGCATCATCACCCTGTTCCAGTTGACTTCATCCAAAATAACATTGGCATATTTGGGTGATATCCTTCAGAAATATATGGTAAGTTCTTGTCAAGTGCAGGAATGATATCCTGTCCCTTTTGAGTCATCTAGGTTTCCTTATGAACTGGGAAAATTCAGACTTCCATCCATCCCAGTGTTTTGTCCAATAGGAACATCCTCAGCCTTTTCTGTCAAATCGAGAAAGACCTATTTCATGACCTGACGGAAATGGCCAATCGATGTTTGATGCTGAGGCTAGCATGGTGGGACAATGCATTAAATAGCAAAGCCAGTTAAAACTCGGACAATTTTTCATCATTTTATCAGTAATGCTTCTAATAACAGTCAGAGTGCAGATTTTTCTGTCAATAGGCACAGTGACAGTGAATGAACAAATCCCTAGTATCAGATGATGCTAAAGATGGCAGCACTGAAACTGAGGTGTCCTTCCAACATCAAGGGAAAAAAATCTTTAAATTCGAAAAAATCGACCATGACTGGAAACGAATGAAATAAATGAGATGCTTTGCAATTGGTGTGTAAAAACTGGCAAAGAAATTTCCTTCACACTTGGAATTGCTAATTTCAGGACATCAACCCCTGACAGACACGTTGAATTCAGCTCACAAACGGTCGATTCAGGATTTTAAATGAAGTGAAAATCTTAAAGCTACATGCATGACATTTATCAAGTGACACACAGTAAATATGTGACACTGTGATTTTATTTGCAGCGCATGGTTTGATTCTTTAATGGTCTGCGTAGAGAACATACTGTTCTTAGAAAACAAGATTTTGGTTTCAGTTTTAAGTGTTATACTGCAATATATAGAACACATGATATGTATTTAGTATTGTACGATAATAGAGAGAACACATGATACACATTAAGTGTTATACTGTAATATACAGAACACATAATATGCATTTACTGTTATATTGTAATATACAGAACACATATGTATTTAATGTTACATTGTAATATTCAGAACACATATGCATTTAATATACTTATTATACTTGCTATTGCTCTGTTTGAATGTTATTTTTTTTTTTATATCAGCAAGGTAGGCCCCCCTTGTCTTTACATTGGCCCCCCTTTTTCAGATTCAGTGGAGGCAAGTGCCCACATTTACCAAATCCTTGATGCAACCCTGCCTCCTCAAACAGGGGGGACCAAATCACCTGACCTGTGTTTTCTGATTTGGCAGTTTCTGCGTTGATGCTTCCAACTCAGTATCATTGTATGAATCAGGCACATTTCTGGCAGATTCAATGTCCTGGCCGACTTTCCGTCTCGAAAGGGTTTGATCTTCAAATCCATCAATCAGTCTTTGATAAGATTTGCTCACTTTAGGGGCGTTCGATGATCGATCTTTTTGCGATAAGGTGGAATCACAAACTGCCCACCTTTGTCTCTCCAGTTCCAGAACCAGAATCTTGGGCCATGGACACACTTTCAATCAGTTGGGAGGGGTTCTAGGCCATTGCCTACCCACCCATGGTTTTAGTACTGAAAATAATACAGAACTTGAGGTTTCAGAACTGCAAAATGATTCTGATTGCCCCTCTGAGATGGGACAAGTCCTGGGTCAATGATCTGTGTGCTTTGGCAGTAGATTGGCCCAGGAAGATTCTGGTCAAGCTGAATCTTCTCAAACAATTGTGATCACAGGTATTCCATCCCTGTCCAGGCTGACTTCTCCTTCATGCCTGTCTCTTGTCAGGGGAGCCTTGCAAAGGAAAGAATTTAAACCTTTGATTGTGGAGAGAATCTCACAATAAATAAGGCCCTCCACTTTGAAGACTTATGAGGGAAAGTGGCATGTTTTCATGGACTGGTGTAGTCAACAACATCATTCCTTTGAGTTTCAATTCCCCAACTGGCCGACTTTATTCTCAGGCTGTACGAGGAGAAAAGCTGGCCCCAATTACCATCAAAGGCTACCACTCCCATGATATCCGACACTTTCCAGTATCATGGCAGAGGGGATATCAGTCATGCTAAAGATCTATCAGACCTATTAGCCAATTTTGACCTTAAATCAACCAAAATCTCTTGCTCTGTTTCCAAAATGGAATCTGTCATAGGTTTTAACATGGCTCAATTCAGATAAATTCAAACCATTAGCCAGAACCTCACTGAAGCTGCAATCATGCAAAACATGTTTCCTAATAGCTTTAGTTTTGGCATGCAGGGTGAGCAAGTTACATGCCCTTTTAGTGAACGCAAACTATCTTCAGTTCAGAATGGATTGTTCTGTGATCCTAATGACACAATCAGGCTTTGTAACTGAGAATAGGCTGACATCAGCAAGCAACCAGAGAAGTGTCATACACTTTCTCTTTTCGATAGATATGTCAAGAGAAGCGACCATGCAAGATCCTGTCTTCACCCTCAGGCATTACTTGAACACTGAGACAAATCGTAGAGCAAGAAAACGACTCTCTTGGTGAATGTCAGGAAAGAGGATATCACCCCTCAAGCCATATCATTGTGGCTGAAATGATACTGTCAAAACAGATAAGAGTCGCCTCATGAAGATTTCAGCTCGTGAAATTAGAGCGATCACTGCAAGACTCGCTTTTGAACATAATGTTTTGATCTGAGACATAATAGAAGCTGTTGGCTGGCATGCATAGACAACCTTCTCAAGTTTTATTTCAATGATTTGGCTTCGCTGAGACAAGATCTGAATTTGGTGGGTCTGGTGGCTGGTGTCGAGATGACCACCAGACCCAATTGACATCAGCACAGCCTCACAGGTACAGTTAATGCTTTTGCTAGATTTGCCCAAAAATAGTTTCTCAGTAAGAAGAGTTCAGTAATCTTCTTAACCAGATGTAATTGTCACAAATCATGTGACTGTTGGCTGTGATTCTTTCAAGTTAGGAGAGCAGGTTATCTTTCATATAGAGAATCCAGCCTTTCTTCTCTTCGACAGATGCCGGGGGTATAGGTAGGAAGCTCAGCATTCCCTCCTCCTATTACATATTCTCTAACATTAATGTGATCGGGGAATGTATATGAAGGAGAAAGCAAATTTGTCAGTAAATTATGTATCTCCAAGAATACTTTCCTTTGAAACCCTCCCAACCTCCCCACCATTGCAGCATTTTTTGTTGAGACTTCGCTCAGCTTAAAACTAGCAACACCTGGCAGCGGTAAGGGAAGATAATGAGCAGGAGTTTCTGCCCTTCATTTATGATATAGACGGAAAAGACAATTTTTTTCATTTTGGGAGGACTGGATTCGGGAGGTAGCAAGCTTTTTTTCCTAATTTTAATGTGATTGGGTATCATAAGTATTCTTGGAGAAGATAACTTACTGAAAAATTGGCTTTTTCCAAAAATACTTACCCAATTACATTACTAAAATCCCACCCAGCCATCCCCACACTGCCAGCATCTTGTTAAAGGTGTCACTGAAGCTTAAACTGGTTACATCTCAGGTATCAATGGTTACCTAGGGGGGAGCAAGGGAAGTTAACCTGTAAGAGTTACATCCCTTTGTCTATATGATATATAGACAGAAAGACAGGGAGGGCTGAATTTGAAGGTAGCAGAGAGTAATCCTAATGTTAGTGTTATCTGGTAAGTATTTTCAGAGAAACATAATTTGCTAAAAAATTGACTTTCTCCAGAATTAATCCTTGGAAAATATATTCCACTACCCTCATGAATCCAGCCTTCATGGAAAGACTAAAATTTTGTATTTTCTCCTTTGAATACATTCCCTGATAACATTAATGTTTGGAAAATTAGCTCATCTACCTATTGAATTCAACCCTTTCGAAAAGAAGAAAAAATGCATTTTTTCTGTCTGTATATTTCATGACAAAGGGAAGAAACTTGTACCCATTACCTCCCCTTACCACCACTAGGTAGCTACCCATAAACTGAATGTTTACCATTTTTAAGCTTTTGCTAGGTACTATCATCATAGTACCACAAGGTCTCCCAAAATCCTTGAATGTCTTCGTGATTTCAACCCATCCATCCGAAAAGTCGGTATAGTATTGCGTATTTATTTGCTACATGTTGCAACTATTATTTGTGTTATAGCAGGTTTCCTTGAAACAGCAGATACATATCCATGGAATACTGACACTAGATTGTTGCCATTTACAGACTTGCCAACCCTTACGGTTTGACCGTAAGTCTTACTGAAATGAACCTTAAATTACATTCTTACCTAATAAAAGAAAAAATATGAAAATACGATTGTTGTGTTCAAATCTTGATATTTTCTTGTCCAGGTTTGGTTTGGATCTGGATTTTCATATTAGATCCAATGGAGTTGATCAGGGAACCAGAATAATTTGACAGGAGTACCTCAGATGCTTTAATCTGCTTGTGTTTTTCATGCAGAATGCCTGCATAATCAATCTGTTACTTGTAACATTTTGAAATGTTGTCTAACAAGGAAAACACTTCGAAGGCAAAAAAAAAAGACAATCAGCCGCTTATAAAGTTCATACAATCTGCACAGAAGTATAAAAGGAATATTCATATTCTTGGAAAAAAATCAGGAAAGGCAACATTTACATTTATTGGACAAAAAGCTTTGATTTGGGTATGTCTCATGGCAGGAGAGGTGATTGCCATCACCAAGGTAAATTAAAATAAACCCCAAAGATTGCATTAAGTTGAGAGATCTAGCAAGAAGCCATTGAGCTCCATGGGGTTTGGAATTGCAGTTTCTGAAACTGTACTGGAGGTCATTAAAGTCTAAGTGTACTTTACAAACTTCTTTAGTTGAACATATTGTTTGCCTTCACTGCATCAGATTCATCATAGCAAGCCACACCCGATAATCTGATATGCTCCTTTATCACCCATGACTGCCTGTGTGGAGATTTCCTTGTTTCTCATGAATATGCATAAACATGCTTAACCATTCACTGTGAACACAAGTAAATTTGTCTTGCCATTGTGACTCGACATGACCTTTCACACTGTTTGAATGAGCCAATCAGAGTTTCTCTTTTGAGCACAGTCACTTATTAATCGATAAAACGGGCACTTTCATTGATGTGTACAAGATTGTTACATTGTGTTGTTGATTACGTATTTTTGTCTCTGCGTGCTCACGAAAAACGAGTAAACCTCAGCACAGGCAGCCATGGGTGATAAAGGAGTAAAGTGGATTATCGACCTTGGCTTGCGATGATGCATAAGATCATACTTTTTAAATGCATGTTTTCCAAGTCGACAATAGTAGTACATGATATTTCATTACACCTTACTGAACATTGTTCTAACTTACGAAAGAATATCAACTGCATTACTGAGAAGGTGTTAGGGTTGGCAGGTCTGCTTTAGAATCTACTCAAGTGAAGTTGGCAAGATTGTATTAAAACTAAATAATCGATGAAAGTGCTAATTGCTTAAATGCTAAATGTAAGTTAAGTCAGTGCTTGATTTATATGTTTGATCTAGCAATCAAGCACTTACATGATTACTATGAGCTATTAATATTAATGAAGGTTGCAGGTTTTATTAGGCTTGTGGCAAATCAAATCATCAAGATTTTCATATGCTCTTATTGAAGGGGGGTATTCATTACTTTTGTCAGAATCCTAGAGAAAGCACTGCAGCCTAGCATAGCATATGGTGCTAAGATATATACAAATGTGAAGCTATGCACTGTTAAAGTCATGGGTTTGAGCATGCCTTAGAATGTTCTCTCCAAGTATGTATAATAGGATGTTTGAAATAGAAGAACAAGAAAACATCAGAAACTTTTTTATGACCAGGAGAGCTTATTGGCTGGCCTGCTATCCATCCCCCGTCCATCCATTTACACAAGTTTGTTATCACTACTCCTCCTAAACTACTTGGAGGATTGCCATGAAACTTTACACACACATTCATCCCAAGGTTTAGCTGGTCCTAAATGAAAATGGTGCTGTGCAGACATCCAGTATAGCTGCCAGAGCAGCCATCTTGAAAATCTTGTTATGGCTACTTCTGACCGGATGGCCATATCAACATGGGGTTTTCACTAAAAACTTTTTATGAGGTCAGGTTGGTCCTAAATGAAAGTGGTGCCAATCTGATGTCCAATATGGCCATCATGGCAACCATCTTGAAAATCTTGTTATGGTTACTCCTCCTTAACAGAAAGTCATATCAACATGATGTTTTCACCAGAAGACTTCTTATGCTATCTAGCTGGTCCTAAATGGAAATGGTTCTGCTTAGGCATCCAGTATGTCTGCCACAGCAGCCATCTTGAAAATCTTTTCACTACTCTTCCTGAGTGGTTGTTAATATTAGCATGGGGTTTTCACTATAGACTACTTTTGATATCTAGTTGGTCCTACGTAAAAATGGTACCAGTCTAACATCCAATAAGGCCACAACAGCAGCTGTCTTGAAAATCTTGTTATTGCTACTCCTTCTGAACATTAAGTCATATCAGCATGGGGTTTTCGCCAAAATACTTCTTATGGTATCTAGTTTGTCTTAAATAAACATTCTGCCGATCTGATATCCAGTAAGGCCATCTTGAAAATCTTATTGATACTCATCCCAGATGGAAAGTCGTATCAGCATTGGGTTCTCACTAAGACTTCTCATGATGTCTAGTTGGTACTAAATGGTGCCGAACTGACATCCAGTATGGTCACCATGGCAGCCATCTTGAAAATCTTAATGCTTCTAAATGGAAAGATACATCACCATGGAGTTTTCACTAGAAGACTAATTATGATGTCTAGTTGGTCCTGAATGAAAATGATGCCGATCTTACCTCAATTATGGCTGCCATAATGAACATATTGAAGATCATATCAACATGGAGTTTTCACCAAAAGTTTTCTAATGGTGTCAAGTTTGTCCTAAATGAAAATGGTACTGATCTAACATCCAAAATGGCTGCCATAGTGGCTAAATTGAAAATCTTATCACTCAGGAATATCAGAGATGGTTTCAATACTCAGCACTTAAAAAGTAGAAACGGACTTATCTTGAATTCCTGGAAATTCTTTATGGCCAGTTGAGCATCAGCCCATTTGAAGAACTCGTTTAAAAGATAGGAACTCCACTACAAAATGCCAAAATATGTGTAATTCACTGGAGTGACCCAGTTTAACATCAAACTCAATACACCCTTTATCAAAGCACCACTTTGAAAGTTGTCAGTTTTTATTAAATCTTGGAGATTTGGCTTAGTGCAAAGTTCTAGACTAGTTTCTCACCTTATTACAATGGTGCTGTTTCAGATGCCAAAGAAATCTGCCCAACACTAAAGGATTGTCCGTCCTGTCTATCCTCCAGATTTGAATGCAAATGGTGCTCCAACAACTGTTCTGACTTTTGTCCTGACAGCGCCAAGGTAGGTTTTTAAATTTTTTTGAGGTTTTTGTTTTAAGGGCTGTTCCAGAAATAAAAAAAGGAGGGGGGGGGGGGGCGGTGTTAGAAGGCACTTTTGAATGAGTCCATGACATATCACATTCTATTTCATTTGGTCAACACATAACACTTACAGTAGTCTGGATTATCTGTACCCTCACCCACACCGCCCCATATATAATCAAAAACAAATGCCTTCTGCTACCCCTCCACTTCCTTTTTTTGCTGCAGTAGTTACTAAAGGCTTGCTGTGTATCAGATTCAAGAAATACAGATTAATTAGCTTGATTGATATTTACATTCAAGGATGCTCTAAGAAAGAAGTAATTATAGGTCACTTTTATCCATATTGTGTTCTCATGTTTAAGATATAGTTACAGCAAGAAAACTGTTTGTAAAACTCTTACCATACACTTTATTGATACCTCTGTTTAAATGAATGAATGTTTTTAGATTTATTATATTTATTTGTAGAAAGAGGAATATGTACACAGTGAGAATATCTTTTACATGTTTTATAATTGAATTGTATCGGCTGTGAGAGATTGAGTGTTACATTTCATGATATGATGATTATGATGATGCTTTTATTTTTATTTTTCTTGATCATTTATTTATGATAAGCATTTTACAGTTTTACTTTTATGTACACAGATAACTGTTACCTGTAACTGAATGTACTGTATATACATGCTTGTAAGTCGGGTCCAACTGCAAACATAGATCCTGATCTTCTGTTGCATAATGCGCCAGCTGATTAGGGTCTATGTTGTTTGTTCTACTGATTTGTCCTAACAAACTGCAAAGACTCAGGTCTGCTGGTGCTTTATGCAATAGCAGATCTGGATCTGTGTATTTTGCAGTTTGATTGGACTTACAAGCGAGTATATATGGCAAGTGAAAATTGGAGAACTTTTTTGTTTAACTGAAAGTTTTTCTCCTTGTGCTTTTCATGCTGGTCTGCATGGCTATAACGTGTTGTCTATTGCATACAGTATCCATTCATATACTTTGACTTGTTCTTTTAGCTCACCTGGCCGTAAAGCCACCTGAGCTTATGGTAAGGTCCTGTGTCTGTCCTGTGTCTGTCAGTAGTTGTTTGTTACATCTGAAGACCAGATTTAAGATTAGACTTTGATCAAACTTTAAATATGGGCTCATATCATCGAGATTGCAGGTGAGTTTGATATTGAGTAAGATCCAGGAATATTAATAATATGTTGTGCATCAGATTGGCTGAGCTAGTTACCACTGTGGAGGCCATATTTCTGATGTGATTTTGATTCAAACTTGGAATATGGGTTAATCTCATCAAGATCTCGAATGAGTTTGGTAATTAGATCCATGCATATTAAAGGGGTGATCTTGCATCTGATTGGCTGAGCTTGTGCTCGCCATGGAGGCCATACTTCTGAATTGATTTTGATCAAAGTTGGATTGGACCTCAGCCAAGCTCCATAATGAGCAAGAACTATGCATATTACTGAGGTGATCTTGCTGAACTGTTGTTTCTAATCCAATATTGATTAAACTTTGTAAATAGGATTATATTATCAAGATATCTAATAATTTTATTATGAGTGAGATTTGCATCTTAATGAGGTGATCTAGCATCTGATAGAATGAACTTGTTACTAGATACTATATTTTCAATAGGATTTTTATTAAAATTGGTAAATAGGCTTATATCAAAATCTTAGACGTTTATGATTATGAGGGAAATCCATGGATATAAATTAGGTAATCTTGCATCTGATTGGCTGAGCTTATCAATGCTTTAATAGCTATTTTTATGCTACACACCTTGGTTAAGTTTTTGTGTTTAGGTCATTTCATGCACTAGGTTGAAGCATCTATGTTCCATGAACACATTTCTAGTTGATCAGATTTTTATCAAACTAGTTAAATAGTCTTATATCATCAAGATGTTGGATGAGTTTGATCATGTGCAAGATCTGCACATATTTATGAGGTAATTTTGTATCTGATTGGTTGAGCTTGGTACCATTCTGGAAACAACAAAAAAAAATAATTGGATTTTGCTAGAACCTGGCAGTTAATGGTCTTAGGTTCTGTAATAAGTGGTATCTGTGCATACTAATGGGGGAATGTTGCTTCTAATTGACAGACCTTGTTACCTCTCTAGAGACTATATATTTCATCCAGTTTCAAGAAAACTCCGTAAAAAGATTAATATTGTCAAGATTTTTGATGAGTTTGATTTTTAGCAAGATTTTTGAATGTTTATTATGCTTTTATATTCGGAAAGAATTTTTATCAGACTAGTAAAATAGGTAAATTTGACATTCTATAAGGGTTGGAAGATAGTTCACAGTGGGTTGTGTTCTTACAATACTACATAAACATGATTAGTGGTCAGCTGTTAACTACTGTAAGCCAGCTGAGCGTGTTATCAGGCTTACTTGGGCCTATTTTTTCGTAACTAGTTTTGCTATACTTCTAAAGCTTTTATTTTTTTTTTGACTTTATTGCAATTTAACCTGTTCAGGTCAAGTATGGTATTGGCAAATCCAAATTATTATTGCCAAAAATAATAATCTATCATTTTTTTTCTTTTGACTCTTTCTAGTCACATTCACTTCCCAAAAAATGAATATTCCAATTAATGCAACTTGTACGAAATCTTTGCCTCTGTATGTAGGTTGCATTAAACTGTTTAAGCAGGTTGGTTCAAGGCTTATGTAGCTTGATCAATTATATCTCACATTCGGATATAAAAAAAAAGTTAAACTCGTGGAAAACAGAAAAATGGGTTCTTTTGTTTGTTGCCAAGACATTTATTTGGAATCTTAGATAATATATAGCATTTCCTGGAAGCAGTGGCAGTTTTAACTTAAAAGATTTTTTTTCTCATCTGTCCTTTATCCATTTTTCAACAGTTGCTTGTTACCACTCTGGAGATCATATTTCTGGTCAGATTTTGATCAGACTTGGAATATGGGTTCATAACATCAAGATTTTGCATGAGTTTGATAGGTGTTCTTACGTCTGATTGGTTGCTATTTTCAGCTTCTTCTCAAAAACTACTAGGTTAATTTCAATCAAACTTGGCAGAAATATTCTTCAGGATATGCACTACCAAAATTATGTCTTGGGTTGCACACTTTGGAATGGTGTGGCTTTCTCAGCAGCCAGGTGAAGGACCTATTTTAAACTAATCCTGTAGATTGACTGAGCAAAATTCGATTTAAGTTGGTATAAATGCTTATTAGGACAAGATCTATCAGAATTATGTCTTGGATGACTCTCCTAGCAATTATGTGACTTCCACACCAACTGTATGAAAAACCTATTTTCAGCTTCTCTAGAACAGCACAGCCAATTTTATTCAAATTTAGTAGAAATGTTTCTTAGGACATGCTGTATCAAATTATGTTCATGGTTGCTCCCCTAGCAACAGTATTGCCTGCTTAACAACCAGGCAAAAAAACTATTTCTTGACTTCTCAAGAAGAGCTGAGTCAGTTTTGATTCTGATAAATCTTGGAGTGTTTCTTAGGACATGCTTTGTCCAAGATGGCACTCCTAGCAATGGTGTCACTTCTATATCAGACCGGAGCCAAAGTAGCTGAGTTGGTAGAGGATCAGAATCGTAATCCAAGGGTTGCAGGTTCAATACATGGCCAGGTCAGCCTGGGTCAGCAACCTTAGTATGCCTTTGGGAAAGGCAGTAAGCTCCCATTTGTTGGCATGATATGGCCAATATTGTGTTGAAAGTGCCATTGAAAAATCAACCATATGGAAAATTTACTGTCAACTTCTTCCTTAATCGAACTTCGTATGACTGTTTATTATGACTTGTTTTTTCAGAGTTGTGTCCAAGGTGGCTACTCTAACGATGGTGTGGCTTCCATAACTATCTGGTGGAAAGCCTACAAATGATACTTATCTTCCATAAAATATGGTAGATTGTTACTAATGTTTAAAAGAAAACTATCAACAAATGACTGTCTCTCAAAACTGCCTTGCCATATCAGATCAGATGTGATAGATAGAGTCCTAACATGAATACCTTTCACATTCATGCAAAGAAAGCAAATGCACTGACTAGTCCAGATGAAGTTACTCAAAGTAGAAACACAGTTAAACAACATGTCAAATACCAATGTCAGATACCATGTCACCAATTTCTACAAAATAACTTAAAATTATTCAACCCCCATGCACCTTCCATATTATTAGTACATTTGCCTTTTAGACTAAAATGTGCCAGGTGAACGATATATGGCCCACTTGGGCTTCCTGTTCTTGCATGCATTTGATTTCTAGTGTGTTTAGTGTTATACATGTGTCCTGATTTGTGTTTTGGTGTATGTTGTACTGATTTGTGTTTTGGTGTATGTTGTATTCCAGGAAAGGACAATAACAGATTTACTGCACTGTCCAGAATCCAATGATTCTCTGAAGGCCATGTGTGGAAACCTTCACAATTGCCATGCATGTCAACTTTACGTGGAATGTACCTGGATTAATACAGAATGTGTATACAATGGTTGGTATGAGGAAATGCCTTGCTCCAAATAGTAATAGTCATAACCTTGACCTTCATGCCTTGGCAATGGTGAATTTTGTTCAAAGACATATTCTTATTTTTCCAATGATAAACACTGGCTGCCTGTCAAATAACTGAAAATTTGTAGTGGGCCTAATATTGGATAAAGACTAGTCCTACAATGTAAGGCATTGACCCAGATATTTATGATTGGAAGGAGCAACGTCTTACTGCCAGCACAAGCAGTACTGTGTAGCATGTTGCGAGGCCATATTTTCAAGAATATCACACATACTTGGCAGTCCATATTGACACTGCTTTAGTTGGATGGTACTTTCACTGATTTCTTTTTCCTGATGGAATCAAATCCTGGCACAATCAAGTGGATGCATTTTCAAGATCCATTACATTTCAGTTGGTTGAAATGCGATGGTAGCCAAGGAATGACGAAGTCGGTTGGAGTAGGAGTAAGTTTCTTTAACGAAATGAATCTGTCTGATCACTTTCAGTACTACAGATTAGACAGATTCATTTCATTAAAGAAACTTATCCCTACTTCAACCAACTGCAGAATTCCTCAGCTACCATCACATTTCAACCAACTGATATGTATGTCAATGGATCTTGAAACGCATCCACTGGATTGTGCCAACTTAAGCAATTAGACTCTATGCCACTCAGCAGTGTCAATATGGGCTGTGAGATATTCTTGAAAATTTGGCCTGTAGTTACGAGATTTACTGACATCATAACACGCTATAGCAATTCTTATGCTGGCAGTAAGATGTTGCCACTTCCCATTATAAATATCAGGGTCAACGTCTTACATTGTAGGACTAGTTAAGGGCTTGACAAATGCGAAGTTATATAGAAGAAACAGTTGTGAAAGGCAAAAAGTCATAGTGCAAGCTGAGTTAAGGTACATGCACTAATATATAGGTGCTGAAAGGCAAAGAAACTTACAAATTATTGACATTTCATTTATTACAGTATTCAAAATACAAATTAGCAAGAGCAAGTTTTATACCTCTTTTTTTGGCTTTGCAACATCATGAAATATCTGTTGGAAAATGTTTTGCAACTAAGAATTTTGACAAGAAGTAAATTACAGTGTCACAAGGTATGAATTTTACCGATCAAAGAGTGGCTTTCACTCACACTTCTGATGAAGAGGATAAAGGTAAAAATTGCTGCTGTTTACATGAAAATGAAAGTCAATCTATGTCTGAAATTTTCTGACAAGCACCTTCACAATGACGATGAAGATGAGCTTGTGGAAAAGCATTATTGTTTGAAAAGTGCCCGTAAGATATGGATCAGTTTCATGCATGCACAAAATTCAGTTTCATTTCTGTCCAAAGATTATAGCAAACAATGTGCTCCATATGAGTGGGCAACGATAATATAAAGGCAATATCTTGTTTTTGGTAACAACTTTTGTCACTTATAAGCCATTTTGCAACCGGCTTAAAAAGTAGGTAGCAAACATGTGCTATCTGTTACTTTACGTTTAATTCTAGACCTGTAAAAGGAATAAAAATGGAATAATCTAACATTTGCAAAGTATAGGTTTGTTTACCAGAACATACAAAAGTGGACTGAAAGTGGGGAGTGGGCTTGTTTTTAGAAACACATTTATTTGCAAGGAGTTTTCAAAAGTGGCAGATGAGCTTTTCTTTAAGCATGGTCTTATCATTACATCTAAATGCTTTTGCACACATCTCTGAAATAGCAACTACATCAGTATTCTATTATTGCCACCCAAAAATATGCTTAAATTGAATTGCTGACTTTTAGCAGTAATACCTTGCCCCTTTGAGAGATTTTAAATGTACAATGTTATTGCAGATAGAAAGAAGAAAAAAAGCTGTAAAAGCCTGTATTTGGTTTTGACAATACAGCCAAACCTGTTTTGAAATTAATACCACTCTTACAATTTAAAATGTAAGAAATGATAAATTATAAGGATTTAAATGAACAAGTCATTGTATATACATGGCTGCTGCAAAAAGCTGACCCTGTACCAAGTTTGACCACACCTCTATGGCCCTTCTCGGCTCCTCAACACCATTTTTTCTATTTGAATACATCCTTCATGTCCTTTTGGCATGCTCCATTTATATGGCATGAATTTTCAGCATGCATTCAGTGTCATCCCATGGCTTACACACCATTCTTCCTATGCACCTTTGCAGTGTAGTGTCTTCTTAGCATGCAGCATTTAATTTGCATGAACTGACAACATGCTCAAATTATTGTCTCGGAGTTAAATAATTTTCAGCCTCAATTTACTTTCTTCTTGACAGTACATCATTACCGAGATTCCACATTGTCCACGCAGGTACAGCTCAATCTGCGATAAGATAAACAATTGTTTTGCCTGCATTGTGAACGATGAATGTTATTGGGACTTCTCAGCTAAACCACCACTTTGTTCCTTGCTAGACCAACATAGCTTTGGTAGGTCATATGAGCACATTTTTATGTCCCACAACAACAGTGGTAGGGCATATAATATTACCTTTGTTCATCCATCCATATGTCCATCTGTCTGTATGTTCATCTGGGAAATTTTTGCATTTAGGTAACCTTTCAGGCACTGATGGATCATTCTTCTTCCGTATACACATTTCTTAGCTTGTACTTATTATTCTTGAAAAGGTCTGTTTCCATAGGGTCTATTGCTATATAGACCCAGGTTGAGGGTAATATGGCTGCAATTGATAAGACCTGTGCTTTCTTGCAAAAAAAACTGTTTGGTGTTTGTCCTAAAGGATCCAGTCTTGGCCAATAAAAAATGATTTACAGTACAAAAAGTCTATGACAGTCATGTCGCTGGAGTAGTGATAACCCATGCAACTGGAAACCTTCTCCTGATCCCTATTACACCCTTAACCAATCTGTATAATATGAATATTCCATGAGTAGGTAGAGTTGTGTCTCCTGATTTATTACCATCTATAATCACTTATAAGCTTGGTCCAACTGCAAAAAACATAGACCCTGATCTGCCATCACATAATGCACTGGCTGATCAGGGTTAATGTTGTTTGTTGTACTGATTACTACTAACAAATTGCATAGACCCATATCTGCAGGCACATTATGTGACGGCAGATCTGGGTCTATGCAGTTTGCAATTGGACCTGACTTATAAGCGAGTATATACAGTAATGTACATTTTTCCACCCAGATCATTTCTGTATTGATTTATAAAACTTTAGGCAAAAGATGGCATGAAGCATTTCAAACTAAATCCTGATACAATATTTGAACTTTCCACAGCCATGTTTTATTGTAAGTTTATGTTCAGGGGATGTATGCACTAGGTTCAAGGATAATCTATTCATGTTAATCCATTGATTAAAACTGTTTCCATGAAAAAGAAGGATAAAGCCACTTTTTGGATGAATAGTTTTAAATTTGAATGATTTGAATAATTTTTTAAAACATTAGTACCATCAATGCCATCATAATAAAGGGATATTGTAACAAGTGGAAGTTAGGAAAAAGGAACTTGACATTTAATCTATTTGGAAAATAATTCCTCTAGGTATTTAAGATTCTGTTGCTGCTCAGACACAAGTACAGCTCTCATTATAATGCAGTAATTGGGGTCCACCACTGTCAACCATGTTATGTACTGAACCATGGTATAAGCGACATGTGAAAATGATACAACAATCGATGAATGCATGTGTGTGTGTTGATATTTTTTGGTATTGGGGCATGGGGAAAATAAACAAAATGCCAGTCAAATGTATAGTAATAATTTTACTTGATGTAAATTTAATATTTTTTAAAATTGGTCAAATAATATTTTTAAAAGGAAATACATATGTAATACTAAACTTCATGTTCTTTTTTTGTCATACATTTCATGTACCAATTCAATTGCAATAGTTTAATTTTGGTCATGGGGTCCATAGAAAGACTGTTGTATCCAGAATTGCATTATAATGAGAGATAGCTGGGTTCTTATAATAAAACTCATTTGCATTCTACTTGCTACAAACGTTTGTGCAGCAGTTCAGATCACATTCTCAGTAGTATGTCTGATCATATAAATTCTGATATCAGTAATTACCATTGTGAAAGTTGGACTGGTTGATCTGGTTTTTCATTTTACGGCACAGCATCACAAGTACATTATTTAGGGAAAAGGCAAATGGAGTAAATGCCTTGCCCAAGGACACACCACCATAGCCATTCTAGTGTGATCTGATGTTATATAAGATTGGAACCCACACACTTTTGGTTGCGAGTCCAGTACACTAACCACTGAATCACTGTGGCTTCTGTGAAAGATGGACAAAACCAGGCATCAGACAAAAATCTTTGACTTTAAATGACTTTCTGTTAAACTTTTCTCAAGCATGTTATCTTTTTCAAGCTATACTTGAATAAACTGAAGCTTCATAAACAGGACTTTTATGTAATTTATTTAATAATAATTATAATAATAATAATAATAATAATAACATATTTAAAAAGGGTGACCCAATTAGTTGCATGGAACTAATCCTCCTTGTGGCCCGCTTTTATATGCATATTTACATACAGAGTACATGTACATAGTTGCACACACAATAATGATAATAATAATAATAATTTTTTTTAAAAAAGCATTGATTATAAGCTTCATGTATATATGGACATGATAAACAGAAAATTTTGTAAGAACATGCTCCAACTAGGTACATTGTGTATATACAGTACAAAAATAGTGAGACAACAAAGTGGAAGGTTTGAGAATTTATACTTTAAGTTGTAATGTATTTGTCAAATCAAACAGGTTCCACTTCTCGTCCATTGAATTAGATTGTAATTAAATGCATTTATATTTGAACTTTCTCTAATTTCTTTTGGGATTCTGTTCCAAATTAGTGACCCCAAATATTGAAAACTTTTCTCAAAGAGTTTTTTTTTGAGTTTTGGAATGGTAAGATGGTTAGCTGAAATTGATCTTAAATTGGGAGTGTTGCCTTGTTTTCTAGCATGAAATAGTTCCTTGAGATATAATGGGGCCATATTGTTTGAAACTTTGTGCAAAAGTCAAGTCTTTCTCAGAAATATTTATTCACTTACTGTTAACATTTTAATATCATTCATAGCATTTGGGATATTTTCAACATTGTATAGGATGAGTCGGCAAGCTCTTTTTTGCAAACGGAATAATTTGCAAATATTCTTGTCAGAAGTGTTTCCTCAGATAACATTAGAGTAGTCTAGGAATGGTTGTATATAGCTTTTGTAATATATTAACCTATGTTTAGTTGATAGATATGGACTTATCTTGTTTAATTACCAGAGACATGAATTGACTTTATGACATATGACTTAAATATGTTAATTCCATTGCAAATTGTTGTCAACAATCACCTTAAGGATTTTGTCTTGGATAACCATTTGTAGACAAATTTCATTCAACTGAAGATTCAAATTGTTATTTTGCAATTTTGCTCTTTTTTGTTGGGTAGTAATCATTAATACTTTAGTCTTGTCCATGTTTACTTTCATGTCATTTTCCTTACACCAGGAATCTATTCTAAGTAAGGCTATCTGAAGGGAGACCTCTAGGCCTGAATTTAGCTGGTTGAAATCTGATCGATCGGTGTCATCTGCATATAAGTTGGTAGATGAAATACAGAGTCCTATTTTCAATTGCAGATCATTTATGAAAATGAGTAAGAGGACCGGGCCCAGGATTGATCCCTGTGGTACTCCACATGTAATTGGTTCTTCTTTAGAAAAACTGCCATTTATTTTGACACACTGTTTTCTCATTGTTAGATATGATGTAAGCCAATCAATCATTGAATTGTCACATTGATAATCATTCATTTTATTGATAAGAATATCATGATCAACAAGGTCAAAAGCTTTCTAAGAGCAACTAGTATCGATCCAACTCATTTTCCTTGATCTAAGGCAGCAATCCATCTATCTATCATGGAGACCAAGGCTCTCTCACAGGAGTGTTTTTCTCTGAACCCTGATTGGTTTTGATGAATTAAGTTAGAGTTTGATAGGTACATCAAAAGATGGACATGATTTTCAAGTAGTTTGGACAGAGTTGGTAATACAGATATGGATCTGTAGTTATTGACATCTTCTTTGCTGCCAGACTTGTGAATGGGGGTAACTTTTGCCAATTTCCATGTCTGGGGAAACACTGAGGTGGATATGTTTAGATTACATATGTCAGCTATGCTATCAGATATTATGTTTGCAGCAGCCCTCAGGAGACGTGGTCCAATATTATCTAGGCCTGTTGATTTCGTTGTTGCAATAGTTTGCAACAAATTTTAAAAAATTTTGTTTGGTATTGCAGAGATCAAAACGTTTGTGTCAGCTGGAATCTTTTCTAAACAGAAATTTCTTAGTTCATCATGATTGGAGTTTACAATGGGTTCCTTAATTCTGGAGACTATGCTGACAAAAAATTCATTGAATGTATTTGCTATTTCAACCTCATAAATAATCTGGCCTTCATGGCTAAGTTGTTGGATTTTGGATGACTTTGTGGACCATTTACCTGCACCTAGTTTGTTAAAAACTTTCCACATAGAATTCTTAAAGCCGACCGATAGTAATTCTTCATTGCCCCATTGATAATTTTGATTACATTATTTCTCCATGTTTTGTAATGTGCTTGTTGACCAACAGATTTGAAATAATCATGAGTTTTCATGGCATCTGGAATGTCAGGAGTTAACCAATCAGGTTGGAAGTCCAGTTTTACTCTATGTGTTTTCAAAGGTACATATTTATTTACCACTTGCATAAAAAGTTGGGTCCATATATCAAGATCATCATCCACATCATCAAACATAGATACTGTACTCCAAGGAATATTACTGAGATCTTCTAGAAATTTGTCTTCATCATAATGCTTAAATGACCTATATACATGTATTATGGTTTTATGAGTTTTGGATTTTACAGCTGTTCTTAAGCTGGATTTTCTGGTAAGGAAAATAAGGAAGTGATCACTAAGACCCATCCTAGGAATATGTATTTTTGTCACATTTTGTTCCATATTTGTATTGATATGATCTATTAGAGTTTTTGAGTGGTCAGCTTCTCGTGTTGGTTGGTCCACTACTTGGGCTAGACCAAAAGTTTCCATGAAATTCAACCAATTTCTTTTAATCTGATTATTCATAAGATCCATGTTGAAGTCACCTAAAATGTATATTTCGTTTTGTCATCAATCACTTTGTCTAGTTGCTTTTCAAAATGCTCATTCAATCTGGCCTTAGCAGAAGGGGACCTATAGGCAAAGCCCACTCGGAATGGCTTCATATTTTATTGATTTACTAGGATCCATATTGCTTCAATTTCGTCTGATTCTAGATCATTTCTCCTTTCAACTGATAAACCATTTCTTACATAAACAACATCTCAACCCCCCTGAACCTCTATCACGTCTGATTGGTGTGACATAACCATCAATAAAGAACAAGTCATTTGCTTGATTGTCATTTAACTTTGTTTCTGTTAAACCCAGAATATGGACATTATTGACCTTAGATGATAATAATAAATTCAGTTGGTCTAACTTGTTATTCATACCTTGTATATTTATATGCCCAATGTGTAGACCTTTTCCATTAATTCCTAGATCTAATATGTCCTTAAAGTAAATATTACTAGGAGGGTCAGACAAGGAGTTTAGTTCCACCCTGACATTTTTAACATTTCTTGAAGCATGCATGTAGTCTTTGTTAGAATATTCACAAACACATAATGTACTTCCAAATTCAAATCATCCATCACAGTTGTCTGTTTGAGAGTTAATATTTAACTAAGGTCCCAAAGGAAACAACATGGGCATGTGAAGCAAGAAAAAATGTGTTTCTTATTGCACTGGTTTTGAAATTAGGGTAGGCAGGTAGGTTTTTTTATTTTTTTATTTTTTTTAACATTATATATAAATCAAATAATATTTCGAGCACTTCAAAGTACTGGGCAAAACTGGCTCAATTAGATGCATAAATCAATTTTGGTAATGTGATATTTTTTATTTTAAAAGAAAAAAAAAATTGGTGGGGGGGGGGAATTGCTAGAGTCGGCAATGAGAAACAGGGATGATCGGCCTTCCCAAAACACACATATTTTTTTGTTTGTGCCTCATCACCCATTAGAGTTTCCAATATTTGTTTGTCTTGAAACAGTTGAGAAATTATGCATTATCTTGTTACGACTCTATGGTCTAGAAAAATGTAACAGAAAGAAAGTGAAACCAACAACTCAAGTAAAAATCAACAAGCAATTTATTTCTAGATAATTAAGATGAAAAATAAAAAAAGATACTTACAGTAATGTGTATTAAAATCCAAATAATCCAATAAGAATTAGTGTCCTAATCACAAGTCCTAAATATAGAATGTTCTGAATTCACAGCTATATCCTTGAATGTTATGATGTGCCAATGGTCTTCAAAATCCTGATGTGCTAGTAGTCTTTAATGTGCTGATGTCAAAATATCTCTGAATAAGTTCACATAAATTCCAAAATCATCAATTAAAAATCCAAAATCCAAAAGTTTATGAGCACTTATAATCCAAAGAATATTTTAAATAATTCCTCTCAGAATTTGAAATGACTCTCCACAACTGTAATAGCTCTTTACAAGACTGATAGTAATCTAAAAACTGAAAAACTGTCCACTAAACATGGTATATATAAAGATTGGTCACATGACAGAATGTTCTAGAATATGTCATCTTAATGGAATTTTACTTGTATGGACATGACTTTTTACACATAACTCTAAGGATTTTCCAGTTTTATCTGTAAACAAAATCAACCTTGACCTCAAATTCAGTAAACATTTTGTTTATCAAAACTATCCTTTAGCTCAAATCTGACATAAACAAGCTAATTCAAGGACACTAGTTAAACATATTTTTCCTGATAAACAACATTAAGATTTAAGCAAATATTAAAGTCAAGAAACATTTATAATTTCCTAAAATATCTATTATATTATATAAACATCATACATAACAATCTTCATAGCCATAATCCTAGCACCTGGTGCTGGGGTGAAACATTTCACAGTGCTTGGCCTTGTGTCCATATTCCAAACAATGATGGCATTGAATTTTCACAGATGTCTGCATGCATCAAAGCCATGCCCAGATTCAGAGCAATTATTACACCTTCTTAGCTTGTATGGTTTGCTGTAAGTGTTATCTTGGTCCCTGTCATATCTTTGATTAATGTATTTGCCTTTGAGTATTGGAACATGTTCATTTATTGCATACAGAAAGTGTAAAAGTTGCATTTTGTTTAAAAGAGTTCTGTCCTTAGCCATAAGGTGTTCCAGCCCCAAGCCAGACTTTGTAACAAATGCATTTTCAAGGTCAATCATTTTGTGGTCACATTCATTGCATAGGTGCACTATTAAGGCATTCAAGTTTTGAACATTTGTTGGAGAAACTGTGTAAATTAATACCTTACAAATTGGGATGTCCAAGTAGATGTTATTCAGAATATGGTCAAAATTGTCTTCAGTTTGTTTAATCTCATTGTTGTTGTTAACATCATTTCCTCCAACACTGATGATACTCTTGTCAAATTGAGGAAGATTTGTTTCTCTGATCACATCAAGCATATGACCAGTTCCCACCTCGGGTAATGACTTGACTTTGGCCCAAGGTTTAAGACCTCTTTCACTGACATATTTAATGATTGACTCACTAATCAGCAGTATTTGTTTTATGGATATTTCCTGAAGTTTTGGGTCGCTTGATTTTCTTTTATGAGAAGAATCCCTGGTATTGGAAGAGCCAAGAGTTTCACTGCTAATATTAGAATAGTGATGCTCACCATTCACAACATTTTTGTGACCTGATCACTTTCATTCTCATTAGCAAAGTAAATGTAAAATTTAAAGGTCCATGTTTGAAAGCAAATTCAGATCAGGAATTCTTTGCTTAACTCTTTTAGTTTAACTTCTCTAATTTTTGGAACTTATCTAGTAATAAAGATTAAACTACTAGTTGAACAGGGCTAGAAAATATCCTAAAGTTTGGGCTGAAAATAGCAGTGGTACAAGGCCCAGAAACAGATAATATTCAATGTGGACCTGCCAATTTTTCCAGTCTCTAGTGTGAACGACCAGCTCATTTGTGACAATTTGTAGCATAAAATCTTCCATTGTATCCCTAATCCAAATATGTTGTTGCTTAGACTTTCAGAGTTCCAATAAATTGATTACTGTTCAACAGAATGTGCACTATCATGTGTTGAATTGTAGACCAGTTTCCAAATAGAGTATATGAACATATTTGGTAACATTGTTCAATTCTGCTACCAGTCTGCTGTTTGTCTCGCGTCATGCCAGATGAATGACTCTTAATGACTTGTGTGGTTTTTCCACATCTAAAATTGACCAGCCACTGACAGTGGATAACAAGGTCATGATTTGCACTTAAAATCACAAAATTAAAGGTTGGTGTTCATTTGTTTTTATTTATGTATTAAAATAACCATTATTTGAACAAATGCCAAGGCATAACAATATATCTGAACATATAACTCTATTCATGTGTCTGAAAACTGAAAATACAAAATAGATAAATACAGTTACAAGACCAGATAGTTTGAGGTCCTGCCGCAAGAAGTCTATAACTTGCCACTAACTAGGACTGCCACTAACTAGGACTGCCACTAACTAGGACTGGGCCTTATTTTCAGCCCCTGTAAAGTATTCTACTTGCCTGTGATAGGAACTTTGCATTGATTATGCTAAACTCAAATTTCCTTGATATGCTTGATATAATAATAGGGAAAAGTTCAAATATATTATGAATGCCCAGGTGCAATGTACCATAATATGTGGGTGGAAAAGTTTTTCCTTGTTTAGTTACATAATTTATTGCTTTCTTCAGACTAATAAAAAAAATGAACAACGATTTTATTACCTACAGTGTATTATCATTTATAAATAATTGCACTATTTCACCAACTTAGTAACTAGCATTTAGATTGATTAAAATGGTATCATGTGACACAGAAAACTAGAAGTTTTTAGTTCATAACACCAGAAAGGAACTACTTATGTATTCATGCACTCTTCTTGTGTGCTCTGACAGTATTTGTAAACAATGATTACAATATAGTTCTGTTATTTATTTTTAGCTCTACTGGTCACAGACCAGAAGAGTTTATGGTCTGGTCTGTAGTCCATCATCCATCCTAAACTACTTGGAGGATTGCCATGAAACTTTACACACACATTCATCCCATGGTATAGTTGGTCCAAAATGAAAATGGTGCTGCTTGCACGTCCAATATGGCCACAACAGCAGTCATCTTGAAAATCTTATTATTGCTATTCCTCCTGATTGGATGGTCATATTAGCATGACGTTTTCACTAAAAGACTTCTTATGATGTCTAGTTGGTCCTAAATGAAAATGGTGCCAATCTGACATCCAATATGACTGCCATGGCAGCCATTTGGAAAATCTTGTTATTGCTACTCCTGAACAGATGGTCATATCATCATGAGGTTTTCATTAAAAGACTTCTTATGATGTCTAGTTGGTCCTAAAGGAAAATGGTGCCAATCTGATGTCCAATATCACCACAGCAGCCATCTTGAAAATCGTTCTTATCGCAAATGCTCTTGAACAGAAAGTTATATTTACATGGGTTTTTGGGCAAAAGACTTCTTATGATGTCCAGTTCGTCTTAAATGAACATGGTGCCGATCTGACATCCAATATGGCTGCCACATAGTGGCCATCATGAAAAGTTTGTTATTGCTACTCCTTCTGAATGGATGGTTGTATCAATGAGGTTTTCACTAAAAGACTCCTTACAATGTCTAGTTGGTCCTAAATGAAAATGGTGCTGATCTGATGTCCAATATGGCTGCGAACGGAAGTCATTTTGATAATCTTGTTATCACTACTCCTCCTGAATCGATGGTCATATTGACATGGAGTTTTCACTAAAAGACTTCTTATAATGTCTAGTTAGTCCTAAATGAAAATGGTGCTGAACTGTGGTCCAATATGGCCACCACAGTGGCCATCTTGAAAATCTTGTTATGGCCACTTCTCCTACATGGATGGTCATATGAACATGAGGTTTTCATTCAAAGACTTCTTCTGATGTCTAGTTGATCCTAAATAAAATGGTGCCAATCTGTAGTCAAATATGGCTGCCACAGGAGCCATCTTGAAAATCTTCTTATTGCAAATCCTCCTGAACAGAAAGTTATATTGACCTGGTTTATTCACCAAAAGACTTCTTATGATGTCCAGTTGGTCTGAAATGAACATGGTGCCGATCTGATATCCAATATGGCTGCCACATAGTGGCCATCATGAAAATTTTGTTATTGCTACTCATCCTGAATGGATGGTCGTATCATCATGAGATTTTCAATAAAAGATTTTCTTATGATGTCCATTTGGTTCTAAATGAAAATAGTGCCAATCTGATGTCCAATAAGGCCACCACAGCAGCCATGTAGAAAATCTTGTTAATTGCTACCTCTCGTGAACAGAAAGTCATATTGACATGGGGTTTTCACCAAAAGACTTCTTATGATGTCTGCTTGGTCCTAAATGAAAATGGTGCTGATCTGGGGTTAATATGGTTGCCACAGTGGCCAGCTTGAAATTTTTTTTATCACTACTTCTCTTGAATGAGTGGTCATAGCATCATGGGGTTTTCAATAAAAGACTTCTTATAATGTTTTGTTGATTTTAAATTAAAATGTGCTAATCTGATGACTAATATGTGGCCATCTTGAAAAATCTTGTTGTAGCTACTCCTCTTAAAGGGAATGTCATTTTGACATGGGTTTTCATCAGAAGAGTTTTTATGGTGTCTGCCTGGTCCTAAATGAAAATGACTGACCCTCAATATTGCCACCATATCTTGAAATATTGTTACTCACAAATGGATGGCTATATCAACATGTGGTTTTCACCAATAGACTTCTTATGATATCTTGTTGGTCTTAAATGAAAATGGTGCCAGTCAAACATCCAATGCGGCTGCCATGACGTCTGTCTTAAAAATCTTGTCACTACTCCCCCTGAATGGATGATCATTATGACATGGGGTTTTGACCAAAAGACTTCTAATAATGTCTGCTTTGTCATAAATGAAAATATGCCAAACTGACATCCAGTATGGCCACCACAGCAGTTAATTTGAAAATCTTGTTATTGATGAAGAATATCAGAGATGGTTTCAACACTAAGCAGTTTAAAGGAAGAAATGGTCTTATCTTGAATTTCTTGAAATTGTTTTTGTTTAGTAGAGTGTCAGTCCCGTCAAGGGACTCTTGTTTGAGATTTGTTACTATTTTGAAATCTTGAAAATCGATTACACACTATACATGAACAGCCATTGTTTCACTGTTAATGGATTGTGTAAAAATGAACAGCCATCGTTTCACCATTAATGGATTTTGTAATAATTAACAGCTATCATTTCACTGTTAATGCATTGTATAATAATGAACAGCCATTGTTTCTCTGTTAATGCATTGTGTATTAATGAACAGCCATCATTTCACTGTTAATGCATTGTGTAATAATGAACAGCCATCATTTCACTGTTAATGCATTGTGTAATAATGAACAGCCATTGTTTCACTGTTAATGTATTGTGTAATAATGAACAGCCATGGTTTCACTGTTAATGCATTGTGTAATAAATTTTCAAGCTTCATGATGTAATGAATGCTGTAAATATTAAGTTCAGTTCTTAAGTAAATGTCATCCTGATTAAGCGACTCTGTGACTCTGTGGAGGGTTTTAACCTGGATTCTATATGTGAAGCAACTGAGAGTGCATGACACCCCACTCCATCACAGCTTAACTTCACAGCTGTCAGTTGCTGATACCTATTTACAGCTGGGTTGACTGGACCAAGTGAATTTTAGTTCCTTGCTGAAAGGGAGCAACTTTGATGATTAAGGCAGAACTCTTGGTATCTCTGTCGTTAGGTTACCAGATTTGCAACCACTCTGGTATGTCTCAGGTCAAGTGCTATTGTGTGTCTCTGGACGAGACTCTTTACTCTCTGGATGATGTGATCTTTCATGTGTTGATGTGGCATTAAATACTACTAAATCAATTAATCAAACCTTTGGCCTCAAATCCATAGTACTTACCAGCAATCATGCCACCTTCCCTGCCCGTGAAAAAAATAACTTCTTGGCGTAGTGTTGCAATATATTATTTCTAATGAGTTTGATGTATTTCTGATATTTGCTGCATACACATATAAACAAGCAACCATTACCAAACATGTAATATGTACAAATAAATTATTATTATTTATTTATTTATTTATTTGTTTCTTACAGATAAACAATCCAAACTACAAGGATGTGGCCAACCCTGCCATCAGTATGACAGCTGTGAGAACTGCACACGTTACAATTGTATGTGGTGTGGTTCTCAGCAACGCTGTGTGGAAACAAATTCTTATGTGGCCTCATTCTTGTATGGTCAGTGTTTGGAATGGAGGACAAAAGAAGAAAAATGTGCAGGTAAATAGATAAGAGTAACACAGTATTGGTCATAGGATTTAGTGATGCTGTGTTGGTTTAACGTCAATAACAGAATTTATGTTTGGCACCATCAAAACAAAACTACACACAAAGTGGACCAAACACTAACAGGTCAACAAGTGAGGACATATGTTCTGATTACACTTGTCATAATTGTCACTGATTTGTGACTACCTAGTCAATATGTGTTGAGATGCTGCGAGGGCATGCGAGTGCACAAATTGTGCAAAATTTGTATGAATTCATGCACCTGGAAAGGAGTGATGCATGAGAAGTCCTGCAAATTAGTTAAAAGTCACACATATAAAATGTACTCTTTGCAGTATACAACTTTTATTTAACTGTAAACCCGTAAAGTGTTTGTTGCGACATAATTTGCATCACAGGTAGAGGTCTCTTTGTGCTTGTCGCAACAAGTCATTTTTCAGGTAGGCAAATGTTTACACATCTGGGTATTTCGGCTTGACATGAATGGTTGTTAAACTAAATTTGATTGGTTCATGAGGCCCTGGAACAAGCATTCTGTCATAGTTTTAACCTTGCATTCACCAAGGAAGTTTTACAAATGCTTGTTTAAAATACAGGCTACCTAGTGAACCCAAAATGACTTTTAATTAGGCAAATACTGACTGATGATAGCTTTGAAGACAATGATTTTGAAGGTTTTGAAGTATATCAGATTATTAGAGCTGGGAATGTGTTATTGGAAATACCAGCAAGTGATTTTGAGTCCAAAAAATTATGTTAAATACGAGTCCAATGTACATGCTGGATGGAAAAAAACAGATGGCATGCTGGTCAATCTCCTATTCAGTGGTATTTCAAAATTAAATGTAGCAATGGAGAATAACAAACCTAATTAAAATACAGGCAATTTGAAAGTAGAATACAATTTTTGTTTCTTTTCTCAAACAATTTAGCACTGAGGGATCATGTGCTACAAGCCTATATAGCACTTTAAGGGTTAAAGTAAATATATAAATAAGACTCTAAAAAGAAATTAAAAAGTTAGGATATATATTTGATCAAAATACCTCCCTCAGAACAAGCAGGCTATGGCAAAGATGGACTTAAAACACTAATACAGCATTATGGAACAGATAAGAAATCTGGCATAGTAATTAGCAAAGCACTGATTCAAGAAAGTGAAACTTTGGCAGAGTTAATGTTAGAGAAAAGTCTTAGTTTGGAACAGAGATATCCAAGAGACAGTACCTAAGAGCTTTTAAAAACTGTACATAACAACCATAAAGAACAGTTTCCCAACTTGTTCAAGCTGGCTAAGCTAGCTATACATATGCCCCTTCAGACAGCAGACTCTCTTCTCAGCACAGAACAATATTCATACACAGATAAGGAACAGATTAAGCTCAGAACAATCAGCAGAATAATACTTACGCAACTAGAGAGGGAGATATTTTGAGGATTTTGATTTTAATAGAGCCCTAACAGACTGGAGCAGGAAGAAAGAGAGATGGATGTTTAAGTGTTAGGTAAATAGTCTTTTTTATAGCTAAAAGTTAACTTGGGAGGGCTGGATTTGTGAGGTAGTGGTCATACTCCTAAGGTATTATGATCGGGTCAGTATTATCAAAGAAACATTTTACTCCATAAATTGGTTTCTGCACAATAATTTGGTTTCTCCAGCATTTACGGTTACCAAACTTTGTCAATCGCTTGCACTTGTTGTAAGGAAGAACCCTCTTGATTTTGGAGTTGAAAGATCAAAGTTCAAGGTCACTGTGACTAAATGAATAAAAAATGGTTTCTGTACAATAATATTAGTTCTGCATGACATACCTCAACCAAACTTTGTGGGATGTTTGCAATTAGTGTATGGAAGAACTCTATTGATTTTGGGGTCAAAAGGTCAAAGGTCAAGGTCACTGACTGAAAGAAGAAAAATGATTTCTGCACAATAACATTAGTTCAAAGGTCAGGGTCACTTTGACTGAAGGAAGAAAAATGGTTTCTGTGCAGAAAATTCAGTTATTTACATAGACTATTAAATATAGGGCAGATGTATAATGTGCCATTCATGGTACTCGGCTTAAACAGTGTCTCTGTCTGCCTGTCTCAGTCATCTCCAGTTAATATCTACTGAACCATTTGAGATATGTTCATGAAACTTGGTATGCTTTTGTATTATGACAAGGGCTTTTGTTGCTTATAAGAATGGGCTTTGTCAGATTATTACATTTAGAACTGGAGATATTCCATAAGCATTCTCTTACAGACAGATCTAGTTAAAAGTAGAAACTTTGCATGGGGGAGGGGATGGGGGCTGGTGATGAGACAATGAGGCATAAATCAGTTAATGGAAAAAATATGAAGATTGCTGATATGTGGCAGATTTCTAGTTTGACATGCACTTTTATGGCCTCACCATATTCTGTAGAGGGGATATATATTCTTGTCTTTGGCTGTCCTGACAATGGACAGATTTCTAGTTCTAAAAGTAATATTGAGATGTAAAGACAAAATGAAGTTTGTATTAAGCATTAGCAGCCTATATGTTCAGTCCTGAAATGTTTGAGCATTATAAATGTAAAATGAAGTGTGTGTGCAATAGAAGGGATAGCCTAATGACGAGCTGCATTATTTGTCTTGTACAAGACTGGAGAGAGCAAAAGAAAGACAGAATACTAATATATAAGTTTCATGATGTGATGTCCAAAACAAGATTACATTCTTGCAGGTCTTAAAAAATTAAAATCAGCTTTTACTTGAATATATTTCTACATATTTGTTTCCTATTTTCGTTTCTGGTCTATAGTAGTTTGTTTTTGTTGGGTTTTGTTTGTTCTAACATGCTGTTACGACTAGGGCTTATGTAACAAAAGAAAAGACTCAAACAAGCTTTCAAGATTTAAAATACAAATCTTTAATTTCCTGAAATATTAAAATATTTCAACAAACAATTAAAGTGAAAGAATTAAAAATAACTTACAGTATAGAATATCCTTAAAAGTCCTAAATTGTTTAAGTTCACTGTTCCGGAAGTTAATCCAACTATTCCGAATGTAGTATTCCGAATGAAATAGCCTTCACTGTGCTGATATGTTGATAAGATTAAGTTATATCCAAATAATCCTTGCAAAAATGGAATCTCACAAGTTTTAGAAATGTTTCCGATAATTCCACGGAGCTGTATAATAATTCAGGTTGAAGACACATTACTGAATCCTAAATGTACTGTATTTATAATAAATAAATCTCCAAATAAGAATATCCCACACACAAACTGAACCAATTTCGTTATAATCTCTCTATTCAAATGTAACTATGAAGAATGTTTAAACACAGGATTATTTCCTATATATATATAGCCTTAATGCGCAGAACCGAAATGAAAACCCATACTATGTCTTCGATAAACAACTGGGTATTTTGAAATAATTTCCTTCTAGTAAACACGATTCATTCTTCGGATGTGACCTTAAACTATAATTCCTGGTCAATATAATGTTTGCTCCTAAAAGCACGAGAACTAGGTCAAAAGTTCATTACTCTCTCGCACGTGGAAAATATGTCACGACTAAAGCTACAAGCAACTAGGTGAAATATCGATCGAGCCTACTGTATGTATACTCATAAGACGACGGCTGTTTAGACTAAGAACAGAGATTATAACCTAATAAACTATACCATTATTAAAAATGAAAAATATATATAATTCCGTAACAATGCTTCCAGTAAATTTTGGCATGAAGGGATTTCAGTCCTTCCATGCTTATGGCACAGTTTCCATTCTGTTGGTATTACTAATAATAATGGCAAACTTTATGGTCTTACTAAAATTAGTAACAAAATCAAGATCCACTAGGGTTTCATGTCAATTTTGTGTTGAGGGAGGTAACTCAAATTTAGGTAAATGATTAACTCTGATAGTAGCTATTTCTCCTGGATATTGTTCCACTGATGGTAATACATGAAACAGTAGTAGAACATGCTTTTAAAAGGAAAATCACAATAATTTCTCAAACAATGTTTCAAATGTTAGTATTCTAGTGACATATAAAAAACATAAAATTTAGAAAATAGTATAAAGACTATTTAGAGCAGTATATTTACAATAGTGAAAAGGACCATGAGTAGCACTATCTCTGGAGTTATGTTTTTCTCTTTGATCTTGTGCAAATTGATATCACATCAAACCTTCACACCATCAATATTCTCTGTACTTTGATTGATCTCTTCCAGCAACTCGCTGTTCAGACATGCACACCTGTGAGGAATGTAAAATGAACCCATCGTGTGGCTGGTGTAACGATGTTAGCAATACAGGGCTGGGCAAGTGTATGAGTGGTACTGCATCAGGGCCTGTTGACTTGAGCTCCACTGACCCCCTTGTCAACCATACCATGTGTCCAACCACAAGGTGGCATTTTGTAAACTGTCCAGGTATGACTTTTTATTCTGTCATCAAGGATATAGCGGTGTATGGATTTTCCTTTATTTGACCTAATTTCGTTATTACATCTGAAGTTTTCCTCTGAAAGGGAATAGAAAAATCATATTATATGGTTTGTATCACCTCTACAAGCCTTGCATTGGAGGGGTTGTTATGAAAAATCCTTGAATTTTAAAAAACATTGTTTTATCTTTGGAAAGTCAGTGAATTTGTTGAAAAACTCCTTGAATTTTGCCAGAACTCCTTGAATCTATCTGAGGGAATACACAGTGTTTAATTTGAATGAAATATATTACTTTTTAATCTTGGAATTTTTGTTATATAAATATTTGGATAAAATAATTGAGTAGATCAAAATACACATGACACTGGTAGTTACTAGATGGAATAACATTCCTTTGCTGTAGTGGCACAATTACATGCTTTTCTTCTTCATTTGTACCTATTTATGCAGTGGTAAACAAAGTAACAGATGGAGAACATCCAAGTTTTGTAAGAAAAAGATACTCCTTGAAAACTCCTTGAAATAACCTATCCAGGGCTATGCAAACCATGTATTATACAACAACTTTTTCCAGCTGCCAGTTCTGGCTGGGATGTAGTCATAAACTTGATTTTGGTTTGAGAAAATTAAAGTACCTAGAGAAAACCTAGCCAACTTTGAATGAGCAACTACTACTGGCTGGGCTGTGTTCATAAACTTGATTTTGGTTTGAGAAAATTAAAGTACCCAGAGAAAACCTAGCCAACTTTGAATGAGCAACTACTACTGGCTGGGCTGTAGTCATAAACTTGATTTTGGTTTGAGAAAATTAAAGTACCCAGAGAAAACCTAGCCAACTTTGAATGAGCAAGTACTACTGGCTGGGATGTAGTCATAAACTTAATTTTGGTTTGAGAAAATTAAAGTACCCAGAGAAAACCTAGCCAACTTTGAATGAGGAAATACTACTCATGGATGCACAGTGAAGTTAGTCAAATCTTCTGAGTTTCAAAGCAGATACTTTACCACTCCATTATCCTGGGCCCCGAATAGACATTCGTTATAAATATGTCAGTTGTACAGGATCCTTTATGAATGTTTGTTACATGATGTAAATATTCAATTACCATCTATACTCACTTATAAGTTAGATCCAACTGCATAGACCCAGATCTGCCTTAACATAATGCTCCGGCAGATCTGGGTCTATGCAGTTTGCTAGGACTAATCAGTAGAACAAACAACATAGACCCAGATCTACGGTCACATTATGTGACCGCAGATCAGGGTCTGTGTTGTTTGCAGTTGGATCCAATTTATAAGAAAGTATATACGGTAGCGTCTTAATGAAGTAGCATATTTTATTTATTCAAAAAGTTTCATAAATCACAGACAGATTTGTAAGATGCTACATGATAGCTGTACAGACTTTATTAAAGTAAATTGTATTGTGTGGTGCCTTTATTAAGTGTTGTAGCTAGTGTGTCATCATATATCATAACATTACATAATGTCATTTTTTATATATAAAGTATTTATTTTTTTCATGTGTGATTTGCTATAAATTCAAAAATGTAAACATTATACTATCATGTAGATATTTCCTTTCATGAAAACTTGTGATAGTTCTTTGGCAGATTAAAAAACTTTTTCGCAATATATATAATTTGCCTTAACTCCCAGAAAATGTGATAAAAGAAACTGCATGCAAAGATTGGGATGAAGGTAAATTTGCTAATTCTTGATATTTACTCTTTAATGTTTGGTTGAAATATCAAGATGGCAACTATTTCAACTCTTACATTTCAAATGGAATTTCAAGTTAGGAAAAGGTGGACATGATATATCTTAAATACATATTTCGTATATATTTGTCAAACCACCACTGTGTTTCATGTCAGAAACTTTTATAAAATATATTGATATGAATAACTAGGAGAGTCAGAGACATGGACTGATGAACAGATGATGTGACCAACAGACATCCAATGCAACAGGTTTCTTTCATGTGTTTGTCAAACCACCACTGTTTCATGTCAGAAACTTTTATAAAATATATTGATATGAATAACTAGGAGAGTCAGAGACATGGACTGATGAACAGATGATGTGACCAACAGACATCCAATGCAACAGGTTTCTTTCATGTGTTTCATGTATTACAGACTGCCAGTGTAATGGTCATAGCAGTTGCACCAACAAGTCAGATGTATGTGATGACTGCCAGGACTTGACTGAAGGTAATACTCATCCAATAAGTGATAAATACAAATCCATACATGTGATTCTACTGGCACTAGGACACAAATTCCATTTTAAAAGCCATCTATCACACATACTGTTTTATAGTTGAATTTACCGCTTTTGAAAAATGAAAGATTTTTTAAAAAAATATATTTACAACAATGGAATTTTTACATGTTCTATCCCCACATTACAGAAACCAGCAGGAACCAGTCTGTTGCAGACCGGAAATATTATACTGGTGCAGTGATGTGCAGACATGATTTTTTCCTATTTTAAAGCAGAATTCTGCTTTTCTGCTTTTCTCCTGACCTTAATCCGATTTTCCTCTACATAGTCGTTTTTTTTATATCATCTCTGATCCAGTTTTCAGTAATGGTCTGTCCGGTCCCATTCTGCAACGATCCTTCTAATAGTATTTGTTCTGTATATTATTTAATAGACGATCGCTGTAAAGAGCTTTCTGATTGGTCAAAATTGTGAACTTGTCCAATGAATCTTTGCCTAACGGAAAGTGATGGAAATAAGCATGCTTTCCAAACATGGCATCTCAAATTGTCGCTAGTGACATGGACAAAAATGTTTGAATAAAGGTTTGAAAATTGTGTGGAAATGGGAATGGCTTGAATGCAAAGTTGGTGGGAACGTAGTTGGTCAATTTGCTAGAAAACTGAAGGCCAGAGGACTAGCATTTTTCGATCTTTGCCAGAAAGATTTGAACTACTGCTACGAACTCTACAGTAGCGTCTAATGTGTTAAATGAGAAGGAATTGGACAAGGATGATTTGGAAGTTAGAAAATTCCAAACTGATTCCCTTCCAGAATTTAAGGAGGGAGAGCGTATAGATTACTGGTGGGGAAGTGATGATATTTTTTCCAGCTTTCCATGTCCATCAAAGATGGCCATGTCTTTACTGAGTTGTTTTCATGGCCCACAAGTAATCATCCTCCAGTGTCATGAATGATAGTATTGATTCCAATTCAGGGAGGGGATAAACGTAGAAATCTACAGAACATTAAATATGGTCTGAAGACATCAGGAAAAGTGCAATACAGTATTTTAAGAAGGATTTCTTACATGTGAGGCAGAAGCAACTCTGTGTTAGAATATGTGAAAAGGAAAGCAAAAGAAATCTTTGCCAAGGCTGCAAAAAAAGCAAGACTAGTACATCAGTATCAACAGGTTGTGTCCAATTCGGGAAAAGACAAGTAAATTTATTTAATATTTTTATATAATGTATGTATATAATTAAGAGCTTTTACCATGAAAGAAAAAACAAATTTGGTATGAGAAGAGAAAAGTGTGATTTACATGTAATATGGGCTGTAAAAATGAGCAAATTGTGACTGATTGTTTTATGTGAACATTGACATGCAGATGTAATAAATTCAACACTAACATTTTTGGAGAACAAGTCAATGTGACAATGAACATTGTGAAATTCTTCAAGTATTATTTAAAGTTGGGTAAGTTTGTTATTTTTCAAATGATTTTTTCTTTGTTGGAATGAAGCAACAACTTTGCAAAATATTATGATAATAAGGGCCACCAGGAGCAGTTTTGCATGCTCTTAGAGTCTAAAATGCACCGAACCTTGAGACCCTACTGGGGAGACCTCCCTTCACAATTTCAGTTTTATCTTTTAAGTACCAAAATCGTGTGTGGATGTGTGACTGAGTAATTAGCTTTAGAAGGCTAACATGTACAGATCAAGCTGTTAAATGATTACCTTGTTGTCTAGACAGTTGAAGAGGTACTATAAGTACTACAGGGATCCAAGTTGGTCCATGATGGCTTTCAAGTCTCTGAATAAAAATCGACTGACATTTAGCAGAGGTGAGATAAAAAGGAGAGAGACCCAAAAATGATTTTGGCAGAAACACTTGAGTCAGTATTTTGAGTTTTTTTATTGTGTAATTGTTATTGCATTGTTCAAGATGTTTTTAGTGGAATATTTAATGGCAGCTCATATATTTTTTGTTCAATTCATGTCAAAATGCTGAAAGATGTGCCTTCTCCCAATGCTAAAAAACCACCATCTAAGAAATATGAGACTCGGGAATACATCTCAAGTCCAACTCGGGAACTTCCTCCTCGGGGTGAACTTAGCTTGTAGGAGTATTGGAGAGCAGTCAGCAGCCTTAAAAACCCAGCCACAGGAAAACTGAAGTTTGAACTTCATTGCAGGCTGAGTGTGGTTGTTTTGTCATTGCCACTTCTAATGCTGATACAGAGAGGACATTCTCCATTCTTTTGCTAAATACAAAGTGATTAAAGAGAAATCTGGACCAGACAGCTACTGGGAACTTGTTAAGTGTGAAACTTAATAATCACAATGAATGTCATCAGTGGTCACCAGTCAGTGATCTTGTGAAGGAAACTAAAAATGCTTGTGGATTTTATGAAACAAAATCTTTGCAGTGAACTATGAGATATAAAACTCTTCCGTTATTATTTATCTGACAATACACTGACTGGTATTCATTCATTGTTACTGTAACATTTTCCATTAGAATCTGATTCATGTTCAAAAGTTGCTGTTTTATTATAGAATGAATAGAGTGCATATTATGTCAAAAAATTTACTTGCATACATCCGACAGAAAAGACAGGTCAGGTCAAGACATATCAGGAGATTCCTAAACTTGGTCAGGAGTTTTGACTTCTAAACATGGAGGATTTTTATTGACCTGATTTTTAGAATTCAAATTGACAAAAATTACAACTGTTGAACAAATTTAAATTTTTTAAAAATATTAAAATATGCACATCATCTCGTCAAATCAGTCCTTTCACAGTAACTTGTTGCCATTCATACTCTTCTTATATGTACCACAAGCATTGTTAGCATTTGTTAGGAGATCATTGCCTGGATTATATTAGTGGCAGTCCTCATTATTGTTGATCTTAACACTTAGGAGATGATGTAGTTACTGGATCCAGTTTTCCTCTGGAGTCAGCCTGAATTTTCTTCAGAATGGAAAATGTCCTTTCAGTGTCAGCAATGGAATGTGGCAATGTTAGTACAACTCGGCCAAGTCCACCAAGAAGTTTAAATTGTTTCCTGCCTGTGGGTAGATTCAGATTACTGACTGCCTGCCAGAACTGCTCAAGATTGGTACTGTCTGGATCTCATGTTGTTTTAATGTCAGTAAGATTCTCTACATGAAGCACAAACACATACATTATACCATCACTCCCTTTGTAACTTGAAGCCTAATTTGCAGACACCATTGTTGTCATCATTATCATCACTATCACCACACTTTAATAATGACACCCAAATCTAGACTACGATTATCACTTGCTATAGTAGTATAGACAAGACAAAGACCTCATTCATCCCAGGCATTATGAATTACAATGGCAGTTAGTGACATGTACATTAGTCTGCTTTACATTCATGTTTACAAAGGATTAAATCAGTTTTTGCAATGTGGTCATTCATAGTAGTGTCTAATGCATATTTTGCCTAAAATTCGTGGTTGCTGGTTTCTTTCTACAGATGGTCATATGAGATTATATAATAAATTATTCGTATTCATATTCATATTATTATTATTTTCAAAATTATTATTGATATTATTATTATTATACAATTAAGATTAGGATTTCTTATGAACAATAAAATAGTCACTATGTGAGTAGTTTTTGTCTGTTTCCATAAGAACTTTTGTGCAATTTCTGAGTCAGGGAACTTTATTTTTACTGGATCTGAAAAATGATCTGCTACCAGACACAGGAGATTATGTTCGGCCATAAAGTTGGCAAATAGTTTCTTAGCACTTGTAACTTTATCCACATGTGATGCATATTCTGTGAACATGGATTTCAGTGATGGCATATTTGTTGTCACGGTTAATATGCTTTTATGAGATGGGGTTTCTGCAAGACATGTGATGTCATTCTTACCACCGTAACAGATTTTAAAATCAGCTTTACAGGAAGAGCACAATGCATATTCATGTCCCTTTAAATTTTGATTGCAACCACTGAAATTCCCGTTTCCATCCCCTTATTGGTCGACTGAAAATCAGGTCATCAGTAGCACAGTATGTCATTTTTGGTTGACCAATGAGAGGACAGTATTTCATTCAGCTCATTGCACTTGCATATTAAGCGGATGCGATCATCACCATGTTGACCAGTATCATGGGAAAATGGACTGACATTCCTTAAAGGTGTGGTAGTAAGTCCATTTTTGTGTATGCATAAATAGTTGAATGCCTGAGCTAAACATCGGTACCAAATTTATTACGCTACGCAAAGTGCAGCTTCAAATAGCAGCGTTTATTCTTAAATAGGTCACGCAAGAAGGCAGCAAAGTGTCCTCCCTTGTTATTATTATATGTGTAGTAAATGTTTGTAAGTATATTGTAAGCAACTATGTGAGCCCCTGTGGCTTAGACATCTCAACAAACTATAAACACTGAAGTCAAACTAACCCAGTTTTATGCCTCTTGAACTCTTGAGTAATCCAACTATAATCAATTAACATCTTTAATCCTATCCAAATTACATCTGATCACACATAGTATAGATTCTAATCCATCGCGACAACTTTAAGCACTGAAGCAGAACATACCTTGTGGACAGAATCAAAGTAATGTTTATTGTTTTATGGAGATTGAGCTCTTTAGCAACCCAACCATAATCAATTAATGTCTTTACTCCTTTTGGAATTACTTCTGCTCACACACAGTATAATCCACCTCGACAAACTTAAAACAGTGCAGCAAGCCGACCCTGCCAACAGCATCAGAGGGTTAAATTAGCAATTACATTGTCTTGCCCTGCTTAAGCCACTTCACAGTCACATGATCACAGACAGTATTACCATAAATATACTGCACTGGAGCCAAAATGTGAAAAAATTGAAAAAAATTAATTTTTCAACAATAATTTTGCATATGCGGGAGATTTCAGTGAGTTACAGGAGGGACGGGAATCACCCCTAAATTTAGGGAGAAAAACCATCCCATGAGGGAAGATCGCATATATACACTAGTTTTCTTTTCAATCTCCATAAAACACGTACAATTTATGTCAGTTAAAAAATCTACTGGTTTCGAAGCCAATCTGCTGATCAAAATTTTTAAATCTACTATTTTGATGTCAAGGTCCTGTCACATGTGTGCAAGTCATTCATTTTTAGCTCACCTGGCCATAAGGCCAAGTGAACTTATGGTATGGTCCTGTGGCCAGCACAAGTCTTGGGTCATCCATGATTCATATGTCATTCATCAACTTTTGCTATTTTCAACTTCTCAAAAACCACTGGCCCTATTTCAACCAAATTTGGTAGGAAGCAACCTGGCATGAAGGGAAGGCCTTTCAAATTTACACAACTGATGCTACCATTACCTGTACTAAAAATAGATAAACCTTTAAACAAATGTCTCTCAAAAACCACTCAACATAATTTGGATAAATTTGACGGTAAGCCTTCAGGCATGAAGGTCTTTCAAATTTTTACAAATGAATCCAATTCACCATCCAATATGACTGCCTTGTTGAAAGTGGACTAACTGTTAAACAACATCTTCACAGAAACTGCTCAATAAAATTTGATCAAATTTGACAGAAAGCATCTTGGTATGAAGGCTTTTCAGTTTATTTGTATGATGCTAATCTGCCATCTAATATTGCCACTGTTGCTAAAAATAGAAACAAAAAGCTTTAAAACAGCTCAACAGAATTTGACAGTATTTAACCCTTTTCATACTGAAGCCCATTCAGACAGGCAGTTGTGTAGAACTGGAAATTTTTCAGTCAGTGGTGTAGCAGCATGAGAGAATGCAGTGACATTGGTCAATCTGGCTTTACAGGACAATTTTGTGAAATTATTTTTCAATGTTGTATACCATTTTAAAAAGCATAAAATTTTCCTTAAGGTCATATATTTTTTGACTGAAAATTTTCAGACGTAAAACTTCAGTTGAAAGTAAAGTTATGTCAGCAAAAAAAAAATGCTTTACATTTTTTTAAATAACTTACTTTCAATGCAATTTTCCTATCTGCAATATTCATTTTACCTCCTCTATGTAATTGTATGAAATGGGGTGAATTTTATGCCATTTAAGAAGGTGACAAAATAGTAAAAATCCATCAAGAATATCAAAAGTTATTACAATTTTATTAAATTTACTCGAATGAGAATTGGAGAAAAAAAACCAATAATTCTTACTGGTAAGTCGACAAAGCTTTTCATTTTGGTTCAGTGTTTTTATTCCACAATAAATTTTAGTGTAATAATATCAGAGTTATGTTGGGTGTATTTTGGTCCATTTCCAGGGATGCAGAAAATTTTCATAATATTATGCACACACTCAACATCAGTATATATGCGAACTTTATGAGAAGTGAAGTTCTCAAAATGTCCAGTTAGCTTGAAAAGCATCCACGTCTTCATCATCATCAATATCCAAGTCAAAATTACCAATTAACTATTTATCATCAGCTCAGTTCATTCGATGCAACCAAGATTACGATCCCCACTGCCTAAAATATAAATTTCCCCCACAAAATTGTCTAAATTTTCATCAAAATCGGTATCAGCATCACGACCGCTTCAGTACTGTCCGCCATTTTGAATTACGCACGTTAAAATTCAGTTTTGAAATCAACTTTTCTACTAACCAGTTCTCATCATCTCCGTTCATTTCGTCGAAGTGAAGCTCACGATCTGCACTGCTTAAGACATAAAGTTTCCCCACAGAATTGTCTATATTTTCATCAAAATCGGCATCCACATCACTGCCGTAAATTGCTGTTTTAGCGCTGTCCGCCATGTTGATCTCCACACATTAAAAGTCGTGTTTGAAATCAAATTTTCAAATAACCAGTTATCATCAGCTCCGTTCATTTTGAAGAAGTAAAGATAGCGATCCCCACTGCCTAGAATGTCAATTTTCCACATGAAATGGTCTTTATTTTCAATTAATTCAGCAAGCACATAACTGTCTTCAATTCCCTCTTCAGAATATGACTGCCATATTTTATCTCCGCACGTTAAAACTCGATTTTGAAATCAAACTTTTACCAGTTTTGGGGTCTTTTAAACACAATCTGGTAATACTGTGTGTACCTTCTACCTTTATTTCCTTCTTTTCAAAAGAGTACACGTAAACTGATGACGTTTTATACAGTTAAACACGTGTCTGCAAATGTTGGTATATATATAGTGAACATACGACCGGAGTCGTATCCCGCTGGCAAAGGTAAAGTACGACTGGAGTCGTATCCCGCTGCCAAAGGGTTAAAGGAAAGCACCCAGGCATGAAAGCCTTTCAAGATAATACTAATAATGATAATCCATCATCCAATATGACCACTGTTACTAAAACTGGAAAACTTTGAAATGACTACTGCTCAACAGAAATGGACCAGATTTAATGGAAAACAACACAGCACAAAGGCCTTTTAAGTTTGTACAGATGATGTTTATCTGCCATCAAATATGACCACAGTTACTAAAAATAGAAAAAAAAATCAGACTTTTTTGTATACAAAAAACCCCACAAGAAAACACATGCTAAGTGGAATTTGATCAAATTAGATAGAAAGCATCCTGGCATGCATGTCTTTCAAATTTGTACAAATTATGTCTATTTGCCATCAAGTATGACTGCAGTTAATAAAAACAGAAAAACCTTTAAATAACTTGCCTAAAAACACACTCAAAAGAATTTCACCAAATTTAATAGGAAGCATCCTGTCACGAAGGCTTTTAAGTTCATACAAATGGTGCTGATCCACTGTTCAATATGGCTGTCAAGACTAAAAATAGAACAATCGTTAAATGACTTCAAAAGACTGGTCAACAGGATTTGACCAGGCAGAAGATGTTTCGGCATGAAGACCTTTAAATTTTTATTCAAATGATGCTGATCCACTATTAAATATGGCCACCTTTTTCTAAAAAAAGAAAAATCTCTAAACCACTTCTTAAAATTGCCCACAGAATTTGAGCAAATTTGACATTCTGCAGCCTTGTTTGAAAAGTCCTTACAATACGTACAAATTATGCAGATCTGCATTTAAATAAGGCTGTTATTATTAAAAACAGAAAAACCTTTAAATGACTTCCCCAAAACCACACAACAGAATTTGAATTAACTTGACAGAAAATGTCCTGATTTGAAGACCTTTCAATTTTATACAATTGATACTGATCAGCTATCAAGTATGGCTGAAGATAGTAGTGAAACCTTCAAACATCCTTTTTCCAAATGTATATCAATAGAATTTGAAGATAGTTTGTCATTTGGGTCATGCCCCTGGTTGGTGCCCATGGGGTCATGGGGTTATTCCCTTCGATGTATGAACAACTCACCTTTGGGGCATATTTGTTTCTTAAAACACAGATCTTTTTCATAATTGCTCATTAATTTGATTTAACTAAAAACTTTTTTTGTCATCATCTACAATTCCCAGCTCAACTAATTTCTGTTCTCAAGTTCCATAGCAACCAAATTCATAGGGTTTGGTGACCTAAATTCTTAAATGGCCATTAAAATTTTCAATCTGGTTATCTTGGATACTAAAGTTTGAAAGGTACCTGGAGTGCTTCTGTTTCAGAATTTCAGAGTATGAAAGCTCCTTTAATGACCTGGCTATACTGAGTATATACATAGTTCATTGTATCATGCGTGATGTATGTTAAATTAGCTAAGATGAGGACTTTGGTTGCAATTTTATTTGCCATTGGTTTTCTATCATTAACTGTTCCTTAGGTTTCCCTTACTATAGCCCACACCTGTACTTATTCATCAGAATTTACATGCAAGCTAAAGTGGATGATCACTACAAATTGGTTGGCCTAGAGATCAGAGTTCAAGTTTCAAGTCCACAGTTAGTGTAGGGAAAAAGGGAAACACAGTGGTCACCTTTTGGGTGGCTATGGTGGCATCATTAACAGTTTTGATGCAATTTTTGTCTTGTCTTTGTTAGCAGATGCCAAGACATATATGTTTTGTTTTGGTTTGGTTTGGTTTGATGTTTTGCAGCACAGTAAGACAAGTAGGTTATTTAATGCTGAGGCAATTTGAGTAAAGTGTCTTGCCCAAGGACACACCATGGTAGTCGACCCAGGTTGATCCAATGATAGGATTCAAACCCACACCCTTTCAGTCACAATTCTGGCATGCTAACCACTGAGCCAACACAGCTCCTAGGGCATACATGTATCATATTCCAGCAGTGATAACCATGAATACTGTTAAGACTTTATGTGAACATCTAAAGTCTATTCTTTAGCCTGTAAAGCATACACAAAATAATAAGTTAGTCCCCCTCTTACAAAGCTGCCCCTTCTGCAGTTGAAAGGTGGCCTTGTAAAGAGGGTGGCCTCGTGAGTGGGACAAAATGATTAAAAATATACAATTTTGGCATTGGCAAGGTGACCTTATAAAAGAGGTACCCTTCACTTGAGAGGGGCCTCAAGCATTGGCAAGGTGACCTTATAAAAGAGGTAGCCTCTCTTGAGAGGGGCCTCAAGCATTGGCAAGGTGACCTTATAAAAGAGGTAGCCTCTCTAGAGAGGGGCCTCATGGCAAGGAGACCTTATAAAAGAGGTAGCCGCTCTTGAGAGGGGCCTCATGGCAAGGTGACCTTATAAAAGAGGTACCCTCTCTTGAGAGGAGCCTCTTTAGTCAAGACCACCTTGGTGGAAGCTTGACAGATCAATTACTTTTTCATCCGTATTCATGTCCACACCCTAGATTAACCACAACGATAACATTATTACTATCCTAAATAAAAGACCGTCTTGACAAAAAGGGTTACATTTATCTCCATATCTTGAGTACTGTTACATTTATCTCCATATCTTGAGTACTGTTACATTTATCTCCATATTCTGAGTACTGTTACATTGATCTCCATATCTTGATTACTGTTACATTGATCTCCATATAATGAGTACTGTTACATTGATCTCCATATCTTGAGTACTGTTACACTGATCTCCATATTTTGAGTACTGTTACAGTGTTGCATCTAGGATCCCAAGGTCAGGGGACACTGTGTCCCTCACCCTCCTGATTTGGGGACACAACGTTTTAAAGGGACAAAGGAAAAATGTAGTACATAATGCACTAGAAGTGCTAAAAAAATTCAATAATCTTATTTGCCTTGCCCGTTTTGCCACCTTAACCTTCTCATATTTTCCATGGACATTTAAATTATTGCAATAAACGTTTTATCATGTGATCAAGTAATTTGTGGAAACATTAACATCTTTGAATATCTGATTAACCTGAAATTAACTGCACCATGGAATTTTACGTTCCGGGTCTTGCTTTCATTAAACTTTAGTGTTCACTCATTATCTACTAGCATTTATTATAATAAATACCCATGTTTTCTTAATTACTTTTCTTTTAAAAGTATTAGATCATTAATCAAATGACAATGACAAATTGTGTATTTGCAGAAATTAGTACCTTTTTTCATTCATTCAACCTGAGAATAAATTAAATCTTCACTGCCTTAGGTGTGACTTTAACCTCAAAAATATGTTACAATAGTGGCATTCAAAGACTTAAGCAACTCAGCCGACTACCACAAACCTTGAATGTTTTCATTGCAAGATTCATTGTTTTGAAATGGATATTCATTGCCATCTTACAGGTTTTCTCAGTTTTAGTGACTTTGGCCATTGCTAGTGCCAACTTAGACATGGATGCACATCCGTAAAGGAAAATTATAGGCATATTTGTTTTTATTTTTGTTTTTTTCCTGACATAAAAACGTGGCCAGAAGGGTGCACAGGGTCAAGATTTGGGGGACATGGGACAAAAATTGCGGGAAACACTGCTGTTACATTTATCTCCATATCTTGAGTACTGTTATAAATCTGCAGTATTGAAACTTAATGGATGTATTCATTTTGAGGAGTTAACCAAGAGTTAACCAAGATCAAAAGTAGATGTCAGTATCCTGCATTTTACATTCTAGTGACTATGGTTTTGAGGCCTCTTGCTGATAGAGAAGGTGAGACACAGCATTCTTCAGAATTCTTATGGTTTAAGTTCTTCATAGCCAGTCTCCTTATTTACATTAGCTGGGCTATTGTGTATACATGTACATTTTTGTGCATACATGGGATTTAAATGTTAATGTGGTAAAATATTAGCATTTTGATATTTTTGTCTGGTTTCAGGTGATCACTGCCAGTTTTGTAAAAATGGTTACTATGGAAATCCTAAAAATGGTGGAAACTGTACAGGTAGGTTTCAGATTTTTTTTTAAAGTAACAAAAGATCTTTCACTTTTGCAACATCAGTGTGAAAATAGTCATTTGTTTCACTCCATCATTTTGAATATCACATTTAGGTGGACATGGTATCTCAGATTAAACTGAAGATTATGTTCCTTGATTTATGTTCATCCACTGCTGTGGAAACTAGGTTAAATGTTAAGGTTTACAACCAAGAACTTTAATGTTTGAGGCGTGGCATAGTTTCTGTAAAATGCTTATCCTTGTTTGTTTGTTTCTCCAACTTATCAAAATTTTTATTTAAAATAATTATGGAAACTTATGTTATGTTCCAAAATATATGCACATATTTGTGCCCTTGGATATAATAGTTTTTGTCTCACATGTATAATCATTGTAAGAATGATCATTTTTTGCTCTACTGGTCATAGACAAGAAGAGCTTATGAGATGGCTTGTGGTTTGTCGTCCAGCGTCCTACATCCATTGTCCATCTGTCCTTTAGCACAAGTTTGTTATTGCAACTCCTTTTAAACTACTTGGAGGATGTACACATTCATCCCATGGTCTAGTTGTTCCCAAATGAAAATGTTGCTGGTCAGATATCCAATATGGCCAATACAGCAGCTATTTTGAAAATCTTGTTATCACTACTCCTCCTGAATGGATTGTCGTATCAACATGGGGTTTTCTCTAAAAGACTTCTTATGATGTCTGGTTGATCTTCAATGAAAATGGTGCCAATCTGACATCCAACATGGCCACCACAGCAGCCATCTTGAAAATTTTGTTTATGCTACTCCTCCTGAATGGAAAGTCATAGCGTGGTTTTTTTTTACCGGAAGACATCTTATGGTGTCTACTTGGTTGTAAATAAAAATTGTGCCGATCTGATATCGAATAATGCTGCTACAGCTGCCATCTCAAAAATCTTATTGCTACTTCTTCTAAATGGAAAGTCATATCAGCATTGGGTTTTCACCAGAAGACTTCTTATGATGTGTAGTTTGTACTACCGGTAAATGAAAATGGTGTATGGCCACCATGGCAGCCATCTTGAAAATCTAGTTTTTGCTGCTCCTAATAAATGGAAAGTCATATCGACATGGGTTTTAACAAGAAAACTAATCATGATATCTGGTTGGTTCTGAATGAAAATGGTGCTGATCTGACATCAAATGTGACTGCCACAATGAACATGTTGAAAATCTTGTCTTTAATTCTCCCAAATGGATGGTCATATCAAGATGGGGTTTTCACCAAAGTCTTCTAATGGTGTCTAGTTTGTCCTAAATGAAAATGGTGCTGATTTTAAATCCCAAATGGCCGCCAGAGTAGCTGATTTGAAAATCATATTGCTTAAAAATATCAGGGATGGTTTCAATACTCAGCAGTTAAAAAGTAGAAATGGTCTGATCTTGAATTCCAGGAAATTCTTTTAAAACAGTAGAGCATCAGTCTCTCAGAGGGATTGTTGTTTTAACAATGATTTTATGATTCAAGAGGGCTTGACAATGATCATGTTTCAGTTATAACCCATCATGTATGACAACCCAGTGTGACTAGTATAACACTGACCTTTTAATGTGCAGTAATCGGTGTATAAATAGTAAAACTGATATAATGCATCACAGGAAAAGAAGGTGGCCTTCAAGACTGGTCTGTCAGTAGTGGGGAATTGCTCTTTGGTATAGAAAAGCTAGAGTCTCTACTAAATACTTAGTTATTACTTCAAAATTGTCTGGAAACTGCAGTATGTTTTCATTCTATTTTTATTTATACCTGATTTAGCAAGCTTTAAGTGGATAAAGATTTAGGACAGGATTACACTCAATGCTTAAAATCCAATTTCTTAAAATTGTATGAAGGTTAGGTTGTTTTTGTCATACAGTTGTTAGATAAATTTGGTTTTAACAACGGGCCTTATATTTAACTTCACTTTGGGGATCATATGATTTAAAGTTTTCTAATCTTAATTATTTTTTTAATTGTTTTGGGGGAGAAAATATATGGAAGTATTTGATTGAAAATTTTTGCGGTTAAGAAAAAAGGAATAGTTCAATTCTTTGCTTCAATTTGTTACTGAGTTATAAAATCAGCACCATTTTGGTTTGACAGCAGTTTTTATGCTAATAAAGTCTTTTAAAACTGTTTACTCTGTTAACATTCCCAAAACATGTACTGCCTGAACATGAAAGGTGTGACTAATTTTTATATATTTAATATTTTCATTTGAAAATCACAGGAATATTATCAGGTTATGGACTTAATGTGATAAAACTTATATCAATGTTATTTTTTTTAAAAATATGAATAATCATCAATCGTGGTGCAAAGCCACCTTGTCAGTAAAATCTGGGCACAAGCATTTGGTTGTAACTTTCCCTGTACATCTGTTGATTCTGTCTTCCTACTCACTGCAGTTAAATGTATATTGATGATATTTATTTGAATCATTCTGACATCAAATTTCTCAGTAGTGATCAAAGGACTCACCTTCTTTTCATTTAATCTGACGACATTTTGCACTTTTGCGACAACTTGTTTTTTGCGCAATATGTAGTTATCACATGAGATGCTCACTGTTTACAAAGAAAATGAGCTGATCATGTGATGAACTTTTTTTTTTTCCTCCAGTCTGGTACCTGGTTAAGTACATTTCATAATCAATGGGAGGGAAGCCAGAAAGGCTAACATACCATTTTATTATCTGGCGACTGGATGTCATGCTGACTTGAACTGAACAATATTGTGCTTCTCTGCGGTTAGCTTTTGTCATCTTGATAATTATTGGTGGTAATATTAGCCAGTAATTATCAGTGGTAATAGCCAGTAATTATCAAAGTGACAAAAGCTAACATCTAAGGAACACATGGTAGTAAGGATAATCTGATTACTTACCTCTTTGTATGGATTAAAGTTATGTTATAGGCATGTTGCAACAAATGTCCATGTGTTGAGTTGAGAAATCAACAGATATTAGCGAGATTTCAGTCTGTAAACAACCATTATGTGTCTGCTTGCAAGAGGTAAATTTGACAGTTTTTCAACAAAAATGCCGGCCGCTGGTCACATTAGAGGGGTGGCCATCCTTGAGGAGTACTTTTGAACACAAACTCGTCGGTGCCAAGGGATTCTGGCCATATAAAGTGGGTGGCCATTGGTCAGGGGGCCCATTCAAGAGGGGAACCACTGTATAAACAATTTAGCCTCAACATGTATTGCCTGAACATATATAAACTATTGGCCTCTATTGCTTTATATTGCTTCATAAAGTTGTTTTACATTTTACATTGAATTTCTTGTTAGACTGGTTTCCAATTTTTTTTCCCAGAATGTTCCTGCAATGGACAAGCAGAAACATGTGACAGACTGACTGGAAAGTGTTTTTGCAGAACAAGAGGGGTGATTGGAGATAGATGTGAAAAGTTAGTGTTTTATGTTTTTAGCTCTACTGGTCATATACTAGAAGAGCTTATGGGATGGTCTGTTCTCCATCATCTGTCCATCATCTGTTGTCCGTCCATCATCTGTCATCCGTCGTCTATATGTCCATTAGCACAAGTTTGTTATCGCTACTCTTCCTAAACTACTTGGAGAATTGCCATGAAACCTTTCACACACATTCATCCCATGGTATAGTTGATCCTGTATGAAAAGTGTGCTGCTCAGACAATCAGTATGGCTGCCACAGTGCCCATCTTGAGAATCTTATCTATACTTTTGATTGGATGGCCATATCAACATGGGGTTTTCACTGAAAGACTTCTTGTCATGTCTAGCTGGTCCTAAATGAAAATGGTGTCGATCTGATGTCCAATATAGCCACCACAGTGGCCATCTTGAAAATCTTGTCACTACTCCTGAATGGATGGTCATATCAGTATGGGGTTTTCACTAAAAGACTTCTTATGATATCTAGTTGGTCCTAAATGAAAATGGTGCCAATCTGATGTCCAGTATGGCCACCACAGTGACCGTCTTGAGAATTTTGTTATTACTACTCCTGAATGGACGTGGGGTTTTCACCAGAAGACTTCATAAGATGTCTGCTTGGTCCTAAATGAAAATGGTGCTGATCTGATGGCCATTATGGCTGCCAGAGCATTCATCTTGAAAATCTTATTATTGCTACTCCTTCTGAATGGATGGTCATATCAGCATAAGGTTTTAACTAAAAGACTTTTTATGATGCCTAGTTGGACCTAATTGAAAATGGTACCGATCTGATGCCAAATATGCCCACCACATTAGCCATCTTGAAAATCTTGTTATTGTTGCATCTCGTGAACGAAATGTAATATTGTCATGGGATTTTCACCAGAAGACTTCTTATGATATATAGTTAGTCCAGAATGAAAATGACGTCAATCTGATGTCCAATATGGCTACAACTGTGGCCATCTTGAAAATATTGTTATCACTACTGTTCCAGAATGGATGGTCGTATAAACAACTTATGATGACTAGTTGGTCCTAATGGTGCCATTCAAATATTCAGTATGCCTGCCACAGTGGCCATCTTGTAAATCTTGTTATCACTATTTCTCCTGAATGAATGAATGGTCATATCAGCATGGGGGTTTTCACAGAAAAACTTCTTACGATGTCTAGTTGGTTGTATATGAAAATGGTGCTGATCATACTTGTAATATGACTGGCACAATGGCCATCTTGAAAATCTTGTTATCACTACTGTTCTTAGGTAACTGGTCATATCGACATTGTGCTTTCACCAAATCACCAAAAGGCTTCTTATGATGTCTTATTGGTACTAAATAGAAATTGTGCCAATCTGATATTGAATATGGCCACCATTGCATCCATCTTGAAAATCTTTTTATTGTTGTTTCTCTAAAACAAAAAGCAGTTAATTTGAAAATCTTGTTATCCCTGAAGAATATCAAAGATGGTTTGATCTCTATGCGGTTAAAAGGAAGAAGTGGTATTATCTTGAATTCCTGGAAATTCTTTCTAGAGCTTCAGCCCCTCCGAGGGACTCGTGTTTAATTTGTGTCCATTATCTCCAATTTTCAGCAATCATCTGAAAATTGGAAGTTTGATAGAATAAGATGCATATTTTCTATTTAGATGTTTTTGTACAATTTTCAAGTTCATACAGTTATCAGTATAATTCTGAAAATGATTGAGATTGATATAAAAGTCACTAATATTTATTTCTTAGTCTACTTAATAGATAGTGGGTAAATATCTCTTGGTAGGGACCTTTGTATATTTAATGCGGATTGTAATACAGCAAGGCCTGACTATTCAGGACAGTCAAGGGACAGCACTTCTTTTCCTTTAACAACTGCAAGACCTATCTCCTTCAAATTTCTCTCACTTTATCGATGGACCTGTATGTCTTTATCATATTATCTAGAAATAAGAAATGACTCAGTTTCAGAAAAATAAAAGTTTGGAAGTATTGTATGCATTCATTCAAGTAAATTTCATAGTAAATAAGTGAGTAAAGCGCAATATAAAAATCTCTTATAAGACACTATTGTCTGTCATAAAGGTTTTAAGAAACTAAAGTGTTTAAATTTTGGGATACAAATCAGTCCTCAGTCCATTTTAGACTGGGGTCCTCTTTTATCAAAGATAATTATTTAAGGATTTTAATAGGGGTTCCAATAATATCTATCACAAAATTCTCCACTCGTATAAAGATATTCTTTAATATAGATCGGATTTTAAGGCTAAACTCAAATTGTTGCATTCTTTACATCAGGTGCGACTCACCCAACAGTTATAACGGGAATCCACTCACAGGAACTTGTTATTGTAAGTAAATACATTATTTTTGCTGTTATTTCTATAGTACTGAGGTGTTTTATTGCACTTTTTATTTTCTCCATTGAATACATTTCCCAATCACAATTAGGAACTACACTCAGCTACCTCTTCAATTCAGCCCTCCTGGAAAGACAAACATTTTTTTTTTCATTACCTACCATTACCACTGCTAGGTAGTTACCCCTAATAAGATGTTTACCATTTTAAGATTTCACTGTGTTATATCAGCATTGTTTCTACCAATCCATCTAGAAAGTTGGTATAATATTGTCTATGAATGTATTTGCTACATAATGGTATCATTTTTTGTTTTTTTTAATCAATATTTGTGTAAATTTTTTGCAGTTTGTGGACTTAATTTTGTTCTGACCTTTCTGACATGGTATTGATGGTGCTCATTTTTTTGTGAACTTAATTTTTTTTCTGACCTTTCTGACATGGTATCAGTAGTGTTCATTGTTGATTGTTTTATTTGTGCACACTGCCAGTATTTTTAGCTTGATTAGTAACGAGTGTTATTATTTTTATAGGTGAACACCTATGGGTTGTTTTTTTTGGCTGTTTTTGTCATTTTGGTCATTTTAGTTAAATCATGACAAAATGTTCCGAGTGCAAGAGATTAAAGTCCGTGAGGATACACATAATATTCCTGCACTAAGTGTTCATCTGTGCTGATTGGTCAGAGTGGGGTATGGTCCACAGTTCTGCACAAGAGCTTGAAGAGTAAAGAGAGATGGGGTGAAGTTGAAATCAATGGAAAGTGATGTCTTGAGCTTTTACCTGAAGATATCAAATGCGAGTATTGTTGGGGATGCCGTTATGGTCCCCCATCCCATTTATGATGCATGCAGTTCCCACTGTGCCTTTTATGTCTGGCCAGCTTGAATTGGAGGAACAATCCATTTCAGAGATGCCAATGCCGCCGCCTTCCAAGGCGCTGCTTGGGTTGCAAATTTATGCAGGAAAAGTGACGCAGTTGCTGGCCTCTGGGAATTTGTGTCCCTCCGTTCAAAGTTCTTTTCCAGTAGTGGATTAAAGTTGATGGGAGAGTGTTCTCCCATTTTTTGGCAGCTCAGTGGGCATAAGTCCCTCTGCATGTCCAAGTATAGCCTTTGGGCCTGTAAGTCCAGATGCATGGGGTATAATACTGACCTCGATCAGTAATTTCAGTCTTGCATGCAGTTAGCCACTGCTCCAGTTGTTGACCATCCAGTCCAGTGGTCCATCACGTTGGTGAGCCATGCTGCATACCTGCCAGCCATTCCGTTGTATGTGGAATCTTATGTTGATCCATCGAATTAGTATGTCCATTTTGCTGCCCAGTCCATTTAGCCATGCGCCAATCCAACCATCCATCCGTCCACCAAGGCGACTGTCCAGCCAGCTGCCAAGGCAATCATCCAGCTGTTTGTCCAGCACACTTTCTGGCCACCTTTTCAGCTGTCCGTACCAGCAAGACATGCTGTGCTGCTTGCTTGGTCACCAGTTCAACCAGCAGGCCTATTGTTCATGGCATATCCAATGGCTAGATACCATGCCACACACAGAGATGATGGTCATGTATTGTTGTTGCTGCCAGGTATGAGCTATGTGGTCATGGAAGTAATGTCTAACAAGGACAACCCCTGACAGCGAGTGCAGAGATAACCTTAATCAGTTGACTTACTTTGACCCCACCATGGTGCATACTGAGTACAGTTTCAAATTGGCCATTGGAGAGATTTACAGGATTTTACCACCCTCTAAGTGCCACTGTCTGTGAGCCAAGTCTGAAAAGTTTCATTAGATGTTGTAGATGAGGACAATCATCCCTCCTTCCATCTAATGCTGCAGTTGGCAAAGATCAATGCAGTTGGCAAAGATCAAAGAAGTTTCCGATCATCTGTTGGACAAGATCTGGGATCTAGAGAATTCAAAAGTTTTCTTTTCAGAAAGCCATTTACCAGCATCATTCATATCCCACTTCTACCACATACACTCAGACACATAGAGTTCCAACTTGCCAAGCTTGGACAAAAACATTGCAGTGGTGAACATGTCAACCACACTGTTTATAAGGTGGATTGACATGTTTTTCCACTCCACCTCCATCCACTCCACCTCCAAGTTAGTGCAGAATATAGTTTCCACCTCGTCGATGCTTGATCTGTCATTGCTAGAGATTTTTCGCCTTGCTGAAAAGTGGGCAGTGATCATGCGTGGGAGTCCACAGCCCTTATTGCTCAGGTAATTAACAGGGACACACATCATTCTATGGTTAATGTCCTGATGGCTTTGGCTAAGTTAGATTTGCTGAGACAAGATCACAGCATGTCATCACTGAAGCTGCATCATTCTTCGGCTCTGCAATCAGCACCCTTTGTACACCATTGCTGTTAAGCAGTAGAATTGAGGATGTACAGAAGCAGGCAGCACTATTGCTGCCTCTCTAGCTTACCTTGCTACTTCCTTCGGCATTTAGGCTACATCAGTCTCAACTGCAATAGAGAGACGATTGTCAGCAAAAAGAAGAAAAACTGAATGCAAACCAATAGCTATAGTTTCAGCTTCAATTTGATTTCAGGTGGCAGCAGGCCCTGCAGTTTTGGAGACAGTTTAACAAAGGGGACAGGAAGCAAGGTTTCTCCTTCCCCAATCCTCTCAACAAAATGCCATAATTTGCCACCCCATCTACTTGCCGATAACCAGTCTGTAGGCACCAGACTTCTTCATGTTTAGCAGACTTGGATCAACCCTTTTATGGCAATCCAAGTTGACTTGGATCAACCCTTTTATGGCAATCCAAGTTGACTTGGATCAACCCTTTTATGGCAATCCAAGTTGACTTGGATCAACCCTTTTATGGCAATCCAAGTTGACTTGGATCAACCCTTTTATGGCAATCCAAGTTGACTTGGATCAACCCTTTTATGGCAATCCAAGTTGACTTGGATCAACCCTTTTATGGCAATCCAAGTTGACTCAGAGGGGCTTCAGATTTCTGCATCATGACATACAGTGATATACAGTGATATACAGTGACATACAGTGATATACAGCAGGAATTCCTCTGAAAAAGTTCAATTCAGAAGTTACGGTTTGCACAGCAGTCAGTACAGTTGGGGAGCCCACTTGTTTCCATGCTCCAACATGGTCAGCAGCTAATGGGGGCCTGAGGAGATCTCACTTCATTTCTGGAATAATCAGCTCTGCAGTAGGTTAGTTCTCATCATGTCAGAGAACACAGTGGTGGTGACCTACCTCCTCAAAAAGGAGACAAAATCACCCAACCTATGCATTCTAGTGTGGGATTTTGTATGCTGGTGCTCCCAGATCAGACATAGTCCCAGCAGGCATAATGTCCTTGCCAATCTCGGTTAGGAAGGGTTCAGACCATTCACACCGAGTGGTCCATTTATTCATTGGTCTTCCAGCAGATTTGTGCACTTTTGGGGTGTCCAAAGATAGAACATTCTGGGGTGAGGTGGAACCACAAACTGCCAACCATTGTCTCTCCAGTCCTGGACCCAGAAGATTGGGCTATGGACGTGCTATCAGTCATTAGAGAGGGGTTTGGGGGTTATGCCTACATCTCTATTGTTCTAGTACTTTGGACAATACAGAAGATGAGGGGCCAGAACTAGAAAGTGATTCTGATAGCATCTCTCAGGTGGTACAAGTTCTGGGTAAACAGTCTGCTCGATCTAGTGATAAACATCACCAGTAAAAATCTGGTGAGGTCGAACCTACTAAAACAGTCGCAAGTGTTTTATCCCTGCCTGGATAGGCTTCTCCTTCATGCCTGTTTCTTATCAGGATAGCCCTGTGAAGAAAGGAATTTATTCCCTCGGTCGTGGAGAGAATCTCATGAGTTAGAAGGCTCTCCACTTTAAAGGCTTACGAGGGCAAGTGGTAGGTTTACAGGGATTGGTGCAGGGTCAACAATATTGTCCCTTTGAGTGCCTTGCTCCTGCAGTTGGCTAATTTTTTCTCTGGCCTCTTGGGGAAAAAAAGATGGCCCCTGTTACTATCAAAGGCTACCGTTTCATGATCTCCGACGCTTTCAGGCATCAGGGTAGAGGGGATATTGGTCATAATAAGAATCTATCAGACCTGCTGGCCAATTTTGACCAGAGTAGGCCCAAACCTTCCACCCTCTTTCCTAAATAGAATCATTTGTGGGTTTTGACATGTCTCAACTCGGATCAGTTCAAGCCTTTAACCAGAACAACACTGAAGCTGCTATTCTATAAAACATGTTTTCTGATAGCCCTAGCTTCAACATGCAGGGTGATCAAGTTGCATGTCCTTTCGATTGACCTCAACTTTCTCCAGTTCAGATCAGATGGATCTGTGGTCCTATTAATGCAACTTGGCTTAGTAGCTAAGAATAGGTTGCTGTCTGCAAGCAACCAGAGGGTGGTAATTTGCTCCCACTTCTCGATTGATAGGTCAAGACAGGTGGTATTGCAAGGCCTTGTCCAGGCTCTCAAGCACTACTTGAGACATACTAGAAGCCATTGGCTGGCATGCATAGTCAACCTTCTCTAGTTTTTATATCCAAAATCTAGTGTCACATAGATGAGAATTTAATAGGGTGGCTAATGTGACTGTGACCCAGATGACCACCAGACCCAGTTGACATCAGCACAGCCTCCTCACAGGTGTGCTTTTATCACTTGTGCTGGATTTGCCCTGAATTTTCTTAATATGATAAAGTCATTATTTTCTTATCCATGTATTGTTATCATGTGTTGTGTGGTCTTTGGTTGTGTTGTCCTCATTTTAGAAGAGTGTTTTATTCTTCATAATGGTAGGGAATTGAGCTATTCTTCCCATGATTGGTGCCCATGGTAGAGGTTGGATGCTCATGCATTTCCTCCTATTAACAATTTTCTAATGTTAATGTGATTGGGGAATGTAGTCAATGGAGAAAGTAAATTTGTTAGAAAATTATGTTTCTCTGAGAATACTTACCAGGTCACATTACTAATAAACCCTACCACATTTCACCGCAAATGTGAGCATCGTCATTGATGTATTCCTTAGGTTAAACTGGTAAACATTCAGTTGATCTGTAGCAACCTAGCTGTGGTAAGGGGAGGTAATGGGTTGGAATTTCTTTCCTTTGTATATATGGTATAGAGACAGGAAAGACTAAATTTTAGTATTTCAGGGAGGGCAGTTTATTTTCCAACGTTAATTGGACAAGGTAAATATTCTTGGACAAACATAATTTACTAAATAATTTACATTTTCTTACAAATTTATGCAAATAAGTCTTTACCTAAAGTGTAATATTTGCCAATTTTGAAGCACACTTACATTAATTACATATGTTGTGGTCATGTTTGAGAAATATATATCAAGGACAGATGTATGGATAGGAAAGTGGATACTCTGTGTGTGTGTGTGTGTGTGTGTGTGTGTGTGTGTGTGTGTGTGTGTGTGTGTGTGTGTGTGTGCATGCACATTTTTGTGTATGTGTGGTGTGGCAGGTTTGCTATTCACAATATAGTTACTGCAATAGTTACTGCATTTACCCGATTAGGAACTTTTTGGGGTTTTCAGCAGTAGCCAAAATGCACCTCAGATGTGATTGTAGGGAAATGTGCAAATTTCAGTCATATGCTGTTACTTCAAAACCTTCTCATTGTTATTAGCCAAAAACATACAGCACTGAAATCTGCTTATAATATTGAAACAGTAAAGCAATTGTTTATTGTAAAACTTTGCAAAACATTATTGTTCATGTTTTATACATGTAGTGATGTGTTGAAAGTTACCCCCCAAAAAGGGAGCAGTATTAAAAAGGCAAATGACGTGTCATGATGTGATGTCACAAATGACATTGTGATATATCTGATGTATCATCATAGAATAGTTCTTCAGACACATTCAAATGATAGATCTCATCTCCTTAAAGGGTAGTAACCAGTATGCATTCAACTAAGCAAAATAGTTGCAATCTGTGTATCAAAATGGGACCAAATGGCAGCGACCTATGTAGGGAGGCAACTACAGTCACATCCAAGGTGTTATTCTATTTTTGCAGTATTCAAATGGCATTTACCAATGCATATAAGCATCCAACTACAACCATCCTGGAGCTGGATCTGCTGCCTCATAATGTGGAAATTACAGATGAAGGTTTAAATCATTAGTTGAACCAATAACCTAATGATGGCGCATTATGGACGGCAGATGTTTGTCTATGGTTTTCAGAGTTGAAGGTGCAGGAAAAACTAGCAAAGACAGTAATACATTGAAATTTTTTACCTTTCAGATGATCTGAAGACAGATTACCAGTTCACATTCAACCTGTCGAAGAAGGATGAGGATAAATACTACACTCAGATCAACTTCATGAATATTCCAAGTGCTGTAAGTTTGTAATAAAAACACTAGTGTGCATGTGTGTACATACAGCTCTCGTATGAATATTCCAAGTGCTGTAAGTTTGTAATAAAAACATTAGTGTGCATGTGTGTACATACAGCTCTCCCATGAATATTCCAAGTGCTGTAAGTTTGTAATAAAAACATTAGTGTGCATGTGTGTATGTACAGCTCTCCCTCATTATAATGCCCTTCATTATAACATGATTCAAGATAAAACACAGTACCATTTTGTAACCCGTCACCAAAAAACAAAAAATTAAACCATTGTACTTGAATTGGTCTATTAAATATATGATGAAATGGGTTGTAGAAAACAATATGAAGGTTAGTATTATATTTGTATTTCCTTTCTAAAATATTATTTTACAGAATTAGATGCACAAATAGCACGATGTGAAAAAATATATTTTAATAGTAGCAATACATATCTGTCACTATTGCATCGCTTACTCTTTTTTTCGTGCTGAAAAACCTTGACCGTTTGATGTCGATACATCTTCCCACAGAGTGGAATATTGTCTATAAGACACAGTCCACTCAATCACCTCGCATGCCATGTGCAGAACAGTCATCTTTTTTAAGGATGCCATGTTAATGGACAGATTTGTGACCAGCGAAATATTGCTTGTTGTAGTGCTTCACGGCATTGCAGTCTCCTTTCAATAAATTTTATATCTCAGTGTTACAGTTATCCTCTCTCAATTCATTTTACTTGCTGGTAACCCCCTCTTCATTTAAGGAAATTGTTCTTTAATGGACCTATTAGGATACCACACTGTATCCCACCACTTAGGGGTTAGGGTACACTCGTGTTCATTATCAATTACAACTGGTTATGGGTAAGTATTTTGTGTTAAGGAAATAATGCAGCATAGGACCTACCCTAACAAAGCAGGAATTACGTATTCCTTTTTCTTAATTAGTTGTCTAAACACCAAAATTCGGTCTTTTTTCATCTTTGTATATTGATAATTGTTTTCATGACTCGCGTCACATTGTTATTGTGTGTGATTGCAATTGCTCCTTACTAAAGGTTAGACAATTGAACATCTTACTTTACTATAAAGAAAAGATAGATAAGTTCCCATTGTTTACCTTGTGTATGCACTGGGGTGTATTATAGCACACACCATATAAATAACAGGTGAGTTCATATGTGACATATTATAACATATTGTCATTATTCATTGTTTTCTTACAGGAAATTTTTATTTCAGAGAGCAATGTCAGGACAGTCTGTTGGGATGTAAGAGCTGCGCCATTTTCATTTAGGACCAACTAGACATATCAAGAAGTCTTTATTGAAAACCCCATGTTGATATGACCATCCATTCAGGAGAAGTAGAGAGAACAAGATGTTTAAGATGTACATTGCAGCTGTAACATTGGATGTCCATGTGGCAACATTTTATTTAGGACCAACTAGACTTTAAGATGAATGCATGTGCAAAGTTTCATGGCAATCCTCGGAGTAGTTTATCAGGAGTAGTGATAACAAACTTGGGCCAACAGACAATGGACGATGAACACGCCATCCCTGGTCTATGACCAGTAGTTGTAAACAATTTTAATTTTTATTAGTTAGCAGACTGAATACAATTTGTATCAGTTAACAAACTACTGTCCCTGCTGCCGACAAACTGGTCCAGCTGTCCAGACAATCAATATACAGTTTTGGTGATCATGATTCTGTCATCTTTGACTGGTGAACAGCACATCACTCAACAGTTCCTACAGCAAAGACATCCTATGCCCAGCTGATGGCCAGCTAGCCAGACGACCACAACCAGACCAACCAAATTCATTATACTAGTATGTGGCAAACCTGCATTACAATTGGAGCCATCCATCCAACCTGGCCCAACCAACCGTGCTCTGTGCTGGACATGACTTGGCCATTCCTACTAGCATATCTGTCATGTAGAACCTTTTTTTACACATGGTGACGTGTCGAGTGCTGTTCAGAATGCTATATCCCTATATGCAGAGCATACAGGAGGACAACCCCCTGGTCAATGAGGGGAATGACATGGACTTGCCTGAACATTCTGATCCAACCATAGAAAGAATTAAATTCAGTTTTATGGCAGCAATCGAAGAGATATACAGAATTTTCATCTCTTAAACCCCAACCATGCAGTGACCCTGGGCTCCCTCCCCTTTGGTTTTCCCCATCTGTTTTGGGGTCAAATTGAGGAGGTGAGAAAGCAGGTTGCACAATAGTTGCCCCTTCAGCTCTTTGTGCAAGCCCCTATCTCTTTGTGACCCCATCAGGGGGCATACCAGAGAAGGGATGATTGTTGACAGAAAGACCGCAGGGGTAATTCTCAGCAACAGCAGCAACCTTTTCGTGGCCAGGTGAGTTATAGGCGGCCATATCCCCCTAACTTCCGCAGACAGGCTTGGGGTGTTGGAAGAAAACAAGGTTTCTTCTTCCCCAAGCCCCCCGCCAACTGTCAGTGACTTGCTGTTCCTCATGCCCAATATCGAGTCTCCTGTGGGCACCTGACTCCTTCTGTTCCATCAGGCTTGAAATAACCTATTTCTGACAAACAATTGGACCATCCAAATCATTTTGGAGGGGCTCTGGGTCTCATTTTTCCAGACCCTCCACTTTGGTCATCCCCCTTCATAACGGAGATCCCAAGTGATCCCATGAAGGTGGATGTTTTACAAAAGTAGATGGAGCTTTTGCTCATAAAGCAGGTGGTGGAGGTGGTCTGAAAACTGGACTCTCCAGGTTTCTATTCCAGACTTTTGCTGGTTATGAAAACCAATGGAATATCGAGACCTGTCATAGACTTGAGCAGACACAGTCAGTTTATTACTGCTTCAAAGTTCAAGATGGAGATGGCAAGGTCCATCTATCTGTCTGCGATGCGACAAATACATGATCAGTCTTGACCTGTCCAACATGCATTTCCATATACCTATTACCTATTCACATGGTATCATGTAAATACCTTCGATTCAATCACCTCAGGGTAGTGTACCAATTCCATGCTCTTCGATTAGGCCTCAATCTCAGTCCTTGGGCCTTCACCAAGATGTTGGACTGCGCCATATCCCACTTCAGGATGTCCTCCTCCATAGCATAACTGGATGACATACTGCAAAGTCATTTGGTAGGTTCAGTTTTGGTTCATGATATGAACAACTTTCTCTGCAGTTTAGGTTGGACAGCCAATGTGGAGAAGTCAGATCTTGTCCCTTTTCAACATTTTGTTCATCAAGGTATGACGTTTCTAACTCCGATCAACCTGATTTATCTTCATCCCAAACACATCAAGAGTAATGTTCATGCATCAGAGAAGGCATCCACCAGGATGTTCATTTTGGCAAGGAGTTTCTTCACTTTCACAGTGTGCTTACTGTGGTGGCAGACCTGTTATACCTCGGCTGCCGTTACATGTGCCCTCTGCAGATGGCCCTTCTGACACAGTGGCACCCGATCTTGGGTCATTTAGAACACCAGATTATGATCTCAACCAAAATCAAACACTTCCTGCTTCAGTAGCAAGACAGGAATATCTTTAGAAGCTCCACAACCAGAAATCACAATCTGTACAGATGCCAGTTTGTTGGGGGTGCACTTGTTACCAGAGTTGTGATGGTCAGCAGCAAGTGGACACTGCAAGAGAAGGCTCTTAACATCAATCTTCCTCTTATCAATTCTCCTAATGTTAATGTGATTAGGTAATGTATTTGATGGAAAAAGGAAATTATTTTACTAAATTATGTTTCTCCAAAAATAACTACCCGATCACATTACCGTATATACTTACATATAAACTGGGTTCAAATGCAAACAACATAGACCCTGATCTGCTTTCGCATAATGTGCCAGCAGATCAGGGTCTGTGTTGCTTGTTCTAGTGATTAGTCCTTACAAACTGCATAGACCCAGATCTGCCGGCACATTATGCGATGGCAGATCTGGATCTATGCAGTTGGTATTAGCTTATACATGAGTACATATGGTACTATCAATCCCTCCCACCCTTCCCAACAATTGCAGGCATCCTGTTGTACTCTTTGCTCAAGTTTAAACTGGTAACATCCAGGATATGGATGGCTGCCTAGTGGGAACAAAGGGAGTTAATCATTTGTCTGTCTGATATCAGTATGGGATAATGTATTCATTGTTGGTCCTTATGGTTTAGTCACTGAAAACTGTGTGTAAAAAAATTAACATTGCTGAGCAATGTTGGTAATTTTCAAAAGTGCTATGTACAAGTATATATCATAACTGTTCTCCAGCTAGTACTTGTGCTCAATAGGCAATAGTTTGGAAGTAAACAGCAATTTCAGTTTTCAGATCTGTAGAGATTAGATGTGATTGTGCACAGTGATTTCTTCTTTGAATACATTCCCTGATCACATTGACATTAGGAAAATGAGCTCTGCTACCTCCCGAATCCAGCCGTCCAGAAAAGACAAAACAATCTGGCTTTTCAATCTATATGCATCATACACAAAATAAAGAAACTCTTACCTATTCTATCCCCTTACCACCACTAGGTGGCTACCCATCAACTGGGTGTTTACCATTTATAAGCTTTCACTCGGTACTATGAACATAATACCACAAGACTTCCTGAAATTCTTGAATATCATTGTGATTTCAACCCATCCAACCAAAGAGTTGGTATAACAGTTTATATTTATTGTAATAATTCAGACCTTGTGCTCCAACATGGTATTGTTGGTGCATGTTGTTGGTTGTTTATTCACACTCACTGCATATATATTTTGGTTTTTTTTAATAACAAGTATTGTTGTCATGATTTGTGAACACTTTCGGGCTGTTATTTTCCAAATTTGTATCATTCATATCATTTCAGTTAAACAATGGTGACAAAATATGACCAGTGCAAGAAATTTAAAGCTAATGAAGATGCGCATGAGATGTGTCATGCTTGCATGAAATGTTCATCCTCCTCAGCCTGCCATGTTTGTGCATTATGGTCAGAAGGCATTTGGTCCACCATGTTGCTTAAAAGCATCAAAAGCAAGGAGAGAAGTGAAGTCTTGGAAGGAGTGCAACATTTTGAGCCTTCACTCAAATGATGGCATCAATTACTAGCATAATGGGGGACATAATGGTTCCCTCACTCCCCACTTGTTCCATCCCCATCGAAAGTTATGCGTTTAATGCCAACTGCAATGATTATATCGGGCAAATTGGATGAACAAAGGGTTGCAGAGTTTCCTTCCCAGCATTCTTAAAAATTCTGTTAAAGTCTCAGATGTGTCACTGCATACAGGAAGCAATGATGCAGTTGCTGGCCTTGGGACATCTGTTGCAAACCTCCAAGTTGGGTTTGATATTAATGGGGGAGTGCCCCCCCCCCCCCCCTTATCTAGGCAGACCAGTGGGCATACATTCCCCTGCATGTTCAAGCATGGCCTTTGGGACTGTAAGTCAAGGCACATGTTGGTATTTATCAGATCTTGATGATCCATATCACTATCCTTTCATGCTATACACCACTGCTCCATCTGCCAACCAGCCAGCCCAGCCTTCTATCCAGCTGGCCGTACTTATTGTCTAGTAATCAGAGATCCATCACTTCAATGCATACCATCCAGCCAGCAACTGAGCTTGACTACCCAGCCGGCAGTCCAACACACTCTCTGGCCATCCATACCAGCAAGACAAGCCATGGCACTTGCCTGATCGCTCATTCAACCAGCAAATCATTTGTTCACAGCTTATCCATTGGAGAGATACCATGGCACACTTAGAGACAATGGCAATGCCTTGTCCATGCCTCTAAGGACAACCTCCCCCCCCCACCAGTGAGGCGGGATGACCCAGAGATGCTGCCAGGCCACGGGATTGCAGGTTTCTCACAGAAATGATCAAGAGTCACACAACTTTTAAAATCCTATGGGGGGGAAAGATCGCGCAATTATGTGTGATACCGGCACTTTGTTGTACCCAATTCACGATTTTAAAAATAATTAAAATTAAGGTTGATCAAATTGTTGTCTATTTTGTCTTTTCTCCGTGATCTTAATCAATCCTATACTTATGGAGATTATTGTTTGTATACAGGCACCTTTATGATCAAGATCTGCTGTCATATTGCAGAAACTATCAAGGACGTTCCAATTAATTGTCTTCTAGAGGGGTATAGCAAATTTATCCATCATTCAGCCATTAGGGAAATATCTAAAGCACAGCAGCACTGAGTTATGTTGAAATAAAAGATAACTGATTTCTTTAGAAAAGTTGGTGAGACAGAAAGATCATCTGCTAAGGATGGAACTAGAGGGGAGGAAAAATCTGACAGTTGGACGCTAAATGAATACAGCACAGAAAGCAGTGATACAGAAATAGCCGGCATCTTGTCGTTTAGGCCTTGCAAAAAATCTGATACATGGACAAATATCCTAGGACCAACATGCATGGATTGTGGAAAATATTGTATAGATATATATCCTGAAAACCAGTTCCCAAATCTATTCAGACTGGACGCAATTTAATTGGTTCTGCCTTTATAAAAGGCTGATTGTGAGAGGGGAATCAGTGCTCAAAGTAAGTTCACACTACAACGAGGAATAGGTTCACCATAGGCACAGGCCTTTGTCAGAATTTAAGCATAATACGGATTATATATATCTGTATAGGATGTTGTTTTTTTTTTTCTCAGATATTCTGAGATTTTCCTTCTACAGTGATAGAGTTTCAAAGGCCTGTTGGGCTAATATCTGAAAGAGTAAATAAACTGAAGACCAGACTCTATAAGGGGGTTCAATAAATTATTTTCAGTTTGCAAAAGCTTTTTGAAGTGGAGTAATAAGAAAGAAAGAATATTTACTAGCTGAGCAAACTGAATTAGGTATACAGATACCTTGTACATTTATTGTCAAAGAAGTGATATAAAGTCATTATATGCTTGTTTTAAATTAAGTGTTTGTATATCCTAAAATAAACCTGTCACCCATCAGCTGTCATTTAGCATTGTTTACCCCCTTCCCCTCCATTATTCTGCCCCCCCCCCCCTTGCAGGTAGGTGTGGGGGTTCTCCCCCTCATAAAAAAAAATTCTGGCAGCATCTCTGATAACCTTGATGACTTAGTGTACTCGGATTGCAGAATGGAACAGACTGAGTTCAGTTTTAGAGCGGCTGTCAAGAAAATATATCGTGTGCTGCTGACTTCTGAATGCCCACCACCGAGCCAAGCCTATAAGGTGAAGGCTTTAGTAGACTTGGAAGATGAGGACAAACATCCCTCCTTCCATCTACTGCTGTAGTCGGGGAAGATAAGGGAATTATCAGACCAACTGTCAGATATGATCCATGATCCAAGCAATTCTATGGCATTCTTTTCTGAAAGCCAGCTACCAGTGATGTTTTCATCATGCTAGTATCATACTCATTTAAACACATTTACCATGAAGCTTCCGACATTAGATAAAAACATTGCGGTGGTGATGGTGAATATGATGACCCTGCTGTTTTATAAGGAGGATAGGAATGATTTGCATGCCACCTCTAAGATTGTATGGACCATTGTGGCAACATCTTCCATGTTAGACCTAGCATTGCTAGCCATTTTTCAACTGGCCAAAAAATCAGGCAGTGATGCATGGGAATCAACAGCCAGGATTCCCATGGTCCTCAACAGGATTGTACAGCATTCTATGGCTAACACTGATGGCTTCAGCTAACTTAGATTTAGTGAGACGAGACGTCTATATTTGCACATTGTCACTCAATCCACATCATTCTTTGGCTCTCTGTGCTATACTTTTTGTGTCGCTGTTAGAATAGAGGAGGTGCAGATGTGGGCAGCACAGGAACTGGCTCTCCAACTTACCTTGATGCCGGCAGTGTTTATGCCAAATCAGTATCAGGATTAATGAAGGGATGATCATCAGCAAAGAGCTAAGAGGATGAATAATGGCCAGCAACAACAATTTTGACCACAGTAGAATTTCAGGCAGCAACAGGCCCCTCAGTTCAGGAGGCAGTTCAATAAGGGAGATAAAAACAAGATTTCTCTTTAATCAAGGCTCAAGAACCGTCGTTGACTTGCCACCCCAACCACCCACAGACAGCCTACTGGTTGGCACCAGACTCCTTCATTTTCACCAGTATTGGATCAAACTATTTTGAAAAATGAATGGGTGATTCAAGTTGTTTCAAAGGGTCTTTGGATTACATTTATTCGACCCCCTCCTCTTTTGTCATCCCATTTGATGATGGTCTTGCTGTCAGATTTGGAGAAAGCTGAAATTTTGCAGAATGGAGATCTATTTGTTACCTGAAAAGTGGGCGATGGAGATAGTTCACAGACCGAAATCTCCGGGTTTTTTCTCCAGGTTGTTTCTGGAGCCCACAGCCAGTGGAAAACTCTGGCTAGTCATAGACCTCAGCCAGCTCAGCAAATACATTGCCATGCCAAAGTTCACAATTGAAACAGCATGGTTAATCAGGCTTTCCATAAAAGAGGGCAATTTGAGGTCAGTCTAGACCTAATCAATGCATATTTTCACGTCCCTATTCACCTGGCTTCATGCAAATTTTTCGGTTTGCCTACCAAGGAAAAATACACACATTTCATGCACTCCCATTCGATCTCAACATCAGTCCATTGGTGTTCACAAAAAATCGTCAACTGCATTATCACTCTGTTCCAGTTGGCCTCATCAACAGCAACTGTGGCATATCTGGACAACATCCTCCAAAATCACATGGTAAGTTCAATTTTGGTGAAGGGCAGGAACGATCTTGTGTCACTTTTAGGTCATGTAGGCTTTTAGTGAAGTGGGAAAAGTCGGATTTCAACCCATCCCAGCATTTTGACCACCTGGGAATGGAGTTTTTTTTAACCAATCTCAATCTTGTCCATCTCCCTCATGTACACAAGGCATGGATTATTGAACTCGTGGAGTCAAGTAACAGATTGTGGATTTCAGCAAGAGAGTCTTTACAGCTCCTAGTTTTGCTCAACATGGGAGTGGATTTGATTCCTTTTGGCTGCCAATTTATGCGCCCTTTGCAGATGTTCCTGCTGGCCCAGTGGCGCCCCTTTTCCGATTGACTTGACCAGTGAGTTAGGATCATGACCAAAGTATCATTATTTCTGCATTAGTGGTGGAATAAACATTGGCACATGGTAGGAATCCCTCTGGAATAGCCCCAACCTGTAGCTACTGTATGTATGGATGTCAGTTTGTATGGTTGGGAATCCCACCTGTTGCCATACTTCACCACAATAAGCAGCATGTGGGGTCCATAGTACTTACCTCTTCATATCAACCCTCTCAAAATGCAGGCTATAATCAATGCTTTTAATTTTTGGAAGGATCAACTCAACAAGAAAGTAATCCTTATGTTGGACAACTTGGTGGTGGACAAAATCACCTGATCAATACATTCTGGTTTGGAAGTTTCTGGTGCTCGCAGTTAAAGATAACCATCCAGATGAAACACACTTCCGGCAGGCTTAATGTCATGGCTGACTTGCTGCCAGACCTTTCACATTAATTGGTCCTTTTATCAGCCATTCATTCTTCGAACTTGTGCACTGGGGGGGGGGGGGGGGGAGGCAGCTTCTTTTTGTGAAAAGGTGGAATCACAAACTGCCCACTTCGGTCTCTCTGTTTCATTATCCAGAAGCCTGTGTAATGGATGTACTATCAGTCAGTTGGGAGGGTTTTTGGACCTATGCCTGCCTACCACCAGTCCACAATTTGGCACCAAAACAAATTCCAAACTTAAGGAGTCAGAACAGTAGATTAATTCTGATAGACATTCTCAGGAAACTCCTGATGAGGCTGAATCTGCTCAAACATCCGCAGTCTCAGGCATTTTATTCCTGTCCAGATGAGCTTCTTCATCAGGCTTTTGTCGGGAGAGCCTTACAAAGATAGGAATTTCAACCTGCAGTTGTGGAGAGAATCTCAAGAGCTAGAAGGCCCTCCATTTTGAAGGCTTACCAGAAAAAGTGGCACATTTTCAGGGACTGGTGCAAGGTCAGACCCACAGTTGGCCAACATTTTTCTCTGACTTATTTAGGAGAAAGAGTTAGCTCCAATTGCTATCAAAGGCTACTTGCTCCATGATATCTGACAATTTCAGGTATCATGGCAGAGGAGATATTGGTCCTAATAAAGATAAATAACTCGTACTAGCCAATGTTGACTGTAATAGGCCAAACTCTCTCACTCTGTTTCCTAAATGGAATCTTTCGTTTGGGACAATGTGGCTCAACTCAGATAAGTTCGAGCCTTTAACCAGAACCTTGCTGTAGCTGCTGTCATACAAGAAATGCTTTCTGATAGCTTTAGCTTTGGCATTCAGAGTGAGTTGGTTGCATGCCCTTTCAGTGGACCCAAAGTATCTCCCACTCAGATTGGATGGTTGCAACCAAGCTTTGTACCTAGTGCAACCAAGCTTTGTAGCTTTAAATAGTTTGCCATCAGTGGGCAATCAAAGAGTGGTTAAGATGAAGTGATAGAAATTATAAGAGTAGTCACAGTAGTAGTACTGTAGTAGAACTAGTAATAGACAAATTGTGGTAATGTTCTTTTTATTATTATTATTATTATTATTATTATTATTATTATTATTATTATTATTATTATTATTATTACAGAGTGATAAAGATGTTGACTTCACAGTAAATTGTTCTGGGCTGGCCCTCCTTAATATATCCTATAGATCAAGTAAGTACATTTTTTTGTCAATAAGGAAATATGCACATAATTAAGTCTCTTCACCTTACCTCAAATCACCTTTTGAGTGATCAGAAGATTCCAAGTTTAGCTTTTAATTTTAAACTTGAATTATCATTTTACAATACTTTCTAACAAACCTTTCTTACAACTCACTGAGGTACATGTAGAGGAGCACAGTTGTCATAGACATTGTGTTTGTTAGGAGAAAACTGAAGTACCTGCTGATATTCTCTAACCATTGATACATGGCTACTGACCTTTCTAACCATTGATACATGGCTACTGACCTTTCTAACCATTGATACATGGCTACTGACCTTTCTAACCATTGATACATGGCTACTGACCTTTCTAACCATTGATACATGGCTACTGACCTTTCTAACCATTGATACATGGCTACTGACCTTTCCGCATGTCAGCATGGCAAAGGAAAGTGGTCCTTCTCAGATGAGGACACCTCTTCTGTGAGGCATCAGTGACCCCATCTGAGAAGGCTGGGCTTTTGTAAGGGAACATGGATTTGATTTCAACAACAAAAATGTCTTATTAAATTGTTTTCACTTTGTTCAACCATTTTTAATTTATAATCAGATGAATTGCTGATTTATACATTTAGAAAGTCACTTATGTTTTCATTGATCCTATTTACTTATAGAAAGTTCACATTACTTTTGGTAAAGTTCCACTTTGGCCTCTACTTTCTTTTCCAAAAACAAACTATTTTCTGCTGAGAATGGCAGCACTGTCCTATTATAATTTCTTATGCCTGCTTCATTTTCTTAATCACTTTTTAAATTGACTTCTACCTTTTATTTTCAGAATCACAAGAAGAAACATACAGAGTAATATCTCACTATAGTAATTATTTCCGAACCAAGTTTGAGCACAAAGATTTCAACTTTGGTCCTGACGACAACGTAACCTTCTTTGTTTATGTTTACAATTTCACCACCCCATTTTGGCTCCAGGTAAGTGACAATCTGTCTTAACAATACACTATTACCATTTATTTAAAAACCACGTTATAAGGATTGCCTTGTTTACCTTTTATTTTATATGCCTTTTTACAATATTTTAACATCTTTACATTTTAAACCTTTATTATTCAGTACTTCATGTTTATGAGCTTTTTTTGGGGGGGGGGTTGGGAAGGCTTTATCTTTCTTGAGTTTTTTTTGTTTGGTTGGTGCAATTGTTTATATTTCAGGACTTTCACTTTTAATCAGCACCATATGGCCAGTATTGTGTTGATGTGCTGTTAAACCCAACTATTACTACTTTCCTTTGGAACCCTACATGTATCTTATTAAACAGTTCAGTGTCAAAGCATATCTCATATTACTGTGTCAGATTTGAAAACAGATATTTTTGCTTTGATGTGGAAGACACTACTGTCTTTTTATCTGTACTAGTCATAGACCAGAAGAGCTTATGGGATGGCCTTTCAGCCATCATCCATCACCCATCCATCCGTCAGCACAAGTGTGTTATTGCTACTCTTCCTAAACTACTTGGAGGATGGCTATGAAACTTTAAACACACATTCATTCCATGGTCTAGTTGGTCCTAAATGAAAATGATGCTGCTCCAACATCCACAGTGGCCATCTAGAAAATCTTGTTATTGCTCCTGAATGGATGGTCATATCAACATAGAGTTTTCACTGAAGGACTTCTTATGATGTCTAGTTGGTCCTAATGAAAATGGTGCCAATCTGACATCCAGTATGGCCACCACAGCAGTGATCTTGAAAATCTTGTTATCGCTACTCCTCATGAACAGAAAGTTATATTGACATGGTTTTTTCAAAAAAAAAGACTTTTTATGATGTCTAATAGGTCCTAAATGAAAATGGTGCCAATCTGAGGTTCCATATGACCATCACAGTGATCATCTTGAAAATCTTGTTATCACTATTCCTCCTGATGGAAAGTGATATTGACATGGGCTTTTCACCAGAAAACTTCTTATGATGTCTAGTTTGTTCTAAATGAAAATGGTGCTGGTCTAATGTCTAATATGGTTGCCACAGTAGCCAGCTTGAAAATCTTGTTATCACTACTTCTTCTGAATGAATGGTCTTATCAGCATTGGGTTTTCACCAAAAGACTTCTTATAATGTTTTTGTTGATCCTAAATTAAAATGGTGCTGATCTGATGTCCAATATGTGGCCGTCTTGAAAATCTTGTATTCACTACTCTTAAATGGAAAGTAATTTTGACATGGGGTGCCAGTTTTACATCCAGTATGGTTCCCATGATGTCTTGAAAATCGTGTTGTCACTACTCACCCCGAATGGATGATCATTATGATATGTGGTTTTCACCAAAAGACTTCGTGTGATGTCTACTTTGTCCTAAATGAAAATGGTGCCAATCTGACATCCAGTATGTCCACCACAGCAGCTAATTTGAGAATCTTGTTATCGATGAATAGTATCATAAGATGGTTTCAACAACTCAGCAGTTAAAAGGAAATGGTCTTATCTTGAATTCCTGGAAACTTTTCGCCCAGAAGAGCATCAGTTCCATCAATGGACTCTTAAGGTATGATTTCATCATTTCCTGTTCAGCGACAGGCAAGCTTTCATCCATTTGAATATGTGTATTGTATTAGTTACTGTTATAAATATAAATATCCAGACCCTCCAATTTTCTGAACACTATATTTTCAAAATTAGTAATTAGTAATAATTTTGAATATTGCATAAAATTAGTAATTAGTAATAATTTTGAATATTGCATAAAATTTCTGACACCAGGTTTGTTTTTTAAGCCAAACGAAGAAAACAAAATTCAAGTTGGAATATTTTACCCATACTAAAAGCAGATTATTGAATAGGTGACTGGCAGACCTTGAAACTGATTACCTAATTATAGCCAGATGTCTTCTGGCTTTTTTTGTCATGTTTCTACTGGCTGAGAGGGTCAGAGACCAGAAGGTAACAAATCTGAAGAATTTTATATCTCTGAGGAATTACTGTATTCTTAACTCTCTTTTGCCTTATCTGAAAAATTTCTAATCAAGAAGTATGTGGAGAGGGCCAAAATAAATATACATTTAAATACATACTACATTAGGAATCAAACTATGCTTCCTTTCCTATGTTGAGACCATCAAATTTTCAACAAAGGCCCAATGGTTCTGTTTACCATCACTATGTGTAAAAGGAGGATGTCATTCTTGAAAAAGATAACTGAGTGGAAATGCATGTCTAACACAACTAGACCTTTGTGCACACTTATCTCCAGAGGCAGTATATCTACATAAACTAAATGAAAAACACATACCAGAACTCGACCAGTATTCTTTATTTGTAAGAAGAAAACACAAAAATATTATGATGCAACCTAGTTTACCTAGCCCACTTCCAACCAGCAGGGAACATGTTGGGTGCATGGAGACAAACTATTAATTTTACAGACAAGATATTTGAAACAAAGTCTGATTTTCATTTGCACACAAAAATTATGCAGGCAGCAAGAAAAGTAATCATTTTTTATATTCTGATAAGCTGGACAATATGCAGAGATTTAATCATTTTTGTGTGAAATTTTATAAAGACATTATATCTTGTTTTTTGTCTATCATTGCATATGTCCATTGTCAGCATCTTTTTTTTGTTTTTTGTTTAAATTGGTTATATTGTTCTTAACTTCCTGGATTATTACTAGACCTGGTTCAGGAGCTTGTTAGCGGACTTCTAAGATCCCCAATTTAGAGGGTTCAAAGACAAGGTTAGGGGGTCACAGGTGTGACTTTTACTGCAGGGAACACATTGAATTTAGAATTTTTTGTTCTCATACTTGTGATTAAAGTCACCCATTTTCTTAGCTGAGAATTTGTGATTTTTGACTAGGAAGTGAAAGTGTTTGTTTGGAGTTGATTTTTTTAAATTTTGTTTTAGTTAAGCTAAAATTTGATTGCATATATTATTTTCCTTAATTTGATTGCATATATTATTTTCCTTAATTGCATTGGATGTGTCACAGAGCTATAGAGGCTACTGTTCATACTTCTTTTATAAGTTGGGTCCACCTGCAAACTGCATAGACCAAGATCTGCCATCACATAATGTGCCAGCAAATATGGGTCTATGCAGTTTGTTAGGAATAATGACTAGAAAAAACACAGACCCTGATGGCACATTATTTACAGATCAAGGTCAGTGTTGTTTGCTGTTGGAACTTAGTTATAAGCAAGTATATATGGTATTTGAAACTATTAGTTTAAATTAGAGGCATCATGAGTAATTTGTAATGAAAAGAGAAAAATCTCTGAGTCTGTTGTTTCTGAAGGCGTGGTGGCTTAGTGGTTAGTATGCCAGACTTGTGCCGAAAGGGTGCAGGTTCGAATTCTACCATCAGATCAGCCTGGGTCAGCTACTGTAGTGTGTCCATGGGCAAGGCACTTTACTCCAATTGCCTCAGCACTAAATAACCTACTTGTGTTGCTGTGCCGTAAAACGACAAATCAGCACCAACAACAACTGTTGTTTCTTTTTTGAGTATTGTAATTTATTAAGTTGCTCCTATTAAATGAAAGCAGGCTATAAATTTAGAAAAAAAATCTGAAAATGATTGTCCAGACCTCTATGGTATTGGGAGATTCACTTTTATCTATTGACCTTAATAAAGCCATTATTACCATATATACCTGCTTATAAGTTTAGTCAGACTGTAAGAAAACATATACCAAGATCTACCATCAATTAATGTGCTGGAAGATCAGGGTCGGTGTTGTTTGTTCTACTGATTACTCCTAATAAACTGCATAGATCCAGATCTGCTGGCACATTATGCAACAGCATATCTGGGTCTGTGCAGTGTGCAGTTTGACTCGCTTTTTTAAATGAGTATATACGGTACATCTGTTGTCATACAGAATGTGAATAAGGAAATTAATTGCATTATTACAGAATCTGTTTTTCTGCTATAATTCGCTATATGCAGCTAGTAATGCATCACATTTTTATGTTTCAGATTTCCTTCTCCCAGTTCCCAAAGATAGACCTTGTCCATTTCTTTGTAACATTCTTCAGGTATGTACTTATATGCATAGGTGTATGTGTGTATGGGTAATCTAGCTCACCTTCTCTCTCTCTCTCTCTCTCTCTCTCTCTCTCTCTCTCTCTCTCTCTCTCTCTCTCTCTCACTCAGTATGCCTGGCTAGGTACATAGATGGATTAAAATAGGTATATAGTCTTTGGACACCCACAATTTTTTATCAGAATTTTTGGTTTATGCATCCTAAATTTTTGGACAGTCATTGTCAGAAATTCTTGATTCTAATTTTCAGATGCAATAAATAATACTAGTTACAGTTTGCAAAAAAAACAACCTCAAAAGGTAACTTCAATACTGCACATCGTATTTGACAAACAAAAATCATGATGATGTACATTGCATAGAAAAGACTATCAAGAGTTGACATTGTATGATTATCAACCATAGTTTTACATGAATAGCATGTGGAAAAATGTCTGAAAATTATTATTTCTTATATTTATATCATATATTGTTATTATTTTCAAGTTAACATTAATTTATGAGAAATTTGGATCAGTTGTTGTAGGAAGTTACATTTTGAAATTCATTGTTTCCTTTAGATAAAGCACATTTGCTAAAAGGACGGGACAAATTGATAAAACTGGCATGCATAAGCTTTCTTCCAAATATCATTTAGTTAATTTGCAACATCATTTTAATCTATCCTATGTAAGCAAGTCATGATTCTTCAGTTTCAGTTGGTTGATCTGTCGTAATTTGCAGTCTTGATGCCCTTTCTTAATTGTAAAATGCCTTATAAAAAGTATAAATTGAATACTTTAGTCCAATTATCTAATAGATGTCATTCCCCCAAAAAATCTTTGTTTAGTAGATTAATAAATTCACACAACATTTACCTTTACAACTGACAAACTGCTGTTTCAATGTAGTTATTTCCTCATTTGGAAATAACAGCATTTATATGAAAGATGTCAAGAGCAATTGATATCTAGACTTCAAAGATTTTGATTTGTTGTATTTACATTGCAAATGAGGTCAATCTTGCCCCACCCCAACTCCAACACAAAATTTTCTGACAGTTTTGTTGGGAATTATTTTCTTTGTCTCAGATTTTTGAGTCATTAAAAAAGACAATTAGTTTTGCCGGCCAAAAACATAGGGTAAAGACGATAAGTAGATAGGTAGGGTTATCTACATACATGTGAGATGCACCACCAGAAAAGTGATTTTTGGATGTTTTATGAATGTGTTGATTTTTATATAATGAGGATGTGTATGTATCAAGGTTTAAAATACACATTGTTTCTATGGAAACTAACCTCTAGTTTTTAAGGTATTGAGAAAAATGCTTTGTCAGTCCTGCTGAAAATAGGACGTCCATGATGTCATGATGTTTTTTTTTAATTAAAACAAAAACAAACAAAAAACTGTTGGCCTACAAAGGGTAATAGAAATATCTGAAACTAGAAGACTTAAATTGATTAGTGTTTTCTTATTGATGACCATTGAAAAAACAGAGGAGAAACATAATCAGGCTGTTGTTCATATGATTTGTATATACTTTCTCAATTCATGACAAGGACATAAAACTTATAGTCTCTAGCTTGGAACACATTGATCCACTCTGCTATCCCTAAAATGAATGAAAAATGATTGAATCCCACTTTTCCATGTTTGAAAATTTTGTCTTCACAAAACTCAATATAAATTAAGTTAAAAATGAGGGGAAAAAAATTGAGATAAAAAATATACACCAAACTTTAATGTTAGAAATGCAGAAAGTATTGGGACTGAAAAAAGATCAAAATATGTTTTATGTGTTACATCTTATTCTCTGTGAATAAGGTATTAATTGTTTGTTTTATTTTTTGGTATATAATGGCACAGCCACACTTTCAAGATTACATTGGTCTGAGTCAAGTAGAATAAAGTTCCATACCTTGACTGATCCTGAAGTGGGAATCAAACCCGCACCCTTCTGGTCATCAGTCGCAGCACCATAATCACTGAGCCATTGCAACTTCCTAGATATTAATGTAAATAAACTAATATTTAAGTACTTTTTACGACCTCTTGGTTCAAAAGTTGTTTATTTGAAACTTTGCAGCTTGAGAGAGTAAAGATGAATTGCCACCTCAAAAAATGAGGTGGTTTCCAAATTGTAGCTACTGTTTTTTAATGACAAGAAAAACAAACCCATCAAAAATGAATTGAACTAAGATCATTTATTTAGTACCTCGTATATGATTGGCATAAAACAATCGGCATTGAAAAAGTAGGGTAGCTGGTTATCTGATACAGGGTAAATACAACAAAAAAGAAAACTAAAAGCAACAAGGATTGATTCTGTCTAAATTTAAAAAAAAATAAAATACTGTATATCATCAAAACAAGGTAAGAAGGTGGTTCCTATTTAATATAAGCTACATTGCTTTTACAGCTTGGTTGCAATTTTGTTTTCAGATAGGAGTGAGCCGCAAAGGGCTTCTGTAATAAGATTGTACACCTGTAATACCATTTGAAGGATAACTGTTAATCAATGCCTAATTTTACAATATTATTACAAAATTTAGATAAACAAAAGAATAAAAATCCCTTTGAAGTGAATTGACCCAAGAGAAAACTTTTTTTTTTTCCAGAGCAATTCTTGATTCTGATTTTCATCAATTATTATCCAAATATTGCTTGAGTCAACATTTGTGTTTGCTCAGCGAAATACCTCTTGGGCTTGTCATGATGTCATCCTGATATTACATCAGATGTTTGAAGGTACCTTTTCTTGTGGTACATCTCATTTTTTACACATGTAAATGGCTTTACTCTTGAAAACAATGCTTTTAACCCCATATCTCTGTATTTCAGTTGTTTCTTGTCTCTACTGATCATAGCAGCAGTGCTCTACAAGATCAAACACAAATATGACAATTATAGAAGGAGGCAGGTTAGTACTTGCAAACTTGAAATATAGAAATAAGGTTGTTATATTGCAACCTAGTATTTTAAACATTGTCCTGTCATTATGGCTATCATTCTGTCTATTTGTGTATCTATTTTTAATCCATACTAAAACAGTCTGTTGTATTCTCTTGACAAGATAATTAGGACCCCAATCGACAAAGTCACCCGAGCCCTGTAGCAATGACATCTGTCCATCCATCCATCATCAGTTTGGTTTTCATGAGATAACTTGACAGGGAATTATTGATTTTAACCAAATTTGGTATGCAGCTTTATATTGATGAGACCTTGAGTTTGATAATCAGTTTCATATGTCATCATTAGGTAATGTCTACAAAGTAGAGGAGAGCTATTGTGCTACCCCTGGCATTGGCATCAAAAAAAGCTTGCACATATGCACACTGAATCTCAACCATTCTTTCTTCCTAGGTGACCATTTGGAGTGGTTTCATAGCACCAATCCACTCGGGAGGGCTCTGTGGTGGCTAAATTTGTACATTGTTAAGTTTTTGCATTTAACTCAGTTTTTTTGCACATTGTATCGGTATACCTGGAATTACAAAACTTGGTGAGGGAATGCATCTTGACAAGTACTACCTCCTCATCACAAAAGTAGGATAGTGTGACCCATATATTAAGTTTCACTGACTTTGGTTAAATTGTGTTAAGTTTATTTTTCAAGCTTTGTTATGCTAGAATCATAGAACTAGATGATTGTATGCATCTCTGTTAGTACCACAACCTTACAACAAAAGAAGGTCTTTGTGACCTACATTTAACATTTTACTAGCTTAGGTTAAGTTATTGCATTTTAACTCATTAGTTTTTTTTGCCTAATATATATGTATATATATCTATCTATCTATCTATATATATATATATATATATATATATATATATATATATATATATATATATATATACACACACACACTTTTATACTAAGATTCATGAGACATAGTAATGAGGGATGTATCTTGATGAGTACTACACCCTCACCACAAAAATAGGGCACTGTGACCCATATTTCATGATTCACTGACTTCGGTTATATTTTGCATTTTAAGTTTATTTCTCTGGATCAGCTCATGCAAGAATCATCAAAGCAGATGATTGTATGCATCTTTATTAGTACCACACCCCTACAACAAAAGAAGGTCATGATGACCTACATATATTATTTTACTAGCTTAACTTTTTGCATTTAGCTCATGACCACATGTTGTTTTTACTTCCTGTACTATCCAATGATGCACCTTGATGAGTACTACACCTTCATCTTAAAAGTAGGTCACTCTGACCAATATTTTACATTTCACTGTACAAAAAAGTTTACTATGACCTACATTTCACATTTTCCTGGTTTAGGTCAAGTTTCTGCATTTAGCTCATAACCACATAGGTTTTTGCATGCTATGTAAACACTCCTTTCTGAAATAATGATACTTGGCGAGGGGATGCATTTTGATGAGCACTATTCATTTATTTCAGTAGTAAGTCATTATGACCTATATTTTACACTTACTGACTGAAGTCAAATTTTGTGTTTGATATTCATTTCTCAGGCACTGTTCATGCAAGAATTGTGAAATTGATGATGATATGTGTCTCTGTTGCTACCACACGCTTGCAACAAAAGAAGCTCATTGTGACCTATATTTTATTTTAATTACTGTCTTTGGTTAAGTTTTGTGTTTAGCACATAACCACAGGAGTTTGGGCATGCTATATGCTTGCTATCCTACCTTGAATAATGAAATATGGTTAGTTGATGTATCTTGATAAGTTTTCCATATTGTACAAAGAGATCTCTGTAACCTATATTTCATGATTCAGTGACTGTTAAATTTGTGTTTAAAGTTAATTTATTGGGTGCTGTTCTAATCATGAACTGAATAATTGGATGCTTCTTTGTTAGTACTACACCCTTACCACCAAAGATAGTCACTGTGACCTTCATTTTATGCTTTACTCACACGGGTTGAGTATCTGTGTTTATGACCGCATAGAGTCTTCCATGCTATATACATCCTAGCCTACTCAGAAGACCCTTTCTGACCAGTATAGTTTGAAGTAGGAATAAATACGTTTTTTCAGTGGTAAACTTACCATATTAATGATAATACAATATATATTGTGATAGATTACCCATAACAGGTTAACTGGGTATTGTACTATGAATGAGTATAGAAATTAGATGAGTGGACTGCATACTGCAATCTTTTCTTGGGAGGTTTCTGCTGTAGTGGATACTCAAGGTATTTTATTGATGTATCAACTATGCTTGACAACATACTACTGGCTGTCACTAAGAAATTACTCAAAGCCTGTGACTTTCATGCAGTAAAGTCTGGCTTCTTGGGGTGAACATCAATAATATGTTCTTAAGTAGATTTTAAGAACAATGATTTTTTTGCAAAAAATGACACAAAAACAACACTGATCTCTGGTTTTTATCAACTTATTGTACTACCTCTACTTTGAGATCATAGAGAAGAATATTCTTTTTTTATTTTTTTATGACTTTTATGCCTAGTCATAGTAGGTATGTAAGTATGTTGGCATGTAGGTAGGTATGCAAGTAGATATGTAGGTATGTGGTTTAATGGTGTCAGCATAATACTACTATATAGTGCCAATTTAAAAGTTTAAATTTTAAATTTTAAAAAGATTACAAGTTAAAATGTATAGAGAAAATATTCTAATTCGAATTTAATTAGAAAAGGGGCCAACATATCATTTTCAGGATCACTTTAGACTGAACTTATTTCTGCATGACAATTATTGTTTACAATGGCTATTGGACACTCCTAAAAGTTGTCTAGGGATGAGCTGTGTAATCTTTGATTACACTCTGGTTTAGAGGAGTTATAGCCCCTGATTGTCTGACCTCCTAACTTTCATTTCCACAGCTTAACTTTACAACTGACAAAACCAAGGATTGTTGGATTTCAGCGAAATTTGGCATGCAGCTTTTTATAATGAGACCATGAATGAGTTCAGTCTCCATTATTCTGCTGCATCATTTACAGGAGTTATACCCCCCAATCATCAATTTTCCTGACTTTTATTTTTACAGCATAATTTTACAAAGGCTTGTTTAGCATACAGCATTATATTCATGAGAACTTGAAGACTTTTTATGTTTTCCATAGCTCCAACACTTCAGTTACAGGAGTTATGCCCCCTGATTTTCTGTCTTGATGACATTTGGTTTCTGTAGAACAATTTTTTAACGATGTTAGATTTCAGTCAAATCTGGCATACAGCCTTATATCAATGAGGTGTTAAATGAGTTCAATTTCCAGCATTCCATGATATCATTTGTAGGAGTATGGCCCCTGAAAGCCCGTCCTCTGAACTTTAGCATACAGCTTTATATTGATGAGATAATGAGTACAAGTACCAGCATTCCTTAATATCATTTACAGGAGTTAGGGCCTCTGAATGCCCATTCGCTTAACTTCAATTTCCACAACATAACTTTACTAACGAATAATGGATTTCAACCAAATTTATAAAACACTTTTATATTGATGTGACCTTGAATTAGTTGGATTTCCAGCATTCTTCATCACCATTTAGAGGGGTTATGGCTCCTGAAAGCCTGTTCTCTCCTAATGTTGGTTTCCCAAACAAGTTCTCTTTTTAAAACCCTGCCAAGCAAATCGTAGTGAGTGGGGCTCTTTGTGATGCTTCCATCACTAATAGCTCTACTTCACAATATATCACTTTAAGTTCACCTGGCCCAAGAAGAAAGTGATATCAGGTCTATTTGTTCCTCTTGTCTTGATAAAACTGTCAGAAGTCTACCAAATCAATTATTTTTATCAGAAAATTTGTGACTTATATTATGTTGTAAGCTCTTAGAACCTGTGTGACAATTGTTCTTTAGGAAGTAAAGTGTAAACTGATGTACTTGATAATAATTGAACATGCTAACAGATGACAAGCTGTTTTTTTGTTGTTGCAATAAATGATAAATGATTTCATATTTTATTTACCAGCGAATGATGGTTGAAATGGAAGAAATGGCAAGCAGACCCTTTGCATTGGTGACTTTAGAACTTGAGAAGAAAAATGAGGCAGGCAATGCAGACAAGAAAGATATGAATATAGATCTTAGGAAAAGAAAACGGGTAATTTTTCACAGCCATAATATATCTACCATGACTAACAAAACCATCAGTTTACAGAATACAACTGCCAGCACCTGTTACTGTGACCCTTTGCTGTACTTATTCTTATCGTCAATTCTTCAGTTTTACATTTTTTAAATTTTACTTTTTATTGGCACCATGTAACCCCACTTGTACTTAGGTGCTGTTAAGCACTGCTACATACAGACATATATACCCATTTAACTCTTATTGAAAGCATTTGTATACGGATATTGTAATTGTACAGAATTTGCCATTGGTGTAAAATAAGCTACAGTAATGATACTAAATTCAAAATCAAATAAAAACTATTTGCACAATCAGTTATAGTTGTCATTGTGATTGTTGGCAATATTATTATTATTAGAGTAAAACCTGCTGTGAAAGACAACTGCTGTGAGAGACAATCTGTCGTGAGAGACCAGATTCTCAGTTTATGAATTTATTGATTATATAGCGTTAAGATCTTTCATGAAAGACCACCTGTCTTGAGGGACCATGATTTTTTGGCAGATGGGTCTTTCAAGACAGGTTCTACTATATTATTACAATCATTATTATTATTATTATTATTATTATTATTATTATTATTATTATTATTATCCGACAGGTATCAAAACCAGCTCAGATTGCTGTAGAGCCTTTACATAACCAGAAGGCAGCTGTCATATCTTTATTTGTCTGCCTACCAACAGGAGACAGTGACTGGTCACCCAGTGGTCAATCAGGGCTGGCCATAGCCAGTGCTTTAGTTACTTTAGGTAAGTTTATGTTACCAAAAGTAGATGTTACATCTTAATTTGTCTGACAGGGGACAAGACAATGGCTGATTTACCATTGGTCAATCAGGACTGGCTATAGCCAACATTTAGATACTGGAGGAGTTAATGTTTCCTTAGCTAGCACTTGAGTTACACTTAGTAAATTAAAATTCTTGTTGGAATATAATTGAAATGTGCTCTTTGCTCAAGCTATTATAATTTCCTGCACTTGAATTCATTGCAGGAAAAGTTTTTTAAATTTGGACTACAACATTCGTCTTGCAACATTAAGCTGCAGAGAGTGACATTTTCAATCATATCTTTTCAAACTTTTCCAGTATTTAATAAAATAGGGTCACATTCTTGTGCATTTTAAGGATTTGGGGACATTGGCAGTTTAATTGTCACAAATACCTTTTAGAATGAAACAAAGCTGACCTTGAGAATAAGCTATTCTCAAATATGCAACACTTATCCAACCTTTTTACTTATGAATAAGCTGCCCTTGAACATGAGCTTTAGAAAATATTTTCTTCACCAAAATTTGAGACAAATGAAAGACGAATTACTAGGTAGATGTGCTACAAGTAGAAAAATCTAATGAAGTTTTATCCACAAATTATTTACCGCATATATTCATGTATAAGCTAGGTCCTAATGCAGACAACATAGACCCTGATCTGCCTTCGCATAATGTGCTGGCAGATTAGGGTCTATGTTGTTTGTTCTACTGATTATTCCTTACAAACTGCATAGACCCAGATCTGCCAGCACATTATGCGATAGCAGATCTGGGTCTATGCAGTTTGCAGTTGGTATCGGGTTATACACAAGTATATACGGTAAACATTTATAAGGCACAGTTATATTTCTGATGTATACAGAGTCTCCACTGCAAAGTGTAAAATATACTTTTCATTCAACATTTTGTGAGTAGATTATTTTATTACCGCTTATTTATTATACCCTTCTTTTGGAAGTAGTCCTATTTTTGCCATTGATAACTTACTTTATTTTCTGCTCTTGATATGTTGGAAAAATTGAAACACTGCTAATAGTTTCTTTTTTTTTCCTCCTTCAAATTGATGTTCTGATATGCCAATCTTTTTGTTGCAGGTCATCAGAGGAAACAAAGCATAGAACATGGGAAAACAGATAAAACCAAATTCAAGAAATACCCCTTTTCTCCAACATCAGATACATGTGTATAGCATTCATTGTTGTGTATATTCAAATTTTGTTGTGTACATTCATTATAAGTTGGAATTGCATCAATATTTTTGAAAGAGACACTGAACATTGTTGTTACAGTTCCTTATTTACTCATCAAGTTGATCTTTTTACAGTTGGCAGATATGGAAGTCTCAATCAGCAATATTTTATAAATTCTTACATGAGGACTTATTTTTTTTTATGCAGCACAACAGAATTGCAATTAATCTTGAAGCATAAACATTTACTTTTTATTTACATTTTACCCCAATTGCAACATAAGTCAACCCCAATCCCCCAAATCAGGATTTTTTCAAAAAATAGAAAATCTTGATTTACAGATGTAAGCAATTTACTTCTAAAAGGTATTTAATACATAATATTTTTGGTTCAGAGGGATTTTATCCCTCAAAACCTATGGCACTATATCTACTGTCTGATGCCTAGAATAGTTCGTGTTTCTAATTATAAGGTACTTTCAATATTTAGCACTTTTCACCATTTGATCATGAACAACCAGTCAAGGTATAAGGGACATAACTCAAATTCTAATCCGGAGAGGAAATGAGTAGTCACAATGGTTACCTCCCCTAATATAGTTTGACAGCTTCTGTGTAGCACTTTAAACAATACAGAATCATTTCAGTAGAAAGTGATCATTAAAGGTAATTGCCTTAATATTTTATCAAAATATGAATTTTGTTAATCAATTCTCTGATGAGATATAAAGATGAGAAAATATTTAAAACATTTATAATTAAGATTACATGTATTTAGAGTGATCCAGGTATTTGCTTATATCATTAATATGGAACACGATTATTAATATTTCATAAGTTATGTTAATCCATTTGATCCTTTTTAATGCTGTATTACCTAAGCCCTCCAAGTCTTCTGTATTCTCAGTGCTTTGATTTATTCCCCACCAGGAGTGGGTTATAATTTACCGTTATCCATCCGCATATCAGTTCATCCGGTTAAGTTTTGTGTGTACACAAGTTTCTTTTGCACTGTGGTATTCAACTCAACAGTGACCAAACAAATGACATTTTATTGCATATATGATCCTTAGTTTGGAATGATCTTTTAATTACATTTTCTTGCAATTTTTAGGTATTTATTCATCATGGTAATTTTTTTAAAAAGTACTATGAAGGTGTTAAAACTGAGGTGTGTGGGTGGAAGGGTATTTTCCTTCACCAAAATTGCTACAGGTTTGTCTGCTTCATATACTTAATTGTCAGACCTGAATAATATAAATATATTTATCACATATCACTCATCCAAATGATTCAGATATATCTCGGATATATATAATAACATTTAGATCTGATATATTCGGACCTTTCTTACTTGCATATCTGATAAATGATTGTAAATAAATTTGATTATTGTATACCAACACTTGACTGCACTATAATTTTATATCAAAATAATGCTCACAAAATTAATTGTACACCTGAAACTTTCCTACTAAAAACTTATTCCTTGTTGCATAATCATTGACAATCTACATGCACTGGAATCAGTATCTTTGGTATTGTGTACTTCATCCTTTTCATGATTATAGATACGGTTAAATTCTGTGGCTTTTTAAGTCGGTGCACTCCTTAGAGATCCAAAATAGTTTTTTCCAAAATGCATTTACTATAAGAATAATAATGTCTTGATTTAAAGAGGGTAACTCAATTAATTAAATACAAATAATCTCCCTAGAGGCCCTCTACTATACAGATAGGAAAAAAATATAAATTAACGTATTTGCCGGCCTATAAGTCGATACTTTTTGACCTGGAAGTCTGGGCTTCGTCTTATACTTCGAATCAACTTATATATGGATTATGTCATTAAAATAGCTTTACCGTATGTTAATGTAATTTTTCATACGTGAAAAAAAAATAAAAAATTTAAAAATTTTCGAAGTACGAAATGTATATTGTAAAAAAATAATTATCATTTTGGACTTCGTCTTATACTCCGCATCGACTTATATATGGATGAAGGATTGAAAATTGACGAAATTAGCGAATTCGACTTATACTCCGCATTGACTTATAGGCCGGCGAATACGGTACAAAGTTTTATCAGTCATGTTAAGGCAAAGTTTCTTCATATAAGTTTTCTCTCTCTCTTGAAAATAAGTATTTACAAGTAAACACATATACAAATACATACTAAAATACATTATGAATGGAGGAGAATTTAACTGCATACATAAATTTTTCTTTCATCTCTCCAACAATTGTGCTTTGAAATGACCATAAGCAAGATCATGATGTGTACATAGCAGTTAATGATCTCTTCTGCTTTAGATATACCATTAGGTCATTCTGCAAAAATGTGGCATGTAGTCAAGTTTATATTGGTGTTATACTTTGTCATAAAACATGTACAAAAACAGAGAGGTTCATACACAGAGTTTCACTGACTTAACAACATTATTTATATATATATATATATTACATTTTACACATACTTTTACGAATATGCTAATATATATAAGACACAAAATGAGCAAATAATGATTTTTAATAGTATTAGATAAATCCAGAACTCTGTCTTGAAAATGATCTCATTGTTTATCACTGATATAGAAATGAGGGAGCTTTTACCGTAGAGTTTTTTTGTGTGTGACTTGTGCTGATATCCTACATTATGATGGTGTTGCTGTGGACCTAAAAATTCAACCCCAGATGCACAATTTCTGACCTCTACTAAATAGTCCAACAGCTGTAAAGGTGACTGGAGAAAGTAGGGTCTCTTTTGGCTGACTATTTTCATCAAAATTGATCAATATGCCAAGATTAGATGTCATATAAAGAATCAGTAATGTTTGTCTCTTCAGGCTAACTAAGAAAACATAACCACACTGTGAAATTGAATGTCTGTGTATCTACATGCAAACATCCAGTATTTAAAAGTTGCACCTATATCAAAATAGAAGCAACTACTGTATAAACTCGCTTTTAAGCCAGTACCAACTACAAACTGCATAGACCCAGATCTGCCATTGCATAATGCACTGGCAGATCTGTGCCTATGCAGTTTGTAAGGACTAATCAGTAGAACAAAAAACATAGACCCTGATCTGCCAGCGCATTATTTGATGGCAGATCAGAGTCTATGTTGTTTGCATTTGGACCGGGGTTATACGCGAGTATGTACGGTATCATAACATATTCAGATACCTCAGTTTTTGCCCACAGATACAGGGGCTGAAAATAGTGGTGGTTCGAGGTCTAGGACCAGTTAATTTCCAATGCAGACCTGCCAATTTTTTTATTTTTCTGACCATCAGACAACCCAGTTTGTGACCATGTTTGGCATACAATCATCTGATGTATCCCTAATACAAAATTTTTATGGCTCAGACTTTCAGAGTTGTGATAAATTGATCACTGTTTACATGTGTCTGGTAATAGATAAAAGAAAATAGATAAGTACAGTTGCAAAACCACTCACTAGAGTTGGAGGACCTGCCACAATAAGTTCAGGACATGCCACTAACCTGGACCCACTGGTCCATGACCAATGGATCTTGGACTTTATTTTCAGCCCCTGGGATATAAATGATAGTTTGATTCTAAGCTCGATAACAATGTTAAGAAATATATGAAAGGATCTCAAAGTTTTTCTGATATTTCGTAATGGTTTGCATATTTTGATAAATTGTTGAATGGTAATAAGTTGAAAGTGAATACAGAGATTGAAGAAGAGGTTATTTTTACGAATAAAGCTCATGATGCAATTGTGATCCCAGAGAACAGTATCATATCGATGATGATCAAACTACCACTCTAGAAGAGATTTATAAAGCTCTCAAGTCAGTAAAATAAACAATAAAGCACCATTGCTACTTTTTTAGGTTTAGTAGTTTTGTCATTACAGTTTAATAAAATGTTTCAAGAAGGTAATTTTCCAGAGTGGTGGTGTGAAGGAATTATTTGTCCATTACATAAGGGAGTCATGGTAGCTCAATTGGAAGAGCATCAGACTTGTAATCCAAGGGTTGCCGGTTCAGTACCAGTCCAGGCCAGCCTGGGTCAGTTGCCTTAGTGTGTCCTTGGGAAAGGCACTTAGCTCCCATTTCCTCAGCATGATATAGTCACTAATATGTTAAAAGTGCTGTTAAAACCAACTAAAATAAAAATCCATTGCATAAGGGTGGGAGTAAAGAGGCTCTAAATGATTCTTGTGGAATTGCTCTTTAGAATGTTTTTTGGAAAAGTTTTATTATAAATGATGGAATAGTGGATTGCAGAAATATTCAAGAATTGTTCTTTGAAAACCAAGCAGGATAAAGAAAGGGATATATTACATAGACAATATATTTATTTTATATGCTTGTATTCATAAATATGTTTCAGAGAAAAAAGAGCATTTTTATTATGCTTTTGTTGAGTTTTTGATTGTGTATAGTATCATTTTTAGCTTATGGGATGGTCTGTTGGTACTAAATAGAAAATCTTGTTATCATTGCTCCTCCAAAATGGAAACTCTTATCAAACATGGGGTTTCCTCCAGAAGACTTCTTATGATGTTTTGTTGGTCCTAAATGAAAATGGTGCCAAGTTGACATCTAATATGTCCACCACAGCAGCTAATTTGAAAATCTTGTTATTGCTGAAGAATATCAAAGATGGTTTCAACACTCTACAGTTAAAAGGAAGAAATTGTATTATCTTGAATTCCTGGAAATTCTTTTCAGCAAGTAGAGCATCAGTCCCTTCAAGGGTTCTCGTTTGTTTTATATTTTCAATAAAAATGGACTTCATGGTAAACTTTTTAAAATTATTCAGTCTATATATATATATATATATATATATATATATATATATATATATATGAAGATAAAATCATGTGTGCAAATTAAGAATGGTTTGACCGAATACTTTTAGTTTTCTCTGGTACTCTCCAGACATTTATGTTAAGTACACTCTTTTTATTCTCTATGTAAATGAGTATTTTCATTTGTTGAAAATGAATGGTTGTGAAGATATACAAATTAGTCCAAAATTAGACAACATGTGCTCTACCTTATGCTGATCATAATGCTAATATTGCTGACACTATTATATCCTCAAAAACAAATCGGTTCTAGAAATCTTCTGCTGTTATTATGGAATGAAGTAAAAACTAAAGCAATGGTTTTTAGATGAGGTGGTATATAAAGAAAGGTCAAATTTTGTATTAAAGGAACAATATTGACTTTTGTTTAATTTCATATAAATATCTAGGCAGAATGTCAGTGTATTGCTTTCTTATTTTACCATATGGCTTTGCCAACCTTTTTAATTGCATCGAAAATATGTGGAGATGAGTGTCCATTGTGTTCAAGCAAGTTTTTGTAAATACATCCTTTTGAGTGAGAAGAAAAAAAATACCTCAAATGCTGCTGTATTGAGAGAGATTGGTCATTATCCATGTCAGGTAATTATATAATGAAATGTATGAAGTTTTGGTTAAAAGTTATACAAATGGACGAGTCTAGAAATATAAATGCATGTTATCAAATTTTTGAAACCACTTGATGAAATAGGAAGAATGACTTTGGCTTCTCATGTAAACAGTCCTCTATTTAGACTACGAATTGGTGAGGTCTGGTTACTTTGGGGTGTAGGTGATATATTATTTTTACATACTGTGAAAGACTGATTACAGTTCACATCTTTCAAACTTGGTATTCAGAAATGACAGAAAAAAATCAAGATTTTTTATAAAACTTGAGAAACATTTAATTTTGGAAAACTGTTTGGTATCAGACATGCCATTTAAATTTAGGATTGTTCTACCTGGACTGAGATGTTCAAGTCATACTTTAACTAGATAGATTGAAAGAAGAAATGATGTAAAAAGGGAGGAGAGATACTGTACATTTTATGTTCTTAATGGTATTTATGTTATTGAAGATTAATTTCACTTTATAGTAAAATGTCCACTCTGTACAGAACTTTGATGTCAATTCATTATTTCTCAAAATAATTTGTATGAATTTAAAATTCTGTTATAAGTAATGATCAAGAAGTATGTAATGTCCTTGCAGCCTACTTATCTTGTACATTTAATTTAAGAAAGAATTATGAGATGTCTTAGATGCAATATTGTGTCGTGCTACTTTTTTCTGATAACAGTACTATTTGTATATCTAATTATCTGTATGAAGTATAATTTACTTTTTAAATAGAAAATTTATTTTGCATATTTATTTGAATGTCAAGTTTTTCCCCTCTCAGATGTGTTTCTCAGAGGGTTTTGATTATACTGTTTATGTTATTGCACAGAATGTATGGGCTGCTGGCCCACACTGTTTATGTTATTGCACAGAATGTATGGGCTGCTGGCCCACAATTTATTCTGAATAAATGCTTTCCATTTTAAAAATTCAATGAAGCTATCACCAATCTGTCATTTATACCTGTGGGACAAATCCAAGGTTTCCGAATTATGTGTCATTTTTGTCATTCAGTGGACACTCAAGAGGTGTTTGATTTAGAGTACTCTCTGTAAGACCAAACGGCTTGGGAGGGAGATAGTGATGAATTCTGGAACCATTTTTCAATTTACCGCTTTGCATTGTCGTTTTCAGTAATATTTGTTTACAAAGTATTTTTTGCAAGATGTGCAGCAAATCGTGCTGAAGGAGTTAGGAATGGTAGATTTGCCAACCCTTCCTTATATGCCATGGAATTATATGTTTACATGAATATTAGAAATGTATTGATAGATGCTCCAATGTATTACTTTCAAAACATTGGCACAAGTCTAAAAAAAAGGCCCAGCCTTTGACAAGTTCTTTTTGCTTAAAAAAAAATAAAAAATTGCAACAGAACAAACAGTCCTTTTCACATTTTTTACCTACCGCTTTTGTTTAGGAACAGATGATAAAAAAAGGCGATAACAAGCGCTCTTGATGCAAGGTTGCCGGAATCTCAATGAAGACTATGTACCAAACACATAAAGGATAACATCACTAGGCAACTGACAGACAAGATACCTAGAAGCCAGAAAGACAGGACTGTAGTGTTAGATACAATTTTCGGTGGCAATGGTGTTTGAGGTGCAATCGACTCGACTACATTGGATGAAAGATATGGAAAACTAACAACAACAAAAAAAACAGCCAAAGTTTCTTAACTATTATGAGAAGTACATGAAAGACAAAATTTCAAAACACTGCATTAACCCCATAGACAAACTGGACAAATAACAACACCAAGTCGATCAACCATACACTTAGAGTTGCATGTGACTGGAAACCACTGAAATGTGATGAGTTAATTGACAAGTTGCAGGAACTTGTGAACACCCAACTGGTAGACATTACACGAGGTATTTATGACATGGGCAGTTTTAGCCTCAACTGCAGATATACCACGTATGAGTTATCTCATAATGTTTGGTCGTCAAAATTGGCAGAAGAAAAAAAGGACCTTCTTTTTAAAGTTTTTGAGGGCGGGGAAAGAAGTAAAACCACCGACTGTAATGTCTTCAGATGGGGCATTCACAGTACCAAGGCCTCAATCCCTTGCGAGAAAGCCTAGCCATAATACCCATTACAAGGGCACAAGGTCAACTGAAAAAAGAAAGAACTCAGTTTGGGACGGTGCACATTTGTGAACTCGTTTATATATACATTGTATATATATTGTATTTAGATACAAAGAAAGAAAATGAAAAAGATGAGATTTTAATCTCTTTTATCTTTTCTCATTTTATTTTCTTCGTACAAGTGTTAAAACAAATAATAAATAAAACTATTAAATATAAAGTAAAAGTATTATTTTTTTTACAAAACACCAAAGAAATAGAAAAAGTGAAATGTGGAAATATTGATTGTGTACAAATACACAAGTTTCTTAATTTCAGCTCTACAATAAACTTGTACAGGGAATAAAACCAATGAAATAATGAACTTACCATCAGGCTTCACTTATATATTTGTACTCGTACATCAACATTTTTGGTATATGTACTATGTCGTTAGTTCACTGTTAGAGATTGCATTTGTATTTCCATTCATTTTTCATCAATTTATTATCTCTTTATACTTGCACATATTAAATTGTGAATTCTTTTATAAATATTGTAATAATATGTATTGGAAAATCAAAAGTATAATATCAATACTAGTAAAAATATTTATAAATGTTAAGCCAATAGGTAATTACTAAATTCCTTGTAAACGATGCACATTTTCAACGATATTTGATAAACTTAATTCAGAACATTGATATGTTAACATTTGAATTAAGACAAAACAATATTCAAATACTTATGCTTTGGACAATTTTGGCTTGAGAAATTCATAAGTATGCAATTAGCATACACAAATTTCAAAATTATGGGACGTACAAAGCAGGGTCCACGTCCCAAGTCCCAGGTACACATTTGTGCTGCTCCATACAGACAAATGTGTAGCAAATGCTTAACTAAAGAAAATAACCCAGTAAAATACTATCCAAGAATGTTTTTGAACTCACGTTGTGTGTCTTTGCCCATCTTTGCCCTGTCTCTGCGTGTCTTTGCGGTGTACTCTTAAAAGCTACTACTATCAACACATATATTATATACATTTATTATGTACTTTAGTGTGAAATATAGAAACTTATTGCTGAAAAAATTATCATATTTTTTCATTCCTATATTTTCACATGTGAAAAATATATCCTTATATTTTCACATGTGAAAATATAAGATTTCCCATCATACCATGCAACGCTGGGTTGTGTGTGCCTACAGAAGTTATACCTGCAGCAACAAAAACGAGCACTTGGTGAGCTAGAACAAATAAACAGAAACTGCATTACATTTCAGACATGGAAATGAATTTTTGCTGATGAAATTTGAGTCGACGCTGTTCGTGTCTCTATGAAGTTATTTCCCCTTACTTGACAACAATGATAAACCCGCTGTGATGCATTGATGAATCGGACTTGCTTTGTGGTCAAATATGATAAAATAGTTTACAAAATGTCAAAAATATAATTTACTGCAACAGATTAGGTCAACCCAATTATACCGATATCTTAAGTCACTGATATTTATATGACCAGCATATGAAAGTGAGGCGAATTTACAAAAAAGGAGTGGTTGGGCAGTGGAGTGTGGTGCTGAATAGTGAGTTTGATCTTCTAAGCTTCGATTCTGGAGAAACTTTGGTATATAATAAAAAGAAAATTTTCTTTTCCTGTGTTAATACCGGATATATTTCATCTTGTGGTACCAAAAACAGTACATTTTAACTTGTGGCTTTGCCACTCGTTAAAATATCATGTTTTTTGTACCACACGATGAAATATATCCGGTATTAACGTAGGAAAAGAAAATATTGTCTATATATTTTATATTTCTTTAGATAAAACATGTACCAATAACAGGAAATGTTCAGTTAAGTCGAGTTTTAAAACGTCTTTGCGCGATTCTCTTTTCACAATACTTACCTTATGTACATTAAAAATATATACTTATACGGAATGTACTGCATCATCATTAAATGAGATGAAATATGTTACAAATAATAATAATAAGATTACATTTTTGGGGGGATCAAAATACATTTTTGAATATTTACCATAATTCATTACAACTCTGAGTGCAACTAGACATTTAAAAAAAGGAACAACATATAGACAATAGAAACATTTGCATTTGTATATAATTGTAATCAGCATTCAATATTTTTCAGTATTGTCAGTTTAAAATGTCTATGTGCCGTCTTTCCCCTGTCTTTGCGCATCTTTGTATTATTTAGTAGGACCCTGATTGTCTGCTTGTCTTTATTTCCTTAAAGCAGCATACATTTTGAAAGATCATTGACTAATCTACATATATAAAGAATTAATTTTTTTTTAAATTTTTGGTTTGTTTCAATGCATGTATATAACGTACATCCTTAGCTATAGGTGATCCTTTGAATCATCTTACTCGATAGTAAGATAGATAGTGGCATAATTGGGACGGTTGGTAACTGTTTCATGTATTTTATTTTTTTTTTATTTGTACAAAAAACATCATTCATTTCAGAGCGCAAAAAATTATATGTAAAAAAAATTTTTATTTTGGAATACATACCATGAACAAAAATTAAGGGATCAGACCTGAACAAGGTCTATGTGACACAATACTCAACAACCCAGCAGTACTAATTATTAGTTTCAGAGTACAAAAAATTATATGTAATTTTTTTTAATTATTTTGGAATACTTACCGTGTCTGAAAAATAAAGGGATCGAACCAGAAAAAGGTCTATTTAACACATGATACTTGAAGACCTTACAATATACTAGCGTCCAAAATAAACATACAATTTTTTATTTTGTTTTGTCTCATTTTGCTCTCAACTCAAGAATCCAATTACAATAAAAATAATAGTGCTCAAAAGACTTGTGTTATTAGTGAGAGAGAGAGATATAAAACAATAATGCTGTGTCAGTGTATAAGATCATGGGTATTCAGAGCATATTTGTTGTAGCTGTTATGGTGTGTTATGTTGGCAATATGATTAAGATGGTCTGTACATGTACTATTTATAGGTAAACTGTAAGCAACAATATAAGCCCCTGTTGTCAAAAAGTTATGTGTAACTTGTATTCTTGCAGCAACAGCAACCTCATTATCACATTACAATAAGAAAGACTTTTGTTATTTTCAGTGAATGTGTGTGCATGTGTGTATGAGAGAGAGAGATGGTGATTACAGTAAAACCTGTCTTGAAAGACCACTGCTATGAGAGACAACCTGTCTTGAGACTAGATCCTCAGTGCACCAATTTGTTGATTATATGGTGTTATAACCTGTCATGAGAGACCACCTGTCTTGAGAGACCATGATTCATTTGGCAGATGGGGTGGTCTTTCAAGACAGGTTCTACTGTATTTCTTTTTTTCTTAATCTCCTGTTTCATTAATTTGATGCCTCAATTAAAAATTTACACGAAGTTAACAAATATTTTGGGCAAGTTTTTAATTGAGGCAACAAATAGTAAATAGTTCTGTTTTTCATATGAGATTATATAAAACATATACTTTGTAAACAATACATTTATCGTTTGACATATCTAAATCATACATCGTGACTTTATCAAAGCCATTTGAAATGTGAACTTCTCTTTTTGATTTAAATAAACAACATCAAAATATGTGGTTAAAAAATAATAACAAGGATGAAATGATGAAAGACCTTTCTACATGATAATAAATGAAGGTTTGTTTATTTCTTAATCTCCTGTCTCGTTATTCGATGTCTCAGTCAAGAACTTACCCATAATTGATCACCATTTATAACATAAGCTTAGCAAAACAATACTTTGGTCATTGGACATATCTAAATTGTACCTCAGTACAGTTTCGAAGCCATTTTAAACGGGAACCTCTCCAATTTGTATACATCAAAATACAAGGTTAAAAAATATTACAAAGATAAAAAACAAAAACAAAACACCCAATTGAATATGATTTTAATCTCTTATTATTTTTTGCAAAACAAAATGACAATATTTTTGATATATTTTGCAAACGTAAGTCTTCTCCATATAACTTTTCTGCATGAAATTGAAAGGATTTGACGAAGAATATGAAGTGTTATGTGTGAAAAAATGATACATTTAATTAATTATAATTTGTATAACTGAATGGTGTACAAAAATTTAAAGGGAACGAAGAATTACATGAAATATGACATGGATTGATAGAGAAGAGGTTAATTTACTTCTGCATAGATGATTTGTTTGCATTGTGTAGTTCGGGGAAAAATTGACACACAAAAGCATCATCTGCAGAGCCCTGACTGCATTTGTTTCTCACATTGTCTTTATAATATATATATTCGCATTTAGGTAGAAATTTAAGACTGGTTTTGGATGTGTTTTTCGGTGCAGATGCCTTAATGGGGTCAGTATTGTGAGATTATGTATGATAACTTTACTTGTGATGCATTAGATGCTTTATATTTTTTTTAACGAGTACAATATACAAAGAATGGTAAGGGGACATAACTCTTTCAATTCAATTCAACATTTTACTATTTCATTACAGCAATTCTTGAAACAAAGAAGCTTGTGTGTCTGTTTAATCCTTATGTTAATTATTACTATTTTTGCTGAGAAAAACATTTACACATAAAAAAACCTGTTATGTGTTTCGAAATTAACTATTACACGAACATTAAAAAAATCACTGCTAAAATATTAGAAGTCTCATGCAATTTTGTCATAATTTTTACTACAGTTTGACTTTTGTTTTAGTTTCTACTTATTACTGGTATGTTTTGATTTGGTTACATTGAGACTCAAGTACTTTTGATTTGGGTATGTTTTTGGTTGATTTAAGTATGTTTTAACTTGATGTTTTAATCTGGTACCAAGACTTGTGAATTGGGCATTTTAAAATCTTCAGCAATTATAGTTCTTTTTAAAAACTTTAACTTCTTGCTGCAAAGTGAGGTTAGGGGTGTTTACCACATGAATGATGTGGGTTGGGTGGTTGTGGCGGATATCATCCATTTCCAAAATGCAGGTGGTCAGCATAATTAAGGGACATCAAGTCAAATCAGGTCAACTCATATTTCACTATATGTCGTTTAAAAAAAATAAAACAGCCTTCACATTGATTTGTATAGACTAAAATTTAATGATGGTAAAATTGTGTTATATCTTGCATACTAAAATTCAGGCCACTGACTATCATTCAGAGAATTTGAAATGTGACCATAGTGATCATCAAAGAGTAACATCAGTGTTCACAGTCACATCACTCCAACCATCACGCACTTCATTCAAAATGCTAAACTGTATATGATATATGCTAAACGAAGATGATATACCAAGTTGAGCAAACATGGTATGGTGTACCAATGTATATTTTATATGGTGTACCAATGTATATTGTATATGGTGTACCGATGTATATTGTATATGGTGTACCGATGTATATTGTATATGGTTTACCGATGTATATTGTATATGGTGTACCGATGTATATTGTATATGGTGTACCGATGTATATTGTATATGGTGTACCGATGTATATTGTATATGGTGTACCGATGTATATTGTATATGGTGTACCGATGTATATTGTATATGGTGTACCGATGTATATTGTATATGGTGTACCGATGTATATTGTATATGGTGTACCGATGTATATTGTATATGGTGTACCGATGTATATTGTATATGGTGTACCGATGTATATTGTATATGGTGTACCGATGTATATTGTATATGGTGTACCGATGTATATTGTATATGGTGTACCGATGTATATTGTATATGGTGTACCGATGTATATTGTATATGGTGTACCGATGTATATTGTATATGGTGTACCGATGTATATTGTCCCAGAATATGGAAACTATGTAGCAGGTATGCCATTCATGTAAAAAAAATTGAAAAACGTTAAAGAGGCCATTTAATTTTAATTTTTAATTTTGGAAAAATGATGCTCATCTGTCATCAAATATGGATAAAGATAGAAAAACTAGAGAGACCTTGAAATAATTGTTTATTAATATATGCAATCAACAGCATGGGAAGAAATTTAAACAGAAAGCATCCTACCGACACAACTGCTCTTGCATTTGGCGAATAGGCAGAAGTCAGACAGGTGAGTGATCTCAGGCCCAATTGGGTTTCTTGTTTTAAAGAGTTATGGCACATTATATTTGGATAGACCCCTTCTGTATCCACAAAGTTTCTCTGTTAAGGCCTTTCAGAGCAAATTGTAGTTAGCTGTGTCCCTTGGAATGCATCTAATGCCAATAGTTCTGGTTTTGAGAGAGTCAAAGCTATTGTAACATTACTGTTCTTAACTTTGGTCAAGTAAAGTGACATTTTGTAAGGTGTATATATATATATGTGTATATATATATATATATATATATATATATATATATATATATATATATATATATATATATATGTGTATATATATATATATATATATATAAATTTTTTTTGGGGGGGTGTTATTTGTAATTACTTTAATTGAACTTTCATTTATAATAAGCTATGTATTGCTATTCTTGTGCCAATTTACAGGTAATTGATTTTACATTTGCTTTTGGGGCATTTTTATTAATAAATATTGAAAATTATCCTTCTCTGTTCTTTCCACTTCTTTCTGATAGCCACGATAGCTCAGTTGGTAGAGTATCCGACTCATAATCCAAGAGTCACATGTTAGATACTCACCAAGACCAGCCTGGATCAGCTGCCTCAGTGTGTCCTTGTGAAAGGTACTTAGCTTCCATTTCCTCACCACGATAAAGCCAGTACCTTGTTAAAGGTGACATTAAAAAGGACAACCAAACACTTCTTTCCTCTGTGATCGTTTGATGGGTACCGTGTATGCTTTCTTATAAGTCGAGTCCACATGCAAACAACATAGACCCTGATCAGCCATCACATAATGCACCAGCAGATCAGTGTATATATTGTTTGTTCTACTGATTACTTCTAATAATTTGCATGGATCCAGATCTGCTGGTGCATTATGCGATGGCAGATCTGGGTCTGTGCTGTTTGCGGTTAGACTTGACTTATAAGCAGGTATAGATGGTATATCATTATCATGGAAACTTTGATTTTTGTACATTGTGTTAAATCCTATCATTGGTCAGGCATTTGAAGGAATTTTATTTTCTAATGTGCTGGTAGTAATTAAAACAGTAGCATTGTTAATTATCATCTCTGTTATCACCATCATTCTTGCAATAGCTATCATCATCATCATTACCACTGTCATCATCATCATCAATATCATTGTTATTGTGTAGATCAGCCATCAGCACAGCACCACCACCATCAATCATTACTTATCATATTGTAAATAATTTCCAAGTCGAGATGAGAGAGAGAGGGAGAGTATCAAATTATTTAGACAATTAGTTTCTGTGCTAATATTTCAGCATAAACATGTTTAAGTTTAAGGATATTTAATAATTAGAATAGCATTTTGGGATGGGGGGGGGGGAGAACAAACAATTCTAACCACCTTTTAGTGGTTGTACAGTTAGAAATATGTTCATACATCCCTGAGCTTAAATATGTATAAATGTACCATATGTACTCGCCTATAAGTTGTGTCCAACTGCAAACAACATAGACCCGGATCTGCCATCCCATAATGTACCAGCAGATCAGGGTCTATGTTGTTTGTTCTAATTATTAGTCCTAACACACTGCATAGATCCAGATCTGTCAGCATGTTATGCAACATCAAATCTGGATCAATCCAGTTTGCAGTTGGACCGAACTTATAAGCAAGTAAAGATGGTGACATTTTTTTAAAACCTTAATTTTATTTTGGTTCTCAGAATATCAAGACTATGTTTATTGATAAGAATATACATGTAGTAAAATATATGTAGTATAATATTCATTAATTTCATATGTTAAAACACATATTACAGCCATACTGTGTCTTCTATTTATTGTAAGTGATTGCAGTATGTATTGTATATTGCTGTAGATGATATTTTTAACAAAAGAAAAGCAGTTTTGAGAGTTTTAGGTGACGTTGCATCTTATCTCATTTCTTTGCTCAGAATGGTGCTAAATAGTTTCCACCATTACAGAAAATTTGTATACCCTGAATATGTTCATTATGGTGCACATTTCATTGCTAAATGTACCAATTCAAATTATACAAGATGTATTTGTTTGCATTACATGTACGACTAGTACTGGTGGAGTAAATAATATATATTCCCTGTATATCATTTCAAATTACAAACTATAGCAGCATGACTAATTCATCAGGAGTTACTACAGGGATATTTTATTTAATAGTACCTGCGGGAGGGGGAAACACAATTTTGTAATTTTTATTTTTTTAATATTTTTCTTCTGTAGGGGTGGTTCTGAACTGGTTATCTTTTATATTCCTGTATAATTTTGAAGTCTTTTCTAGTGGTGTTACACCCCCCCCCCACCTCAAAGTAGATTCAAATGGAAAAGAGTACCGCTCATGTATGGAAAAGAGTACCACTCATGTATGGAAAAGAGTACTGCTCATGTATGGAAGAGTACCGATCTCTGTGATGTTTAGGTATAATTCTGGCATAAAAAGAATTTAACACTGACAGTATTTGGACACAACATACAAAAGGTACATTCTCAAGAAATTATTTTAATGTCCATTTACGTTTTATCTTGAACTCTCCCTTGTCCAAACTTGTGTTGAACTGTCAGATTCGAATTATTTAAGGTTAACCTTAAAACTTTCACCTGACAGGAAGTTCAGTACTTCAATAGTGTCAAGATAATAATTGCATATTTTTGTATATTTAATACATTTAATCCACTGTATATACTTGCTTACAAGTAGTGTCCAACTGAAAACAACATAGATCCTGATCTGCAGTTGCATAATCCCCCAGCAGATCAGGGTCTATTTTGTTTGTTCTACTGATCAGCCATCAGCACAGCACCATCACCATCAATCATTATTTATCATATTGTAAATAATTTCCAAGTCAAGATGAGAGAGAGAGAGAGAGAGAGAGAGAGAAAGTATCAAATTATTTAGCAAATTAGTTTCTGTTAGTTTCTGTGCTAATGTTTGAGCATAAACATGTTTAAGTTTAAGGATTTTTAATAGATTAGAAAGCATTTTGAGATAGGGAGGGGTGGGAGAGCAAACAATTCTAACCACCTTTTAATAGTTGTACAGTTAGAAATATGTTCATACATCCTTTAATTCCCATACTTTGACCAAAGTTTGTGGAGGGCTTGCTCTTAAGGTATGGAAGATGTCTATGGATTTTGGTGTCAAAAGGTGAAAGATCAGGGTCATTGTGGCTCAAGAAACAAAAGACCCTTGAAGGGACTAACGCTCTTCTGTCTGAAAAGAATTTCCAGGAATTCAAAATAAGGCCATTTCTTTTGAAGTGCCAAGTGTTGAAATGATCTCTGATATTCTTGAGCAATAGGATTTTCAAATTAGCCACTGTGGCAGCCATATAGGATGTAAGATCAGCAACTTTTTTATTTAGAGCAAACTATACACCATTAGAAGACTTTTGGTGGAAACCCCATATTGATATGACAATCCATTCAGGAGAATTAGTGACAATATTTTCATTGTGGCAGCCATATTTGAGGTAAGATCAGCACCATTTTAATTTAGGACCAAATAGATATTATAGTTAGTCTTCTGGTGAAAACCCCATGTCAATATTACTTCCCACTTAGGAGGAGTAGCAAAAACAAGATTTTCAAGATGGTTGCCATGATGGTGATACTGAATGTCAGATCAGCACTGTTTTCATTTACTACCAACTATGACATCATTAAAAGTCTTCTGGTGAAAACCCAATGTTGATATAACTTTCCATCCAGGTGAAGTAGCAATAAGATTTTCAAGATGGTCACTGTGATGGTCATATTGAATGTCAGATCAGCACAATTTTTATTTAAGACCAACTAGACACCACAAGTCTTCTGGTGAAAACCTCATGCTGATATGACTTTTTTCATTCAGGAAGAATAGCAATAACAAGATTTTCAAAATGATTGCTGTGGTGGCCATATTGGCTGCCAAATTGACACCATTTTATTTAAGACCAGAACAGTGGAAACCCCATGTTAATATGACCATCTATTCAGGTGGAGTAGCGATAACAAGATTTACCACTGTGGTGGCCATGCTGGATGTCCAGGCAGCAGCATTTTCATGTACGACAAATTAGACACCATAAAAAGTCTTCTTCTGAAAACCCCATGCCAATATGACATTTGATTCAGAAGGAGTAGAGATAACACTATTTTTAAAATGACTGACAGTGGCCATATTAGACATTAGATCGGTACCATTTTCATTTTCAGTAGGACCAGCGATAACAAGATTTTCAACATGGTCACTGTGGTGGCCATATTGGATGTCTGAGCAGAACCATTTTCATTTCAGACCAACAAGACATCATAAGAAGTCTTCTTGTGAAAATCCCATGTCGATATGACTTTCCATTCAGGAGGAGTAGCAATAACAAGATACTGGATATCAGATCGGCACCATTTTCATTTAGGACCAACTTGGACCATAAGAAGTCTTTTGGTCAAACCCCATTTTGATATGAACATCCATTCTGGAGGAGTAGCAATAACAAGATTTTCAAGATGGCCACTGTGGTGGTAATATTGGATGCCCAATCAGATCCATTTCCTTTTAGGACCAACTAGACACTGGGATGAATATGTGTGTAAAGTTTCATGGCAATCCTCCAAGTTTATTTTAGGAGGTCTAGCGATAACAAACTTGTGCTAATGGACAGATGGACATCAGATGATGGACAAAAGGCCATCACATAAGCTCTTCTGGTCTTAGAGTATTAGATATAAAAATTAGTTTTGCAAAATAACTTTTATTATAGAGTAAGTTCCTTGACCAAACTTTGTGGAAGGCTTGTACTTAGGGTAATAAACTAACCTATAGATTCTAGAGTCATCTTTACCTTTTATATTTTATCTTGTAAGTACTTCATGTTTATATTTATTTGGAAGGGTTTATCTTCCTAAAGTTTGTGCAATTCTTCGCTTTTACATTTTTAGAACTTTACTTTTAATTGGCACCATATAGCCATTTATGTGGTGATGTGCCACTTAACACTAATACATACATACCCAGTATATACAGATTTTGGAGTCTAGAGGTAATGGTTAAGTCTAATAAGAAAATAGTGGTTTTTGCACAATAACTTTAGTTCAAGACTGCATACCCTGACCTTTTTTTTTTAAAGGTCCATGTCACTGAGACCCATTTATCAATGATCAGAGTCAACCATGCCATACTAGTTCTGTGTACACAGAGGACTATTAAAAATGGGACAGATGTGTAATGTGCTGTTTACAGTATTCTTTTCTTTCTTCTGGTCAATGAATAAGCCTATTCTATCATTCTGTTTGTCCTATATATATTTAACTGCACATGTGCATCTCATTCATTATTTCTATCCAATGGTAAAGTAAGTTAATTTGTCAATCTTGGATATTAGTTAAGCCAGTCAGAATACTACAGGGAAATGGAACACTCCATGTCTTTTTTTTTATCATGTGTCAATCAAAGTAGCAAGTATGTTTCGAAGGATCATTCAAACATATTATGCAGATTTTACTACTGGGCTTCATATAAGCTGAAAAAGATCACAATAAATATTCTAACCTAACCAAAAGTTTGTCTAAAGATAGACACTTCTAAGGACATGCATCTTGATCCTAGCATGCCTTGTGGGAGGGAAGCACTGCTGCTAAAATCCACCTAGCACATCATACATTTTCTCAGAACCCCACCATGCATGCCTGGTGTATCAATCCTAGCATCCCTTGTGAGAGAGAAGCACTGCTGCTAAAATCCACCTAGCATATCATGATTTTCTCAAAACCCCACATGCATGTCTAGTGTATCACCATGCCTCATGGGAGGGAAGCAATGTTGCTAACATCCGCCTAGCACACATCATGATTTTCTCAGAATCCCACCATACATGCCTGGTGTATCAATCCTAGCATGCAGGAGGGAAGCTGCTAAAATCTGCCTTGAACATCATGATTTTTTGAGAACCCTGGTGTATCAATCCTAGTATGCCTTGTGGGAGAGAAGCACTGCAGCTAAAATCTGCCTAGAACATCATATATTTCTCAGAACCACACCATGCATGTCTGGTGCACCACTTAAGTTAGTGGGTTATAAAGTGTTTTATTGGATGTGACAAAGTTGGGAGAGTGAATGAACCTCCAGAATGAGGATTAAGTTCCCACTACAGACAAAGTGAACTAACACTTCTAGTATGTATATACATATTATGGGGACGCTGTTTATGATATCATTGATGTGCTCTTACAACAGTGAGTTTTAATGTCATAAACCCAAATTAAAATTTTGTATGCACACAGTGTGGGTATTATGTTCAATAAGGATTGTATGTATGTATGCAAATTATTAATGGGTATAAATTCAGAAACATAATTTTTATTTTACTGCATAAATAAATATTGTTGAACCTTGTTTGATCAAATGAAATAAATGTGCTCTAATGTACAATTTGATGTACAAGTTTCAATCCTTGATTCTTGTCTGTCAGAAGATTTCTTTTATTACCTTTTTTAAATCTGTGCCTTCCCTCAAAAAAGGTAGATTCTTTTTCCATTTGTAATACAAAATAATGTAGCCCACCTTTAAAAATGTTGTCGCCAAAAAAATCGCAAATCTCGATATTTTGTCGCCAATATTCAAAAAGTGTCGCCAAGCAAGGAGTAAGTATTTTTCCATGTCTATTAATGTAGTAGGCAATGAAAATTGAAAAAGATGGAGTATTTATTACTTTATTGACAGCAAACAATACAATACCACAATATTACAGAATAAATCATTACATGATGTATGCTTATTTATAATGTTTTGCACTATTAAAATGTTGTTTCATAAAAATAATAAAATTGAATGTCACACGAATATGCGTCGTGATTTTACAGCTGCTCGCTTGCTGAATGCAGTTTCAAAGTCGAAGTCTCCTTCACATTCGTACGTGCCAATTCTCATTAGATTCTCTCTCTTTGATGTACTTAACTTCAGACAAATTGGGTTGTTCCACTTAGTGTACTTTACCTATGCAAATTAGCCTAATGGGCTCCCCCTCAGCAGTGCTCAAATTGACATGACACATCACCCTAGCTATTGTGAGCCAATTCAATAAATCTCTGAAAGGTGTCTGTTTATATCTGACCGCCTTACCTTTTAATTGTCTTTAAACAGTTGTATAAACTGACTGACTTTTTATCATATTAAATGATACACTGTATCCAGTTTATTACAGACTTAGTATTTGTAAATTTCTTGTGTCGGCTGAACAGTAGAATCTTAAGCTGCCTGTCTTAGCTAGACGAGAACCGTGTATATTTCAGTGTCATAGGGTCACAGGGGTGTGATTGATACATCCTGTTGTGTGCCTCAAAGCCTTATTATGTACATATTTCAATATAGTTTTCTAAAGTTTCTAAAGACTACCGTTCAAGACTAGTTTTTTTTATAATATTTTCTCTTTTTTTGCCCGCACTGACACACGGATAATCAGCACATGGAAAATCGAGAGTATGTCTGATGTGTATACGATTTATTGAAAATAGTTTACCTCGTATAGGTCAAGAAAGCCTTATATATGAATACATTTGCGTAAAATCAATTTATGTATGAGAATAAACGGTAACCTTGGAAATATTCAATTGGGATGTACCTAATCATTTGAATGTAAAATTTTGAAGCGTGTCCGAAAAGTATGAAATGCACTAAATCCAGATGCTGTTAATTTTGTTAACTTAATCTTAGGATGAGATGATAAACATGAAAAGTCTAACTTACATTTACCCATTACAGTATATAGTTCTGATTGAGACTGAATTTTATTTTTCATTTACTTTGTATTTATACAGAACAATTGTTGCTTCAAAGGTAATGAGTTTTCTTTGAAGTTTCAGCAAAACTTTTTTATTTCTGGTACATTTTTCCCCCCAAAAAACCCAACAAAAAAACAAAAGGATTAGCGCTCGTTTGGTCGATTGTAGCTAGTCTGGTGTGACTATTGGAGTGTATCACTGCATACAGTACTCGGGCCAGATGTCAGCATAAGCGGTCAATATGAACAAAGGATTTGTTTATGTAACAATAGATAGATTCCAGTGCATTTTATACCCAAGTTTGCGGCTTCCTTTCATGGTGCCTTTGAATTCCTCCACTCTAAACCCAAGATTGTATATACAAGTTTTAACAGCCAAAAACATTGTCGCAAAAAAAATCACCAGATGGAATATTTTGTCGCCAATCAGGAAAAAAATCGCAATTTGCGACATTGGCGATGCCCAGCGTGATCCCTGCCACCGAGACAGGGAGAAATCTTTATATCTTACTGAAATGTTTTGTAAAGGGATACTATCATGGTCAAGTAGTTAATTGAACACTGTCTACCAGTAATATTGCTTTTTGAGGGAATCTAGAAACTTCAGACAGCTTGATCCATTTAAATTTTAGGTTCAAATTATTAATAATGTATAATAACATCATATTTTAAGGCAGAAGAAAATAGTTCCAACTAAATGAAACTGCAAATCTCCATCTCAGAATGTGTAATTTAATAACATACGATCAATTAATTAAAGTCCTCAATTTCCAGTTATGTCCAAAAGCCTCATATCCTCCACTTGTGTTTACATGAATTAATCTGTGTTTAGTAACATTCAACAAAAGTAATGTCAAAGACATATAGAACCAGTTCAGGCTAGAAACACCAGGGCCACTACTGAAGAATTCAACTGGAGTTAACACTTCTTAAATTAACCTCTAAATTTATCTTATTTGTCAAAATGACCAAATTATATTATGAATCCACCAATCTTCCTTGGGTGTCAACTATTTGGTTACAAAGGTATTTTTAGCTCACATGGCTGTAAGGCCAAGTGAGCTTATGGCATGGCCCTGCACCCGTCCATCAACAATTGCTATTTTAAAGTTCTCAAAAATCACTGGACCAATTTTGCAGAGAGCACCCAGGCATGAAGGGCTTTCAAATCTGTACCAGTGATATGGCTGCCATTACTAAAAATAGTAGGATGCTTTCTGTAAAAATATCTTCCAATGCTGTTGATTAAACATGTTAAGAAAACAATTGTTTCAAGGTTTCTCTATTTTTGGTATCTTCATCCATATTTAATGGCGCATCAGCATCATTTCTCCAGTATTGAAAGGTGTTTATATGCCAGAATGCTTTCTGTCAAAGATAATCAATTCTCTGCAGTGGCTTTTTTTTTAGATAAAGTTGTTTAATGCTTTTCTATTTATAGTAATGGCATCCATATCTGATGGTGGATCAGCACCACTTGTACAAATCTGAAAGCCCTTAATGTCATGATGCTTTCTGTGAAATTTGTTAAAATCAGTTGAGTAGCTTTTGAGAAAGAGTCTTTTAGAGTTTTTTTCTGTTTTTAGTAATGGTGGCATATTTTATGGCAGTTTTGCACCTTTTGTAAGTAATTGGAAACTCTTAATGCCATTCTATTCAGTTTTTCCTAGAGAAGAAAACAATGAAATGTTTTTCTATATAAAGAGACAGCAGTCATATTCAGTGGCATATTGGCATCATTCGTACAAACTTGAAAGCCAGGGTGCTTTTGCTCAAATTTGGTTAAAGATCAGCTATGGAGATTTCTATTTAAACCTATTTTGTATCCTCTGTACATGAAAATCCCATATTCATTGTTATGATAAATTTCTTTTATATCATTTACAAGTAAATGAGTCTAACAGTACAAACTGTACATTCAAATGCTGAGGCACGATCTGGACAGGTTTTATAACTTTTATATTATATATGACACACTGAGAAAAAATACACCAAATACGTATTTTATGTCAACAATATCTACAATAACTTTTAGAAAAATAAACTGCATTTCTTTAAAATGGTACATGAGGGGACCCTCTTTAAATGTTGTCCCTTATTGCATCACATAATTTCACCATGATCTACTTGATATTTATTACTCTTATTTTTCCATCATAAATCTCTTAGGCAAAGGTTTAATGAAGATATGTGTTTGCAGTTCATTTCTCTCTTTTCTATGAAAGGGGATGACTTAGTTTTCAATCTTTTCTTCTTCTCACTTGCTCTCTGATTTTCCCCTGATGATGGCCTAAAGCTCTTCATAATTCTATCCAGTTTGACACAGTATAATTGGTACATTCCTATTTTCTGTACCTTTTTCTTCATATTATAACATTATATTTTATCGATTATTAATGAAACCAAAGTACACATTCAAGGAACACAAGATCCCTTTTCTGTTTTTGATTCCAATTTGTGAACTTATACAGCACAAAATCCATAATTTTTTAATTGATCTGACAGTCCAATCTATACACTTCTACATTAGTGGATGGTTAGCTTGTTTTATATAGTATCTCACATAATAGAAAACCCCAATTTTTAGTCAAGGGAGGTAATTCCATCTCTAATTTTTGACAAATGTCATTCTTCATTAATTTGAATGGTAAATTTTGGGAATTCAGCTTAAGAAAATTTTACCAGAGATAACGTTCTTGAGACTACAAAATGCAAGATAAATTAATATATTTTGAAACATTTTAACAAACTTGGTAGGATTGTTCCTCAGGACATGCTCTACCAAATTTTTGTTCTGGGTGGCTCCTCTAACAATGGCATGATTTCCATAGCAACCATATGGAAAACCTTATTGTATTTTCTTTTTCAGAATGGCTAAGCCAATTTTTATAAAAATTGTTAGGATTATTTCCTAGGATATACTCTATAAAAATTATGTCTAAGACGCCTCCCCTAGCTATGGTGTGACTTCCTTAGCAACCACATGGAGAATCTATTTTCAACTTCTCCAGAATGTTGGAGCCAATTTTGATAAAAACTGGTAACTATTTTTAATAGAAGATGCTTTTTTCAACTTGTATTCCAGAATGGCTGAGCCACTTTTTATCAAACTTGGTAGGTATGGTTCTTAGAACATGCTTTACCAGAATTTTGTCTGGGGTTGCCCCCCCCCCCCCCCCCCCCAAAAAAAAAAAAATAAAGCAACAGTGTGGCTTCCATAGCAACCAGGTAGAAAACCTGTTTTAACTTTTTTCTCCAGAATGAATCCTGGCATGAAGACCATAAAATATGGGGAAAATGATGCTGATGTACCATCAAATATGGATGAAGATACAAACATAAACTGAAATAGTTGTCTTCATAGCATATGCAATTAACAGCTTTGAAAGATATTTCTACAGAAATCATTCAACTAACCGATATTTCTTGTTCAACTGCTCTTGCATTTCACCATATTTGGCAGTTGTCAGCAAAGTGAATGAACTCAGGAGTATCTTGTTATGATTCAGAAATTGCTCATGTTTTGTAAACAGGTTACATTAAAGATTTCTAGTGATCCATGAAATGAAAAACAAAAGGCAAAGCTACAGACTAAATGCAATTTTATACAATTGTGTTATATGTGAAACAGATACTAGATTAAACTTAACATTCAAATAAATACAGACATGAATTAAAACTACAATCAAACCTGCTACAGCAACCATCTGCAATATGAAGATCATGCTACTGGTATGAACAAAGAGCTGCAATTGATTTCATTGATAAAAAAAAACAAAACAATATTTACCAGTCTATAAACCCTGACCTGTTTATAGCAACCACTTCTAGCTGGTCCTGTGTGTTATCACTGTACACATATTTTACTGTTCATGAATGGATATTCTAAATCACAGGAAGTTTCTGTATAGGCATGACAAAAATAAATAAGAATGTCATTACTGTATATACCTTCAGTTTCAAAATGTGGTATTGGGTCTTTTTTTCCTCTTTTATTTAGTGCTTATATGTGTGCAGGATTGAGTCATTATCATGTGCATTAGATGATTATCAGGCAACTGAGAAGGACACTGGAAGCAAATATGCTTTGTAGTATGAAACTAAAAAATAATTCAGTTGGTCAGTGATTTATCAGTTCAGTGGCAGAACTCCTGAATACCAAATAGTCACAAGAAATGGTCATCAAGAATGACTAATTAACTGATGGTCAGATTACGCCAACTTCACTATATAATTATGCTGATCTTGCACTACAGATGAAACAACTACTGATGATAAAATCCAGACTGACTTGGTTGCTGACTATCTGCTTGATAAAAATATGGCCAGGTATACATGTAAGGTGAAGAAGAGACTGGCAGGGATGATAGTGTATTGCCTTCTTGAATATTTATGGCAGTCGTATTTGAATTGCTGCTTGAATTTGTAGCATGGATTGGAATGAGAGTATTGGGTGAACTTGCTGGAACTACTTTGATGGATGGAATATTACTTGACAAATTGTGCAGCTTGTTCTGTTGTAATGCAGAAATGTCCATGGTTGAAAGAGATGTTAATGAACGTTGTGAATGATGCTTCCGTTGCATTAATGAGCGGGCATCTCCTACCATTGGATTCATGATTGAAGTACAGCTAGTACTGGTTCTATCTTCAGGACATGAAGAACTACTAGGATTATGTGACTCGATTTTGTGAACTGCACTGATGCTTTGTTCAGGTTTCACTTTACCAGTACTATAATAGGACCTCTGAGAAAAAGCTTTTGTATGTCCAATCACATTTTCAACAGCATCTTCCTTCTGACTGGTCAAATTAGTGACGTTCTCTGATCCACTTTTACTGTGAATTTTCATGTGTACTCGAAGATTGTCTGCACGTGAGCACGCCTTCCCACATATATCACATACAAATTTCTTAACTTCAGTATGCACAGATCTTTGATGTTTGGATAGTCCACCTTTGTCAGGAAAGCAGCGGGCACAAGTCAAACATTTATATGGCTTCTGCCCCGAATGGCGTCGCTCATGTGCCTTACACCTTTCTTTTGTTTTAAATGATTTACCACAGGCAGAGCAAGTATAGGGAGTTTCAGTCTTGTGAACATATTTGTGAGAGTAAAGTGTAGCATAGGTTTTGAATGATTTTCCACACTCATTGCATGTAAAAGATTTTTCTTCATTATGCACTGCTGCATGTACTTCAAGCGTACTTTTGTACATAAACTGACGCCCACAAATATCACACATGTACCGAGTACCATCTTCTGTGTGACGGCGACGATGAGCCTTCATGAGGAATTTTGTCTTATAAGTCTTGAAGCAGACATCACATTTGTATGATTCGCCCGTGGCATGTTTCGACTCACTGTGATATTTCAGAGCCTGACTATTTACAAAGCCCTTGTTACAGAGACTGCATTGGAAAGGCCTCTTATCTCCATGAGACATTTCATGCATTCTCAAGCTTGTAAGATAAGAAAATTGTTTTCCGCAATCTTTGCAGAAAAATCCTTTTCTCTCTCCATGAAGTGCTTGCATATGTATTTTTAAATGGTTGGAGGTCAAGTAGGTTTTACCACAGAGATGACAGGCATATGGCCGGGTCCCTGAATGTTTCAGCAGATGGAGTTTCAGACTATGGTTGAAGTTAAAGGAGGCATTACACTTGGAACATTTATATGGCTTTTCATTCCCATGAATGCCACGCTTGTGATGGTACAATGACTCTTTGCTGGTAAAACATTTACCACACATATCACACTGCCAACGTTTTAATTCATGAATATTTGCAATATGTCGTCTTAAGGCTCGTTTTGATTTATATTCCTTTCCACAATCAGGACAAACTGTTGAGTTATGGGCTGGTTCACGCCTTGCAGTCATCTTGATGGTCCTTTTTCCTGCTTTTACTCTGGTTTTTGAACTACTGAATGGGTCTTTCTCTGATTTCCTTTTTGAAGTCTTCTCCCTAAATTCATCAGTAACTCTTTTAGCAATTGAATGAGTTGTAATAATTTGAGTGTTTTTCTCCTTAGGAGAAATTCTTTTTAAAGAATCTGCAACAACTTTTTCAGGTACAGGTTTTCGATCCCTCTTTTTCCTCTTCGGTGTTGTGAAATTTCTATCATCATTTGCAGTGTCAAGGGTAACTTTGTGTTTCTTCTGCATGTGCCGAAGAAAGGCAGTATTAGATGGACAAATATCATCACACAATGTGCATATGTAAACATTACCAATATCATGCTCTTGGCGCAGATGTTTCTCCACAGCAATCTTTGAATGGAAATTGGAGGGACATAAAGGACATTGGGAGCTTTTTTTCTTCAATCCTCGTTTATCTTCAGCATCAGATGGGGGTGAACTTGGGATTACATGCGTGATTTCGTCTGCTTCTTTGTCATTTCCATTGTCAATATCTATCTCTAGACCTCCTTCTTCTTTTACTGTGACATCTGATGCAGACTTTCCTGAAGGAAAAAAATATATATAAACTAATTCAGTAGTTTATTCATTGGAAAATGGGATCACACGCATCATTTGTAAATTTGTGACATATACAGTTCCAATGAAGTAATGGTTCAGTTGCAAAGAAGACACATTTATCCCATGACAATGTCTATGAATAATATGATTTACTTGTATAGGTTACAATTGTTGAAAGAGCCAATTTCATCAGATTTTTAAAAATCTGAAACTATCAGTGTACTGATAACCAAATCAATCTAATTTTCAACTCAGTAAGGAACAAATATATTTATTTTAGGAGTCACATGCTGTTGATGAGGGCCATTTTGTATGACAAATCACTTTATACTGAGTCAGACTACAAATAGGATGTACTGTCATTACAGTGCATGAAACACAAAATATTAGGTACTTGATGCTCCCTGCATCCCACACTTCACAGGTAATGGTGGAAAAACAAAGTTGTTAATTCATTAGTAAATATTAAAATGTTATATTTTTGGTGTAAGCATACAGACCATGACAATTAATATGAGACCAGTATCACCTTCATATGACCTGTCCGTCATAGTTAGATAACATCCACTTTGCAGGTATCAGTGGAAAAAAACTAATTAATAAATTACCATGTTATATTTTTTGTGCAAGCCTACATACAGTACATGACAATTAATATGAGACTCACCTTCATATGACCTCACCTTCATAGTTACGTAATTTGCTTAACTGCATATTATAATGTAGATGCAAAGCACATTATACATGGTATATGATACTCAACCACCAAGAACTAAACTAAAATAAGGTGAAATGAATGAAGTGGCAATACAATAGGCAGCAGTATACCAAGGGATTTTATAGTGAGAGATGAATACTCAGGAGAGATGAAAAACAACCATAACCACATTATTGGAGGCAGCAGTATACCAAGGGATTTTATAGTGAGAGATGAATACTCAGGAGAGATGAAAAACAACCATAACCACATTATTGGAGGCAGCAGTATACCAAGGGATTTTATAGTGAGAGATGAATACTCAGGAGAGATGAAAAACAACCATAACCACATTATTGGAGGCAGCAGTACTCTAAGGTACTTCATAGCAAGGGACCACTGTACATACAGAATAGCGTCATTTATCTGAATTACTCAGGAGAAATGAAAAACAACCATAACTGCAGTATAATGGAGGCTGCAGTATACTGAGGTACTTCATAGCAAGGGACCACTGTACATACAGAATAGCGTCATTTATCTGAATTACTCAGGAGAAATGAAAAACAACCATAACTGCAGTATAATGGAGGCTGCAGTATACTGAGGTACTCTATAGTGAGGGATTAATGTAAATGAATTTATCTGAATTCCTCAGAAGCAATTAAATACTTTCAGACAAACAATGAAGTTTAGATAAACATATGTGGTTAATACCAAATCTGCATGTACACTGAAGGGTGGGTGGCAAGGGGACTTTTATTCTCTACTAAAATCTACTATCATACTTTTATTCTGTCTTTATTGCTGTTGGCTGAGTCTTCAACAATGGCCAACATAATGGTTTCTGGTTTTAATGAGCAATCAGAGACCCAACACATTTGCACTGTCCATGTGCATATGTCACTCAGACTATCTCTTCAAACATAACACTTACAGTTGAAAAGACCCACATTAATCTAATCATGCCCCTTTTGGTAGATGTAAATTGTTACAAAGGAAGAAATTCATCTTCAAACAGTGAATGATGTGCATTTTCAAATCATCTGATATCACTCTCAGTAAAAAAAGGTAGACCACTAAAGTCTGAATGAAAATTGTACTGCAAAGTAGAGACAGCAACCCCAAAAGTGAAAACCCACATACTGGCTTCTGGTTCTAACAAGCATCAATGTTCCTTTTGGAGTCAGCTTTCTTCCTAACTGAATGCAGCTTTTAAATGGGCTGTTTGCATGACCAGGCAGTCTGTTTGCATGACCAGGCAGTCTGTTTGCATGACCAGGCAGTCTGTTTGCATAACCAGGCAGTCTGTTTGCATGACCAGGCAGTCTGGGTAAAACTACATGCCTTATCCCCCTTAAAGAAATGTTGTTGACAACAATGGACTTCCTTACACTTATCCTTTTTACCTAAATACAATAACACTAGTCTTAATCAGGTTGACAATCTATTTGTCTCAAAGGCAAAATGCTAGATTAAAGGTTTTCAAGAAATTATGAATAAATCATAGTCAAAGTGAAAGGAAATACTGTCAAGTCCTGTTTTATCTGAATCTGACTTTCCCTATAAAAATGCCAAAGAAGCCATGCAGTGGTTTGAAATAGACAATGACAGTTCCTACCAGAAGTACTGAACAAAAAAAAATCAAAGTACTAAGAATACTGATAATATTAAGAGTAAGAGAAATGCCAATATATATATAAGATCAGATGGAGGAACATAACTCTAGATATATTGCTGTTTATTGTACACATATTACTCTAAATAATCTTATAATATGTTTCTACATTTTCATTTTTGTGTCATTAGAAATTGACACGAATAGCCAGTGAATACATACTTTGTTGCTATATTTTAATAAGTCCATCAAGTTTGTTACTATTTTTAGTAATACAAACTGTATTTTGTTTAAATGGACACTATGCCAAAAACAAAGAGGGGATTGAAAATTCATACAAGCCAATACTCAAATGAGATCAGAACATATTTATTTTAAATTATTTTGTTGTATTTGAATGCTTATCCACAATTAATTTCAGATGCCACTTTCAGTATAATGGTATGGTTTGACTGCACAGGTGTAAATAATGGCATTTGTACTTGTTAAGCACTTGAAATTCTGAACATTTTCAAATGTATCCTGACAATGTACATCAGCCAAACAAACCTTAAAATACAAACCATCCACATTACAAAGAACAGATTTTTTTACCTTTGATTTCAAGTACATCTCCAGGTTTTTCTTTTGCTGATGATACTGAGGATTCTTCTTCTGCATTAGTCTGAAAACAAGGTTTTGGAGGCTCACTTGTTTCTAAAATGTTTTCTCTAAAGGTTTCTGCATGGAAAGTATCCTCTACTTGAACTTTAACCTCTGATCCTGAATCAACAACAAAACTGATGTTGACCTTGACCTGGATAGACGAGGAAAACTTGACATTTTTGGAGCAATAGTTTCTTAGAAGCATCAGGAGGGACTTTTTTACATCTTCCACTGGATCCATGATTGATACCCTCCAAGGCTCAGATCTTCAAATCAGCCATTATGATCCTGAAAAATCAATTATTTATCTGCTTCAGGATACTCAGATAGTATTAGATTCAATAAATGTAACACTTTAACGATAGAAAAAACAAGATTACGAATATTATTATTGATATATAAATGATTTTTCATCCATATGACTGGTTCTCTTGAATTTTTAAACTGTTTTTGTTATTATCTCGATCTGATATTTATAACAACTGATCATTTCCAGTTGGTTTGGCATATGCGATTTTGTGATATAGTCTGTTCCCACATAAAAATCACACACGGCACTGAAAACCTCTCCTTTCATTCTTATAATACTTTTTTGACCAAATTTGTAAATAACTAATTTCTTTTGTTTCATCATGCAAGAATAACAATCATACTCTGCTGTGTGTAAACATTGATTTGCCAAAGCACTCTGCAAATATTTTGAACCTTGGGCCCAAACTTTTCTCTCATGCTCAGGTAAAGATCTGCACATGGCAATATGTGTTTTATTCCAATACATTACTCCTTCATTATAATGCTGTCCATGGCAATATGTGTTTTATTCCAATACATGACTCCCTCATTATAATGCTGTCCATAGCAATGTGTTTTATTCCAATACACGACTCCCTCATTATAATGCTGTCCATGGCAATGTGTTTTATTCCAATACATGACTCCCTCATTATAATGCTGTCCATGGCAGCCATGAAGTATAACACCTTTATAGTAAGAACACTTAATAATGAAGTACATGACACATGTAATTCTACAACTGAATATTGGCATGTTGGACAAGTGAACAGTAAGGTGGAACAAGTGAAAAGTAAGGTGGGACAAGTGAATTTTCTGAAACCACTTGTCCTGGACTAGTGGATGAAAAAAAATTTTGCTCAGCCCTGTCATATGTAATGGTAATAGAATTTTCAAATGACATACATTTGTATAAATACTGTACATGTTACCATGAAATTTTCTAGATAACCAGTTAAATGTTGTAACAAAGGAATGTCATAACAAAGCCTTTGGAATACATAGTATTTAGGAAATTGGTCAGGGAAATTAAACTTTAACGCTCTAAAAGAGAAAACATTGTATCCAAGAATGTAATAAACAATACTTACTGTATACAGTTATGCCTAAACTGACCAATTACACAAATTACATGAGTGCATTATTATTTGTAAGCTAAATAGCTTATGTATGAAAAGTTACATAGCTATACTTGAGTGTAGCCTTTTACTAGAAATGGGTGTAATTTTATACAGCTAAATGTAGGCACCAACTGTACTTAAATTTGCCCATGTGCTTTGTTGAAAAGATATCATAAGAACAAGTAATAACATGAAAAGAAGGTCACCATGACTAATCACTCCAACAACTTTACAAGAATGATGTAACACAAGTACTGTGAATGGTATGCAATATACCCACCCTGAGTTTAATAGTTCTCTATGTAATCACTAGGGTATTGTTGACTTGGGAGATTACTGACCAAGGGTTAACAATGATCTCTACCTTTGATCAAAGTACGCAGTCTTGAACTAAACTTAATGTGCAGAAACTGCTGTTTTCTTATCAAACTTACCACAACTATGACCCCTGACCTTTAGATCCCACAATCAATAAGATTCTTTATTACCTTAAGTGCAAGCCATCCATAAAGTTGGGTCAAAGAACTTATTCTAAAACAAAAGTTATTATGCAAAACCATTTTTCTTTGAGCCACAATGACTTTGACCTTTGACCCCCAAATTAATAGGCATTTTCCATACCTTATGTGCATGCCCTCCACAAACTTTGGTCAAGGTACTAAGGTTATTATGAAAAAAAAAAACCCGTTTTTCTTCAGTCAAAGTGACGTTGACCATTTAACTCCAAAGTCGATACCCAACATATAAGTCATGATGTCTGTGTACATGTAATCCACCATGTTCATCCTGGAGTTATGGAAGAGTCCATTTTTGATACAGACTGACCAACATGGTGGATTACATGTACACAGAGCACTCTTTATAAGCATGTATTGAACAAGTGGTGTTGCTCTGTATGTTGATACAAACGGTGCTGAAATCATTTATGTGCAAAACGAATGAGGTTATTTTATCTACATTTCCAGATGCTAACATGAAAATGTGCTGTCTACAGATGCAGATATGATTCATGATGCTGAACTGAATGAGCTATAATGTTACTGTGTGGAAACCATTTGTCTTCTTTCAGTCACAGTTACCTTGACCTTTTGACTCAAAAAATCTATAGGGTTGAACTCGTTTATGTGTGGAAACCATATTTTCTTTCAGTCACAGTGACCATGACCTTTGATCCTGAAAACAATAGGGTTCTCTCTCGCCCCAAGTGCAAGCCATTAACAAGATTTGGTAGCTGTAGATGATGATGAACTCTCAGTATTGTGTAGAACCATTTTTCTTCTTTCAATCACAGTGACCTTGACCTTTGATTTTGAAAATGATCAGGTTCTTCCTTACCCCAAGTGCAAGCCATCCACAAAGTCTGGTAACTGTAAATGGTGGACAGCTCAAATTATTGTGTGGAAATGAAATTGGTAACTGACTGATATACAACATCATAACATAATACATTCTAGGGCTGGCATATTCAAAGTTTTCTGGTGAGGTACATTTGATAGATACATTCTTATTATTTTCAGCTGCATACCCAGAGGAAATCCTGTATATATCATGCTTTGACAATGTTTTTGCCACTTTTGTAAAGTAGATCTCTGAAAATATGATTATACTCCATGATCTAGACTAGTACAGAAAGCTTCCAAAATGGTCTGAAGCCTACAGCAAGGCCACTGACTGTTTTTTCCTTTGTAGCATAGGCAAGACATGCCTGGCATTACTCATTCCAGTGGCATCAACAATAGTTAGGGTTTCCATTCAAGTTTCTTGTTAGTACCAGATAGCTATTATACTTGAACTGTAGAATCAGAAATCTCTGCACTTTCATACAGTGTACAACCCTTCTCTCCCTCTGATCCTCAAGCAAGCTTAAAGTCATTTTAAAATTTTGGTTAATGGTTTTAAGTTCAAGTTTTTTCTGTATGGTCCTAATTAGGTCTCAAACACTGAGAGGCTATTCAGGGTTTCTCTCTGACCTCATAGGGTGAGTCCCTGACTCCCAGAAATGCCTGAAAATATGATTGGGACTTTTCCAAAAGTGCTATACTGATAGCATTAAGACTCCATGCTGAAATCTAAGGAAAAACCCTGGATAGCTATCATACTTGGTCTGCAGAATCAATAAGCAGTGCCTTTTCATACCCACGCAGCCCTATCTCAGGCAAGGTGAGGATCATTTTAAAATATTGGTTATAAGTTTTGGTTAATTTTTTTAAAAATTCTTTCCTGTATGGTTATAGGTTTCCAACCCTGAGAGGGATAATTACCATACACGGACTGCAGTAAGCACCGTCCTTTCATATCTATGCACCACTACCCTCCCTCTGACTCTCATGGAAAGGTAAAGGTCATTCAAAAACCTTGGTTAGGTTTTAGGTAGCTAACCTGGCCATAAGGCCAAGTGGGCTTATAGTATGGCCCTGCATCTGTCAACAATTGCTATTTTAAACTTCTTCTCAAAAACCACTGGACACAAATTTGACTGAGAAGGAATGTGTTTCAAATCTGTACAAATTATGCTGATCTGACATCAAGTTTGGCTGCCATTACTATATATATATATATATATATATATATATATATATATATATATATATATATATATATATATATATATATATATATATATATAAAGACTGTGATATGACTCATCCTTTTGTAGGTCAACCAACTAATTTACAGCATCAGCAGTCAAGCTGAAGCCAACTAGATGACACTCAAATATTTTCAAGCTGTAATTCCCATAGAAATAGTTATGTAAACTTCTGTAATTTCATCACTCTGTTTTGTGTTTGCTTTTGAAAAAGACTCAATGAGAGTCGAAAGCGCTTAGGCTAGTTAAAAACTAGTTTTGTACTGTTCATTGTCAGTTTATTGCATACAGTAAATATATATATATATATATATATATATATATATATATATATATATATATATATATAAACTTTAAATAATTTCTAAACAAATCACAATTTGATCAAATTTGACAAAAAGGATCCTGGCACAAAGACCTTGTAACTTCCAGTAAAGCCACTGTTAGTAAAAACATAAATCTCATCCATCACCCATGAACAACTGCTATTTTCAGCTTCTTCTCAAAACACACCTGACCAATTTCAATAAACCTGGCACAGACCATTCTGGCATAGAGGCCTTTCAAGTTTGTAAAAATGATGCTGATCTGCCATCAAATATGGCCAAGGTTACTAAACACAAAAAAAACTGTAAGAGACCTCTTCTCCAAACCCACCGAACAGAATTTAACTATATAACTGAAAGCATTAAAAAAAATAGAAAAACCTTTAATGACTTCTTCTCCAAAACCACTTAATAGAATATGATCAAACTTGACAGAAAGCATCCTGGCATGAAGACCTTTCAAATCTGTACAAATGATGCTGATCCACCATCAAATATGGCTACATGCATTGCCAAAATTAGAAAAAACATAAAACAATAAATTCTCCCAAACTGCTAATTAGAATTTGGCCAAAGTTAATAGAAAGCATCCTGTCATGAAACCTGCACAAATGATGCTGATCAGCCATAAAATATGGCCACCATTATGAAAAACAGAAAAATATTTAAATTACTTCTCAAAAACAGCTCAACAGAATTTGACAAAAACTTGATAGAAAGGGCTTTGAAGGTTTTACAACTGATGCTAATCTGTCATTAAATATGGCTGCAGTTACTAAACATAGGAAAGCCTTTAAACAGCTTCTTCACTAAATCCATTCAACAGAATTTGACCTGATTATTCCACAATCAAATATGGCCATAATTACTAATAATAGCAAACATTTAAAATATTTCTTCTAAAAAAATATTCAACAGGATTTGAATCTGCCTAATCTGCGCAAACTTTATAGAAAAAACCTTGGATAAATTGCTTTTAAATTTATGCAAATGATGAAAATCTCATTATCTGCCATAAAATATTGCCACCATTATTAAAAATAGAATTTTTTTGTAAAAGACTTTGTTCTTAGAAGCTGCTCAAAAGAAATTTATTAAATTGGATGGAAAGCATTCTGGTATTACAGGCTTTCAAATTTATATAATCAAATATGGCAACCATTACTAAAAATGGAAATTCCTTTAAACATCTTCTCAAAAAACTGACAGACTTTGACCAGATTTTACTGAAATAATTCCAGCATGAATGGCTTATAAATTTGTACAAATGATGTGAATCTGCCATCAGATGTGGCTGCTGTTACTAGAAAAACCTTTACTAACTTATTCTAAAAAGTACTTAACAGACTTTGATAACATTTTACATTAAGCACTGTCTTAGCTTCAATGCCTTTGAAATATATATATATATATATATATATATATATATATATATATATATATATATATATATATATATATATATATGTGTGTGATGTGTTCAGCAATCAAATATGACTAATGCTACAAAAGCAGAAAAACATTTCACACAACTTTAAGTAAAAAAACAAAAAAAACCCACTGAACACCAACTTCGACATAAAGTGCCCTGACATAGAGGCCTTTCAATATTGGACAAATTATGATGATGTGCCATCAAATATGGATGAAGCTAACAAAAATAAAGAAACTTTGAAACAATTGTTGTCATAACATATGAAATCAACAGCACAGGAAGAAATTTAAACAGAAAGCATTCTCTTGACCCAGATTTCTTAGTCAACTGTTCTTGCATTTGGCAATTAGTCATATCTGCCAGGTTATGAATCTCAAACCCACCTGGATCTCTTGTTAAGTTTCAAGTCCCAAAATTTTAGTAGGAAAGCTATTATACCTGGGCTGTAGAATCAGAGAGCTCTGCCATTTAATATTGATTCATTCACGCCTACACTGTCCTTCAAGCAAAGTTGAAATTCATTTGAAAATGAAATTGATCTACTTTGGGCAGGAGAGCAGGCAAGATGTATAGGTCCTTGGAATTATTTTCAATAATTACTAGTTTCACTTCTGTAGTTATTTTATGAAATGAAAACATACATATTAATTTAGCAGGATAACCAAATAGATTAAAAAACATTTTCATCAGAAGTTAAAGAATAAATTTTGTGAGATCATTTAAAGGATATCATTAAATAAATTGGAAGAAGTTGTGCAAAAATCGAGCTATCTATCATTTTCATTTTTTTTCTGTATTTCATTCCCCCCCTGCTTTCAATATTGAAAAAAAATGAAATCAAAAGAAATGGTCATTTAACAATGTCAAGTTTTATCATGAAAATATTAGCACTTCTGCAGTAATATCAAACCATATAATATATTCTGCAATTATGAAAAAACTCCATTACAATTTGAACAAACACATACATATAGTCCACTTGATTTCTATTAACTATTGTTAAGGGACCAACCATTTAATGGGGGGGGGAGGGGGACTGGGATTTTTTTTCATTTCCAGCTCACAAATAGCTAGAAAAAAATATTGTTGCTCTGATTTATAGCAAAAAAAACCCTATTACATCCATTTATATTAGTTGAAGAAAACAAAATATCTAAAGGTAAAAGAAAAAATAAATCCCCGCTTTAAATAAAATCCCAGGTGCCACCACATCCTTGAAAATTAAATGGTCAGTCCCTAATAGAAAATGTTTTCATATATTTGATTGACAGCAACTAATAACATCAACCATATATAAAAATTACTCTTCTCTACAAACTAACCCATGCTGAAACTATAAAATTAAATTTACATCCGAAATGTAAAGTCATATTACAGATTCCATCCAATGCAAAGACTGCATAATTTATACTCACACTTTTTGAAGGAAACTTTATGGAAATTGTACTGTTTGTACTCGATTATATGTAGAGCTCAACTGCAAACTGCATAATGTACCGGCAGTCTGGATCTATGCTGTTTGTTAGGTGTAATCAGTAGAACAAACAACATAGACCCTGATCTACCGGTTCGTTATGTGACAGCTGATCAGGTCAGGTCAATGCTGTTTGCAGTCAGACTGAACTCATAAGTGAGTCTGTACAGTACATCATCTTGCTAATATCTTCTAAGTATGAGAGATTAGATATTCTACAATGGTTGCTCATGGCCCATGGACCCAAACTCTTCCTGCATTATTAGAGACTTCAAACAATTGCATACGGCTATGTGAATGTACACAATGGTCTTGGACGTTTAAAAAAAATAATATTCTTTCCCTAAAAGGCGAGATGTAGAGTGTTTGGATTAAACATTAAGTGGATTGAGTTGTTAACTTATGAAATCAAAAGCTACAGTTATACAGCTTTATCCCAATATTGATTTAATCTGTTTGCTGGGTATTTACTTAATTTAGAAAAATTAAACATGTGTACCATACTTAGAAAACGTAGTCGCCCTTACATTATTGTCTAAACCAGATATAATGACTGCTCCCTCAATCATGTGTTTTTATGAAATTGCGTGCTCCCTGTTGATCCAGGGCAAGTCAAAGATTTGTGTTACGCCCTCTAAGCCCATACTAATCCAATAATAATACACATTTGGTTACATTGCTTGATTCATTAAAATTAAAAACTAAATATGTCTTCAAAGTTTGTGAATGTACCCTCTATGCTCTAGAACCTCACAACACTCTCTGCCAATGGGACCAGAAACTCACTAAAATTTGGCATCGACCTTCCTATTACAGTATAGATGGCGTTGTATGATAAAATAACAGGAGGTTACTCGCTAAGTAAATGTAAAGTAAGTATCGATACGGTTACGTCCCCGGAGAGAGAGAGAGAGAGAGAGAGAGAGAGAGAGAGAGAGAGAGAGAGAGAGAGAGAGAGAGAGAGAGAGAGAGAGAGAGAGAGAGCACATTGTTGTTTTATTTTCAAGAATAAGATAAATGATGAACCTTGTCTGTACTTGTAAAAAAAGAATATTCGCAGCTGGGTAAAAGGGAAGGAAAGGTGAATATTTATTTTCTCATACACACACAATCACACAATGACACTCACAAACAAACTGACGAGGGAAAGTGAAGGAAAGTTAGGGTATTTTTTTTTAAAAAATAGTTTCACCCGCGAACTGTTGGAGCACCCAGTTTATAGAATACGATAGTTACAATTTGTGAAGAAAAAAACCCCAACAAACTCACAAGTTTTCCGCGTCATGTGTTGGTGTATTTTATATCGCAAGAAGAGTTACATCTTTTTTTTTAAAAAAAACCCCAGCAAAACTGAAGTACATTGCTGTTGTGCATCGTACATTGAGTGTCTGTACCTGCAAAGAAAAGAATATTTTTATGTATGTAGCTGGGGGAAAAAGAAAAGATAAATATGGCCCACGCAATCACAGTTTTATATATGAATGAATGAATTGATGAAACGAATGAACGAATAAATTAACGAACAAGGGACACATTATTGTATCTTAAAACCAATGAAAGGGGGGAAAGGGCTATGGTATGATACCTAGCACACACTCTTGGAAACAAATGCTCGTTCTTACAAAGGGAATCTGCGGTAGCCTAACTGGTAGAGCGTCGAACTCGTAATTCAAGGGCTGCGAGCTCGATACCCACCCAGGCCAGCCAGGGTCGGCTGCCTCAGTGTGTCATTGGGAAAGGCACTTAACTGCAACTTTCTCGGCCTGATATAGTCAATAATGTGTTAAAAGTTTCGTTAAAAATAGCAAAAACAAAACTTGTTTTTACAATCCAACAAGTGACACTGAATGGTGTAATATCTAATGGCAATGATGTATGAGGCAAGTTTGGTTCTTCACTTTGTTACACTGAACTGTTTTTGTTTTGCCACCCGAGATTTACTACGATCACTGACCTGTTACTGATTGTCGCTTCGATAAACATTGCCAGAAAGTGTGTTGCAAACAATCCAATGTTAATACTGTATGATGCAAATTTGGTTCATCACTTTGTAAAAATGTATTAGATTGTTTGTACTTGTCAAAAATAGAATGAGTTAATTCGCAGCTGCGCAAACTCGATAGATGTCGAAGAACACCTCCTATTGCCATACTCTGAGAAACACACTTCTTGATATCCAACTTTCAAAAGGTTTTGATATTCAGTCATATCGTGCTTCAAATAATTGTCGTATCTTACTAATGAACCATGAAAACAGTTTGGAAATACAGTGGCTAAATATTTATTGGAGTCTTTTGAAATTCAGAAACCTGGGTTTTGGTGTACTTTAGTAACGAGTGGGGAGTCACATTTTTGTTTTCTTACAACAGCAAAAAAATGAAGTACATTCCTGATGTGCATCGTACATTGCTTGTAAAGCAAAGACTATTTTGTATGTCTTTTGCTGTGGAAAAAAGGGAAGCTTAATTTTATCCACACAATCGATGTTTTATATATTAGTGAATGAATGGATGAAAAAAATGAATGAATAGATTAGAGAACAAAGGACAAATTAGTGGATCCTTACAACTAATCAAAGGATGAGAAGGACTATAGGACGATCTATGATACCCCCACCCCCACCCCCACTTTTAAACAAATACTCGTTCTTACAAATCAAGTGTGTGTGGGGGGGGGATTTCGAGAAAATTTTGAACGACAGCGTACACTTATACTTACACTGTCAGATTCACAAATTTTAAGTCCGAAGTTCCCGCAGAAAAACTGGTCGCGTTTATCACTGGCTTGTTTGAGTCTCTGTGATTTAAAATGGATTTTACAGTATGCTCTTTGCTCAGTAGCAGAATTATTTCTCTTTCTCCGACATTTTTACATCACTGCATATCAGTTAATAGAATGTTATTTTGTCTATCGAACGGTTCAAAGAAACAAAATGTTCAGAATGTTCAGATACCCCTCGTAATTAAACCTCGCAAAGTACCCAAGTGCCCTATTGGGTATTCAGCAATACTCTATTGTTTGAATAAAGGTAACCGACAAAGTCTTGGATCATAATGTGTTCCTGCAACTCGTATAAGCTGTTTGTATCCCCCATTTGTGATCTTGAGTTGGAAGGCATAGACAAATTAAAAAATGGACAAGTAAGCGCGCACTGTGGAATATTTCACTGATTGCAACGCTTTGGCTCTGAGTTCATCATTCCAAGAACGAATATGTTAAATACTTGTACAATCTTTTGATTGTAATGGTTGTGCATTTGCGACATTACGGGTGAGAAAGTAAGGACACCATACAAAACAGAACTTAAGAATATTGCTGTATTGTAGATACAGAACTTAAGAATATTGCCGTATCGTAGATACAGAACGCCGTATTGTAGATACAGAACTTAAGAATATTGCCGTATCGTAGATACAGAACGCCGTATTGTAGATACAGAACTTAAGAATATTGCGTATCGTAGATACAGAACGCCGTATTGTAGATACAGAACTTAAGAATATTGCCGTATCGTAGATACAGAACTTAAGAATATTGCCGTATCGTAGATACAGAACGCCGTATTGTAGATACAGAACTTAAGAATATTGCCGTATCGAAAATACAGAACGCCGTATTGTAGGTACAGAACTTAACAATATTGCCGTATCGTAGATACAGAATTGCATGAGCGAAAACAAAAATCTTCAATAAGCTCGTCAAAGAGAGGTTTCTGTATTAATTTTTAAGTTTAAATGTTGTAAAAATTCAAAAATATTGCAACAAAAAATTATACGTATCATTTCATTTTATTTTAATGTTAATATATTCACTCTGCATTCTCTATAAAACGATTAATTAACTGTCTTTGAAAGATTGGTTTTCTTGAAAATAAAGATAATTTACACAGAAATGAAAGAAACTCCAACTTTAACCGACTTCGACATTCCTTGGCTCCCATCGCATTTCAACCAACTGAAATGTATGTCAACGGAACTTGAAAAATGCGTCCACTTGTTAGTGTCAGAATTTGATTCCATCAGGAAAAGATATCAGAGTAAGTATAATCCGACTACTGTAATCAGACTTTAATTTGTGGAAAGTGTCAACATGGGCTGCCAAGTGTGTGGGATATTCCTGAAAATGTGGCCTCTAGTTCCCCTGTCAGTCGACCGGGGATCACTCTACACAACGCCATTTATGTAAGTAGTTAGACGTAGCACCCAACCATCATAAATAACATTGTGGACATCTTACATTGTTGGACTAAATATTTATGTATTACGAATGGCAAACTGTACGGTAATAAAACGGCCAGTCTCTAAATCATGGCTTCCTAACTAGATCATTAGGAACTGAGTTATTTACATCCGATCGAGGTACCGTGCAAGGTATTGTGCTTTGACGCACCTTTGTTTTGACGCAGTTTCATAAACTTCCAGTTCTCGTGAAAATTCAATAGAATAAGTCACGACCACAACATTTGATTTGTTTATTCAACCACATGTGGGCATACATTCTGTGAAAATTCTCTCATTAAGGTTTATGTTCCTATCTACAGCATTGGTTTTGTTCATGAAAGTGAAGTTATTTTTTAAGTACATGTATATAGTTTTAGTACATACATACATACATACATACATACATACATACATACATACATACATACATACATACATACATACATACATACATACATACATACATACATACATACATACATACCATAAAGCCTTGTGGTAATTTTGGGCTTGACAGTGCTTTCAAACTTGTTTATGGCTTCTTTTACAACAGTTACATATTTTTGGCCCTGCTGTACAGAAAGAAACAGTTGTGGATACTCCTTTCCTCAAAATAATGTGATATCGATGGTAAACAGATAGTGAGATAGAGATTGAAAGGGAGAACCTTTTCAAGCTGATGCGGATCCAGATTTAAAGATCCAACCTGAATCCAAACCTTTTACTTTTCAAATTAATTATGTAACATTGGATCATTCTTTTACATTAATTAATTTTGACCTACTCCAGCGATTGGTTTACATTATGTTAAATCGCTTCTGTATGCTTGTCCTTTGTCCACCAACAGCCACACGAGCACGAGTATCACTTTTAAATTTATCATCTGTTTTAAAATTGAACATGTTCTTTAAGGATTAAATGTGTTGTGGTATGCACAATGTGAAGATGAAATATTATGCTTCTAATAACTAAGTTTTTTTAATTTGTAATATTAAGCGCCTAATTAATTGTTATGACTCTTTGTCATGCACGTCTACTGAATATTTGATAATTCCTCCGAATTACTGCTTGCCATAATTATAGTAATAGCAGAGAAATGGATCCTTTGTTATACACACGGGCCATGTGCAGATCATTATCTGTTTGAAATAATTGACAAAGACTTTAAATAACAAGTCTATTGTAAACATAAATCCTCCCCCCCCCCCCCAACAAGAGACCCTTGACGGAACTGACGCTATACTATCCAAAAACAAAATTTTTAGGAATTCAAGATAAGACCATTTTTATTCTTTTTAACTTCTGAGTGTTGAAGGAATCATTTATTATATTCTTGGGCGATAACAAGATTTTCAAATTAGCCGTTCTGGTCGCCATATCGGATATAAGATTGGCACCATTTTCATGTTTAACTCATGAGAACTAGTTATAAGTCTTTGGGTGAAAACATCATGCCATTATGACCTTGGATCAACGACTCCAAACGAACTCAAAATGTGCTGCAAGGTCAGTTGTTACCGAAGAATAAAGCAATAGTCTGAAAGAGATAATATGAGCTAAGAAACAATGGAAATGGTATCGATTTTAATATATGAAGTTGATAATATGAAGCTAAACCGCTGAAGGATCATGGAATCCAAAGTAACGAGGAAAAATTGAAGAGATTTTTTTTATCATTGTTCTGGACGGAGAGAGTTAGTTGCATCATCTGTGGGCTTGCGCACTCTTGAAGTAATTCGATCCAGGACAGAAACAAGAGGATATGGAAAGGAACGAAAACCCTCTAATCTGGGCTTTTACTTAGATTCAACTCTGAATCAAGGGTCATGGCCTGTATAAATGAAAACATAAGAAAGAGGGACATGTTTATCATTGACTTCTAATTCTGTACCCAAATATTCCCTCTGTGAAAAAAGACTTGAAAGAAAGTGTGGTACAAGAATATATAGGAATGCAGTGGAGAGAGAGAGAGAGAGAGAGAGAGAGAGAGAGAGAGAGAGAGAGAGAGAGAGAGAGAGAGCACTTATTTTTCTCTGCTTATACTTTGAACCAATGTCAGAGTGAGTTAAAGAGAATATGGGGAAAGGAGAGAGGAATAGGTGTAAGCATAATAGATAGATACATATATTAGGTAATAGACAGGCGAGCACATTGTTTTTGAACTTCATTTCTCTTCTTTTCATCCCTTTTCGTGCCTTAGGTAGCACACACGGCTTCGACGAAGATGATGGCCACATTCCTTCATCTCTTTCTTCACAGTCCTCCTCTATGTCTTTTTGGGACGACCCCTCTTTCGTCTCCTGTCTAGGGTCCAACAGAGGGCTGTCCTTGGCAGTGCTTCCAGCGATATTCGGTACACATGTTCCAGCTATCGCCATCTTCTTTTACGTCACACTCTGGACAAGAGATGTTGAAATGAACTCCATTTGGGAATACTTTATTCTATACCTCTTAACTTGAGCAATTATCACAGTCTAAGAAGTTTTTTCTTCAACTGAACAACAATAAATGGGGTATAACACCGGTTTCTATAGAAACGTAATGAGGTACAGATTCATTATTTCTTTTTATACAAAGAATACTGTATCGTACTTAATTACAAAGTAATTAAGCATATTTGTTCAATTTTTTTTTTTTTGGGGGGGGTGGTGGTGGTGGTGGAATAGGAATAGGTGTAAGCATAATAGATAGATACATATATTAGGTAATAGACAGGCGAGCACATTGTCTTTAAACTTCATTTCTCTTCTTTTCATCTTTTTTTTTCTTCATCTTTTCATTTTTCTTTTTTTCGGTGTGTGTGTGTGGCCGTTTTAGGGTAAGACCTTTTTCCCTAATTTCTTCAAAGACTCGTGTCAGAAACTGAAACAATCTACATATTCCTACTATCCAAAGGGAGTAAAAATCACTTTCATCTGAAAGGATCAAATTCACAAAATTGTTGAAGTGCATTATCCGTATAATAAATATATTACATCCATTTATTCACATCCTTGTATGCTGATGCATGTACAGTATACAAGTAGCTAGATGACTGATTCTCTACGAAATGTGGTGCAGATGAAGTGAACATGCGAAAGACAAGTCAAAAAGGGTAAATGTTCGACTAACCAGGCATAGTAAAAAATTAATGTGACCTCAATGCATTATGTATGTCCCATACATTAATGTATCTTGTTCGAAAACTACTGCTATAATTTTCGTCGTAAAAATATGTTTGACTTATTCCCACAGCTGGCAGGGAAGATGATACAGAAGGCACTAGGCAATAATGCTGTGTCATATTTCAACATGCAGCATGATGGGATATTCTCATTTAACATGCACATATAGCAAGCGATATGATTCCAATCATCAATCCATCTTTCTAATATATAGCATGAATATATATCATCTATTAAAATTTTGCTCCATCAGGTAACATTTTTTAACTTGTGTAAAGATGACGTAAAATTATGTAAGTTGACCATGATGCTGCCAAGGTATATATAATGTCTTTCACTAACCTAACAAGAAATGAAGCTGTCAAAAGACAACAAAGCTTGCCTGCACATATATCGACTTACCGGATAAACATAAAAGGTGTAATTTCATCTCACATCAACGCCCCGGGGACAGTGACTACAACACCAGGGGTTGAGCATAAGCTTTCCGACACTTAGTGCAGGTTATATAATAACTGAACTGCTGCAATGTTTTAATGCTCTTTTTTATTGAAAAACAATGAAGAAAAGTATAGATATCAAATTAATTTATACTATACCAGTAAACCTGTATAGAAAATTCCTTTGGTTCTAGTAACTATCATAAAAAGGCTGATTTTCAAAATGTAATCAGTGATGTGTAACCTACCATGTGTGTGTGTGTGTGTGTGTGTGTGTGCGTGTGTTTGTGTGTGTGAGAGAGAGAGGGGCTTAAACTATACAAAATCATAATCAACAGATTAAAATACTTGACAGGTCAAACAAGTTGTTTTTCTGAGGTATTTGTTACTTTTTTCCATAAAATAAGTAAGGTCAAAATATATATTTAAGTGTTCTGCATTCTTCTTTAAATGTTTTACATCAAAACTTTGCTCTGATTTTAGGCATAATCAAATGACATGTGGAACTTTTTACATCTACGAACACAGAATAAATGTTTATAAAGAAAATATGTACAAAAGTTTGAAAAAATAAAATTAACACGTAGCTCTTTCAATTTCTGGGAAATATTTTAAATTATAACAGTGTATTTAGTATATGAATGCCATGCCATTATGACCTAGATGAAAAAATATTCGGACAAACAAACGACAGGCAATGATAACATTCTTGGTCGAATATAAAATAAAAAGAATATAAGAGTGTTAGTAAGCTTTAAAATATTGACATCTATGTTTTAAAATCCACCAGATTCAAGATAGAAATTACATAATTCTCACATCTAAATAGGTAAACAAAATATGAGACACACACACACACACACACACACACACACATATATATATATATATATATATATATATATATATATATATATATATATATATATATATATTTGGTACATGTACTCATGATGATTTATAAAAAAAATGCATATAATTTGTTGCCGGCTCATTTTAATGGCACTTTGAGCACATTATTGACTATAGAATGCTGAGGAATTGGGAGTTAAGTGCCTTTCCCGAGGACACACCAAGGGAGTTGAACAGGGTTGGCCTGGGCAGGTATCAAACCGGCAACCGTCGGATTATGAGTCTGACACTCTACCATCTGAGATACGATGGCTTTAATCCTGCCATGCTGCTAGAGATACGATGGCTTTAATCCTGCCATGCTGCTAGAGAAACGATGGCTTTAATCCTGCCATGCTGCTAGAGATACGATGGCTTTAATCCTGCCATGCTGCTAGAGATACGATGGCTTTAATCCTGCCATGCTGCTAGAGATACGATGGCTTTAATCCTGCCATGCTGCTAGAGATACGATGGCTTTAATCCTGCCATGCTGCTCGAGCTACGATGTCTTTAATCCTGCCATGCTGCTAGAGATACGATGGCTTTAATCCTGCCATGCTGCTAGAGCTACGATGGCTTTAATCCTGCCATGCTGCTAGAGATACAAAATATGTAGAAGAGAGCTTTAAATCTATTAAAAACTTTGTACATGTTAGCAAAAGCTGCCACAGTGGTGAACTAAACAGCTTTACATACAATACCCTTATTTATTATTTCAAACATTGAAGCCACGTGATTGATTCAAGTTTATTAGATTAGATGACTGTTATTTTAAAGTTCTGGCCACCTAGACACATGAATTCAAAAGTTAAAATTTTGAGTTTTAGAATTTTTACATGTATTAGCACAGAAGCTAATTTTTTAAAATAAAAACAAATTTACAAGTAGCTTAGTATTACTTGATATATTATTTAGATGATATCATTCAAAAGATCCCAAAAGATCTGATTTGTAATTTTGGAGTTAGTCTTGAGCCCGAGTTTGATTTTAGTGCTAAGACAATTTTGTGACTGTGAGACATGGGTAGATATCTAGTCAATTGGTCAAAGCTTGCCATAATGCCTTCCACTAAAGCTCAGCTCTGATTAACCGTATCCTCTATTTTTGAACCTTTCCCAGCAAGAAGCTCAACCTCAAAATCTAAAAGTTTTGACATTTTGTAAACTTAATTAGAATGAAGATAGAATGATACAACTTCAGGATTTTCTTACTTTTAGTCCCTCTCCTACAGTGCTAAATTTTACTGACGTTGTTTAACAATAAATATTCTAACCGCATTTCGGGGTTTTAAGATTGAAGATCAAAGAAATTTTGACAATACCATATCGCATGATTTTTTTAGAGGACATAAAATTTAGCGATGTATAAAAGTGGCTTTTCAGTTATGGCTAGTTATATTTTAATGACTGCAGATCTAGGGAGGTCATGATACATAAAATGATAAATTTTGACACGATTTAGTTTGCGATCTCACATGTAGATCACTAAATTGCTAAAGTTTCTCCACAGCTAAAGGACCAGCTATAGGATATAAATGGACACAGGCTGTACATGGGTATCAGCATCATCTAATGAAGTAAGATATGATGGTATATATATATATATATATATATATATATATATATATATATATATATATATATACAGGGTTAAGTGGCACATCAGCACAATCCTGGCTTGATAGTGCCGAGGTAATGTGTCCCCCAAAAATGGTGTACGAAACAAAGGTAAAGGCAAAAGAGGTAAACTACATAAAATACAAAGTCATAGTTTTGCTCTAATCCACACTCGTTTAAAAAGTCCAAGACCTTCTCAGCATGAACGTCACCATGGAACGCATCCAAGTCAAAATGGCTGCCTCCATCAATCACCTCTAATGGCATGCAGAAAAATGTATTGGGCCTATTTTTATGAAGCACGGGCATCCTTTACATGGAGAGTACGTAACCGTCATATGTTCCACACCATGAATAATGGGAGTCACTCCAGTCTAACTGTAATGTTTTTTATGACATTAAACCTTCTCCAAAAGTTGTAAAATGTTGACACTGATGAAAAATCTCAATAGACAATTCCAAGGTATTTGCATCTTTCAATGCAAGAATGTCCTATAAGTTATTCATTTAGCACTCCCTTACCAACAAAATAATACTGATAGAAAATTATCAGTCTGATACCACAGACTCTCTGAGCATAGTCCTTTTCTCATCGCTTATCCCTCAATGACTTGAATTGTTTAATTTTCCCATATGAACTTGCATATTTGTTCTGATGATGATCCACTGTTTGCTGAGAAACAAAACATTCAGCAGAATTTCACCCATTATAGAGACTGAATGACACGGTTACTGTAACAATTCACTTATCAATGTATAACATTTTTCACAGACAAGTAATATAATTATTGTAATTTCTTGCTTCTGTACATTTTGTTTCTGTTTCAGTAAAGTAAATAATATTGCATCCAGAATATAACACAACAAGTTAAAAAGACATACAGACAAAACAATCCACAAACAATTCTAATTACCAAAAACTGAAGAGATTAAGTTTTTCTGATTAGCGTACGGTTTTATGGTAATGTATCAGATATACTTCACGTGCTAATCAGCAATATACTACAGAATTTATATGATAAAAACAAGAGATGTGAATTAGAACAACAAATATATAAATATGTTTATTTACATGTATATCCAGATTGACCTGATGTAAACCTGAAAGAGAAATGGAATAGCAAAGGTGATCATTGTTCAATGATCAACCAAGTGTTTTAAATACTTAAAATTTAATTTCTTATGCTGATAAACGATGCACATTTTCTTAAAACTGATGCTGCTCAAAAGGGCATATTACTAGTTTAGCTAACAGTATAATTTTATGCTGTAAGCTCAAGTAAAGATAGGATTATAAAAATGTAGTACACAGTTTTAATTCCTTTGCCCAATCTCATTAAAAAAAAAAAGAAAAAAATTTTTGTTTTTAATTAAAACAATTAGATACAAAAAAGTTCTTGTTTTCTGATCCAGTAAAATAATTGTGATGTACACTACAAGCAGAAACAAGAGGCCCAAGTGACCTAATATCTGCCAAAGTTGATAAAATTCTGCTAAGCAGCTTTTGAGATAAAGTTGTTGACATGTTTTTCAATTTTTGCTAATGGTAGCCATATTTCACGGTGGATTGTATCATTTGTATAAATGTGGAAGGACTTCAAACTAGGATGCCTTCTGACAAAAATGGGTCAAATTCTGTGTAGAGGTTTTCGAGAAGATATTAACGGTTTTTCTAATTTTAGTAACAGCAGCCATAATTGATGGCGGATCGGCATGATTTGTGCAAACTTAATAGTCCTTTATTTCAAGATGCTATCAAATTCGGTCAGATTCTGTTGAGCAATATCATATCTACAGGCTTCATGCAATAATGCTTTCTGTCAAATGTGGCAAATTCTCCTAAGCAGTTTCTGAGAAGTTGTATAAACTTTGTTGTTTCTTTTCTGTTTTTTTTTTTAAGTTTTAGTAATGGCAGCCATATTTGAATGTAGATCAGCATCATTGGTATAAACTTGAAAACCCTTTATGACAGGATACTTTCTGCCACATTTTTTGTCAAATTTGTGAGCAGTGTTTTTGGAGAGGTCTAAAGGTTTCTCTGTTTTTAGAAACAGTAGCCATATTTGAAGGTGGATCAGCATCATTTGTACAGAATTGAAATGCCTTTATGCCATTATGTTTTTTTGTCAAATTTGAAACGATTTTAAAAAGTGGTTTTTGAGAAGAAGTCATTTACAGATTTTCCTGCTTTTAGTAATGAAGGCTATATTTGATGGCAGTTCAGCATCCATTGTACAAACACGAAAGCCCTCTATGGTAGAATGTTTTTTGTTACATTTGGTTAAACTCTATACGTCCAGGTGAGCTAACAGGATAGCCATAGCCTGCATGTCAAGCATTGCTCTAAAATATGTAACCTTATCTACATGGTTATAAGGTTGGGTGAGCATGTCGCAGAATGAAATGTCTTAGCTTCATCGTTATTCACTTAAAGTATGAAAACAATATATCAAGGGGTTTAGGAAACATAAGTAAATAATTCTTTTAACCAAAACCTTAATGCAAATCTTCTATTGTTGTGACATTGACTTTGGAAGTCATTAGGGCAAGCAAGCATGTCGTACAATGAATTGTCTTTGTTTCATAATGATTCATGCAAAGTGTGATGAAAATCTATCAATGGGTTTACGAAGCATATATGCAAATGAAAAACTTTAATCAAAACCCTAAGTAACTCTTTATGCCGTTACGGATGACACCGACATACAATTTACTGATATATACTACATCCTACCAACATAGGCTCGACAAAAAATGAAAACTTAAAATAAAAACAAAGCTGGCATTCTATGATTCTTCACAAATTCAATTAAGCGAAGAATTTGCTTCATAGTTTAAAATCTACTTTATAGGAGATTTGTTCCAAGAGGAATTTCAGCCATATGCATGTTTTCAAGCGGTGGCTGTAGCTTGATGTTTCGGAGAAGCATAATGAAATATCCAACCAACACCAGGAGGTTGAAGAAACTGGAAAGTCCATACAAGACTAAGCTCCAAGGGATCTGAATATCTTCGTTATTTGCTGCTAGTGAATTCTGAACAGCAAAACCCACTGTCAATGAAAACTGCAGCGGGCCTATAATAAAAAATAAAAATAAAAAAGTGTCATCTAACTAGAACATCTGCCCTAATTAATGCTCCCTGCAACTTTGTGTTTTGCTTTTTAACCTAATATCTCTTGGAATCTTCCACACTCAATGGTGACCCTGTACCAAAAGTCTGAAGACCTTCTTATAATTGCAAGAGAGGTACAGCATTTCTTTTGAACTCTTGAAAGACAGTGTTAGTTGGCAAAATGGGTAACAATAACTCAAGCCTGTTTTTTCATTTTATTTTATTAACTTTTCAATGGCAATGCCCTTAACCACAAAAAAAAAGAATGCAAACATATTCCTTAAACAAATGTAAAGCTTGATTGATTGGTGTATAATGGTACAGCAACACTCAAAGGTAAGGCTACAATGTTTTACACCTGGAAACGGATTAGTTTAGATTACTGCCATTAAATCTTTACACAATCAGTAACCGTGTAAACGAACATGCACTAGAGCATCTGGTGCTAGGTGATGCATATGTCCAGGCACTACATGTAGATACACCTATAGTCAATAAGAAAATAAGCGATGACAATTTGCGGAAAGAATTAGGAAAATACTGTACATTTTCCTTGCAGCATGATCTGTGCATAGTTTCTAATTTTTATGATATAAAAACCACACTGAGAAAATAAATGTACCAGATCCATACCTTTAGTCAAAAGTATTGACATTAACTCTTCAAAAAGAATATGCAGTTCTTTGAAATGGTACATGAGTTCCCTGGTCCCTTTAAATGTAACCCATTATCTCCTAACATAATATCTTGCCATGCTTTACTTAATATTTGCTCTTAATTTTGCATCATAAACATATCAAGCAAAGGTTTAATGAAGAATTATATTTACAGTTAAATTTTCTGTACTTTATGAAAGGCGAAGATTTTGTTCAATATTCCCCCATCTCTCTCTCTCTCTCTCTCTCTCTCTCTCTCTCTCTCTCTCTCTCTCTCTCTCTCTCTCTCTCTCTCTCTCTCTCTCCCTGTATGATATGTCTAAGTCCTGTTTTTAAAGTTGAAGAGGATCCTACTCAGGCAGCTCTTCATAATACTTCCAGGTATAACTCATTATAATTTCTTAGATTCTGATTTTCTGTGTCTTAATTTCTTCATTTAGAAATTGAAAAAGGAAAACAAGAGCCCTTTTGCATTTGTTATCATAATTGGTGATCGTATTCTGCCTATAAAGCCCTATATGATGTATGATGTTCGCATACATGAGTGTATGATTCACACTTCATGCTAATATTTTTGCTAGTTCTTTCTTTCTTTTGAATTTCTTGTACATTTTTAACAACTGAAAAGATAAAGGCCCCACTCGACGCAAAAGAAAAGAAGAATAAAGGTATTTTTGACATTTTAATTAAAGATTGAAGCATTATTTTCTCTATTTGGTACAGTGACTGTGGGAGTCGGTCATTTCTCAATATTAAAAGTTTTTGGGACAAATGTTTTGAGTGAATCTTTTGAATTCCTAAAATTTGGGACAAGGGAAAATACATTTGTTCTTGTTCTGAGATATATGGTAATTGATGTAAACTTTATTAGACAATCTCATGGTTCGTACAGACACAGAGAGTTGCTTTTCAATGACTTTCAAGGAGATTATGAGGACTTCCATTAGTTTCCTAGGAGTATTTATTCTTACGGAAATGTAACTTTCCGTCTGGTAAGTACCCATGCTGTGCATCATTTGCTCCGCCCAATTTTTTCACCCGTTTATTTATTTATTCATTCTGTGTCGAAAATATATTTTAAAAATTCTGAATTTAAAACGTCATATATTTTATTTCGTTGTAACGTTTTCTATTCCATCAGAGAAATTCATGGGGTTTTGGGGAGTTTTTCAATAAATTAAAAGACTTTCAAGGGTAAAACCAACTTTTTTGAAATGTCAAGGAGTTTTTAAGGCAACCCCTCAGATTCAAGGATTTATTCAAGGTTGTACAAACCATGAGCCTGTCTAAAAGGCTTGTTGTTCTCTCTACCTGTTCTCTCCTCTCTACATATCATTATTAAGTGAACTGAAAGGCCTTACTGACTCGCTACTAACTGTTCTGAGGATTGCAGTACTGAGAGTCTTATAAAGGGTCCCGATGCGATTTACATATCTGTTTTTGAAAAGAGGAGAGTCTCAAGCACATTTTCATGGAATTCTGAGTCAGGGACTCTTCTTATGGGGTCAGAGAAAACCATGTGTTCCAATCAAACATGAAATTAAAGTAACTGTTTGACGAAAATATGTGTTTATATTTCCAAGATTTCGAATAAATCATTCTTTCATCGTGGCAATAGGGTAGTTGCATGGCTGGGGGCCAGATTACAGAGACCACACTGTATTTCGCTAGGAAACAAATGAATGAAAAAAGAGAAAAGAATGTTACTTACATGCCACAGCAAGAAAGACTGACCCCACAGGGTAGCGATACATGTCAGCTCTGGGATTCCGGATGGAGACGATGTGGATGATGATAACTATCACACAACACAATATGCATACCACAATTATAATCAGAGTGTTGATAAAGTAGAACATTTGCCTGAAAAAGAAAAATATTACAACTGGAATCTTTTCATTATGCAAATATTTCTTATGTATAAGCAGACAACATTTTGGCACATCTGTATACTATAATATTGATCAGTCCACTTAAAATAAAGGGTTGTTGTTTGTCACACGATACACCAGTAATAGCCTGTTCTGTTGTACAGTGAACAATACATTTAACAAAGTGTACTACTAGTGCAAGCCACTTTTTGTGCTTTAACTCGTATGCTTTAACTGGTGTTCTGTAACTTTTACATTTTAACCCATTGAAGCATGTAGGTATTCATGTAAACCAACCCGTGTCTTCTACCCTGTTGACATGAACTCGTTTGTGTTTATAAATGCAGGGTAAAAAGCATTATTGACACGTATCTTTTATACAGTGTGTATGATGGTGTCATTTTTTTTCTTTTTTTTTTTATTTAAATGGCACTTTTTAACATATTATTTACTATATAATGCTGATGAAAAAGGTGCAAAGTGCCTTTCCCAAGGGCATAAAGAGGCAGCTGAACCCGGATTACCGCTGCTCCCGATGCTGTCTGAAAAAAAGAGATTGTTTATTTTTTATTTTTATTCAGCGTTTTAACTCCTTGAATAAGTTTCTTCAAATTCAAAGTATGTAAATACATGTCAATTCAGTAAAATCTGGAGAATAAGCATGTACACTTGCTTTTAAATTAGCGAAGCTCATATGTGCTTGTTTTTTTTTTTTTTTTTTTTTTTTTTTTTTTTTTTTTTTGGGGGGTGGGAGTGGGGGTGGTGATATAGTTTGCTAATAATCTTAAGTGACAATAATTATAATACATTTCAAACGTTTAGATATTAATGCATAACAAGTAAACTTTACAGTATACTACATGTGTATGGTATAAAAATATCGTTGATTAATAAAAAGTGAAATTACAATTTTATTTCAGTCTCGATATTATTGCTTAACTATCAAACTTTACAGTATACTATAATTAAGTATTAATATTAAAATTCTTGAGAAAATATTTCAGTAAATGGTCAACGATCTCTTTCTGATTTATTTCTCTGTAGCCGTTTGAAATGAATTCTCGTGCTAAAGATCGATATATTTACACCACATGACAGGAGAAAAGAAGGGGGGGGGGGAGTGGTTGAGGCATCTTTCCCAGCTACATGTATGAGGCAGAAAATATACAGACTGGTCAGACAAACAAAAAGACAGACTTACAGCTGAAGTTCCATTCTGAAAAGTACATATCTTGTCGTGTTGACATAAGGTCCTCAAGTCTGCTGCCGGATGTGCAGGTACCATCATCTTTATAACAAATTGTTTGCATTATAGGTCCTTGAAAAAAGAAAACAAATGAATCAGAAATCACTCTAAATAAGCATTGTGTGTTCTGACAATTTAAATGTATTCCCATCCCTCATCAAGTCTCAGAAATGTGTAAGGTTCTATTTAGAACATTGCTCCACCTTCTTAAATAGGAAACTTCACATAGATACCTTTGCAAATATGCTTAATTTCTTGTCTACTTCAAATCTCACCACCACCTTTCCTGCCCCAACCACTCTGCATCCAGGATCTAAAATTATCACCCATCAAATAAACCAGATCATATCTCAATTGGTGTAGACAGAGTTTATGTTACAAGGAGTACCAAGTTGTCATTTCGACAACAAAGCCATGGATGGACATGACTAATCACAGTATATCTGCTAAAATGCTGATATATAAAGTGCAATTAAGACATTAGGAATCGATGTTAAAAATCATGTAGAAAACTGGTCTAGGTGTTACAACTCTATGGCCTAAACTTATGTAACAGAAAGACAAAATCTAGAAAAAATCAACACGCAATTTATTTCTAGAGAATTAAAGTGCAAATTCAAAAGACACTTACAATAACGTGAATTAAAGTCCAAATAATCCTAAGTGTCCTAAACACAAGTCCAAAAATATATAATAATCCGAATGAATTCCGATAGCCTTGAATGTCCTGATGTATCACAAGTCTTGAATGTCATGATGTACCACAATGTTATAATCCAGAATGTTTTGAATGAATTCACAATGAATATTTTAAATAAATAATTCCTCTCTGAAATATATCTGGTTTTTACAACTGTAACATCCGATTATTAAAATAGTTTCTTTACAGACTTTTAGGACCCGAATGATCTCTTGTGTACTAAGCCCATATATATATATATATATATATATATATATATATATATATATATATATATATATATATATATATATATATATAAACTAGACATGGAAATAACAGTCCAGCTGCTAACAAAACCGGCCTTGAACTCAAATACTATGTAAACATGTTGTTTACAAAATGACCATAATCGAACTAAAGTACAACTTGCAATCATGGACACATATTATAAATTCAATATACATAACATATGATCTGATCAATATAAAATCTCTAACCACAGCACATATACATGTATATGTTCAATAATTAAGCCTATCCCGTTTTATGGCAAACGGTATGGGTACACACACACACACACACACAAACATATATATATATATATATATATATATATATATATATATATATATATATATATATATATATACATATATATAGTACTCATGGCGAGAGTTTGATTCCTGCCTGGAACTAATTGTAACTCACTATCTATAAATAAATCCCTCATTTTAGCCAACCCTGTTAACTCGCGAACCCGCTTATAACGCGGGGCAGGTCTGGATTCCATTTTTCCTGTTAGAAAATACCAAACATAATAGGTCCCTATTTGATGAACATAAGTAAAATCGCGATCAAAGCTGGTAATCAAGACCTTAGCACATCGTTCGTTTTATCGTCCAAAACGGCTGTTAGTGCATGGGAATTTTGAATTAGCATCATGAAATTTGCCACTTTTAATAAGAATTCATATATTTTGCTAAATTTTCTTTATAAAATACCACATTATCAATACACTGTAAATGACAATATCCGACGAAATATCGATTAATAATATCATTGGTAACGCCTACTAGTGGCAATACTTTCTTCATTTGTGTGGACACCTCCTGACCTCTAGGTATGAGACAACGTGCAGGCTTATGAAGTGATCCCACCTGGTTCGAAAGTTTAAAGGCTTTTACATCTGTATGTCCCCCATCCAGGTCTGCATTGTTGGTATATTTTAAAACAATAAAAAAGAATTATTTAAAAAAATAGAATGGATTCATCTTGAGTTTAGATAGGGACGTACTTATCTAGATTCCTGTTGCCAAATGTCCGTTCTTTCCGTCGGCAAGCGTAAAGTATATTTAGAAACAGTATGTACTCTCCTCCCCAGGCAATACATCTTATGGCTGGTTTCCTTACCCATTTTTGTAATTTGAAAGCGACCCTTGCCATGGATCGATGTATGCTCATGATTTCCTGTTTGCATGTTTTGTGTTGCCTTTGTTGTATATGTGTATTTATTTCTTCATATGTGTTATTATTAGGCCTCGTTTTCCTTGGATCAAATTTATCATAAAGTACTAGTTTAACAAAATTACATAAATATGTGTTTTCTTTAAAAGAAAACAATAGAAGAAACTAAAACAAAATATGTTTCTGTATTGAGTGTATGCATGTAATGTGTAATTTTTGCTCACACTTCGTTTTCTTCTTGTGTCGTGTAGCATTTATTGTTATGGCCGCGTTTCTGAGACTCCTATGCGAGTATGTTTAACTCGCGTAGCGCCTTGATAGCATAACCTGTCATCATCACCTCTTACTTCAGGGACATAACCCCCTGTCACTTTTATTTTCATCGAGATGTGTTACGGATCCATCTTAAGTTAATCTTATTTTAAAGATCGTGAGTCTTGTTGTTTTTGTTATGAAGTTTTTCTTTATTAGTTAGTAGCCTTATTCATCCTTTGTGTTCTTTTTTTCCACCAAGAGATCTGACTTTACTTGGATAAGTAAGACTACTTTTTGAGTGGGCCCGTTCACCTCTATTTCGGGATGGAATTGCTCTAGCTTGTGAGGGTGGAGGTTGGCCCAGCAATATAGCACCCCACCCCCATCACCAATAGGTATGCTTCATTATACCCTCCCCCCCCCCCCCGTCTAAGACGAGCAGAGTCCCTCTCTTACAAGTTAAAGAACAATACATCAGAGTGACATATAAGTTATGTATCGATGTATGTGCATTCTTACGTGTATACATATTGTGCAATATGAACAAAGGAAAATACATTTTTTATTTCTATCAATATAAAAGTTTCGTTTCATGTCGATCTGTAGCCTCCCCTCTTGTATGAGAAACAAGAAAGCACAAGGTTGGAGACTACAGAAAGGACCCTTGCTATTTTCATTTTCTCCCTATGGGGTTGCTGGACCTGCACTTCTGGCGTGCTGTGGCGAGGAATCTCCCCCTCCCTCCCACCCCCACCTGCGATCAAAGTCATCCTCTATCCCCTGTCAGCTCTTGCTAGTCTTTGGATGCTTTACCTCCCAGGGAGATAGTTCTTGACACTTCAATACTTATTGATACTAAATAGAGTGAACTATTCTTTACAAGAAAAGCTAATGTTCAGAGTTGTCCGGTTTCCTTTTAATTGCTGAAAACTTTTTCAGCTTGTGAGGGTGACAGGCGGCCTATCAGACCTCACACCATCGGCCCCCCCCCCCCCCCGTGGGAATAATATGACCAACCCTTCCCTCTCATTGGCTGTACTTTGTTCGTCCCTTTTCCCAGGTAAGCGACATTTTTCAAGCATAGCTAAGTTATACCTTTAAAGAGTTTATTAACTCGTGGTGTATATTCTAATATGACTTTATAAATGTGTGCCTTAACAATTATTAAGGTTGTATGAATTTTCTCCAATTTTTAGTTATAAGTTTAGCAATTAGGTCAGTAAGCTTTCCACATACTATTCCGTTTCTAATAGTATTGGTGTTCAATATGTTAACATTTACTACTGATGCATACTCTTTACTTATATCTAATTTTATTTCTTCTCTTTCTCTTTCATACAGTTTACATTCCAAAAATAGACGTTCCTTTGTAATTGACCATTCTGACATTTAAAACATATTGGTATGAAAGGAATTATATTTGTTTTCTTCGCTACTTCCCTTTAGCCACACATTGTGTAGATATAGGAATATTTTATATTATTTAATTTTGTTTTTAATTGTTCCCCTAATGACCATTTTAAATGTAGCAGTTTTATTTTATTCTTTTGTGTATTTGCATTCCTAATTATCTTATATATTTCTTGCCCATATTTCCCGCTTGTCCCTTAATTCTAATACAGTTTCATTATATTTCCTATATCTTGTGGATATGTCAATAGCTTTGGCTATTTCGTTTAGCGTCGCTTTAGGGAGGTTTGATGTGTTTGATACATACCACGATTGACTAAAAATGTATGTGCTTATTATTTGTATTGTATCTACTTTGCTAAGGTTTTGATATTTCAATAGATTTATGTTCATTTTTATTTTATATGGTAGTCTCTTTTCCATTACATCTTTTCCATACAAAATACTTGGAACTTTTACTGTTTCTTTAATATATTCTGGGGAAAGGCCTGAATGGTTCCCTTTCCAGCTTTCTATTACAAGAATAACAGTTTTAGAATGACTTATCTGCAAACCGAATGCTTTTCCAAAGAATTCTATCTCTTTTTGTAGGTGTGCAAAAGAATAATTTTCTGAAATAAAGTTTGTGCAATCATCAGCATGTTGGAACATTTTTCTCTTCTTGTATGTTTGGTATTTTATTCCATTGATATTTGTACTAGTTTTTATTTTAATGCTTAATACACCTAGCGCAATCACATGGAGCATCATCGATAGCGCACAACCTTGTCTTACTGATCTTTTTTTAAAAATCTCAAATGCTTTAGTAAAATCCCCATTTACTTGTACTTTTGAAAATATATTATTATACAGTATTTCAGCCCAGCTACAATAATATCTGCCAAAACCAAATTTTTGTCAAACCCTTTTTTTTGTTTACGTAGTTTCGGTCAATCCAATTACAGGCCTTTTCAATTAATCAATTAAAATCATTGCCTCCTGCTCACCTTTGGTTTCTACCTAGTCTTAGATACACTCTACTGATAGGGTATTATTCAATATTTGTCGTCCTCTTTCTCCACACGATTGATTTTTATTTATAATTTGTCCTAAAGAATTTTTTAAATTCTATTTGATAATATTTTGCTTCGTATTTTATAATCCGTATTTAATAATGATATAGGTCTCAGATTTATCTTGTTGACCTTTCTCCATGTATTTAAAAGTTATAATTCCTTCTCTCATTAATTCATTTCTTTCATAAAAAGATATTAGTATACGCCATTTCTATCATTTCTCTTTTAAAAACGATGTTAGTACAGACCATCCATTTCTAGCGTCGGGATTAGTTCTGTTTGAAATATTTTATAAAATTTTAATCATATTCCATCATTTCCTGAAGATTTATCTTTATTTAATTGGATAATTGCTTCATTTATTTCTGATTGTTTGACGAACTGTTCGCCATTTATTTTGCTTTCTTTGTTACGTTTTCGAGAGTTAACATTCTCACGGTATTATTTCATTATTATTTGGTCTATATTTTGTGTTGCATATAAAGTTTGATAATATGTATATATTTCTTCTATAATTCTAACTTGGTTCTTTATTTGTTCATATATAGTTCTATTTTTGTCTCTATCTTCACCTATTCTTATTGTTTCTCTTTTATATATTCCTTTAGCAATATGATATGTTCCTACAGTTTTCACCCCTTCTTAAGTATAGACTCATTCAGCATCCCAGCATGCTTTTGGATGAAGCTAGTCAAGATTACCAAAAGATATGCTGGGTTCCAAATCCATGGCACGGGATTAACATTAGCCAATCCGTTCACTTGGAATGTAAAATGCTTACGATAGTGCTTGCATTGAGATGCAGATGGTCTGTTTAAATATTAAAAATATTTGAAAGAAATGAATCATTTTCATACAAATTTTAGCGGTATTCTGCTTTTATTTAGTCAGATATAGACAGTGGTACAACCTGCAGAGGGTTTTGGAAAGAAACTATGGTTGGCACGCTTCCTAATATACTTCCGAGTTTACTTCAGCTTGCGTGAAACTCACATGCATTTCGTGCGCCTTCCATTTCTGATACAGGAACGGAATCCGGCGCCAAAAACAGTTAGACATTGCCTGATGCAGTCGTAAGTGAGGACGAAAAGGACGTAAACAGTACAATGTGGGACAAGGATCTAGCAGAGCTGGAACTTCTAAAGGAAAAGGTGGAAAAGGGGGAGTAGGAAAATATGAAGATGAGAATGGAATTGGAAAAGACAAAACTCAGAAAGAGACTACCAGAGAGCAAACAAGAACAAGAAAGTTTAAGAAGTTTACAAGCCTCGAAGTCCGAAAATGACAACTCAAAAGGAAAAATCAGAGAAATTGAAAGGTACAAATAAGTCTATTAATGTTAAGAAATTTGTCAGCGAGGTAAATGATGATAAAATCACTTTGAATGACTTAAGAAAGATCAGTGGCATAAGAAAAAATAGTAAAGAAAGAAGTGTCGTCAAGAGGATTAGATGCCTCACTTCCAAGCCCAGACTCTGACCCTTATTCTTTATCGGATGATGTGGACAGCGATACCACTTCATATGAATCAGTTTCTAGTCAGTCAGACTCAAGAAAGAAGCAACAAAATAAAAAAACAAAAATTTGGTCTAGCTGCTAAATCTTTTGACAAGATTACACACCCTCTAATCTATCCACACTCTGTATTACAATATGAGTTCGTAAATTTAACAAAAGTTCAGTTACTTGGATTTAACGTTGTTCGTGGCAGGAGAACATGAAATAATCACTGCGAGCACTTTGACAACTAAAAAGAAAGGTAGACTGCAATTTTGAAAGAAAAAATCGTCTACTACGCCAACATTTACGAAGGGAAATCTCTACAAGCATCGTACAGCTTAGATTAGAAAACAATTTGGGAAGATGCCTCAGATGAAATTGAAACCTCCATTTTAGCACAATACTTCCAGAACAGGAAACCAAAACCAAACATCACGGTAACCGATTATCAAAAATATAGATGTCCCCAAAATACAAGTCATACAGTTGTTTTCAGGGAAGATTGAGTTGGGCTCAGCATATTTGTGCCTCTTGTTGGCTCAAATAAAAAAAAGAAATTGGAACATTCGGAGTCTTTAACAGTATGTCCAAATTTGCTAGCATGACTCATGACTTATGAAAATTCAAATATGATTAACAAAGTTTTGCCATCATTCGTTACATTTGAACTGAATCAAAATGCTAACATGCTGAACAATTTGAATTCCAAATCCAGACAAAACCAAGCAAATCTTAATATTTCAATTGATCATTGAGCCAATTCAAGTCTTTCAGATCAATTCAAAGGTAACCTTGTCAAAAAGGTCTTAGATCTTGTTCTAATACATCGTAAAGAAAAAGAGTCTAATAAATTTAATTTTCAAAAGTCCAGGATTCCAATCAGGTTAAGAAAGAATATAGATTTAATTAAATTTCTTTGTGAGTTTACGGTGATAAAATAGTTTGTGAGTTTCTGGAATTTTGGATTCCCATTATGATATCATAGATTATTAGACATGGATAATAAGTCATATTGTTTTTCAGCGTCTTCGTGTCAGTGTTTAAAAATAACAAAAGTGCAAGGGAATTTTCAAAGGCTATGGAAAATATTTGCAAAATGAAATAAAAGCCAAGGCTGAAATTGCCATTCATAAATTAGAATAACACCTTTGAAATCAGTGTCAAAAAGAAATTCTATTGAAAGGAAAAGCATTCTATCTTTAAGTGTTCCAATAAGATTTTCTGTAAATGACGGTATTGACAAAGAACATAGCCTAGACTTGACAGTAGATCTCACGTATACAAAAGTTGACGATTTGGTCCAATTAATGAATCAAAAAGATGAGGCTGATTGCTCTTTAAGAAGGATCTTAAACGAGGTTACCAGCAAATCCCAATTAATACAGGATTTTATTATTTGGTAGGCTTCAAATAGTAAGAAAAAGTTGTACTTGTACTTTGATACGAGTTACAAATGCCTTTTCTTTTCTTTTTCGTCAACCAGGAATAGCAATTTAATTTATTTAGATAATTTTTATGGTCCTAAAACAAACAAGGAAGCTACACTAGCAGATGATATTTTAAGCAATATATTAGAAAAATGTGGAATTGAAGAAGTCAAAGAAAATGTCATCCAACCTCTACAAGAATGTCATTTGTAAGAATTTGTTTTTGACACTAGAAATTGTTCCAGAAACATTGGCGAAACTAAATGTCTGGTAAACTATTGGCTCAGTAAAGAAAAGACATCAAGGAAACAAATTCACTCCCTGCTTGGAAAACTCAATTTTGTATTGTCTTGTGTCAGGTCAAGGCCAATATTTATATTTTGCATAACTTGGCTCAGACAAATACATTCTTCCAAAACTTCGAGGTTTATCGTTCCTGATTAAGTCAGGAAAAATCTCAAAGGGTGGAATGCATATCTTCCTTTCTACAAGGGAGTATCAATAATGATGATTGGATAAAGGTCTGATCACGATGCAATGTTTTCCTCTGACTGTTATTTGAAGGGTTGTGGAGGATTTTATCAGAGAAACTTCTTTCACAGCGAATTTCCAGCATGTATTCGCAATCAAAGTCTGCATGTCAATGCTTTAGAATTATTAAGCATTATTGTTTGCCTCCAGCTATTGGGTTATCTTTTAAAGGGTAAGAGAATTCTGTTTGCTTTATGACAATCAAGCATCAGTGATTGTAATCAGCAGCAAGATGTAGATTCTTATAATCTTGTCTCAGATTAAATATCTTTTTATTGTGCTAGGTTTCAGTGCGAAATTAAAGCACGATACCTAGAGGGTGTGTAAAATAAATTATATGTCCACTTGTCTCGCTGCAAGGAACACAGATCCTTTTCAAAAAAGTGAATATTTTTTTATTAACGTCCGATATCGTTACTACAGAATGGATTCCACCATCAGGCAGTTTCAGTTTCACTAACTATTGGTAATTCTGATTTCAGGTTGCAATGTTCAGACACTGAAGGACGATCTAAAACATTCCATGAAATCCGACTTTGCACATGGTATTTATAAAAACTTTTAAGATTAAATGGGAAGTTTACCTTTTTCTGCCAATATTTTGCACTCAATCCCATTTCAACAAACATAAATACTTTATGTTTATTTGATCAATTTTTATCTCGTTCATTTTTATCAGTGGATTCAGTTAAGCAATATCCAGCAGGTATTAAGACCATGCACTGCCTCTCTGATTTAGACTATTCAGATGCCCTCATTGTCCGAAGCAAAAAGAACCTATGACAGTGGAATTATTGCTCGACATCGCCAGTATTATGTAACTAAAACAACCGATTAGTGATACTTATTGGTGTTTATTCGTATTCACCTTTTTTCTTCTTGCTATAAAGTCATACCTGGTTCCAAACAGCATTACAACAATGAATCTGACTAAGATTTTAATGAGGTCAGATGTTTCGACGCACAAACATTACTTTCTTGTTCAGCTGAAATGGACGAAAGCAATCCGATTTGGGGAAGGAATTTTGTGTCTCCCTTTAGCTGAAATACCCAATTCGGTACCTTGTTAAGTTAAAGCTTTTCATTCATTTTGATCACTGGTTAGCACTGATCCTGACAGCATTGCCTTTGCTTTGCAAAACAACAAAATTGTTACATATCCAATGATGCAATCATTTTTAGAAAAAGTAATTAGTTAAAATTAATTACTTAAACAGGGAGAGATCACACAAAATTTACATCACATAGTTTTAGAAAAGAATCGCCTCCTTTTATCTTACAGGACAGCATTCCGTCAGAAGTAATACAGTGATTGGTAGACTGGAAAAGTGAAGCTTACAAACAATACATCGAAATTTCATTGAAAGATAGAATTTAAATTGCTTGCAAACTGTCTTGTCTGAGTTTATCTCTAAATTTTAACTTGTCTTGCAGGCATGAAGTATGCAGTTATTTCCAATTCGATGGGCAAATATGTCTCTAATATAAGGAATACCACAATTCAAGTCTTTCTGGGTCTATTATTGGGAGGATTGCTCACTATTTGTCTTTAAATGGGGCAAGTATTTTGAATTACGACGCTTTCATATTTCATGTGGGCACTATTAATTTTTAAATACAATCAGTTGGAAAGATAAAGCCAAAGTATGGAAATTTAGTAGCCCAGTCAAGATCAATTCCTCCGTCAACCAAATTAATTTTATTATCCATTCTACCTAGACCTGTGGATCATCACTTATATGGAATAAAAGTTCTGGAAATAAATAAATTCTTGCATTCAAGGTTATATCTTGATCTTCACGTTGAATGTATTGCCTCAAATAAGTCCTTTTACTTTGGAGGAAAATTAAAAAGAGAGTTCTTTGCAATAACAGATGGGGGTCTTACTTTAGATTTGGAAGGGGTAGCATGATAAAGAATTTTTTTTCTGTAGATTTTTAGAACAATCTGTAACGTTTTACAATGTCGATATCGATACCGGTATTCTACATATTTTAGTTTGATCATAGTACTGTCCAGATCCTTTCTCTCTTCACACGGCCTGTCATGGAGTAATACTGGACGACAACCACCAGTTTAGCCTGAGTAACTTTCAGTGTAACAGCTGACATCCATTAGGTTACATATACCCATGTTCTTTGTTTTTCATGTTTTACCATCTGCATATAATTGTATCTATTCATACTATTCTTATTGACGTATACATGTATTAACATATATATGCTGTAATACAAATCTGGTCAAATACTTCAATGTGCACTTGAGTATTTGCCTATAATGTATGTTGAAATTGACTAAGTCTTGTAAATGGAGCATAAACTTGTCGAAGTAGATACATTATATGATTGTCAATAAATCATTATCCAGTTGAATTCTTATATATATACATTCGGGACACCACGTTCTCACTTTGAAACCCATATAGTAAATAACATTTGTGATCTTTTTATCATCCCCCTTTAATGATCTTGAATAGGCGTACTCCGTTTATGATTTCAGGGAGGGCTTGTAGTCCCCATAGTTGTGGTCATATACCTTGGTCTTTAATTTTAGTTCGCTTTTGTCAAAAAGGACCCAATCTGGAATTTGTACCGGTAGACCTGAAATGTGTATGGGTGTGTATTTTCTTTATATTTCTCTCCTTATAGGTATAGCCTCTTCTATTTGGAATACACGTCCCATTAGGACCATTGGTCCCAGTGGAAGGAGTGCCATCGTTTTCTTGTGGATCATGAGTAATTTTTTAATTGCCAATATTGTGTAAGCTTTTTTTTACGCATACCCACTTCTTCCAGACTTGTTAAAATTTCCATCCTTTTGAGATGTTCCACGTTTGGGAATGAACTATCATTCAGGATTTGGGAATCTTGCCTTCTCTCTGCAACCCAAAACCTGGCTGCATTGTTTTCTCCCTCTGTCTCAATTCGCACATCAAAATATTTGCCCAGTTTATGAGCTTTCGGGGGAGCGTTTGATTTTGTGGCTGCCAAAATTCAAATCTAAAGATGGTCACGATGATATCATGGTGCAATAAAATTTAAAAATTAAAACAAAGGAAAAGAACAATGTGCAAAGGGTTTGATTAATTAATACGGTAAACGAGAAAGTATTGCACTTCACTCGCTTCCAGAATTTTTGATTTCGTACCACATCTATGTCGAACTGTACCAACACTTTAAGAAATAAATACCAATTAAATAAGTCTTGTCAAGTGAAATTCGTGTTTCAGTTTAATCTTCTAATTCGGTTTCGGTGTAATCATCATAAATGACATATGCCCTCTTGTATTCAAATGTGTAGAGTGTTAATCGACCGTCAAAGCGTGAGAACCTAATTAGTGCCGTCTGTGTTTTGATCTGCGACTTGCGGAAGTGTTTATTGCATTGTTACAATCAATTGAAAGTAAAGTTGACCTCCTTTGTATTATCGCGTTAATTACGTCTTTTGTATCGAATCAAGTTTTAAAAAATAATGAAAAGACATGCTAATCCTACCTGGGTAAAAACTAGCGGTCACGACCATGTGAAAAGGTCAACTCCTGTCAACTGACCTATCGTACAGTGTGTTATATATTATTATGTATGTAACATCATTAAAATATCTACGATTAATCAGTGGTTTATCCTAATCATTGGTAAATGTGATCATGGTTAGCAAGGGAACCAAGCGAAACTCGGTACAAGTAAAGTTTAGTAGCATAGATAGGTTCAATATGGAGAAGCGAAATCCAAAGTTTGTAGTGAGCTTAAAATTTCGGAATTGGCACTCAGAGTTGTGCTCAAGAATGAATTCAAGAATGAGTAGAATTTTCGCGAGTACATGCTATGAAATCACAGCCTAAATAGTTTACCGAAAGAACAATAGAAAATCAAGTTTCGACGTTGTTGTTTCTCGAAATAACTGTCCATCTTTTATGAAAAAAGAATCTAGTTCTATTCTGAATCAACAATAAGACTAGAATGTATCCACATTCAAATGTAAAAAGCAATGACGTACTACACAATGCTTTCGCTAGTACACACGTGATGTGTCTTGAAACCTCTTTGAGCAATGTTTTTAACCGTCTTTCAAAGATTGGTTATCATGAAAAAAAGGTCATTTATACAGAAAAGCGAACAAGTCCACTAGAAAAAGGCCAATTATTGGCAATTATAACCAAGGCGATTATAAAACGAGCATAAAACCATTACCCCACACCCACACACACATACACACTCACACACATTTCTCTTCTGACTCTCGATGTCCATCCCTTTCTTAATTTTTTAGCGGTACCTCGGTAACTTACGTCCTCTCTTATGCTCTTGTTTATGTTTTAGACTCCGTTGTGCGCGATTTAGTGTCTTTAAGTTTGTAAGCAACATTAGTACAAGAAGTACACGGTCAAGTGCTAGCAATGATTTATATATATATATATACCAAAAGTTATGCGGGTATAGTTTTATGGAATAGTTTCAAGCATGATATTAAACAAGTGCCTAATGTTTCAGCTTTCAAGAAACTATATCTCTTTGCATATTTTAATGAGCAATCTTAATTTTATGACCGTATACCATCTGTAAATGGTAGCTGTGATACATATCCGTGACAAAGTATGTTAACCTTGTATAATTTGCATTCTGTGATATTTGTATTCTTTGAAATACAGCCGATGTTAACCTTGTAAACTTGTACAAATTATACGTATATTTGTTGTATATTTGTTTTAACTGCAGGACCAGACTGTAAACTAGCTATTAGCTAATTATGTCACCAAGGTAAAATAAAGGATATTATTATTATTATTATTATTATTATTATTATAGTTACCGAGGGAGGTATATATATATATATATATATATATATATATATATATATATATATATATATATATATATATATATATATACACTTAATTTATCACAAATTATATGACATATAATGCGACATTATATTTCCTTTGATCTTTGACATACTGTTATCAATACCACGGTAAGACTGTCTCTGACTCTTTTTCTAGGTATATTTGAGTAGAAATGGGGGTTACCCTGGGGGAGAAATAGACCTCTCTGGGGTGGGAGGAAATAGAAACCTAACATTAGGCTAAGAAAAATGATCCTACAGTCCTACATTGACAAAGGGAATTAACATTACGACCTCCATTTTGAAAAGGATGACCCTGTGCTGACAACGGGAATTTAACATTAGCCCAATGAATGAACATTAGTATGGCCCTAAGCTGAAAAGGGGAATTGAATACAAGCTCATGTGGAAGGATTGTAGGGTATGCGACGGTGAGGGGTCCTTACAAACAAACACACTATTTTAAGTTATCTAACCCTGGAGTGAAAGGCAATGTTCATTTGCAAGTGTGTTGCAAAATATCCAATGTCAGTTTGGTTCACTTTGTTACAAATGTACTGTTTTCGGTTTTCAGCCCTAGATTTAATACGTACAGTAAACTGTTACCTATTGTAATGCGGCGAAAATACCGCGAAATATTGTTGCACTGTCAAACAAGATCAGTCTTCAGCGTTAAGATAAGGTTTTTGTGTGTCTTAAGGTTGTGACATTTTCTCTGTGTGTGCGTGTGTGTGTGTGTGTGTGTGTGTGTAAAAGGTGTAAAACGGGGACATCGGTCAGAATACACACCAACATACCCGGGACACACCTCGAAACGGGGATGTCCCCGTTTTGTAATAGCGTCAAAAATGGATTGCCACGACTTTACTTAGTTATAAAAACCTTGAACTAAGAGTAGCGTAGTAAGTCCCCGTTTGGTGGGTATTTGTTCACATCATACCATACAAAAAAATACACACGTCCCACTAGACTAAAAATTTCGTGGGTATCAGTGGGAAAAATGAGTACCCGTTTACGCGGTAAAATTCTCATTGTCAACCCCGCTGCTTTCTCGTGCAGTTTGGTACCGAACTATTTACTGAAGCTGGCATCAAGAAGATCTAACAGGATTCAGATCAGGTATGTATGCATAGACAAATATGTATTATATATTTTCATTTTAACACAGAGAAGAAGATCGATTATATGTTTATTAATGAATAGCCCACCGTTCATAACACATTTTCGCCAAATTAGAAAGATCGGGAACAAATGAAAACTGAATAGACGTTTTTGCAAATGTAGTACACACCACCTTTTCAAATAAATTGATAAGATTTATGCAGATATTGTTCAGAAAAATTACGATAGGCAAGAGACTCTAGCCACTCAGCTCTGCTTGTACAGTTTATCTTTTATTTACATATCAGCCATTTGCCTTTCGAAAAGAAATACATCGTAAAATATGAACGCTTGAAATGTAGTTTGTTATATCAAAGATTATTGCTGTCTATTTGAAAGTATATGTGCTATGAATTGAGTTTTCATTAAGATATTGTAACAACAGTAACTTGGTATTTTTGCATGCAGTCTAAATATTTGCATCCATTAAGTTTACTACTACAACAACCACTACTGCTGCAATTACAAATCATCATCACCACCACCATCACAACTATCACCACCACCATCATCATCATTGTTGTAAGGGAGCATAAAAATTAATTGTCTACATAGTAATCAAATAAATAATAATGGTAACCGTTTCTTTCTTCCACTTTACAGCGTTAGAGTTAAATATGACAAGTCGATCTTAGGCTAATTGGAAACAATATCTTTTTGTAAAAACTTGTACATGCTACCAGTCACGACATACAACAAAAAACAGTTTTCATAATTATATTCAGTGTTTTTGTATGTATCTTAAATGGGCAAGCATGTATCAGCACAAATAATGTAAAGGAAAATATTTATTTGATTCTTGCTGACTCAAAGCTATATTGTCGAATACGTCTTTTTTTTCTTTCTTTCTTTCTGTTTTTCTTTTTTCTCTCCTTCGTTCCCTACTCTGTTTAGTCGGTACTTTTAATATTATTTACATTCTTCCTAATTTTCGTCTTTTTTTCTTTTTCAACTTTAGTTGTTTTTATTCTTTTTAAAAAATGCAGAGAAATAACACAAGTTTTTGAAAGATTTGTGCACAACTTAAATATGTGTTCTTCAACTTGTTAATCACTATGGCTCTATTAGTAATTCATCATACACTCATAATACATCAACGATAATTTTCACAACACTGAAACAGTCAGCTTTCCTTTCTTTAAAGAATGTATCTTATCTTGCATGATAATAGGAAATGTTTTGCTTATAGCTTAATCGAAGAAGTCCTTTTTTTCTTATCACAAATGCTAAATCTGGGTGACGTATATAAGACGAATCACATTGATCTATTATACCGTTATAATGAGGTACGATTGCAAAACTTGAATGGTAATGTACATGAGATAAAAAAATACGTATGTAAACAGCAGTCTAGTAGCAGGAAATTCTCAATTCAGTAATTAGTTTATATAACGGTGTGGAATAAATGACTGTGCAAACTCAGAGAACAGATGCATACACCTTTGAAGGGTTGAGTAACAAATTAATATATTATCTTTTTTCATCCTTAAAAGTGTCCATATAGATTTTAAGTTTCCTTTAAAGGAGACGATGAGACCGTCTGTGATATTTCACTTACAAAATGTTTACAAGTTATATGAGTTCAATAAGCACATTTTCCTACGTGGATACTAATTAATCCTTTGTTCCGACCTCCAAGGAAGTCGGGGTTTATTCAGAAATGTATTTGCCTTTGGGCGTGAAAGCAGCTCGAACTGACGTCAGAGTTCACCAAATAGGATCAATTGCCATATCTGTGCAAATATCCTTACAAAAAGCATTGAATTTACCTTTCAACTTATTTTAAAAAGGAACAGTTAAAGTTGCATCGATAATTGAACACGTGCTATGGACGACTGCAATACTAACAAGAAATAATTTCCGGGACAAATAGAGACTGGAAAAAGCGCTTTAATCGATTTAGATTCTCGTCGTTACAATATTTGATTAAAGAAAGCAACGTTGGTCTCCATGATTCCTTTCATATACTTTATTGACAAATTGTACAGGTTTTTACAGCCTGGATACAATTGAATTCAATCGTCAATATTAACACGTCTCAGCTCAGGTGGTAAGGAGTCAGACTCCTATATTATAAAATGCGAGTTTGATACCTACCCAGGCCAACCCGGGTTGTCTACCTCTGTGTGTCCTTGAAAAATGCATTTAACTCCCATTTCTGCTGCATGATATAGCCAATAAGGTGTTAGAAATACTGTTAAAGCCAACAAAAACAATCCAAAACAAAATATATTTTGAAATATTATGAAATGATTCAGTTTGTAAGAAAGTTCGTTGTTGTGTATATCTCACAATTTAGGTAAAACAACTTTAGAATCATTGTGACATTGTTTCATACTGCTACATACAGGTGCATCAAGAATATATTGATAATGCAACCGGAAAAACTGCCTGGACATGCGCATCGGCTAACACTCTTATGTACCACATGCATGATCATGTACACGATTACTGATTTTGTGAACATTTACAGGCAGTAAACTAAACAGAGCCGTATACACGTAACGTTTCGGCCTTAGAAAATACAGATGTTTAATATGCAACCATCACCGATCATTTCTTATAGTTTTTATGTATTTAAAGTTGTGAAATTTCAGAAAGAAAAAACATTTTGAAAATTCAAAAATTCGTGTTATGGAGAAGGGATATATATTGAGCAAATAAAACAAGCACATTTACTACTGAGTCAAATTAAGCATAATATCAAAATATCAAAAATATGTTTGGTGAAAATACACACAGAAGAATGAGCATACAAGTAGCGTTCATGTACTCTAGATGAGGGATCCTCTCTTGTTACCCTTTCCATCTCTCTCATATATTAAACAATGAATTCTTACTAATATTGTATCCTTTACAAATCCTCAAATCAGTTACACAGTTAAAATACAGAACCAATAGAACACTTATGACAGAACAAAAACAGAACAGAACTAAACTTTATTGCTAGATTAGGTCTAACAATAGGCACATGAGATTAAGTACAAATACAAATTATTAATGGTAGCGGTATAGCGGATGGAGAAGCGAAGGGTAGAAGGGGATATTTTCATCAATATTTTGAACATACATGACAAAATGCGATGAGACGGTGATAGACATAACTGTTATAAGTTTATATGGGTACAAAATGATTTAAATATCAGTTCCATAATTTACTTCTTCTTATCTGTATTGTTAAGATTTTTTATTATTTTGCAAATCCCTAAATTTGTATGTTCTAATAATTTTGAGATACGTCTTACTTATATATTATTTTCTTATTTCAGCAAAATATTGACATTGAAAAAGATAGTTAAATTCATCACCTATGTCTTGTGAGGCACATAATTCACATTTTCTTTCAGATATATCCAAATTTTGCTACCTTCCAGTTTCATTTGGAAACTTCGGATTCGATGTACGGAACTTTGTTAACATTATTCTCTAATTTGTGGCATACATGTTAAACATGGTTCAGACTTAAAAGATTTTTTTCAAATATCCGATCAGCTCAACTTTTCGAGGAATCAAAAACACTAAAATGACAAGTTTGTATATATTTCTCTGTCAGCCTACCGATAGGTGGGAATGATTGAGATAACCATCAATTATTCAGTCCTAAATCACGCAAAATTTGTTTGATAAAGGAAAGCCATTTAAAACTGCATAACCTATCATATAATATTTTTTAAATGTTACTCCTTTTTCCATTAACATATTGCGCCCAAAATATATCAGCACTATTTTTGATAAAAATGCTCCTAGTAAAACCTACTGGTCTCTTCACACAACATACATAGCTGGATTTGTTTTCTCAAAAATACGTTTCGTAAGAATTCTGTGTGTACATATTCGATAACGTAATTATCACTAAAACTCCAGATCTCACATCAATGTAACAATAACGGCAAAGCAATATTTTCAAAAAGTTTGAATTTGTAAATCCAATGATAAAACCAAATTTATTGTTTATTAGCATCTACAGTGACTCTCTTTTTTACCGAATGAAATGAACTATTGTTTTTAAAAGTAGCCCTAAATATAAAATCTAATCAACTATTTCCCAGTGATGTGTTTCCAAATAAAAAGAGAAAGGTTTAGATTGCCTTGATACCAAATATTTTTTTTCTTCCAAACATTGGCTTTTAATCTCCATTCTCTGCAGTATATACATAATTAATTCAAAACCCTCCGAAGATCTTTTTCGTTATCTGCAAGAATAACAGTATCGTCAGCATAAGGGATACTAAATACCTTAAAATTTAAGGTACTCGTTAAGGATCTTGTTATCCTCTATGTATGATAGAATTATTAGGCAATCAAATCAATTTTAAAATCAATAATAATTTTGTAATGATTTCTTTCAGGACGATATACCACAGGCATTAAAAATTTTTTCTCTCTATCTCTGTTTTTTTTTTTTTTTTTTTTTTTAGTGCCTGAAAATTGTTAACCATCACAGACTTTCTATTCTAGAGTTGGGATGTATCTGGTTACAATGCTGATGGAGAAATATGTTTAGATCAGCAGAAGTGTGTAATCTATTTGACAAGGTGATGATAAGAGAACCTGAAGCAAGCCTGTTCAGTGTGAGCTGAACGAACTACCGTTGTCATAGGACTGGATAAGCGTATGTTTATATGACTTCTAAAATTACGGCAATTCTTAACCAAGCGTATGATGCACATGCCCCATGCCCACCGCCCCCAGCACAACACAACACACACATTTAAATTAAATATTATTTATATTTTGCTCTTTCGGAAAGCATTTGCAAACGAATTTCATATTTGTTTCAAATTTATGTATTATTTCTTATTAATAATTTTTTTTTTTCGCCGAAGTTAACAATACCTTCCACGTCCTATATTTGTAACAATAATTTAAGTAAGCATGTGATACTAAAGGGAAAAAAGAATTAGAGTAAATTGAAATTAATGAATTTTAGTTAATCTGACATTAAATTTTCACGATGGACTTTACATTACATAACTATACCGAAAGTATCTGGTCTGTAGCAACGTGTAGTCAGTGAGTATGCGAATAGTGTAGTGAACCTATGACAAAATACAGGAGCTAATTTAATTTTTTTTTTTTTTTTTGTGGCGTTCAACCGAACTGCCAGGTTTAACTCGAATCCCATTAGACAAATGATATCCTAATGCCAAAATAATGACTATAGACAAATGATATCTTAATGCAAAAATAATGACTATAAACAAATGATATCCTAATGCAAAAATAATGACTATAGAAGTCAGAAAAAATCTGTCACTGTATTTCTTATCTTCATCCTATATTTTTACCCTCAATTATGGAATGTAGGGGGCCAATAATAAGTTCAGTCGGGGAAAGGCACATGAAGTGTCATATATTGCACATCAATCCAACATTCGAATGTGTAGCTTAATTTGTCAATAAATAAAGACAATTTTTCTCTTTGATCTCAGGTTTCTTATTGAGAGAGAGAGAGAGAGAGAGAGAGCGAACACTAAATGTGCTCGAAAATATGTTTAAACAATGCTTCTCTTAAAAATGATGACTGAGTTAAGAAGGGGGGGGGGGGTACGTCATTAAACTTCGCAAATGTTTGCACAAATCTGAGGCATAATCGTTTTTCTGCCAATAAAATTGTCTCAAAACAAACTAGTTCAGGGCATTTTTTCATTTAATTCACTTATTTCACTTAATTCGTTTTGCCGGGACATAATTCGATTTTACATTAAACCAGGATTAATTATCCGACTTTTCACATGCCATTTAACCAGTACACACTTATGTATGCCAGTATTTATTTCTGTTAAAGTATTCATCTATAATAATATCCTGATTCAACAGACATAACTTTTTTTATTTTATGAATACCAACTTTCTCCCTTACTCTATCCCGTATATAAGTGAGTCCTTTACATGATATTATATTTTCATTTATTTAACTGTGTATTACATAGATACTATTAGCACTGCCATCATGGAATTTGTAATTGTTTTATATATGTATACTAAAGGGCCAATAGGCCTAATGGCAATATAGTTCTCAATCCCCTATTTAAATGTCTTGGCATATACTCATCGTGATACCCCCTCCCTCCCCTCCTCCCCCCCCCCCCACTACGACCGACCCATCCCCGACTATTTTTCAAAGCGCTTCTCTTACAAATACTACTACTACTACTAATAATAATAATAATAGATTTAGTAATTTATAATCATAATACTCTGAATACAATATATATGTATATTCATCATACTTGAAGTTTGAAGTGACCATACATGGGTTGAATATAAGCCGTGTGGAATAAAAAAAAAATATAAAACAACACAAGCCAGTGATATATAACTGTCTGAAAGAAGACGATGGACTAATTATATCAAACAAAAATTGCATGAAATTTTTTTTATAAAAAAATTAAACTAATATTCGAATTATTTTCGTAGAGTCTACTGTGGGCAGAAGTTTATTTCAGCCTTAACTTCTTTCAGCATGATGTTTGTTCAACTTTGCCGAATAATTAAATGGATTTTGAAAATATAAACACTTATAATAAAATTGTTTCAAGATGTTGCATGAAACAATAAATAATGTAATCTAATGCACTATACAAAACACTGGGTTTTTTTAAAGGTCGAATAGACAAAATGCATTTTGTTATGTATGATGTTTATATAATATTATAAATATTTTAGGAAATTATAAATGTTTCTTCACTTTAATATTTGCTTAAATCTTAATGTTATCAGGAAAAACATGTTTAACTAGTGTCCTTGAATTAGGTTGTTTTGATCAATATGTTTTCTCAATTTGAAGGTCAAGGTTGAATTTTGTTTACAGTTAGAATTCCATTAAGATGACACACATTCTAGAACATTCTGTCATGTGACCAATCTAGAACATTCTGTCATGTGACCAATCTTTATATATATCATGTTTGGTGGACATTTATTCAGTTTTGACATTACCATCAGTCTTGTAAAGAGCTATTACAGTTGTGAAAATTCATTCCAAATTCTAAGAGAGGAATTATTTTAAATATTCATTGGATTATAACAGTGCTCATAAACTTTTGGATTTTGGATTTTTAATTGATGATTTTGGAATTTATGTGAACTTATTCAGAGATTTTGGAATACTTCATTTTGACATCAGCACATCAAGATTTCTAGTACATCAGGACTTTGGAGACCATTAGCACATCATAACATTCAAAGACACAGCCATGAATTTGGAACATTCTATATTTAGGACTTGTGATTAGAACAATCATTCTTATTGGATTATTAGGATTTCAAAACACATTACTGTAAGTGACTTTTTGATTTTTCATTTTAATTATCTAGTAATAAATTGCTTGTTGATTTTTTACTTGATTTGTTGGTTTCACTTTCTTTCTGTTACATTTTTCTTAGACCATAGAGTCGTAACAGAAATTGGGGGCTCGTCATCCGGGATTGAATTTCTTTAAAGCATATTAGAGATATTAAATTTATCTTTGAAATTCATATTGATTTTGCTCTGAATTTTTTTTGTCTTTGGCAAAGATTTTTAATAGAGAAATTTTTTTTTGTGTGAAACCAACAAGCATTTACAATGGCATCTAATGTTCAGAATTTCATTTCAAAACCTACTCAGGAGGGGTTAGAGTGCATGAGAAAGGATGAGTTGCTCGAGCTTGCCAGAAAATAAGTCTATCTGAGGCAAAAGTATCATTGACAAAACAGGAGATAAAGATTATTTTAATTCAGTATTTAGTAGGAAAGGGAATTTTTGAAAATAGTGCTTTAAGTTTGAAGAGAAAGCCTGTATCTGGTTCTGACAGGAAATTAAGGGAATTAGAGTTAAAGAACCAGATTGATTTAGAATTGGCAAAGCTTCAGATTCAGAGGGAGAGAGAGAAAGAAGAGAGACAAATGCAGATACAGATTGAGAGAGAGAAAGAAGAGAGGCAAATGCAGATGGAGAGAGAGAGAGAGAGAGAGAAAGAAGATAGACAAATACAAATGCAGATGCTGATGCAAAGAGAAGAAAGGGAAATGCAATTTAAGTTAAGAGAATTAGAACTGGCAAACAGAGCACACTCCACTCCTTTAAACACAAGTCCAGGTTTTGATGTTACTAGATATATTAGGTTAGTACCCCCTTTTCAGGAAAAAGAAGTAGATAAATACTTTCTTCATTTCGAGAAAAAAGCTGAAAACTTGAAATGGCCCAGAGAGCATTGGACTTTGTTATTACAAAGTGTACTTATTGGCAAAGCTCGTGAAGTCTACACTTCACTGTCAGTACAACAAAGCACTGATTATGATGTGGTTAAGGAGTACATCTTGAAAGCTTATGAGTTGGTACCAGAGGCATATCGACAAAGGTTTAGGAATTGTAGAAAAGAAACTGGACAAACTCATGTAGAATTTGCAAGGGATAAAGAACAACTATTTGATAGGTGGTGCTCAGCCAAGAAGGTTAATCAAGCTTATGATAACCTCAGACAGCTCGTATTAATTGAAGAGTTCAAGAGGTGTATCCATAGTGATGTTAAAACCTATCTTGACGAGCAGAATGTGGAAACTTTGGAAAATGCTGCTCGTATGGCTGATGATTATTCCTTGACTCACAAAATTTCATTTGGCAATAAGTCGTCCTCTCAGCAGTTTTCTGGTAAAAAAACCATTTCAATCTCATTCGAGTACTTCCAAATTTCACAACAGCACAACTGTTAGGAATCAAACATCTGATAAGACTGATCAGAAATCCTTATCTCTTCCTACGTGCACTTATTGTAAAACGAAAGGGCACGTTATTTCTGATTGCTTCAAGTTGAAAAATAAGCAACAGAGAAAAGACAGAGCTTTTCCAAATGCTCTTATTTCTACGAGGTCAAGGTCACGGTCTTGTATTGAAAGCAATACATTTGTTGGGTCAAACAAACCCCAGTCTGATTCTATTTTGGAGGCTTATGAACCATTCATGTCAGAAGGTTCTATATCACTTATTGGTGATTCTGCCAAACCTATCCCAATTAAAATATTAAGGGACACTGGAGCTTCTCAGAGTCTTTTATTATCAGGTACTTTGCCTTTGTCTGAGGAGTCTTCTTCAAGTGAAAGTGCTCTTGTTCAGGGAGTTGAGTGTGGCTTTGTAAATGTTCCTCTCCATTGTGTAAATTTGGCATCAGACTTAGTTTCTGGACCTGTGACTGTTGGGGCAGTGACTTCTTTACCCATAGAGGGTGTTCATTTATTACTAGGCAATGACCTAGCTGGAGATAAGGTTGTGGTTAATCCACTTGTAACTGACAAGCCTTGTTTGGATCAGAAAGTTGATCCTGTCGAAACTGAAATCCCTGATTTGTACCCTGCTTGTGCAGTTACTAGAGCTATGGCAAAAAGAGCTCTTGAGAGTGATGTTGATCAGGATATTATTCCTTTAGCTGACACATGTATTGGTCAGTTTTTTGATGAGGTCACTTTTTCCTCAGGTATTGATCAATCAAATGGTATTGATCACAGTGATCCTCTTTTGGCAACTCATTCTTTTTGTTCTAATCAGGATGACAAACGACAATCCCTTGTCGTTGAACAGGAGCAAGATCCCGAGATATCTTGTTTGTTTCAGAGGGCTATTAGTGAAACTGAAGCCACACAAGTTCCAGTGTGTTACTTTGTGAAAAATGGGGTCCTTATGAGGAAATGGAGACCACCTGATGTACCCGCTGGTGACGAGTGGTCAGTGAGCTATCAAATTGTTGTTCCTAAGTCATATAGACAGGAAATTCTTAATTTAGCCCATGAAACTCCTTTGGCTGGTCATTTAGGAGTCCGTAAGACTTATCACAAGATCTTGAATCATTTTTATTGGCCGAAACTCAAAAGTGATGTTTCTAAATACTGCAGATCTTGTCACACTTGTCAAATGGTAGGAAAACCCAATCAGAAAATACCTAAGGCTCATTTACAACCTATTCCTGCATTTGATGAACCATTTAGTAGAATAATGGTAGACTGTGTTGGTCCTTTACCTAAAACCAAGTTAGGCAACCAATACTTGTTGACCATCATGTGTGCATCTACAAGATTTCCAGAGGCAATTCCTCTGAGAAATATAAAAACTAAAACTATTGTGAAAGCTTTGGTGAAGTTTTTTACACTTGTTGGCCTTCCCAAATCTGTCCAGTCGGATCAAGGGTCAAATTTTATGTCTGGAATTTTCCAACAAGTTATGCATGAATTAGGCATCCAACAGTTTAAATCTTCTGCCTATCACCCTGAAAGTCAAGGTGCTTTGGAAAGATTTCATCAAACTTTGAAGAATATGATTCGATCCTATTGCTTTGATACAGAAAAGGATTGGGATGAGGGTGTTCATTTGTTGTTGTTTGCTGTTAGGGAATCAGTTCAAGAGTCGTTGGGTTTTAGTCCCTTTGAACTAGTTTTTGGTCATACTGTCCGTGGACCATTGAAATTATTGAAAGAGAAACTTCTTTCAAATGAAGACTCAAAGATTAATCTTCTTGATTATGTTTCTGATTTCAAATACAAGTTGTCAAAGGCCTGTGAAGTAGCAAGAACTAATCTTCACACTACCCAGGCAAAAATGAAATTAAGGTATGACAGAAATTCACAGGAAAGGAGTTGTAAACCTGGTGACAAAGTTCTGGCTCTCTTTCCCATACCTCAGAATCCTCTTCAGGCTAAATTTTATGGTCCTTATACCGTTGAAAAGAAAGTAAATGACTTAAATTATATCATTAACACTCCTGGGAGACGGAAACAGAAACAACTTTGTCATATAAATATGTTAAAGGAATATTTTGACAGAGATAGCCCAGCTAATTATTCAGTTAATTCAGTTGTACCTGTCCCACACAGTGAAGATATCAACGATGGAGTACGATCAGACTATAGTGACTCTGGTATAACCAATCTTCGGAATTCAGAAATATTGAACAACCTAGACCAGAAACTTTCACATCTACAACAACAGGAAAGAAATGAACTAAAACAGCTATTACATGACTATGAGCACTTGTTTCCTGATGTTCCAACACGAACAAGTAAAATTTATCATGACGTTGACATTGTAGATTCTGCGCCTGTGAAACAGCATCCTTATAGGATGAATCCTCTCAAACAGAACTATCTGAAGAAAGAAATTCAGTATTTACTGGAGAATGATTTCATAGAACCAAGTAAAAGTAACTGGAGTTCACCTTGTATTCTTGTTCCCAAGCCAGATAATACATTCCGTATGTGTACTGACTATAGAAAAGTCAACAGTGTCACCAAAACTGATTCATTTCCCATCCCAAGAATGGACGATTGCATTGATAAAATTGGAAATGCGGAATATGTCACCAAGTTTGACCTTTTAAAAGGATTCTGGCAAAATTCCACTGACGGAAAGGGCAAAAGAAATTTCAGCATTTGCAACTCCAGATGGACTTTATCAATATAAAGTCATGCCGTTTGGAATGAAAAATTTGCCTGCAACGTTTCAACGTCTGATGAACATGATAACATTTGGTCTTGATAATTGTGACGCTTATATCGATGACGTCATTATCTACAACAACACCTGGGAAGATCATTTGGAAACCATTCGAAAATTCTTCGATCGACTCAGCGATGCGAATCTGACAATTAATTTGAGTAAAAGTGAGTTTTGCCATGCTTGTGTCACATTTTTAGGACATATTGTGGGACAAGGTCAAGTTAAACCTATAGAAGCTAAGGTCAAAGCTATCTCTGAATTTCAAGTTCCGATTTGTAAAAAGCAACTGATGCGATTTCTAGGTATGGCTGGATATTATCAGAAATTTTGTTCCAATTTTTCCAAAATTGCTGAACCTTTGACAAGTTTATTGAGTAAGAAAGCCAAATTTCATTGGTCTGACAAGTGTCAGGAATCTTTTGACAAGTTAAAGGCGATGCTTAAGAATGCACCAGTTCTTTCTGCACCAAATTTTAGCCAATCATTTAAATTATCTGTTGATGCAAGTGATGTAGGGGTTGGTGGAGTATTGATTCAGGAAGACAAAAGTGATGTGGATCACCCTGTGTGTTATTTTTCTAAAAAACTAAACAAGCACCAGAAAAATTATTCCACAATTGAGAAGGAATGTTTGGCTTTGATATTGGCTTTACAGCATTTTGAAGTGTATGTTACCTCAGCTCTTTCTCCAATTATTGTGTACAATGATCACAATCCCCTTACTTTCATCAACAAAATGAAAGATAAAAATCGGAGATTGTTGAGATGGAGTTTGATATTGCAGGAATATAACATTGACATCAAACACATCAGGGGAAAAGAAGATGTGATTGCAGATGCACTCTCACGTGCCTAGAAATGTAATATTGCTTGATGTAATTAAGTCCAGTATCATAAAACATGTTCTTATGTAATTTGGGTTATTGTAGTATTAGATGTATATTCAAAAGAAAGCTTTATTATATAAATCTTTCTTTTTCTTTATGAGGGGAGGTGTTATGTATGATGTTTATATAATATTATAAATATTTTAGGAAATTATAAATGTTTCTTCACTTTAATATTTGCTTAAATCTTAATGTTATCAGGAAAAACATGTTTAACTAGTGTCCTTGAATTAGGTTGTTTTGATCAATATGTTTTCTCAATTTGAAGGTCAAGGTTGAATTTTGTTTACAGTTAGAATTCCATTAAGATGACACACATTCTAGAACATTCTGTCATGTGACCAATCTAGAACATTCTGTCATGTGACCAATCTTTATATATATCATGTTTGGTGGACATTTATTCAGTTTTGACATTACCATCAGTCTTGTAAAGAGCTATTACAGTTGTGAAAATTCATTCCAAATTCTAAGAGAGGAATTATTTTAAATATTCATTGGATTATAACAGTGCTCATAAACTTTTGGATTTTGGATTTTTAATTGATGATTTTGGAATTTATGTGAACTTATTCAGAGATTTTGGAATACTTCATTTTGACATCAGCACATCAAGATTTCTAGTACATCAGGACTTTGGAGACCATTAGCACATCATAACATTCAAGGACACAGCCGTGAATTCGGAACATTCTATATTTAGGACTTGTGATTAGAACAATCATTCTTATTGGATTATTAGGATTTCAAAACACATTACTGTAAGTGACTTTTTGATTTTTCATTTTAATTATCTAGTAATAAATTGCTTGTTGATTTTTTACTTGATTTGTTGGTTTCACTTTCTTTTTGTTACATTTTTCTTAGACCATAGAGTCGTAACAATTTAAAAAAGGCAGCTGGAACGTGCCACATTTTCATACACGCAGGGGATCCATAGTGCCGGATTGCATGTGTAAAAAATCGATGAATGAGGTAAGTTTCATTCGGATATCCTTTATGGAGGAACATTATACTAACAACTAGAAATTAGGGTCTAAATATTTATTTATTTACTTACTTACTTATTTATTTATTTATTTATTTTACCAAAGTCTGTTCACGTTTCAATGTCAAGGTCACTGTTACTAAAAAGAAATTGTTTGCTTATGTATTTAATTTCCAGATGTCAGATTTGTTCTACTACCAGATTTCAACACAGTTTGGTACATTTATTTCCATTAACCTTTGAAAGAAGTCTATTGATTAAGGCTCAGTAACTCCAAGGTCAATGTCACTGTCACTTAATACAGATTTTTCGTTTGTATTACATTTCTAGACTAGAACATAATTTGTCAACATTTTCATAAGATTAACATTTTTTATAATAAAGGGTTCTTCCAAATTTGGAGTTACTGCACTGACGTTCAAGGTCAAATCTTATGTTGGTGGGGTATCATATACCGTTTGCCGTACTCTTATTTCTATGTGTCTATCGATAGTGTGTCGACGAATTTTTTGTTTTAATTGATTTTAACGGCACGTTTAACACATTACTGACTTTATCAAGCCGAGGAAATTGGAGCTAAGTGGCTTTCACAAGGACACACCGAGGAAGCCCACACAGACTGGCTTGGGTAGGTATCAAACCTGTGACCTCTGGATTAAGAGTCCGATGCTCTACCAACTGAATTACAGAGGATCCCTCACAGTGGATCCCAAGGAGGATCAGGCACCCAAAAGTAAAACGCGCATAACTAAGATAGGAACATATTTTCACGTAGAATTAAGTTTTAAGTAGTTATTTTGGATTGTTTGTACAATATGTGCTACTAACAAATATGTCAGATGATAATGAATATTATTATAATATCAAAACCCAACGTGAGAACAATGAGTAACATACTATTGGAAAAATTAATAAAAAAACGCAGACCAAAACGTTCAATCCTTTGGGAAATATAACTTTTCATATCTATATTTCAGTCATCATTTCTTGTTGTACGATTTAAAATTATGAGTTTTCCTGTATTATTACGTAATTGTACAAGTATTCATGAATAATACCCGCATCAAGTAACCGATATTATAGAGAGTTACAACATAAACATGTACATTATTTTATTGAGAAGAATAATTTAATGCATGTTATAGTAGAAAGCAAATAATAAATGAGATTTAGTCACAAAATTGGCTAGAACATTTCTTGCAAGATGGATATTGATATTAATTTCTTGCGCCCCATAAATGAAAATAATCTTGATATATTCCGGATATTGTATTACCTTACAGTGCCGGCAACCACCTTCAATCAGCTTTATTTTCATTTTTTCTAGAGGAATCTGAATTCGAGAAGGAAATCAATCCCTGTGAAGAGCAGTATGGCAAAATTAGTAACCAAGAAAACAAAAGTAAGAAATATTCTACAAGCAGTTCAAGATCTATATTTTCCTGGGTTGTCACTTTACGATTTTATCTATTTGAATGCCAAATTCTGTAATGTTCGGGTGTTTACATGTATATTATCTTTTCCATAGTTTTCCTGGGTTGTCACTTTACGATTTTATCTATTTGAATGCCAAATTCTGTAATGTTCGGGTGTTTACATGTATATTATCTTTTCCATAGTTTTTCTGGGTTGTCACTTTACGATTTTATCTATTTGAATGCCAAATTCTGTAATGTTCGGGTGTTTACATGTATATTATCTTTTCCATAGTTTTCTCGTTGTATTTATCATGACGGTGTATTATGACTCTATGGGATAAAACGAAAAGAAAATTACCATGTTACAATCAAGTACATGTTTGTGTGAATCGAACAATCATGTATGTCGTTTTTTTAATGATAATTATAAACGATGATACCTACTTTACCATATTAGTTTAGTGACTAGTAGACAGTGCATTTTTACTTTGACTCAATATTATAAAGTCATTTTTAGAAAATTATTAAACTTTGATTTTTACAAATAATGCGTGATGATACAGGGCTGATTTGCACATTTTTGCCATAAGTATGATTAGTAATTTTTTTAAGATGACAGGTACAAAGAGGATGTTGGAAGGAGCAGGAGAAAACACAAGAAAGAGGATGAAGGTCAATAACCACCCCCAAAAGGATATCAAATGACCTTGGAGGGAGGAAGAACAAAGTACTATACTAAACCATCACAATAAATTAATTCAAATTAAGATAGTTCCTGGAAAAGGGGATATAACTATATTGCAAAAGAGCCAGGAGTGAGTGGCAGAAGTTGTAAAAATATAAAACGCTTGTACAGAAATAAAATAATTGCTTCTCGCCAGTGGTAATAATGCAAAGAAGTGATCAAATTACTTCCTGAATCAGAAAATTTAAGATAAAATCGAGTACTGAAACATCTTTTTCCCTTTAGTACAATTCACAAACTTTCATGACTATACAACAATGTTGGAGCTGCATTTCCTCCAAAAATTTACTTTTTAACAAATGATATCATACGTTGCCCGGTGGGTGGTATGTGTATTGATTTGATATCATACGTTGCCAGGTGGGTGGTATGTGTATTGATTTGATATCATACGTTACCAGGTGGGTGGTATGTGCGTTTATTTTATATAGCTTGACTTCTTCGAACAGTATTCGTAATGGATACCATTTAAGCGACACAATAAATGAAGTTTGTTAATAGGTCACAATAACGATTTATTGTTGAATCTGGGTGGAATGGCACGTTCCAATCAGTGTATGATTCAACTAAGTGTTATGTATAATGTTTACATATTTAACTTTTGTCCTACATATTTAATTTTGTCCTTGGTTATAGGATGGTAAACAAGTGTTTTTACTTAGGGTTGCTTTTGTTTACAATTATACTGATTTTTTTCACTAGAATCACTGATATTTGTCAGGTAAGCCAAATGATTTTTAGAAAATTCTGTCAGGTGACCTGTGTTTATATGTAGGACGTTTGGTAAGCAGTTTTTCATTACTATGCTAACTATCAGTCTTTAAGGAATTTGGTTTAATAATCAGATGTTTATAGTTGTGTTTTGAAAATCAGAGCAAATTTAGAGAGAGGAATTATTTATTTAAAATATTCATTGGAATCACTAAAGTGCTCATTCTCATTTTGGATTGATACATGATTTGGGATTTTTGTGAATTCATTCAAAGATATTGAACACATCATTCGGGAATATCAGGACAGTCAAGACAACTGGCACATCAGGACATTCAAGGCTACTGGAATTAATTCGAAACATTCTATATTTTGGACTTGTGATTAGGGCACAGGATTATTGGATTATTTGGATTTTAATTCACAATATTGTAAGTGTCTTTTGAATTTTCACTTAATATGTCTAGAAATAAATTGCTCGTTGATTTTACTGACATCACTTTCTTTCTGTTACATATTTTTAAGACCTAGAGTCGTAACATAAGCATGACGTGTTTCGTTGTTAAATCAGGATTGCCCCACAATAAGTAAACAGTGACCATCCAAAAAATATTCTATACATACGCGTTCATTGGGTGACATGATTTTATGATGAAACACAATTTTAAGCCCATGCACACATATATTTTGCCTTTATTAGACGTAGCTGGAGTCTTTTCAAACATGACTTTGGTGTGGCTTTTAATACTGAATGGGGCTACTTTCATACATATATTCTGGAAACATTTATTCAGATAGCGGACATTGTTGTACAAACTGGTTCATACTAAAGTGTAGGGTACGGTTGTGGGCTTGGTTTATTTCATACACACAACCTTCAACGGGTCATACTAAATGAGAACATTTTAATACCGAGAGCTTTGGTTGTCCCCATACTGAACAGGTACGTCAATTTACACACAAGTTCTAGTTTTACTACAAAACGGAGAAATGTTCCTATACAAAGTTTTGATTTCTTTCAGACTTTTTGACAACATTTTAATACACACAAGCAATATATTCTTTTAGACCAGACATACATTGTCATATATGCATACTATGGGTTTTGGATACAAAACATGTCATTTTCATACAAACAGCGTTGCGTGATGCACACACACAGGGATAATTTCATACATAAAAGGTGATGTATACATGTACAAATTGGGGACATTTCCATGCACGCAACCTTAGCGTGGTACATGCAAAACCGAGAGATATTTTGATACACACCAACTCGAGGTGGTAGATACAAAACATAGCCATTTTTATGCACACAGCCATTACCTTTTAATACCAATCGGGGACTTTTCATATACAACATTATAGTTTCTCATACCAAACGGGATCATTTTCATCAGCACAGTCTTGACGTGATAAATATAACACATGAACATTTTCATACCATCAGCGTATTGTATACTAAACGATAATATTTTTGTACACACACCCTTAACGCGATACATACGAAACGGGAGCATTTTCATAAACCCAGCCTTGCCGTGGAACATACAAAACTTTGACATTTTCATACATACAACTATGACATGGTACTTACAAAACATGGACATTTTCATACACAGAACCATGACATAGTACATACAAAACAAGGACATTTTCATGTATACAATCTTGGCAAAGTAAATACGAAACGGGGACATTTTCATATAAACAACAGTGACCGAATTCACACACAACCATGACATAGTGCATACAAAACAAGGACATTTTTATACATACTGTAATATACATAGGGTATGTGCTATTTGTATTTACATCTCCGTTTATAGCTTTATTCGATTTTAGCGATAATTTGTTGATTATGAGAGTCGGTTTTGGGAAGATATTTCTCAAACCGAGTAAGTTAACAATTTTTGGAATCAGACGTCATAATGCACAGTATTTATGACACTTTATGGTAACATAGATTAGATCCGTAAAATGGACCCTCCCTAAGAAATTTTCAGGATATTTTAATGTATAAATATTTAGCAATTTGGGAAAGGACTAATTCTATGTATTAGGTTTTTGGGTAGTGTTTTTTGGTTGCATGGCGTAAAGTACCAATCTTCGGTTTGGAAAGGCTTACTGATGGGTCATACAAATGTAAAGCAAGAAAACCCATGCAAGTGTCAAATTAGAGTTTCGTGATGTGTGGTCATTAGGTGATTAGAGGAAATATTTTTGGAATTTGCATGTTTAAAAACCCTTCAGTTGACAACGACCGTTGTCTTGAGGTCCTTGGAAATCAGGGAAACATCGACCTCAAGCTAGGTTCACGCAGAGGTTGGTTGATTTGCTCGGTACTGAGCCCCTCGCGTGTTACAATACAATAGTTGCAAGGCACATATGAAACGGGAACATTTTCAGACACACAAACATTACATGGTACTTTCAAAACGTGAACATTTTCATACACACAACTATGATAAAGTACTTAGAAAATGGGTATATTTTCATACAGACAACCATGATATCGTACTTACAAAACGGGGACATTTTATAACAACAACAGCAACAACAACAAAAGTAAATAAAATAAAGAAAAACGGTTTCCTGCTGAAATAAGACATTTTATCAACATATTCTTGGCGCGTTTCATATCGAAGAGGCATTATCATGCTATTAATTAAGTGGATTCCATTTAAAAGGCAAATTGTAACACACAAAGCTTCAAATTGTTGTTTTATTTTCTTCACATCTTAAGTTCAAAAATTTATATGTGTCAGTAACATTATTTTAACTGAACATCTGGCATGCAGATCTTTGATTATTTTCTTTCAACATAAATATGTTTTCTGGATTTTTGCACACGTCTGACGAATAAGTTTCTTCAAAATCGGGTACATACAATTTACATATTTATAAATTAAACGTAATACTAAAATTCAACATAAATTTCAATTTAGTTTGTTGATATGGAGGGCAACTATTGATATGAGTTGTGATTACTGTAATATTTGGATCAATCTGTTAGTTATTTAGAATGATAATACATAATTACGGAATGTACTCAATTTGATTGTATAATTCCCGACACTTTGTGTATATTTGCGTGTCCCCATTCTGATGGTAAAAATTCAAACACATTTATTTTATAAAATTGACTAATAATCCCCGTTTCGTAGGTTTTACAAGAATGTGTGTGTGTGTGTGTGTGTGTGTGTGTGTGTAAACAGAAAATAATATACATTGTTCTGTTCTGAACTGATTTATCGAGAGAGCAAAATATGTGAGTTCTTCACTTTGTTACAAATGTACTGGAATGTTTGTATTTGGACTGATTTATCAAGAAAGCACATGGTGAAAAATATAGAGAAACTTTGCTACACTGTCAACAAGGCCAGACTTGGGCATAAGATACGTTTTCCGTGCAATTTAATGTTGTTAAACATATATTGTGATGCTACTCAACTGATTTATGAAGATAGCAAAACATGTGGGTTCTTCAGTTTGCTACAAATGTACTGGAGTGTTTGTACTTGTCAAGAATAGTGAAGAATAGGGTTTGCGAATTTGTGACTATTCTTGACAAATACAAACACATCAGTACATTGTTATCAAAGCGAATAACCACAGATGTTTTACTCTCTCGCTAAATTAATCCAATAGCAAAACAATGTATTTTGTTTGCTGTTTGCTGTGTAACAATGTTTCGCGGGTGCTGGTCAGTAAGACGGCGTTTTGGTCACTAGGTGTGGGTGTTGGTCAGTAAAACTGTGTGTTGGTCAGTAAATGTATGCGTTGGTCAGTAGAAGTGAGTGCTGGTCACTAAGAATGTGTTGGTCAGTAGGTGTCGGTGCTCAGTAAGACGATGTTTTGGTCAGTAGAAGTGAGTGTTGGTTAGCAAGACGTCGTGTTGGTCAGCAGATGAGGGTGATGGCCAGTAGATGTATGTGCTAGCCAGTAGAAGTGAGTGCTGGTCAGTAAGATGCTGTGTTGGCCAGTATGTGTGAGTGATGGTCAGTAGGTGTGGGTGTTTTCACATTACATTTTGCCTTGAGGCCAGACCGTCCCATAATATTAATATATAGACTAATGCTAAATTCCTCTAGCATATTTCTAACAAAGCAAAGAATCCACATGTTTTGCTCTCTCGATAAATCAGTCCTGTAGCAGAACAATGTATGTTATTTGCTGTTTTAAAAAAAAAAACACAAGCAGAAAATGTCACAATCTTAAAGTACACAAAAACCTTATCTTAACTCTTAAGTCTGACCTTGTTTGACAATGCGGCAATGTTTTGCGGTCCATTCACCAACAGCGCATTTTATTAGGTAACCCTTCACTAACATATTAAATCTAAGGCTGAAAAAACGGAAACAGTACAATGGTAACAAAGTGAACCAAACTGACATTAGATATATTGCAACACACTTTCTACCACGGTTTATCGAAGCAACAACAGGTAACAGTTCAGTGGTTGCGTTAAATCTAGGGTGACAAAAACATTTATAACAAAGTTAACCAAACTGACATTGGATATAATGAAACACACTTGAAAATGATTATTTACTCCAGGTCTGGATAATATAAAATAGTGTATTTTTGTAACTTGTTTGTAAGGATATCTGACCGCCACATACGCTACAACCCTTTCACATGAATTTGCATTAAATTATCATTGCCAGCATAGCGCTATACTAATGTTAATCTTGTGGACTAATGTTAAATTCCCATTGTCAGCATAGGGTCATCCTTTTCAAAATGTTGGTAGTAATGTTAATTCCTCTTGTCAGTCTAGGGTCATTTTTCTCAGTCTATAGTTCAACAATGTTAATCCTATGGACGTTTTTAACATTATAGTTCCCATTTCCCACATACAGTCTCACAATATTAATCTTATTGGCGTTTTTCACATTATATTTCCCCTTGTCGCTAGTCCGTCCCATCCTGTTCAACCAATGGACGTTTTTACATACCATTCCCATTGAGGCCATGAGGGTCATTCTAATCTTATTCCTACATACTAATGTTAAATTCCCCTAGTCACCATAGGGTCATACTAATGTTAAGCCTGTGGACTAATGTTAAATTACCATTGCCAGTATAGGGTTATAATAATGTTAATCCTATAGACTAATGTTCAATTCCGCTTGTCAACATAGGGTCATACTTTCAAGATGGCCGCTTAGTGATAAATTTACATTTCCATTGAGAGGCCTATACCTCTCCCCCATGGTAACCCCCATTACTATTTATTTGCATTTTGTTTTCCTTGTTAAGTGATTTATTCCTTCATTTTGCACTTTGAGAGAAAGCTATGCCTGTATTTGTACCCATATACTGAAGGTGTATTTGCTACAAATTTAGTGACATTATTCCAGGGTTCACCAAATTAGCTAGTTTACCCTTTTACATCTGGCTTTGAATCATTTAATTTTTACTGCGGCCTTTGGTTTATCATGACAGAGAAGCTACCAAGGAAAAGTATTCTTTTACAATGCTGCCCATATGATGAAAAAGTTTGTAGACCAATCTGCAAAATTGTTCTAACAAGTCTCAGGAGGTCCATCTTCGATAGTCCAGAGTAGCTGAACCACACCAGTGTGGAACAAAGTGGTTTGCCGACGCATGCCTAGCGAAGATACAGACGGTCCTGATTAAATAGCCTAATTAACTTATCAGTGTAACTAGTGACAATTAGACCTAGGAGAATGATAATCATTTGTAACTGTTCACTGATTTATAATCATCACAAGTAATTTGTAATCAGACATTTTCTTGGAAACACAATTATAATTAAATTAATTACAGTCACATACTCTGTTATCATCATCATAATGACTACCTGATTTCTACATGATTACTGTTTCATGTAAATTAACACAACTTGTACTCCAAGTTTAAATGTTGTATGATCTAGATATGCATTTGTAAAACATGTAGCCCCCAGTGAAGGCCAAAAAAAGATCCAAAAGATTCAAATATTTAGAAAAATTGAAAGAATTGCTTTAATGACTTTAAAGCTATCTACACATGGATACAAACGTGCAAACTAAATTTCATTTGTCTACATCAGATTATTTTTGCTTACTCATGCTAAAAAAGTCTAAATATTGCTAAAATAATTTATAAATTACTTTAGTAGCTTAAGACTAACAAGAGCATCTACAACTACATGTAAATCCCACCTAATTTTATCTGTCAACTTCTAGTGCTTTTTGCTTAATCCTACTAACAAGGTCTTGGTTAAAAAAAAGAATAAGTCCAAAAGTAGTAAAAATTTTTGTAAAATATTTTCAAAATTGCTGCAATAACCCTGATATGTAATCAGGTCATCTACATATGGATAACAATATGACCGACAAATTTCATTTGTCTGTAAGTAGTGTTTCTAGTGCAATCTTACTAACAAGGTTCTCAGGATGGATGGATGGATACGACCAACTCAAGATGTGCCTGCATCAAACAGTGGGGATATGATTAAAAGAAATTTCATTAGCGTGCAATACTGACAATCATGAGTCACAATTATGTTACATGAGAAGGTAGACTCTTGATCATCAAACTTATGTTTGCATTTGGTACCACAATGAGTAATTTCATGGGCAAATGCCAAAGCTAAAGGTCTGAAGGCACGCCACGGTTCAAAGCACAGTAATGGTTTGCTCAATGTGCTTGGAAAATTAAACTGATATATGTCATCGTCACTATCACAATGCTCTCTGCCACAAATGGCAAACTGTACAGTTAAAAAAAACGGTCAGTCTCAGAATCATGGCTCTCTATATAGATCATTATGAACTGAGTTATTTACATAGGAATTAATATTGAAGCAGAGATACCGGATAAGGTAGGATTATGCCGTGTTGTTTGTTCTGACTCACCGTTAGTTTTACGCAGTGTCATAAACTCTAAGTTCTAGTGTAAACGCATCTTTCAGTAAGTCATGACCACAACATTTGTTTACTCAACACTGATTCACGTGGACATACAAATCTGTGGAAAATCCTCTCTTTAAGGTTTAAGTTCCCATCTACAGCATCGATTTTGTAGATGGAAGTCAAGTTATAATTTAAGAAAGGTCGTATATAGTCTTAGTACATACATACATACATGGATGCATACATACATACATACATACATACATACATACATACATACATACATACATACATACATACATACATACATACATACATACATGCATGCATGCATGCATGCATGCATGCATACATACATACATACATACATACATACATACATACATACATACATACATGGATGCATACATACATACATACATACATACATACATACATACATACATACATACATACATACATACATACATACATGCATGCATGCATGCATGCATGCATGCATGCATGCATGCATGCATGCATACATACATACATACATACATACATACATACATACATACATACATACATACATACATACATACATACATACATACATACATACATGATATAACATAACATAACATAATGCCTTATGGTAATTTTGGATCCGGACAGTGCTTTCAAAATTGTGTATGGCTTCTTATATATAAAGAGAGAGAGAGTGAGAGAGAATACCTTTTAAAGTGATGCGGATATAGAAATAAAGAACCAACCGGGATCCACAACTTTTACTTTTCACATTAATTATGCAAAATTGGATAATTCGTGTTACATTGGTTAAATTTGACATATTCTAGTGTTTGATTACAATTTTGTTTACTCACTTCTGCCTGCTTGTCCATTGTCCAATAGCCTCACACGCACCAGTATCACTTTCAAATTTATCATCTGTTTTCAAATTGAACATGTGATTTAAGCATTAAATGTGTTGTGACATGCATAATGTGAAGATGAAATATTATGCTTGTAATAATTATGTTGGTTCATTTGTAATAGTAAGCGCCAAACTAATTTGCATGACTCTTTGTCGTGCACGTCTACTGAATCTTTGATAATTCATCCGAATTACTGCTTGCCATAATTATAATAATAGCAGAGTAATGGATCCTATGTGATGCACACGGGTCATGTGCAGATCATTATCTATTTGAAATAATTGAAAAAAAGGACAATGACTTTAATTAAAAAGTTTTTTTGTAAACATAAATCCTCCTTCTAATCAAGAAACCCTTGAAGGAACCGACTCTTTACTATCAAATTTTATTTTTTTCTCCAGGAATTCAAGATAATACCATTTCTTCTTTTTAACTGCTGAGTACTGAAGAGAGTTGAAACTATCTCTGATATTCTTGGGCGATTACAAGATTTTTAAATTAGCCGTTGTGGTGGCCATATTGGATATAAGATAGGCACCATTTTCAATTAGGACTAACGAGACATCATTTGAAGTCTTTTGGTGAAAATATCATTTCAATATGAGTTTTAGTTCTGAAGGATTATCGATAACAAGATTTTCAACCAACCAGATATAATAAGTCTTTTGGTGAAACCTCTTTGTTCATATGGCCATTAATTCAAGACGTGTGGCGATAGCAAGATTTCCAAGTTGGCCGCTGTGTTGGCCATATTGGATATCAGATCGGCATTATTTCCAGTTGGAACCATCTAGACATCATAAAAAGTATTTTAGTGAAAATCCCATTCTGAAGGAGTTGCGATAAAAAGATTTTCAAAATTGCCGCTGTTGCAGCCATACCGGATGCGTGAGCAGCACCATTTTTATTTCTAACCAACTAGACTATGAGATAAATATATATATATATATCTATATTTTAATAGTAATCCTCCAAGTAGTTTAGGAGGAGTATCGATAAAAATCTTGTGCTAAGGGACAGATGGACGAAGGACAACAGACAATCCCATAAAGCGCGTTTGGGTTTAGCTGACGTTCAAACAATAATTCGTTTGTTTCCATAGTAATAAAGGTCACCACCAACGCACCCTAGATTTATACAAACATATCGAAGTGTAGTTGATGGTGATAATTCCGGATCAGCAACTGTTGAATCTGGTATACCACAGGGCAATGTGCTTGGTCCAGTATTTATTTTTAGGTAATATAAATGATCTCCCCATTTCAGCATTTAACTTAAATCAAAAGTCCATCTTTTCACAAATGTTTGTCTGTTGCATAGAAAAATCCATGCTCACCCGATCATTTAATCCTACAAAATAACTTATAAATAAACCTCGAGGAATGGATCAAAATCAATCCCTTAAAGGGATCGACTCACTACTGGCCGAAAAGAATTTCCAGAAATCTAGGATAAGTCCGTTTTTTCCTTTTTAACTGCTGAGTATTGAAGCCATTTCTGATATTTTTGAGAAACTCCGACATACCAAATTTGGTGCTAAAACGAGTATGTTTCAGTTAACATGTTCACAAGATACCGGTAAGTACAGTACAAAATTCTTTGTCATGGCCTTTGACCTTGAACCTGATGTCATGGATAGAAAATTAATGAACTTGTCTCAGACAATGCCAACATATAACCACATGCTGAGTTTGGTTAAAATCTCTAAGTAATATTTAAAAAAAAAGAATAATCGAAATTACTGAAGAGATATATTTCAAGGTATTCTTCAGATAAATCCACAAATATGGTTTATTGATAACAATCCATTCATACTTGTTGGAGTTATCATGCTTACAAGCCAGTAGAGCTAAAAATCTAAGTCAAAACATTTGACCTTAAAGGAAATGCCACAGTGCTGACTATCAACTTATTCATTGGAATTTAACAAAATACAAAGTCTGGTCAAAAGTCACTCTTATAACAACAACTCACTATATTCATAAGCTCAATGAAGGATAAAAAAGCAAGCAATGACTTTTGACTTCACCCTTAGGTCTATTAGGTCTGGTTTGCATAACTCCTTAACAAAAGTGATAATATGATGGTGGTCATTTCTTCACCATTTTCATTTACAACTAAACAAATATTGCAAGAAATGTTTTAGCGAAAACTTAATGTCAATCTTACCATTCATGCGAGAGAAGTAGTGATAAGATGTTTGAAATGGATATGGTGCCATGTTGGAGGTGACAGATGAGCACCATTTTCATTCAGAACCAGCAACATACATGTATACTATATAGTGCTTTAGTGAAAACCCAATGACGGTACGACCATACGTTTCAGCAAAGTAGCTATATAAAGAATTTCAGGATGGCCGTCAAGGCAGCAATTTTAGAGGTCATTTTGATAAAGGAACAGCTATATATAGTGCAAAAAAGTGGTTGTAAAGACAAAATGTCAGTAAGGCCATCCGTTCTGGACAAATAGCTATTACATGATTTGTCAAATTTTGATAGGCCACAATGGCATCATTTTCATTAAGGACCAACAACATATAGTGAGAAGAGTTTTAGTGAAAATAGTATGTCAATACGACTAACCCATTAAAGAGGACTAGGGCTAAGATTTTCAAGATGGCTGCCATGACCATCGTGTTGGAGATCTAATCGGCACCGTTTTTATTTAGGACCAACTATACATAATCTTTTAGTGAAAACCCATACCGAGATGGCCATCTGTTCAGAAGATGCAGCTGTAACAAGGTCCTCAGATGGATTTCATGACAGCCATATTGAACGTCTGATCAGCACCCTTTTCTTTGGGACTAGCTACATATTGTAAGAAGTCTTTTAGTGCAAACCCCATGCAAACTCTATGACTATCCATTCGGGAGAAGTAGCTATAACATGATTTTCAAGGGAGATGCTATGGAGATCAAACTAGAGGTCTAATCGGCACCATTCTTGTAGTGAAAACTCTATGTCGATAAACCATCTATTCAGGAGAAACAAGATTTTCAAGATGGCCACAATGGTGGCCATATTATATTTGACATCTGAAGAAGAATATTTTCATTGAAGACCAACCAGAAATCAGAAGAGGTATCATCGCAAACCACTGTTGGAAATCTTCTATGCACTTGTTTCACTCGTGGCTGCTTGCAATACGATTTCTTCTTTTATCATGAATACATGCCACGAATATTCAAATAGGAAAATTTGGTATTAGGTTAAGTTCTACTACTGAATCCCTCTCCCAGCCCAAATGCACTCGTTGCCAACAACTCTGCACTATACTAACACATAAACAGAAACACCCAAATGACTAGAGTGAATCAATTTTGTGATACTAAAACACCACTCAGAGCATTCGACCCCGATGTCAGCCTCGTTTTGAATTGCTATTAAAGTCTTTGTTGTGTTAAATTTTGACAAAAATGTTTGTACTGAATAATTTTATTACTAGATCTTATGATTTATAGTTGAAATGTATACAATCAGTGCATCTTTTTGCTATTCCTTTGGAAACTAAATTAAAATCAATAGCTAGGGGAGAAGAGAAGAGTTTATGAATGTTTTATTGCAGATAAATATAAGAATTAACTGAACTAGGGAATTTATAAATAAAAGTCCAAACAATGTGCTAAAAGCGAAAAACCACTTCACATTTCTCTGATCAGCATATTGCATAACATAAAAATGTTCAATACTTTAATGTGTGTACAGTTATCAACTGTGCATTAATAGTGTAAACAGTTAAATAAAGTTGTTTTAAGAGCTAAATCCCTGCTTAACTTAAACATCCATCAGGTAACACATGAAAATAGAAGCGATACCAAACATCCTGAGTCGAAATAGATTTAATACAGTACGTTGTGTAGTTCAAAAACAATACATTCAAGTAATAGATACTTAGCATGACCACATTAATTTGTTTTAAAATCGTTCACACCCAATATAATATCTTTTGCTACAATTAAAATTGTTCTTATAATATCATCATGACTTTCCCTAATTTGATGATTTTAGGCTTGGAGAAGAAAGCTCTCAAAATAAAAATTATGATAAAACTAAGAACAGCTTTACTCATGCCAAATTAGGTTTCTTTCAGTGATTTTCAAGATGAACATTTTTTTCCATGTGATATTGATGTTTTCATATATTTTTGTCGTTTAACATCTATAGAACAAAGTAAAGAGTAGAACTCGATTCATGGGAAATACATCAACACATGACGTAACAAATGAACTCTCATACAAGGGATCACCAGCTTGTAAATATGCCAAGAAGATTTTGAGATTTTGAGAGACCATGAATGTTGTATTAGCAATGAGAAAATAATGATTACTCCCTTAGTATGTACCATTATAACATCAAATAAAGCGTAACTCCGTCAACATTCCATAATATGTTTACTTTACGTGTACGTATGGGTGTAGTTTATTAAAAAGTAACGCGTTTTCTTTAATGGTGTGTTGTGTATTGAATTTTTATAATCTGATTTAATCTGCAAGTTGTATTGGGTTTCGAAAATTACGTTTTAGCGAGTAGGATACAAAAATCATTACACAACAGAATGGCTACTATTTCGTTCACGGGTGTAAGCGGGATTCTTATTAAATCCATAAATATTAGGGTTTTTTTTTTTTTTTTTAAAAATATTTATTGTTATAAATAAAATAAATATTCTGGTCGAAAGAAACTCCAAGACCCCCCTCTCAGAAAATTAAATCGTCTGTCCCTAACGAGATTAAAACAGAAAATCTGTGGCTTGTGAATGTGGAGACGGTGACGTAGTCCAAGAACAAATTCGTGACCAAGTGATTGATAAATGTTGATCCCGCTTCTGACACCATCGCAGCTCTTGCAGACCTTTTTCACATCCTTGTGTATTGCTGGCCACCACATTTTAGTGTGCAAATGCTGTTTCATACCAACGATTCCAGGATGTCCCTCATGTGCTAAAATCAAAATATGGTTACGAAGATCAATTGGCACAACAATCCTTGTTCCACGTAGCACAAGTTTTCCAATCGCACGAAGTTCATTGTGAACTAGCCTCCTGAACAACAAACCTCACATATTCATCAGATGCATTGTATTAGTATGACTTTCTTCAGACCTTTCGCACCCCATTTTAGATATTTTGACATTTATGTTCGAGTGTGAGGACAAAGCGCATTGCCTATCGAAAAGTTGGAATTCGCCGAAACCATGCAGTGTCGGCATAGAGTAGCCGTTTACTACCAGGTCTAGCAAACTTAAACAACCTTTCATCGAGCCCTAGTAGCATGAAATCAATAGAAAGCTGATTTATCTTCTCAGAAATTGCGAGTATAACATTTGTTATGTCTTTAACTCGTTGACAGACAACAAAACAACAAAAACTGCGTTGGCATGTGCTCTTTGCGTGATGAATCTGGCTTTTTCTAGGTTGCTGCGACAGCGGCAGGTTTCTGATTATTGATCTCGGAATAAATATGTTGAAAATTGTGCTTCTTTTCGTTTTCTTTTTTTTTACAAACATGACAACTTTCATTTAATATTTAGAGTATTTTGTACAACAATACTGGAAATGGGTTTTGCTGGTATCACGTGACTATTGGACCTCTGACTTTATGGATATGTAAGCCGTGAGATTTAGTTCGTCATGTGACTAGCAATGCAAAATAGAGAGTACCAGGTCAAATTTTGTCAACGCTGTAGTTTCGTCTCGTCTCTCAACGAATTAAAGTCATCGAGAATGTTGCACCTGCAATTGTCTTCCTATCAATTTCATGCATCGGAGTACGTTTTTATGTGAATGCTGGTCAGAAGTTTTTAGTCAAAACACGTTATAATGCAACAGCAATTTTGTTTCTGCCTGGTATATTCTTCACCGGGAACTTGTAGGGGGCATTCGGAACACCCATTGCTCAATGGGGCACATGATTGTGACTTTGGTGAGTAGATGAACGCTAGTTGGAACTCAGTTGCATACAAATTTTTCACACGCCCGCACAAAAGCTAGTGCTCCCTTCACTGTCTGGGAGTAACATCTCTCTGTATCACTTAAGATACGACTGGTGTAATAAATAACGCGCATGTCGTCACCTTGTGACTGGACTAACACATCAATTAATGAAACAGGACTAGCATCAGTGATCACCTTTGTAGGCGCTTTCTTGTCGAAGTAGCCTAATGTTTCTGCCCTCGCCAGCCTTTCCTTGATCTCACTAAATGACTTTATCTGTTCTTGTCCCCAAACAAAGATTGGTCATTCTTTGTCAACTTCCGGAGAGGTTCAGACACTGATGCAAGGTCTGGAATAAATCGTGCACTGTAGTTCACAAGTCCAAATACGCTTCATTAGCGGGATGTTCGGGCTCTCAAGTATCAATGGCTGCTTTAACCTTAACTTCAGCTGGTCCAATTCCATGCTCAGATAATACATGGTCCATAAACACTTTACTCTTACTCAATAGTGCAGCTGAGAGTCAATTTTCTTGCGACCGTATTGGGACATTTATGTATATCAATTAATTAAATACTATGTAAAATGCAATTTTTGAATAATATCAAGTACGTAGAGTTTCTCATTATGAAATACCATCGCTCAGAAATCTTCGTACGAAGTGCCACGATTCGACCGTCTCCATCTTGAAAATCGCCTTCGGCAGTGATCGGCAGATCCCGGAAAGAATTTCGGTGACTTAAATTTGCATAATTATATGATAGATTGTGTACACTGAAGTTGATGACGTAGAGCACAACCAGGCTACCAAACAGCCAATATGTCAAGAACGGTGAGTACGATCTTCTTCTGCTTCTAATCCCTTTCCTTTTTACTATTTATTTTGAGAGGAAACATTACAAAATTTTAGAACTACGTTTTATAGTGATATTTAAATAATTTTTGTGGTACGAGTATGATTTAAATCGACGTGCTTAGTAAAATATTGCACAATTCCATTGATACTCGATTTCTTATAGATGCAAGTGACATATCAACTACGTAAGTGACTTTGTACATTTTGTACAAGAAACAAAAATTACAGATCTAAAGTAGGTGTCTTTACCAACTTAACATTGCAGCATCAAATGGAAGAGATAAAAGGAACGTATGCACTTATGACGACTACACAAATTATAAAAAAATTCATGTTCTGCTTCTCAAAGGTAATACCTTACATACACAGGGTATTCCGTTACAATTTGTCTGGGAGTAGGAAACGAGTTGAGGTATTATATTATACGACTGGAGTATGGAATCCAAGTCCAAAAGTACCATCAAATCACAACCTGGTGTTTTAAGTTGTGACTCTCCATTAGCACTATATTCATAGTTGAAAAGTAATCATGAATACACCAGTTGTCAAATTATGAAATACTTGTCAAAATATGAAATACTTTTACATATCAGAATTAATTACCGAGACAACTGGCCCACATTAGCAATCATAATATTTAATAAAGAAGATACACACCCTATAATAACCTCAACTGTGCAAAGTTTGTTATTCCTCAGACTGAAGAAATCAGCTCACTTTCGAGCTCAAAACCAGAGCAGCCTTTAAGAGGGAGAGGAAGAGGAAGGACAAGGCGTGGAGCAAGAACTAGAGGGGGAAGAAGAGGTAGACGTGCCGTGCAGCATGAAGAAAACCGAGCTGACCAAACTCTGCGCATACTTGAAACAAGGCAGACAAGAATGAGGGTAATTGTTTATGTCATGCAAAACAAGTTTGATACATAGTGAAAAATGTTTGATAATTGGCAGATTCTAATATCTTGATGTCAGTAGGTAGTGTTACGACTCTATGGTCTAAGAAAAATATAACAGAAAGAAAGTGAAACCAACAAATCAAGTAAAAATAAACAAGCAATTTATTACTAGATAATTAAAATGAAAAATCAAAAAAGTCACTTACAGTAATGTGTTTTGAAATCCTAATAATCCAATAAGAATGATTGTTCTAATCACAAGTCCTAAATATAGAATGTTCCGAATTCACGGCTGTGTCCTTGAATGTTATGATGTGCTAATGGTCTCCAAAGTCCTGATGTATTGGAAATCTTGATGTGCTGATGTCAAAATGAAGTATTCCAAAATCTCTGAATAAGTTCAGTTAAATTCCAAAATCATTAATTAAAAATTCAAAATCCAAAAGTTTATGAGCACTGTTATAATCCAATGAATATTTAAAATAATTCCTCTCTTAGAATTTGGAATGAATTTTCACAACTGTAATAGCTCTTTACAAGACTGATGGTAATGTCAAAACTGAATAAATGTCCACCAAACATGGCATATATAAAGATTGGTCACATGACAGAATGTTCTAGAACATGAGTCATCTTAATGGAATTTTTACTTGTAAACAAAAATCAACCTTGACCTTCAAATTGAGAAAACATATTGATCAAAACAACCCAATTCAAGGACACTAGTTAAACATGTTTTTCCTGATAAACATTAAGATCCAAGCAAACATCAAAGTGAAGAAACATTTATAATTTCCTAAAATATTTATAATATTATATAAACATCATACATAACACCTCCCCTCATAAAGAAAAAGAAAGATTTATATAATAAAGCTTTCTTTTGAATATACATCTGATACTATAATAACCAAAATTACATAAGAACATGTTTTATGATGCTGGACTTAATTACATCAAGCAATATTACATTTCTATGCACGTGAGAGTGCATCTGCAATCACATTGTCTTTTCCCCTGATGTGTCTAATGACAATGTTATATTCTTGCAATATCAAACTCCATCTCAACAATCTCCGATTTTTATCTTTCATTTTGTTGATGAAAGTAAGGGGATTGTGATCACTGTACACAATAATTGGAGAAAGAGCTGAGGTAACATACACTTCAAAATGCTGTAAAGCCAATATCAAAGCCAAACATTCCTTCTCAATTGTGGAATAATTTTTCTGGTGCTTGTTTAGTTTTTTAGAAAAATAACACACAGGGTGATCCACATCACTTTTGTCTTCCTGAATCAATACTCCACCAACCCCTACATCACTTGCATCAACAGATAATTTAAATGATTGGCTAAAATTTGGTGCAGAAAAAACTGGTGCATTCTTAAGCATGGCCTTTAACTTGTCAAAAGATTCCTGACACTTGTCAGACCAATGAAATTTGGCTTTCTTACTCAATAAACTTGTCAAAGGTTCAGCAATTTTGGAAAAATTGGAACAAAATTTCTGATAATATCCAGCCATACCTAGAAATCGCATCAGTTGCTTTTTACAAATTGGAACTTGAAATTCAGAGATAGCTTTGACCTTAGCTTCTATAGGTTTAACTTGACCTTGTCCCACAATATGTCCTAAAAATGTGACACAAGCATGGCAAAACTGGCTTTTGCTCAAATTAATTGTCAGATTCACATCGCTGAGTCGATCAAAGAATTTTCGAATGGTTTCCAAATGATCTTCCCAGGTGTTGTTGTAGATAATGACGTCATCGATATAAGCGTCACAATTATCAAGACCAAATGTTATCATGTTCATCAGACGTTGAAACGTTGCAGGCGAATTTTTCATTCCAAACGGCATGACTTTATATTGATAAAGTCCATCTGGAGTTACAAATGCTGAAATTTCTTTTGCCCTTTCCGTCAGTGGAATTTTGCCAGAATCCTTTTAAAAGGTCAAACTTGGTTACATATTCCGCATTTCCAATTTTATCAATGCAATCGTCCATTCTTGGGATGGGAAATGAATCAGTTTTGGTGACACTGTTGACTTTTCTATAGTCAGTACACATACGGAATGTATTATCTGGCTTGGGAACAAGAATACAAGGTGAACTCCAGTTACTTTTACTTGGTTCTATGAAATCATTCTCCAGTAAATACTGAATTTCTTTCTTCAGATAGTTCTGTTTGAGAGGATTCATCCTATAAGGATGCTGTTTCACAGGCGCAGAATCTACAATGTCAACGTCATGATAAATTTTACTTGTTCGTGTTGGAACATCAGGAAACAAGTGCTCATAGTCATGTAATAGCTGTTTTAGTTCATTTCTTTCCTGTTGTTGTAGATGTGAAAGTTTCTGGTCTAGGTTGTTCAATATTTCTGAATTCCGAAGATTGGTTATACCAGAGTCACTATAGTCTGATCGTACTCCATCGTTGATATCTTCACTGTGTGGGACAGGTACAACTGAATTAACTGAATAATTAGCTGGGCTATCTCTGTCAAAATATTCCTTTAACATATTTATATGACAAAGTTGTTTCTGTTTCCGTCTCCCAGGAGTGTTAATGATATAATTTAAGTCATTTACTTTCTTTTCAACGGTATAAGGACCATAAAATTTAGCCTGAAGAGGATTCTGAGGTATGGGAAAGAGAGCCAGAACTTTGTCACCAGGTTTACAACTCCTTTCCTGTGAATTTCTGTCATACCTTAATTTCATTTTTGCCTGGGTAGTGTGAAGATTAGTTCTTGCTACTTCACAGGCCTTTGACAACTTGTATTTGAAATCAGAAACATAATCAAGAAGATTAATCTTTGAGTCTTCATTTGAAAGAAGTTTCTCTTTCAATAATTTCAATGGTCCACGGACAGTATGACCAAAAACTAGTTCAAAGGGACTAAAACCCAACGACTCTTGAACTGATTCCCTAACAGCAAACAACAACAAATGAACACCCTCATCCCAATCCTTTTCTGTATCAAAGCAATAGGATCGAATCATATTCTTCAAAGTTTGATGAAATCTTTCCAAAGCACCTTGACTTTCAGGGTGATAGGCAGAAGATTTAAACTGTTGGATGCCTAATTCATGCATAAATTGTTGGAAAATTCCAGACATAAAATTTGACCCTTCATCCGACTGGACAGATTTGGGAAGGCCAACAAGTGTAAAAAACTTCACCAAAGCTTTCACAATAGTTTTAGTTTTTATATTTCTCAGAGGAATTGCCTCTGGAAATCTTGTAGATGCACACATGATGGTCAACAAGTATTGGTTGCCTAACTTGGTTTTAGGTAAAGGACCAACACAGTCTACTATTATTCTACTAAATGGTTCATCAAATGCAGGAATAGGTTGCAGATGAGCCTTAGGTATCTTCTGATTGGGTTTTCCTACCATTTGACAAGTGTGACAAGATCTGCAGTATTTAGAAACATCACTTTTGAGTTTCGGCCAATAAAAATGATTTAAGATCTTGTGATAAGTCTTACGGACTCCTAAATGACCAGCCAAAGGAGTTTCATGGGCTAAATTAAGAATTTCCTGTCTATATGACTTAGGAACAACAATTTGATAGCTCACTGACCACTCGTCACCAGCGGGTACATCAGGTGGTCTCCATTTCCTCATAAGGACCCCATTTGTCACAAAGTAACACACTGGAACTTGTGTGGCTTCAGTTTCACTAATAGCCCTCTGAAACAAACAAGATATCTCGGGATCTTGCTCCTGTTCAACGGCAAGGGATTGTCGTTTGTCATCCTGATTAGAACAAAAAGAATGAGTTGCCAAAAGAGGATCACTGTGATCAATACCATTTGATTGATCAATACCTGAGGAAAAAGTGACCTCATCAAAAGACTGACCAATACATGTGTCAGCTAAAGGAATAATATCCTGATCAACATCACTCTCAAGAGCTCTTTTTGCCATAGCTCTAGTAACTGCACAAGCAGGGTACAAATCAGGGATTTCAGTTTCGACAGGATCAACTTTCTGATCCAAACAAGGCTTGTCAGTTACAAGTGGATTAACCACAACCTTATCTCCAGCTAGGTCATTGCCTAGTAATAAATGAACACCCTCTATGGGTAAAGAAGTCACTGCCCCAACAGTCACAGGTCCAGAAACTAAGTCTGATGCCAAATTTACACAATGGAGAGGAACATTTACAAAGCCACACTCAACTCCCTGAACAAGAACACTTTCACTTGAAGAAGACTCCTCAGACAAAGGTAAAGTACCTGACAATAAAAGACTCTGAGAAGCTCCAGTGTCCCTTAATATTTTAATTGTGATAGGCTTGTCAGAATCACCAATAAGTGATATAGAACCTTCTGACATGAATGGTTCATAAGCCTCCAAAATAGAATCAGACTGGGGTTTGTTTGACCCAACAAATGTATTGCTTTCAATACAAGACCGTGACCTTGACCTCGTAGAAATAAGAGCATTTGGAAAAGCTCTGTCTTTTCTCTGTTGCTTATTTTTCAACTTGAAGCAATCAGAAATAACGTGCCCTTTCGTTTTACAATAAGTGCACGTAGGAAGAGATAAGGATTTCTGATCAGTCTTATCAGATGTTTGATTCCTAACAGTTGTGCTGTTGTGAAATTTGGAAGTACTCGAATGAGATTGAAATGGTTTTTTACCAGAAAACTGCTGAGAGGACGACTTATTGCCAAATGAAATTTTGTGAGTCAAGGAATAATCATCAGCCATACGAGCAGCATTTTCCAAAGTTTCCACATTCTGCTCGTCAAGATAGGTTTTAACATCACTATGGATGCACCTCTTGAACTCTTCAATTAATACGAGCTGTCTGAGGTTATCATAAGCTTGATCAACTTTCTTGGCTGAGCACCACCTATCAAATAGTTGTTCTTTATCCCTTGCAAATTCGACATGAGTTTGTCCAGTTACTTTTCTACAATTCCTAAACCTTTGTCGATATGCCTCTGGTACCAACTCATAAGCTTTCAAGATGTACTCCTTAACCACATCATAATCAGTGCTTTGTTGTACTGACAGTGAAGTGTAGACTTCACGAGCTTTGCCAATAAGTACACTTTGTAATAACAAAGTCCAATGCTCTCTGGGCCATTTCAAGTTTTCAACTATTTTCACGAAATGAAGAAAGTATTTATCTACTTCTTTTTCCTGAAAAGGGGGTACTAACATAATATATCTAGTAACATCAAAACCTGAACTTGTGTTTAAAGGAGTGGAGTGTGCTCTGTTTGCCAGTTCTAATTCTCTTAATTTAAATTGCATTTCCCTTTCTTCTCTTTGCATCTGCATTTGTATTTGTTTCTCTTCTTTCTCTCTCTCCATCTGCATTTGGCTCTCTTCTTTCTCTCTCTCCATCTGCATTTGCCTCTCTTCTTTCTCTCTCTCCATCTGCCTCTCTTCTTTTTCTCTCTCCATCTGTATCTGCCTCTCTTCTTTCTGCATTTGTATCTGCCTCTCTTCCTTCTCTCTCTCCATCTGTATCTGCCTCTCTTCTTTCTGCATTTGTATCTGCCTCTCTTCCTTCTCTCTCTCCATCTGTATCTGCCTCTCTTCTTTTTCTCTCTCTCTCTCTCTGAATCTGAAGCTTTGCCAATTCTAAATCAATCTGGTTCTTTAACTCTAATTCCCTTAATTTCCTGTCAGAACCAGATACAGGCTTTCTCTTCAAACTTAAAGCACTGCTATCAAAAATTCCCTTTCTTACTAAATACTGAATCAAAATAATCTTTATCTCCTGTTTTGTCAATGATACTTTTGCCTCAGATAGACTGTATTTTCTGGCAAGCTCGAGCAACTCATCCTTTCTCGTGCACTCTAACCCCTCCTGGGTAGGTTTTGAAATGAAATTCTGAACATTAGATGCCATTGTTAATGCTTGTTGGTTTCACACACAAAAAAATTTCTCTATTAAAAATCTTTGCCAAAGACAAAAATATTCTCCGAGACAAAATCAATATGAATTTCAAAGATAAATTTAACATCTCTAATATGCTTTAATGAAATTCAGATCCCAGAAGACGAGCCCCCAATTTCTGTTACGACTCTATGGTCTAAGAAAAATGTAACAGAAAGAAAGTGAAACCAACAAATCAAGTAAAAATCAACAAGCAATTTATTACTAGATAATTAAAATGAAAAATCAAAAAAGTCACTTACAGTAATGTGTTTTGAAATCCTAATAATCCAATAAGAATGATTGTTCTAATCACAAGTCCTAAATATAGAATGTTCCGAATTCACGGCTGTGTCCTTGAATGTTATGATGTGCTAATGGTCTCCAAAGTCCTGATGTACTAGAAATCTTGATGTGCTGATGTCAAAATGAAGTATTCCAAAATCTCTGAATAAGTTCAGTTAAATTCCAAAATCATTAATTAAAAATTCAAAATCCAAAAGTTTATGAGCACTGTTATAATCCAATGAATATTTAAAATAATTCCTCTCTTAGAATTTGGAATGAATTTTCACAACTGTAATAGCTCTTTACAAGACTGATGGTAATGTCAAAACTGAATAAATGTCCACCAAACATGGCATATATAAAGATTGGTCACATGACAGAATGTTCTAGAACATGAGTCATCTCAATGGAATTTTTACTTGTAAACAAAAATCAACCTTGACCTTCAAATTGAGAAAACATATTGATCAAAACAACCCAATTCAAGGACACTAGTTAAACATGTTTTTCCTGATAAACATTAAGATCCAAGCAAACATCAAAGTGAAGAAACATTTATAATTTCCTAAAATATTTATAATATTATATAAACATCATACATAACAGTAGTACTAGTGTTTTGCACAAGTTAGTGAATGAATACTTCAATTTAAGGACTATATATTGTACCAAAAACTGTATGTTTATACTGCTTTACTTGTTGCAGCCACTCACCCCCCAATATAATTTGATAAAGAAAGACCATGCACACAGATAATGTAGAAAATACAGAGGCCACCTCCTGACACCAAATATAATACATGTCATCTATTTCCTCTTCGTCATGAAAGGTTACCCTTTCTATAAGGTGCAAAATGGTGTCCTTATAAGCTGGGAATCACTGAAGTTAATGATGTAGGGCTATTGGTCTAGCAATTCAAGTAGCCATACTTTTCAACAGGCCTCTTAAGTGGTTATGTTGAAATTTGGAAATGAATCAAATGCGAAAACCAGCCCATATAATTTACTATATAAAGATTTAAGAGACAACCCAGTATACAAGAGTATTTAAGAGATCTAAAAGTAACTGGTAAAAATCGAGGCCTCTTAGTGGTTAAGGCCCTGGCTATATGCCCACCCCCTCACATTGGGCCTGCTTATCAAAATACATACAGTGATGTAAATAGATGCTTGTGGTATCTAAATATAAACTTGCTTAAATCTTTTCATATATTGGTAGAAGTGATCTATGCAAGTTGCATCCAAGCAAATATTTTATATTTAAGTCGACTTACCCTTTTTACAACCGAAGTAAAAAAAAAAGTATAATTTTTATGAAAAAATTATGAAATGATAACCAAAAAACCATGCAATCTTACTTTGGAATTTAGTGATTAGACCTGAATAAGTAGCCTGATAGCAGTTAAAATAACAAGAACAAAAATTACACCTGTACAAATTTCATCTATCTATTCAAGTCTTGCCTAATAATGAGTACACTTTTATTTTTCTGTTGTAAACATGATGCACACCTTAAGGTGTTTTTTCTAAAACCCCAAAATATATTAAGATAATACTCTATATATACTATCATGGTAAACCTCATGACTTAAAGAATACTAAAATGTCCTACTTGCCTGAATTTAGAAAGACATGAAGACATACAAAAAAATTTCCATTATATTTTATGTAACAATTTGGGTAACAATTTTAATTGTCCAGGCTGCTGGGCATTCACTATTTCCACCTATGAACAGGTAATTACTGCAAATTATTTATGTAATATGAATTTCACTTGATGCAATGAAAATTTTGAAATTTCTTTAGTTCTCACAAGAACTTGTATTCCTTGAGCATGTGGTTGCCTAAACTTACAGTTTTTATGTACACAATATGTATCACAAAAATGACATGAATAACTTGAAGGTATGTGGGCTGCATGACAAACATCTTTTTGTAAACATGATATGTGTAACAGCTGCATATGAATGTGAAACTTCACCGTTCTAAAGATAAAATCAAGAAACTGCATACATTTACACACAGAATAAAACTATGGTTGTTAATCTTACAATACAACATTTGCAACCACTGAAGCATCTGTTTCCAAGAGCAAGTTGCAAAGATTGCTGATACCCGGTGCAATTACACAATTGTGGTAAATGTTGAAGTTTCCATGGTATTGTGATTTTAGCTTTAACTCCTTTTTGACCACATACATATTGGAATCAAGTTGCTCAATATCTAAAACAACTTCCAGGAGATCTTAAGAAATGTGGAGCCAGACAGGCTGAGGGAACTTTTCCTACAGATGATGCAGTTCCAACCCAGCCTTGTCTTTGATGTGTTGGAGCCAGGTCCAAGGCAGTGTGGTGGTTATCACCCAGCCCCAGACATAGCATTACCAGACTGGTGTGTGTGTGGAAAATGTAGGGAGATGCCCACAGACCTGGAAAAGGTGTGTTGTGAGAGACAGCACTGCATATCACTACTGCTGGTAGTGAACATATTAGCTTTGGTGTAGAATCTGTACTGTCTGTTAATGGATTATTCATAATATGCAAAAGAGAATATTTAATGTGAGAATTTGTAAGTAATTTTACAGAGACTGCTTACCAAAATGAGACATGATTTGGCTATTTCTTTGCAACCACTATGAATGTATTTTAAAATTATCAGCCATCCAAACAGACATACAAACATATGCAAATGATAAGAACTGTACTTTGCAGTTGATCCTCATCTGGTAGATCTAGTAAATGTAGGATGATGATGATGATACAAGGATAAGGTTCTTCATTGTGTTAATATTATCTTTATCTGACTTGTAGAAATGCTCAAAAAATACTGCAACCAAAAAGTTGTGTAAAGTTGAACAAATAATTTATTTGTCTAAAATACAAAATGAAAATGGAAAAATAACTTACAGGATCGTGAATTTAATCCCAAATAGTCCAAAGTGTTCTATCATAAGTCCAAAAGCATAGAGTATTCCAAATGAGTTATATTGGTATTCTAAATGAAGTCCAATGTATTGTGCTGATGTACCAATAGACTTGAATAATGTTGATATGCTGACAGGCTTCATGTACCACATTTATATAATCCAAAGTGTCTTTAATGAATTCACAGTAATTCCAAAATAGTTACTTAGTCCCAACGTTTATGAGCACTTTGCAATTCCAATGAATAATTGAAATCAATAAATCCTCTCAAATAATAATTGGACAGGTCAGGTCCTGTAACAGCCAACCAATCTGAGATCAGGTGAGCCGAAATTTTTATCTTTTTTCTGGGGGTGGGGTGGGTGTGTGGCATGACCTGAAATTAAATCCCATCCAATTCGTAGACAAGATTAAATTCTACACCTTCCAAGGTCAAAAGGCCACAAAAACATGTTTACTGAAACGAAATAACCTCATTATAAAGTACAAACCTACAATGGACAACATTAGCTATTTAATGTCTACTAAATGACCCTTATATCATAAAAGTTAACACACAATATGGGTATACATAACATTACTTGGAGCTTCCATCTTAACATACACTGTGCTTAATATCAGTTCCAGTTGTCTTGGAACTCTCATTGCTCATATCAAAATCAAAACCTTATGCAGTTTGAATCCGATATTGATCCATGTTTATTCTAAAATGGAATCTGGTGACGTAAGATGAATACAATTTGAAGAAGTGTGTACTTCTATTATTTTCTATATATATTTTTACATTGTAGAAATAGCATATTAAATTGGAATAATTTTTCAGGATTTTCAAGTTCTAATCCTGGATGAGGCTGTCCTTGCCTTGGCCAGAATGTATAGACGGGACATACTGGTCCTTGACAATGAGGTTGACCTGATGAGTGCCAGTAGACATGCTGCCTATAGGCAGTTCATACTATGGCAGCATGGAAGGCTGGGGTCTGGACAAAGACGTGTCATTCCCTCTTGCTGTGTCTGGCGGATATGTGACAAATATCCTGATGCTTTTGGACAGTATACTGGCTTCATCCCCTCTAGGCTTGCATGAAGTTTGACACTTTATTATAGGAATTTGTAAATAAATGAGTACAAATGACTTCATTCTTTGTTTCGTTGTAACTGCATTCTTTGTAACTTCGTAACTGTAAAAATGTTATAAATTTTCATTTGTATTACAATTTATATCTTAAATCTGTTTATTTGTGTTGTATAAGGCAAGTCAACACTTTGAACTGAAATACCTAATTTTAGCAAGAGTACATTATGATAACACGTCTGAAATCTTTTCACATAAATAAAACTAACTTGATTGAAGCTCAAAACAATAACTAACAATGTCAACCTGCCAGCCCATATACTCTGGTGGCACTATAACATCCTATCATTACTGGAGATTCTTTTTTAATTGTTTTCATGTCAATGCTTTATAATTAATTTACTAGTACCTGAAAGATGTACAATGAATCTTATCATGTAGCCTATCATAAGCATGATAGATGAAAAATTTACTGGATCAGTTCTTTATTCAGATCTAGAAAATCCTAATAACAGTTCAACATCAAATTACTTGCACATGTTATTAGCATTTGTGCAAGCAGTGTGCTTGTCCTATGACTCTAAGGTGTGTGTGTGTGTGTGTGTGTCTATATTGAGACCAGTTGTATATGTATCTAAGTTCTCTAACGTAATTTAAAGAACCTGTCTCATGAAGGTAATGGACATGTATACAAATCACCTTTCTGAGCACGCTGTTAGATAGCCCTCCACACACACATTACAATCACCGAGTGAAATATCGATCAGCCGATCATACAGAGCTTTGGAATCTTATAAAGCAAAGCAAATCCTTGTCCAAAGATATAAGTCATAAAACAATGTGCTTTCAAACATGGAGAACACTTTCTAAGTAGACATTGACCTACCTGTCCAACAAGAACTTCGCCATTTCAGTATCGGATGACATTCCTAACTCCTCCATCAGTGCTCTCCATCGAACAAACTGGTCCCAAAGACGAACCCTTGATATGCTCCGTTCGGTTTCTCTGACAGCTTTTCGTCGTTTCTTCTCAGAAAGCGATAAAGACGGGCGACCTTTACGTTTTGTACGATCACGTGCGTCTGCCATTTTGGTTTATGGTAGATATTTACATTACCACCACGTGATTCATAACCCGCCCACTACACGAAGATGACGTTGCCGTTTATGTGGTCACGTGAGGTTTTCGTACCAGTTCGTGACACATTTGTTTCAATTAAAGCGGTCCCCCCATTAAATGCAATTTCTCTCGTTTATTAACAATTTAACTGATTGAATCTTCACAAACCATAGGTTTTGGTGCATTATTTCAGCTTATAAGTTGACACATTACATTAGTTTTATGAGCCTTACTAGGCATAAAATTACCGATAGTTTGCACTATTGTGCCTTTAAAGTTAATTTTACATGTATGTAGTTTCAATTTGTTGAAATCTCAAAGCCGTGGCCAGTGCTTTCCAATATTTACTTTAATTGTATTGAGTGTGTACTATTTGTCTTGAATTCTTTGATAATTCCTTAATATTAACCAATATAATATCAAGTAAAGCACAACTTTCTCGTCATTCCATAGTATCTTTACTTCCTTATACGCTTGAGCAGTTTAGTTGATTAAAAAGTAACGTGTTTCCTTCAATGGTGTGTTGTGTATTGATTAGTAGAATCTAGTTTAATCTGTAAGTTGTATTGGATTACGAAGACTACAATACAGTATAGTCATAGTCGACAAATTACAGCTGTCCCAGTTGGGCTACAACGTTCCAACCGTCAGTCGAGGCTACGATATTATAACTAGATATTACTCTGTTATTCATATAAAAAAATACCTGTTACTTGGCACACATTCAATGATGGTTGGTGAGACATCATGCAAGACAATATTACAGACATATTATCATTCCTTTATTACTCAACTGATTATTTGTTTAGTTTTGTGTAGTCATGTCTTGTTTTTTAATCTGTATGTGAAAATAAAATTGTATGTACGGTACCTTTGTCTCTTTTTAGTATGTACATGTCTTGTCATTCGTCTTTATTGTTATTTTCTTTTATATAATTGTCTTAAAACATGAATGATATATATATATATATATATATATATATATATATATATATCAATAAAGAATTGAACTAAATTGAATACTTGAAGGAAAATTAATCCTTTCCAGCCCACCCACCCACCCACCCACCCACCTGTCTAATAAGCCCCTTGGTGGGGGAGACGGCATCCTTCAAAGATCTGGATTCTACCCACCCATCTACCCAGTGTCCTCCAAAGGACAGGAAGTATATTTGCATGATTTAGGATAATAACTTACAGGAAAGTTCGATAGAACAACGCGGCTGGACAGGGGAGGTAGGATATAGTTTCTCCCGACTATTTTTAAAGATAATTGTAACTTATAACATGTGCAACCTATAAAGTATGGACAGTAGTCAAGTGAGTTAATGCTCGTTTCATCCAACAACCACAATATTACAGTGAAATCTCTATCGAAACCCTTAGTTTCGTCGTTCTACCGGACTGCACCGTATGTCTGAAATAAAATGAAAGTTACCAAGCTGAATGGAGCATTTTTCTGAAAAGTTGAAGGTAAGTGCTTCTCAAAGATAACTCTATGATAGGGTAGGACAACAGCCTCTTCTCATCTAAGTATATAAAATGTTCTTAATTATCCAGGGTTTGAGTAGGACAGATATCTAAACAAGTTTACCTGTGGACTTGATCCTATCCTCGATTTCCACAATATACCAGCCTGGTGAGCACAGAGCTATGACTTGAAAAAGGATAGAAATGGCCACACCTAGCGAGCAGAATCGCCATGCTCGTGACAGTGACCAGGTCGATGGAGGCATCTTACTTCTGACAGCAACAACTAAAACGGAACACTGTCTCACTTTGTTATTTACTTCTTCCTCTGTGTGCTAGACTTGGACTCAAGCCACAAGTAAAACACCCGATTGTAGTCCGAATCTATTTTTAGAATATTTTGTACCCTATTTTTAATGGTGATCCTTGACTTTGATTTAGACATTCTTGGTATTGATTTAATGGAAATTGTTTATTTTGTAGAATATGAGCTTTGTGATGTGGTTATCTGTGTGTCTTATGGTGACAATATATAGTAAGTAAGCAGGAATTGATTCGGTCACGTAAGTGAAATCTGTGATCCATGGCACGTTAGTAGTTATATGAGGGTATTGGGGGAAAATTTACAGTACGAAGTATGTTAACATGCGAGGGGCGATATGGGGACAAACGGGAAATCCAATGTTACAATTTTCCATTGGTTTAACTTCGAAGGTAAATGGTAAAATTGTTAGAAGTGTTTGACCTCAAATGGGGCTACATTGTTAGAGTTGACCTCAATGTGAGTCACTCTGGGGACGTACGGAAAATCGTATGTTAAAATGTTTAGTTATAGGCCGTTTCCATGTAAAAAAAAAACATTCTGCGGACGTACGGGAAATGTAATTTTAAAATTGTTTGATATACAATCCAACACACACCTCTACTATCAAGCACCCGCTTTTTGATTACTATCCAGCGCACACACCCTACTATCCAGCACCTGCTTTTTGATTACAATCCAACACATCCAGACTATCCAGCACCCGATTTTGGAATACAATCCAACACACACCCGACTATCCAGCACCTAGTTTTGGATTACAATCCAAACCACCCCCACCCCCGACTATCCAGCACCCGCTTTTGTATCACAATCAAACACACACACACTCTACTATCCAGCACCCGCTTTTTGATTATTATCACACACCCCATACTTACTATCTAAAGAAAAGTGGTAGAGTGTTTATACACACGATATACTTACATACATACAAACATAGTGTTCAATGTAAAGGGATGGAGTGTTTATACACACATTATACTGACAAATACACCAACATCCAATCACACAAGAGCAAGTAGGATGTAAGAGAAAAGGGATGAAATACACACACAAGCAAAGGATAGGAGTGTTTATAGACACACTATACCCACATACAGACATAAGGGAAGGGTAAGGGGTTGTACGTTTTAGTTGTAAACATAGACATAGACATACACAAACATATACAAACATGAAACAAATATCGGCAACAATTTTCAGTCATATCTATCTTTTCTAGAGATTTGGGTCTCCCTAAAAAGGGTCGTTTGGTGTCTGTCACCACTCTTCCTTAGAAACCACACCTCCCGTGTCTGGCACCACAGGTCGCACATCTCCTACACCATTTATCCCCACCCCAAGGATTAATGGATGCAGGAATGGAAAAATGAGGATGGTTAGCCTCACTTTCCCAGTCCTCTATCGGTGAAATGAGGGATTCAGGCTCCTGATCTTGTTGCTGTTGCTGTTGCCATTGAAGGAACATATTGCATTGCCCCTTCTGTTTCTTCTCCTCTGCCAATTTGTTTTCTTTCTCCACTTCTTCCTCCAGCAAGGAGACGACAAACTCTTTAGCTGTTTTGAAATGGCCCATTTCCCTCTTGAAAGCTCTCCTATTGGCATATAGTTCCATATCTTCCACTTGACCTAGGAGATGCTGTACATACTCCAAGTGCACAAAGGTTTCGCTTAACCTGCCGCTCATATTCTGGCTGCTCCTTTTGCTGCGTTAACAAGTCAACGATGGATGGTGAGACTGGTGAACGTACCGCTTTATATGTTTAAAGCGCGACCGTGAAGGGCATCATCCTTCAGATTTGGTACGTGAACGTGAAAGAAAACATTACACATGTAAAGAAGATCGATAGAAAGAATGTGAAAGAGCATGTTCAAAAATGATCTTGTTTATAAAAAATAAAACAAGACAACATTATTTCTTTTCAAAATCAACACTTATTGTTTAATAAGCCCCGCTAACTGAAATATCAAATATAAAGAGGGGTAATTGGGGCATCATCAGCAAGTACCTAGGTGCTATCGCCTCTGATGAAGGTTCAAAACCTGAGGTTCTTTCCAGGATTGCGCAGACAACAGCTGCTCTGGCTAGGCTGAAGGATATTTGGAAAGACAGCAACATCACGCTTGGGTCCAAGATCAAGCTTATGCGCTCCCTCGTCATGTCCATATTCCTATATGGATGTGAGACATGGACCCTAACAGCAGAATTAGAGAGAAGAATCCAAGCCCTAGAGATGAGATGTTATCGAAGGATCCTGAAAATCTCATACTTAGACCACGTCTCTAATGCGGAGGTGCGCACTAAAATCCAAGGTGCAATTGGACCTTATGAAGATCTGCTCACCACTGTAAAGAAAGGCAAACTAAGATGGTATGGTCACGTCTCACGCTCAACTGGCCTGTCAAAGACAATCCTACAGGGCACAGTGAGAGGAAAGAGAAAACGAGACAGACAGAAGAAGAGATGGGAAGACAATATCAAACAGTGGACAGGCATGGACTTTGCAAAGTCCCAAAGAGCAGTGGAAAACAGGGCGAAATGGAGAGATTGTCGCAAAGTCATCAGTGGCGCCCCTACGACCAGCAAGGTTACGGGAGAAATGAAATGAAATGGAAATGAATTGGGGCACGTACCTTCCTCTTATTTACAAATACCAAAAATATTAAACATGAACATAATTACAAGGTTGACAACGTTGTGGAGTCAGACTAGACTTCCAATGATCTAATACAGTGTCATTTTGCCATCGATGCACACTACGTTTCTGAGCTAAAGAGAATAGATAGTCATAATGCTCACAAAACCATCTTTCTATTTTATCATCGTTTCTAGAGTACTCACGGTCAAAACAAGTCATTAAATGTTCCAAGGGAAATCCATGACTGCGTTGATGAAGAAAATACACACAATACTGTCCACACACAATGGAATCTGATCCTTGAAATCTGACATTATTGAATGGAGTAGATACAGCAATTGTTCTCATAAAATCAAAAATGTCGTCTTCAAGAGTAGATAATCCATAAGAATCAAAATATTCCACACTGATCGTTGGAAAAGTAGACGGCTACCCAATGGGTTCATGGGCGATGACTGTCGTCCGTGTTGATGACATAGGCTTGAACGTCTTTTGGTTGTTCATGTGGAAGTTCATCTTTAGCACACACCACTGGATTCCAAGAAGTTGTGTACGAACTGTGATTCAGAAGGTAATGAAGTTCCCAGGTATCCATTTTATAAAATGTTTTTTCACAGGTACTGATAAGTCATCAGTTCACACTTGACTTTTTCCTTGAAAATATCTGTCAGGTTAGTAATGAACGAGTAGTCTTCGTACTCTATTGCAAGAGATCTTCGATGCGTCTCGTCTCAAGATAAGTCAGTGGAGGTAAGGAACGGTCATGCAAGTCTTTATACCACTTTTTCAAAATCTTCTCTTCTGAGATGACAGTCCATGGCTCTTGCAGATACTCTTCTAACTTGTCTTCTGAACTCATCATCAAACATTGTCGTGATGTTTCTGACTAGTATGATTAATTTGACGTCAGGAACAATGTTTGTGATTTTTTCAGCGAAGTGGCGAGCAGAACAGGAGACTAAGTGTTGTTCTTGCTCTGACCATCTTGACATCATGACTTTTTTGTTTTGTTTGTCTTCTTCTTCACTTGTGGTTTGTGACTTTTGTTGTTGTTGTTCTGAATAGAAAACATCCTCTTCGTCTATCTTCATTGTTTTGTGTTCCGTCTTTTCTTACAATAATCTAGGATTACTTCTCTCAGACTGCTGATTTCCTGAGTATTGTCAAATTCTGCATATAAGAATATAAGACAACGTTCACTGTGTTTACCAGAACTACTGCAAAGTGGCAACTGCAAAAGGAAGTTCAACACGAAATTGGCCTGATTTTATAGGGTGGAAATGTCCCTCGCCGCTGCCTTGGTCTGAAGTGAAATAAAAGCCCCACAAAGCATATCCTCCTGCATAATCGTCGAACGAAATCCCATGGCTGCTATTGGTAGCTAATTGTCCTGTGGCTTCAAATTGTGTCAAGTAAGATCTGAAGTAATTTTTCTGGGCAAAGTTAGGTTCAAAATGTCTGGTACACAACGTCTGGCCTTATCGTGTAACTTTAACCTTGGACACGTTGAGGTGTTGCAACTCGAAAGGACTTTGATCGATGGCTCCGTTAAGGGCCGGATTGCTGAAGATGCCAGTGAGCACAAGTTTTAGTAGCTGCCCTTGGAAAACATAATTTTTGATCTTGGATTGGAATCCAGAGACAATGGTGAAAGTTTTCACTTCCACTCGTCGTAGATGATACTTGGCTGTCGTACTGCTCAGAGTTTGACTGATGTCATTTCCCACTTTAGGTAAGACTTCCACGCGGCGCACGTAAAGTTTGGTTTGTTCGATGCTCCTTTTGTACTTATTAGCATTAGTCATCAAATGGAACACGGTGCTACTTCGATTCACTCTCAGGCGTACATTCACTCCTTTAAAAAAATATTTGTCGTGCAACCACATGTCCAAATGCAAATGATCCATTATTTCTAAACTGTGTTCTTGTTTGATTTTCTTCCGGCGGTCGTTAAATCCAACATTGTGAGGATCGTCATCCGCAGTCAAGTCTTTTTCATTGAACTTGTCCAAAGTGTCGGATTTGCATGACACTGAAGCATCCAGATGTGTGTTCTTGGTTTCTTTTCGTAAGTCAAGAGATTTTCCAGGTACGCTTGGTAAGGGTAAGTATCCATGCTGATGCTCACCAGTTTGTTATTTAAGTAAAAATCAACTTCGCTGAACAACGAATGCATGAAATTGTTGACGGGAGCTACTCTGGCATCGGCGCGTGGATTGATGTTGTCCACTTTGAGAACTTTGACTTTCGGGTACAAGTAACTGTTATTCAGATCAATGTAATCTTCGGTTTGTCCTTTGATTTCAAATTCGATAGGTGCTGACGTGGTCAAAGACGACACAGGATGAAATTCTACGCATTGGGATTCTTGCATCGTCATCATCGTTCGTGGCATGGCGAACAGATCGAGTTCTGACTTGGTACATTCGCAACAATCAAGGTGGATCATTTTCCTTTTTTTCAATTAGTAATCAAAAACGTCTAATTCTCTGCCAGTTGTTCTTCTTTTCTTATTCTTTTCCTGGGCGGCTGCCTGTCCATGAGGTCTCAAATATTTTCGACGTCTTTTTATGCCTTGTCATTGCTGCGGCGTAGAGGAGGAATTAATACCTTCACCAGAAACGTGAAGCGAATTTTTGGGGGTCTCTTGGCGAAATAGGAGGTCTTTTCCTGTTTGAATACACACATTTGTGCCTGCTTTCATGAAGGTTCCTTTAGGACTTTGTTTGTCGATGAGTACGTTTTGGAGAAATTCCTTTTCTTGCGTCAAAGCGGCGTCTTTTAAAGCATGCAATCCTCGAGTGACCATAGGTTTTAAGATGGGTACCACTGTACGAAAAGCCGATTTTAACATATCTCTTAAACCATTCCTCGTTGTTGAGTGTTGAGCAACTTCACGGTACACATGATCCATCTGTTTTTACAATTCCCTGGAGAATCGTTTTCGAAAATGCAGTTTCACGGTGACGTTTTCTTTCGAGAATACAATATTTTGTCCAAGATCTCCTTTTATACCAATATTGACACTGTCAAAATACGATTTACTGAAGATAATGAGGATGTACAAATTCTTGGTGAACGTGATACTTATTTCCTCCTTCATCGTAAGCAGCGATGGCAGAATTCACTTTGAAAGGAATGACTCTCAGCAACGGAGCAGCTGTGAGTCCTACAACGTTATACTCCACGACATCAGAATACACAAACATAAATTCGGTCCTTCGTTCAATTCGATGGGGAAGCAAAAATACTTGTAGATCGTTATTGTGACTGTCTTTTGAATGCTGTGCTATGTTCGTCTTTCTACCCAGAATAACAAACAAACTGGGAGAAAATCTGATATACAGCGTTTTGCCGTCGGAAAAATACATTTTAAGACTGAGCAATTTTATGGTACTCGATCAGTACTTCGCGGAGTTTTCTCCAGTGTTTTGCCAGACTGATTGTTGAAAATAGCTGAAATCGTGTTGGCGAGATGCTGAGCATTAAAATACAATCGTGCAGGAATTCTCATGGAATAGATATTCAATTGGGGATTCGCGGTGATGGTGTTTTGGAGCCGTAAATGAGAGGATCATTTTTGTCAAAGTGTTCTTGAAATTGTTCGTTGAATATTTCGACGAGGAAAGTGGATTGATAATCAACCACATTCTTGACTTGAGTGGGATAATTGATTTATACCAAAGCGACTTCTCAATGAGCTTCGTGATCCAACTGTATGGCTTGATATAATTTGGCTGTGAAACAACATAATGTGTTGTTGGGAAACACATCCATATAATTGTCACTAGGTAATGTTAAATAAAATTGATTAGTCATATTTCGAATGTTCTGGTCTCCGAAGAGTCACTAGTTGTCAAAGGAGAATGATTTTCCAAATGTTCCGGAAGAGGGCTGTAGCTGTGATTGGAAGAATTGTTGTTTTGACTGGCGCTGGCGAAACGACCGTTGTTGTTGTTACTGTCGGTATATTTCAACGAAGGACTGGAAAGTAGATAACCAATACAACTGCTGAGTAAAATAGTCCACAGTTGTTTATCTCCTTGTTGTAAACTCACATTTCCAATGGATGCTCCTATGACACAACACACCACAAAGATTTGGCAGAAAAAGACGATCTGATATTTATGGACGCATTCTGGACACCACACGTACATTGGTTGTTGTTGTTGCTGTTTTTGTAGTTTTTGGAGAGAGGAACTCTGAGACGGACAGGTAGTTGCTGTGTTTAAAAGCATGATGGTCACTTCTACTTCTTTTTGTAGTCAATGACTTGTGAAGCAGCAATCCAAGAGTTGAAACTAGGTGGATGTCCTTTCCAACGAAATTTACTTCTTGGAGTCGATGTTTTCCCACTTTACGTGTTCTTCGATCGAGAATGCTTCGATATTGTGCACGTCGTCTTCTTTCTTAGTCACTCGTTGTAACTCAGGCAAGTAAAAAGCTCCTTTTAACACTTCTCCGTTCATATCTTCTAATTTATAGTTTTGTTTTACCAATGCGAACCAAATCTCCTGTGTTATTTTTTTTTCCTCAATGATACCTCAGACGTTCAAAACAATCGCATTGCTTACACACGCCATTCCCACAAACATACTTATACACTATCAAACAAGAGGGGTATTTAAAATGGAGAGATTTTGTTTCTGTTTCAATTGGCAATCATTCGAGTAGTATCTCTTTTCCAAGTGATCTAAGCGGTTGTGGAAATGACTGTTATATGTTTATGTCTTTCACAAAAGTCTTAACCTTAAACCATAAGTATGTTTGTAGGCATAGTGTGTGTAAGCACTACTACCTTTCGCATTTTTACAGATAGACATACAATTGTTTTCTTAACAAGAACAAACACTCCATGTACGATGCATTACTTCCTTTATCTCCATCCTGTTTAACGTCTATAGAAGAGAATGATACTCTAGTTTTACCGTTTTCAATCTCGAACATAAAATTTTACTTTTAAAATGAAAATTAAGAAGTGAAAATTGAAAAAATACAAATTGGAAATGAAAAATAAAAATGGTACATTGAAAATAAAAAAATGAAATTTGAGAAAATGAAACTTGAAAAACTATATTAAATTATGAATATTAAAAATGATACATTAAAAACAAAATTTTAATAAATATCTTGAAAATGAAAATTGAAAAAAAAAAAGAAAATTTGAAAATGAAAATTGATTATGAAAACAATGATAATGAAAATTGAAAAACCAAAGCTGAAAATGAAAATAAATCTAAAACGAAAATGTAAAAAAACTAACATTGGAAAAATAAATCTGTAAATGAAAATTAAAAATGATAAATTGAAAATGAAACTTGAAAATGAAAATGAAAAAAAATATTTAAATTAAAAAAACAAATTTGACAAGGAGAATTAAAAAGGAAAATTACCAACAAAATTTAAAAACTAAATTTGAAAAAAAAATTAAAAAGGAAAAGAAAAAAATTAAATTAAAAAAACTAAATTTGAAAAGGAGAATTGAAAAGAAATATTATAATATTAAATCTGAACAAACCAAAACTGAAAATAAAAATTGAAATGAAAATAAAAAAAACAAAAATTTTAAAATGAAATATGAAAATGAAAAATTGAAAATAAAGATTGAAAAATCCAAAACTTTGACTTCTAAAGCAAGTTTAAAGTTAGCGCGAGCTTTAAAGCGTGTGTTAAATCCAAATGGTCGACACCCTCTATGATGGCAAGCATACAAAGGTACCGAATTTCTTAAACACCCTCACTTTTCTTGTGTGATAGTATATTAGTATATTTGTGGGTATAATGTGTGTGAGCTCTCCTATAATTGCTTGTGTGTGATAGTGTGTTTGTAATTTCATTCCCCTTCTTTTACATCCCGGTCTCTTGAGTGATAGTATATTTGTGTGTTTGTAAGCATAGTTTGTGTGTATTCCTACCCATTTTCGTTGGCTAGTGTATGTGGGGATGCTGGATAGTAAATAACGGGGTGTCGGTCGCTCTAAGAGCGTATTGGATAGTAAGTGTAGGATATTGGTCACTCCAGAGGCTGTTGATGATATAGTGTGAGTGTTGGATAATAGATAACTGGATACTGGATGGTAAATAGCTGGGTGTTGGTCACGTCAAACGACGTGTTGATGGTATAGTGTGGGTTTTGGACATTAGATAACTGTGTGATGGATAGTAGACAACTGGGTGATGGCGACTCCAAACGGAGTGTTGGATAGTAGACAACTGGGTGATGGCCACTCCAAACGGAGTGTTGATGTTATAGTGTGGTTGCTGGCTTCTGGATAACTGGATTTTTGTGTATTGGTTAGTAAGTGAGGTTTAAACATTAAATTTCCCGTTAGAGAGCATGGACAGTCATAATGTTAAAAATATCGATATTTTTAACATTACATTTCACGTAAGAGGACATAGAGATCCATAATGTTAAACCAATGGACATTTTTAAAATTACATTTCATGTTAGAGGTCATAGAGACCCAAAACCAAAAATTATTGCCTTAATGTTAAATTCAGATATTTTAATGTAAGTAGTTGTCCAGCTGTTGAACTGGACTAGATGACGTGTCTTCATCAACAGCGACGTAAGCAATAGTTTCAGCCTTTCAGGCTATTGAAACCGAATGATTTCTTCAACTTGTTCATTTAAAACTTGCAGGAATACAATTAAAAATGCAAAGTGCACATATTTTAGTGATTGTTGACACTTGGTCGAGGAACAATTTTAACACGCATCATTGTATAAGAATCTGTTCTTAGCACAGCTGGCCGGATGTTCGTCAGCCAAAAACTTACTAATCTGGGAAGTATCACTACGATTACCTCAGACTCACATCAGAAAGAGAAGAGGATGTTCCGAATGAAGCAGACGCTATTTATTTATTCAAGTAGCAGGCAATAGTTTCGTTAATTGACCCCTGTCAAACTTCTTAACCTAACTGTCCCTTGCACATATATTTAATAGCAGTAGACTTGGCAAAGATATCTCAATTATTTGAAGAAAAAAAATCAGCTCATTAATTAGTTTATCATTTTTATAATGATTTCAGAGCTCCAGATAAAGATTTATCATACTGATTATTTGACTCCTACTTTAAAATTCATTGCGTAAAAATGACGAGGAAACGCTTAAATATGACACTGGTACCGTTTTTTTCCCTAAAATTATGTGGTGTAATTACTATGTTTCTCTTACAAACATGAAACAGTTTCATATTTTCTGTGTTCTTCTGAGACTTAGGTAAAATACATGGTCTGGCCCTTGGTTTTTAAGACTGAATTAATGCCCTTTCTTCTTTTCTTCTTAGCCTTTCAAAGCCAGATAGCTTTACTGGCTTCAAACTCCGAAACATCTGTACCACATATATGTAGTTTGATAAGTTTGTCAAAATTTTCTGGCTTCAGGCAGCTTCTCAATTTATTCTTAAGTCTATTTTGGGTACTGAACCTCATTTCATACTGAACACTTGTCAGTGATAGACAAAGAGCAATTTGGCAGAATACAGAGAGTTCCGGCAGCAGTTCCCCAAGTAATGTTATCATACTTTGACACACATTTGTCATGTTCAAGGTCTTATATGCCTCACTTCTTTCAGTACTGGCCATTCTTATGACAATTACTTGTACAGTCCTGCATCTGTGAAATTATTCTCTGCTGCAAACCATAACAATGTAGAAAGCACTGAGCTGTAGCTCTCATAAACTGCTTCCACTACATTTCAATTCCATTCAACAAATGACCTGACAAAACGCACACAGATGGACACGTGTTTTTCTACCTTCAGGTCAGTGCTCTCCTCAACCATGATGCTATATATTTCATATTCTTTGAACTCACCAAGCAAAGATCTACTTATAATATCATATATACATCTTTGAATATCACTGATAGTGTCCCATCTAAATCCATTTAAGCTTAGTAGGTCTAGCAAAGCATTCATTTTATCAGAAGGCAGTTCTTCTTTTGCAGCACAGTAGACAGTGCTGAACATTTTGACTTCATCATGTGATACACCGATTTTTAAGTTCTCAGTTTCAGATTCCACAAATGTTGTTTCTCTCACAGCAGTTCTGCTTTTACATTCTATAGTCTCGTTTTCCGCTTGAATGTATTCATATGTGACTATGTCTTTCTGTGCATTTTGCTAACTAGGTGAATCCTCATTAGCCCAACGTACTGTTGATATTTACATTTCATACGCAAATTAATTCCGCTGCACACTAAAATTAACCAGGAAACTATTTCTTTTAAGGATTTGTTTTCTCATTAACTTTATCACCATCGTGCTTCTTAACTGCCTTATCTTTATCCATCATATCTGGGAACGAATTTACAACATCATTAAATACTTTTAATTACACGCTCTGGTTGTTTCTCCTCTTCCATTTTATCGCAGCATTTAAATAAACATGGGGTATAATTCGATTCCATTGGTCTTTTTCTGCGTCCAGGATTTTACGTTCTTGAGATGCTGTCTGCAACGCGTATGTCTGCTATACGTTTTAAGTCAGGGTATGAAATCAGTACACAATTGCAGTTAAACTTTCATAAACGTTCAAATCAAAGTGAGCAAGAATTATTAGACCGGTGTAGAATACTTCACGCGCAAAATTTACCTAACCCAGCCGCCCTTACATATGCTCAGAGAGAGCTGTATGTCCGATTGAGGCGTGTTCGATTCGGCTGATAAGTCTAGGATTAAAATACAATTACATATCGGACTTGCACAACGCGTAACATTTACGCTGTATTTGGAGGAAAAAATAAAACTTTTGGTATAGTTTATATACCTATTTACACAAATACGTGGCTTTTTTGGAGCCCTTATTTCTTTTTAAAGTTTTACATTTTAAGTCTACGTTTTTGTGATTCCTGATTATAAATATAGATTTTATTGTGAATATATAGAAAATATAGAAAAATAGTTTAGGCGGACATGTCCTCACCTTTTTCGGGGTGGTGGGTGTGGTGGTGTTTTTCTTACGTACGGTGTTAAACCAATTTTGTGGAGTGGATTTTGGCCTATGTGATAGCAGGAATTCGTTAATGAAGAAAGAAAACTTTAAATATTTTGAAATAAACCTAATCCTTATTCTTTATTATTTGTTAGTGAGTGGGTTATTGAGTTGGTTGAGGGGGTCACATGAAAATGTTGATTTTGCACCAAAAAAGTATCTTGTGACTATTTAAAATCTCTCTTTCTCTCTCCTCTCTCTCTCTCTCTCTCTCTCTCTCTCTCTCTCTCTCTCTCGCAACGACAATGGCTATCTTTTTATTTCTCCTGAAGCAACTGATCTCATTTGAAGTTCTACTTTTAAAATAACTATCTTAGATGAAATTGTTATATCCAGCAATGCGGTTACATTATATAAGTCTTTATTTGAAAAAAAAACAACAACTTTTGTTTATTAAATTACCATTTTTAATATTAAGAAACTGAGAATCTAAAGTTACAAAAAAATGACAAATACGGTGCTACAGCAGAACGTCCACAGATTGTATTTAACACTAGGCGAAAATGATCTGTACCTATCGCTCTACAAAACATTTATTAATACGGAATGATGTTGCTGGGTCACTGAATACATTTCATAAAAAAGTTCGACAACGATCTGTACCTCTTGCTTTACAAAACGTTTATTAATATAGTACGATGTAGAGGGTTACTTAGTACATTGGAACAAAATCGACAATGATCTCTACCTATTGCACAGCAACACATTTATCAATATGGTATGATGTACAAGGATCACTAAGTACATCTCAACGAAGTCAAAAAATTATCTGTCAATATTGCCTTATAAAAACCTTTATTAATACGGTATGGGGCAGCGGCGTCACTGATATAATTGGAACTAAGTCGACAATTAACTGTATCTATCGCTCTACAAAACATTTATCAATGCAGTATTTAGCTGGGTCACTGACTACATTGGAACAAAATCGACAATGACCTGAGAAGAGACCCATTTCAACAACGTGAGTTTACAAGAATTAGATTCATTTGCATGCTGACAATATCGTGTATACGAAGTCTTGGATTCCCACTAGCCCATTTAACGACTTGCTTTGAACACCATTTCCCGAGAAACGACGAAAAGTCGAATGGAGGCTTCTTGATAATTATGGCTATATCATTTGTTTTAGCTCGACAACATAGTTTAAGCTACTAGTCAGACGATACTCTAATGGAATTTTGGAATCCACATCTCATTAACCAACGTTGTTATCCCAGTAAATATGCTAACTGTAAAATGTTTGTATTATATTGTACACTGTACATTGTTTTCTATAGTCATTTTTTCCCCTGTTGGAACTTACGTATTGTACATGTGGAAGGACTGCCCTAAATCTTCCCTACATCGTTTATGTATACAGATTTTGACATCAATTTTCATGTAAAAATGCAGATTGGAATCAATTGGTCTGCTGCATAGTATACAAATCATATGTGACAATGGCTACTGTATTATTCAGTAATCTAAGTGCCACAAACTCATTCATAGCAGTGATTATGTTTTTATTATTATTATTATTATTATTATTATTATTATTATTATTATTATTATTATTATTATTATTATTAGATTTTCAATGTGTATAGGGCCAATATATTTCTTTTTGTTAACTTATTGCACTTGTACCCGCTAATAGAGAAAGGAACGATAATTAAACTTCAAATATTTACTTGTTTACTTTATTATTCCCATGTTACTGCCGTCAATATAAGTAATCACTTCATGAAATCAGTGTTCCAAGTGATGTGAGGCTTGTCAGATACTTCTTACATGAACCAAAGGGTCCAATGTTCTTTGATGATAAGGGTTAATATCATTTTACGTTGACTCTCTATTCTTGGCACTATCTATCTGTCTATCTAATGACACGATTATAAATTTATATATCTCTAGGTAGCTAGTTTACTATCTCTCTAACTGGCTATTTAGATACAAAGAGGTGTTAGACACAAAAGTGCAAATAATATATAGACAGTGGTATGCAGAACCATTAGTGTTAAAGTTGGATGAACCTAAATGCGAACAAATATTTTTGTGGTGTTGTCAGGCGACACGGTACTGCACTTTCCGCAACCTAACCATTTATAGATACGTCGGACAAATGTTTCCTTTAATCAACTTTAAAAGAGAGTTTGAATTAATATCAAATTATAATACAGTCCATAGTAAGAATGTCTAAGTCAAATTTGATCGTCAACATTCCCACATTTATTACGCATAGCTTTGACTTTAATTTTGATGGCAACTTTGTGCCATTGTCTCCCATGTCACACTTTCAGTGAATAAATTTACAGATAGAATTTAAAAAGGAACTTTAAATGTTTCTTTTGAAAACCCGCTCTTGGTGAAGACGCGTTTTTGGGGAACACAGTTCTAAAGTTACATAGCAACTAAATTGCATTCATAAATACTGTTTTGTTCACCTCACCACACTCCCGACCCCCATTCCGTTTTTAAAAATAGAAAAAAAAGAAATTGGAGAATTTCATGATGAACAGAAATTAATTAAAACAATTGTGGATTACGACTTCGTACTGCAAGGTTTTCGCTATATTTTTTATAGGCCATGTTAGGTTTGGTACATTCATACGTCCGGCGTGCATCATCGGTCAACAGTCGCTATTTTCAAATACTTCTCAAAACAACTTCACCAATTTCAACCAAATCTGAGTCTCCTGGCATAATAATCTTTGAATTTTATTAAAACAATGCCGAATTGCCTTCAGACATGGCCACCGTTAGTAAATATACAGAAATGTTAAATCTACTTCTTTGTCTGAAAAGAAAACCACAAACAAGAGAAGAACTTAACATAATTTGACCTCAAGCAGCCTGCCATGAAGGTCTTTTAAATTTGCACAAATGAAGCCGATTGACCATCAAATTCGGTGGCCATCGCTTCTAAAAAAAATATGTATATATATATATATATATATATATATATATATATATATATATATATATATATATATATATACATACATACATATATAAAGATTTAACTAACTTCCCCAAAAAACGAATGTACAGAATTTTAGTAAATTTGACAGAAAGCATCCTGGCACAAAAGGCTTTAAAGCTGTCCAAATGATGCCGATTTACCATTAAATAGGGCAGCCATTACTAAAAAAAATAGCTAAATTGTTACATGACATCCTCTCAAAACCCACTCGATACGCTGACCAAATTTGACAGTAAGCCCTCTTGAATGAAGACTTGTACAAATGATGCCAATCCACCATCAATAACCGAAGCCATCACGTAAAATACAAAACCCTTCGACGAGTTCTAAAATTACAAAGCAAAAATAATTTGACCAAATTGGAAACAAAGCATTCTGGAATGAGAGCCTTTCAAATTTGAACAAATGAGGCTAGCTAATGTGACCGTTGTTACTAAAAATATAAAAACATTTAACAGAGCTTTTATTTAAAAATAAAAATAAATAAATACTCAACAGAATCTGAGCAAATTTGACAGTAAGCTGTACAAATAATGCCGAATCATCAAATACGGCTGCGGTTAAAAAAAATGGAGAACATTTTAAACAATTTTTTCTCAATTATCACTCTACAGATATAGACTAAATGTGACAGAATGCATGCTGTCATAAAGGGCTTTCAAATGATTCCTATCCACCGTCAAATAAGGCCGTCGTCACTAAATATAGAACATTCTTTTTTTTTGAAAATGCGTATTCTCAAAAGTCAGTGAAAAAAATTTGGCTGAGACTATTCTATTAATTAATATAGTGAAACCTCCCTGGACCGAGCACTGCTGGTACAATATAGGTGGCTATGATACAGGGGATATATCTATATAGAAACAGTCTTATTGATTCCAAAATATTTATCCATCTGTGCCGGCTTAGGGAAGCATACTGGTATGTAGACATATATACTTAAGATATTAATGTGTACAAACGTATCAACCCATACCTTAATATGAACAGAATGGCAAATAGGGATGAGTTAATATTCAGTCTTAGAAAAAACTTTTTGTATTGTTGACATTTGGTATCAAAAGTTTTCCATTTACACTTTGTGTATCCAGCACATGTTTCTGAGAGAAAATGAAGTTTTAGTTCTTAAAACGAGACATATTTAGTAATTCATTATTAAATCTACAGCTATGAATGTATAATTTCCATTGTTGTATGAACAAAGAGTCATTCACATCTTCAGCTTTTCTTTTATCCATTGTACCAAGCAGAAATTCTCTCATAAAAATTTTACAGATGATCGCACTTGCTCTCAGTCCACTCTATAAACCTGGTCAAGACTGATTGTGTTCTTGGACACTGCCATAAAAGATGAGGTTAAACTTCTACAGAGATTTTGGAAAGTGACTACAAATTATTTAAAATATATTTCCAGTTTTATTTAGAAAATTATTGCTTGGCAAAACTCGGTGCAAAGTTTTAGTTTGAAATTATTTAAATCTGGGACATCTCATTACCTTGTGTGTCAAGGAAAAAAAAGCGTATTCCATTTATTCTCATTTAAATTGTCAAATTTGGGATACAATTTCACAACTGAGTCCGACTGCTGATTATTGCAAATTAGTGTTTGTAAATTCTTTTATAGCCCTTTATATTCATTATTACAAGTAAAATAGATGTGTGCATACATGAATATTGTATATCAAAATTGATTCTTGCATAGAATTGACTTCTATAGATTTGCATGAATTGCACATGGAACCAGAATTTATTATGAAAATTATCAAGATTGATCAATTAACAATTTTCATTTACAGATTTGTTTATAAAGAGAATTTCTTTTTTCATTATAGTAGTAGTCTCATAACGGACATTTTGATACCTCACTTACCTATCACGTCTCCCAACCTTGAATCCCCTTCTAGTTCCCCATAACCTTTCCCCACTGGAGATTTGCTACACACGCGTGCATTCGCGTGGAAGCTTGGTTTGTCAGGGGTTCAGGGATTGGGAAGGTGTGATAGGTAAGTGTGGTTTCAACACGGCCATTATGATACTACTCACTGAGACAGATAGACCAACACAAATCTTAATAATTGTCTTATCCAAACTGCAGTTTTTCCTGAATTTCTTCCTGGACTTTACCTATCAAGTCTTCCGTTAACTATTTACCTCCTTTTGATCATTGTTGTTGCATAAAATGCTCTATGATTTTTACGGTAAAGCGTCCGGCTACTACTGAAAGCATTGGAAGTATTTTGAGCCTTTTTAATGGCTCTAAAAGATCCTTTTCCATTGTTGATATTGTTTTATCCAGCGATGCTATTTTTCTTCTGCGTCATCTAATCCAAGCATAACTGACTTAATACTATCAATTATGCGCCGAAGATCTTTTTTGTCGATACCAGATGTTTTTTTATTGACTTAATACTATCTATTATAGGCTGTAGATCTTTTTGGTTGATGCCAGATGTCTTTACAGCTGGGCAATATTTGAGAGCATTCCAATCTGATATAATTTGGTTGAGCTGATTGCATATAGTTTTTAGACATCTTTTGCAGGAATGGAACCATGGAACTTTTGTTTTTCCGTAATAATTGTGGCGGAAGATCTACTTTTTTTTATAATTTATTTATTTTGTTTTGTTGTTGTTGTTGTTGTTTTGTTTTTTATTTTTTTGTTTGTTTTGTTTTTTTGCATTTTATATACTTGTTAACGTTTCAAATGGAAATTACTCCGTTGGGGAAGCCGAACCTTCCGCCAACGTTTAACCAGATGACTTTATCTGTGCGCAGAGACGTCGGTGGTTTTCCATTTCGACCAGCACCTTTTCGAACTCCGCCATTGGTAATTGTTTTATTTCGATGGCCACCGAGAACAGCATGGCAATTGTGCTGAGACTACTTTGTGCCGCAGTAAGAATTTACGGATAGACATTGCGAATGTAACAATAATTAAATTATTTCTCCAGTGCCACCGGCCACACAGGTTATTAATGATATGGCCCCGACAATAATTCTGATTGGTGTGCCTATGATAGTAGCCGTAGTTGCAATTACCGCCACACCCAAGCCAACGGTTTTTGCTGCGGCGAGTCCGCAAATAGCATCCACGACAACACATATGCGTTTGTATTTCGTGAGTATAATGGTTATCTTGATGATTTCATCTCGCAGCTGTTGTTCTGCTTCGATTATTTTCTCGCATCGGTAGCTTTGAGGGTCCATCACAGCTCTTCTATTAATAATGTGATTGTGTAGTATAATTGCTCAACAAGCTGGTCTTGTTTGGGTGCAACACGAATACGCACACGCACTTCTAACCAGTTACCCTTTTTACTAGTACAACTGCCATACAATCATAGAAAATATCTCCCTGGGGAATATTTAAGTCTCCGGCAATGGTGCGTTCTAGGGGTATGACACCATAGTCACTTAGAACCATATTGATTACCACCTTGATTTGTGTCAGAAACGATTGTTTTCGTCTTCGCCCAAGAACTGTTACACGAGTGCGTCCATGTTAAAAAAACAGCCGAGTTTTTTTCTTTCTTCTTAGTTGAGTCATAGTTGGTTTATCATAATAGACGGGGAATGTAACCGGCGTGGATTTGTCGGTGAATATTACTTCATCGTTGTAAAAACAATCCCTGGATGTTTTCACACCTGGCGGTGTAGTCTGAGCTGATTTAACACTTCATCTATAAGTTCCACAACATCATCATCGCGTGGCTGTTCAGAATCCATCAAGTATAATGTGATGATAAATCTAATCTTAAACACAGACGCCAAAGACGGTTAATAACACTTCACTCTCATTTATCCCATGTATCTCTATTCTTTCAAACTTGTTAATCTTAAACGAGCTTGCAACCAAATATGTTTTAAATGAGTTTTCATCGGAACCTGACCTAAATGAAGGATTTCTATATTCTAATATTTTAGCTTCAGCATTAGAATGTTCCAATGATTGTCTTTGCTCTAGTAATTGAATACTAAGAGACCCCCATGTGGTAGCACACGCGTACAGGATAAAGAAATAATATCCGGATCTATCAGTCTAAAGTCACCACTTAAATGAAACCCATCGATATTTACATGTTCTACAGCAAATATTTCAGAGTTTACTCCATTAGAAAGCCACGACCTTGATATCAGTTAATCGCTAGCTGATTTTTACATTCACGTATTGCTCAGTTGCAGCATCAGCATCATTGATGGGCTCCGTTGGATTCGATTTCCGTTCATAATAAGGTCTCCGCTCATTTCATCGCCGGCCTTTTTAACTTTCGATTTTGTATTTCTGTCGACGTAGTCTTTGATAAAGACAACCGACACGCCAGAGTCTCTGATTCCCTGGCTCTCAATGATCTCGGCCAGGTTTTTCGCTATGGCGCCTCGCGGCTTTAAAAGAACATCGTTGATGTCCACGTTGGATCTTTTAAGTTTTCCAGTTTGAATATCAAAAATCACAAGCTCACCCGGGTCGACTTCAACAACAACCCGGTTGCTTAACTCAATCAAATCAGTTTTGGTGGCAAATCTGGTCAGATTGGGCCGTCTATTTGAGTTTGCAACGGCAGTATTGAATTAAACAGCGATACACAGTGCAAGACTGTAAGAGTCAAAATATTAAAGATGTCGAGGCGTTACCACGTATGCGACCCAATGAGTTCCAGGTCCTGTTGTCGAATCCAGGTTAACGATGCCGATTTCCCACGTTTAGGACATCATCGCCTGAGAGCCTTTGGCTTTTGAGTTCATCCAGCATACAGACATCTCGAAAATGCTTGATTGATTTTGTCATCGTGAGTAAATCAAAACTGGTCAACAGACGCGCTTCAGTGGCGTCAACGGCGAGGCCACAACCGAAAACCATGGCCTGAGAACATTTGAGTACGACGACTGAATAATATAAGACCTTTTCCTTTTCTATTCGCCCACTAGAGGCTGTGTGGCCTCCAATCTCCATTTTTAGAGCCATCCCAGATGCGGTTCCGACTGCCCCTAACGAAGCTGCTTTTACAACCGCGGTAGCTGCAGCCACCAACATTGCTGGAATAGCCTCTTGGAATGGAAATATTCCACCGTCATGTTTCATCGCGGCGATCCCGGCCACTGACAAGTTAAGAGTCATCCCGCGGCGTTGACGTTTAGCTGCTTTAAACTGTTGCGCCTGCGTTGGTGTCAACATCAGTGGGGTAGTCCCGGATAACTTGTCCGAGGAGAGTTTTAAATGAACTCCGGTTTGTTTTCTCATCACGGCTGAGATCTTTTAGAGTTGACCTCGGCTCAATGTCACAAGTTGACGCAGATGTGACATTTTACTTAAAATGTAACAGATTTAATTACAAGTTTGAGAAAACCACTACAAATTTTCCACAGACGCGTTAATGACCCTCATTCGTCAACATGAACCCTGCAACAACATAGTCTTATTGGAGACAATCAAGGTAATACATCTATAGTCTGTGTCATCACCTACACGTGCTTTGAAGTACATGTCCACCACGGACTGCTTAACAAGGTCTAGATGATCTATAGAAAAGTACTAAATCGGGTACACCGTAGTAAAGTCTTTTGGGGATATCTGCAAGCCTGTGTCAACGGTTTGCCTCAAAAACCGATGATACACACGCGCGACTTGAACTTGATTGTTTCCGAAGTTAAGCAAAATGTCTTGGGTGGGATTTTAGTGACCGTTTAACCTTAGCGAGACCTCAATCACTGCCAATTTGAAAATATCATCGAACTTACCAGTTGGATGTCCAGATTGTTCCTGATATGAAATGCCACAAACACGTGACGCTTTGCACTGACACCTTGTTGGGTACTTATTTGCCATGAGAAGTCTCCTTGAACGGTGCTTTGCGTCGAGTCTGTGGTCATCGTGAGGAATGAAATAGTTCGGCCAGACGCTATAAATGATGCCGTACGTTCGTCTGTGGCCACTGAAGGACTCAAAGTGAGAGTGGAATCGTACAGGAAAGTCCCCGAAAAGCCAAGGTTGTAATTGGCATTAGAAAACATTAAATCTTCTGCAGCTGCAGCGACGGGGGGGGGGGGGGTGGGGGGGGGGTCATAGCCTATCGCATTGTAAACTGTGGATGATCTGCAGGGTTATCTGAGTCCTTATAAAACATCATTTGTTGTCTCTGCATACAAGCTTCCCTTGGATACCAAGATATGTCCTGAACCTGAAGTTTTATTTGGCTATTCCGCTTCTGGCACCCTTACGCGTAATACTGGAACACATGTTCGTCCATGTCCCACGCGGGATCGGATATATCTTTGAATTGAACCATCGTTTATATATTATTGGTTTCGTGTAATACCTTTTGCGAGACAACCGTAATCCTCTCCCCATTACCGCATTTGCATGCATGCAATCGGCATTAGCTTGTGCCAGACGTTGTCGAGCTGCCTCATTGATACTTTTACTAACCGGAGCTGGCATTGTTGCTGTCGATGGAAGTGTAACTTCTCGTGGAAGAGCAACAGCCTTTGGTTGTCGAGTCACTAATCGTCGCAATCAATATCGAATCGATTGGACCACGTGCAATCCAAAATTTTTCAACCGATCCGCAGCGGCGCTTTTGACGCTATGGACTCCCATTGCAACTTGTTTAGCTATCGGTGCAGGGCACCAGGCCAGGCTCGAGACAACCTTTGGCGCTCCTGTGAATAATCCCCGGACGGCATCGCCAAGGCCATTTCCTTAATATGTCGCGTAAAAGAGTTTTCTCGCGTTGAAAACACGCACGGACATTGCACGTCCACGTACGACTACCATTGAATTTAATATCATGTCGATCTCTAACGTGGAGGTCCAACGTGTGTTCGTCCTGGTCCACAAGGTGCGTGGGTCGGGAATTGTTACATGAAAGATAGACGAGGGTGGTAGTAATCGATATCAGATCACCCGGGACCAGAGTCAGATAGAACCCGAACAGTATATAACCCTGCGACGCTTGCGTCATTGAGGCTGAGACTTCGTAACTGCCACTGATAGCGTCACAGGTTAGATTAACCTGAATCGTCGAGGGGATCGTGATAATGCCAGGCGAGATATAGTTGCTACTACCAGCGGGTTCTGCACGTAAGATTCGTTTGAGCTCGGGAATCTAATTAATATCTTCAGGTCAACAGAGAACTGTTCTTAGCGACGACTGATGGATGTTATCCTCATACTGCAGAGATTCGATTGAGATGGCAGAGCTGACTGTGGGCGTGTGTACGCTTATGTAGATTTTAGAGTCTTTGCCGATCACCAATGAAATCCTCATTTGGATCTCATCATTGATCGATTCAGTCTCGTACGCGCCCTTGGGAAGTCCAACAACGTTCCAGGTTGCGCCAGTTATTCACATCAAGAACTCTGATTGGTCGCGATCGGATATTAGGCCAACTACGATAAACTCGCAACGACGCTAGTGCATGGGATTACCCCACGGTAATTGGCGTCGGAAAAACCACGTACAATTCTGGCTTGGTTGACGAAACTGTAATTATCGAGGTGACACTCGGGGTTGTATTTACAACGACACGCTGCATCGCAGCATTCACTTCACATAAAACACGAAGAACATCAGAACTCATCCTCCGTGTTATATACATTATCAATATTTTCAATGAGTTTTTACATTAACGATCTCCACATCCATGATGTGGCCGGTGAGCAACCGCTGACAATTCGACATGACCTCGTTGATGACTTCTGGCGCGTTATTGCTGACGCGAACCGACCCTACGAGCGTTTCCAACCTGTCCACGAGTTCATGGACCCGCTCAAGGTCCGCGGTCGCGCATTTAACACTAGGCAAACGTTGTGCTATGTTGGTACCTTCACCAGCAACTTCTTATGGCGGCGGTCTCTCAACTTCTTCCGGGTACGGTCTCTCAAAGACTTCTTCCAAAGGCCGTCTCCTGCATGGACTTTCCATATATTTCTTTTACTTCACCGTTAAATTCCTACCACTCTCCGCCTGTTGCCGTACCCTTTTTAAACCTATCCCGATATACCCACCCAACCTAATTTGCAGCTCTACCTTGTTGGAACTTTTCTGATATGTTTCCGTTACGTATTTTTCCACTCGTCCTTGGAGAAAGAAGCTGTAAATTTCACGACATCCTCCTTTATATTTTGGCGGCCTAGCTCTTTAAAAATTTCAGACCGTGGTATCCTTGTGCGCTTGAGTGGTTCTAGAGAATGCGCTATTGTCTCTTCTTGTTGGACTCTCGCAATCTGCTGGCAAGTGTTCAAGAGTATAATAAAAACAGTGAATATGGATGCTTCTTCGAAGTTGATCTGGAGTATCCAGACGAGCTGCACAACTTGCAAAAATTATCCGCTGTCCCCGGAAGGGCTGTCGGTGTCTCGCGAGTGGTTGTTTCCTTACCAATGCAGGATGCAGGATCGTTGATGATTCCGGCCGCAAGTTTACGGAATGTACTAAGCTTGTGTAGAAACATATAGCGCTTATACAAACTGTAAATGGGACAAGTTTGACAATATATGGTTATTGAACAAACAGTTAATAGAGTCATAAACTGGGTTTATTGGAAACATGCGTGTGTATGGGTATATATAGGTATATAACTGTAATATATATATATATATATATATATATATATATATATATATATATATATATATATATATATATATATAGACAATATTTCTTTTACTATTCTCTATTTTCTCTCTCTTTTCTTAGCTTCTTTTTTTCATCTTATAGTGACTAAAACTAATTGTCGAGAACTGTATACATTTCTGTCTTATGGTTGAAATATTATACCAATATATATGTATTACAAGTATGCGCCATCTATCTTTATGTCAATAAAACCTTCTTCTCGCTAATTCCACCGCGGTAAAATTCATGGTCGTCCAGCAACTATTGCGTGTTGAATACATGTATGCAACGTTCAAATGGAAACTTTCTTCCATGGTGCTTGCTGTGCCAGCAAATTATTCGTGAAAAATCTTTTATCCATACGTGACGGTACCACGCTTCTGGACCATCCATGTTGCTCAACAACAACAGCTTAACCTTAAACCGCGTTCATGAATCTTTGTTTTGCGCATGTGGAAATAATTGAATCGGATAAAGGCTGCTGTTCCATGCATACACATTAACAGCGATATCAGGGTGTGTCGTTCAAACTTACTGTTGTCTGTAACCTGCACAGGAAATTCAATATTACCAAACTTGAGTTCGCCCAGGTACTGTTTGTATTTTAGAGGTTTTTCTGTATGATCGCTCGCAGGATGCAGCGCGGATGGGGTCCGACCACCATTAATTTTACTATATATTACCTAAATGCATTTCTCCAAGCTGAACTCAGACCAACATTCCACTCACACTAGGACTCCTAGTGGTGATAGTGCCATTATAGTCCATTACACACACCAAGACTTGTCAGTTGTTGCCGAGCATAATTACGAATAACAGCTGATCAAAGCCTACTGGGGTCATGATTCCATTTCCGGGTCAATCAAAACATAGTTTTTTTACCATATTTCATACTTGTTTTACATGTCCACTTCCACCACAATGCTTTCACAACAATATTAAAAGGTATATCAAAATAAAGAATGACTCCTCCCCAATTATTCCTTGATAAAAAATCAGTCCCTGTCATGAATATTTCACAGTCAAATGCGCAGCCAAACAACACTTCTAAATTTAGATAGGAATTACTTGGCTCCATACCAACTGAAACCATTTTATCCTGGTCCGACCCCGGATACGATCGCCCATTCAAAACACAGGTTGTCGTCGTTTTAAACATTTATTACTGCTCTCGGTGGAATACACCCTGGTGTTGTAATATAACTCGACCCGCAGGAAGGCATATATGCAGAAATATGAATATTAACTTCAAAGCATCTGACAAGAGTCCATCGTGTACCTCCGTATTCTCAATGATCTTTGCACAAGTTTTATCAATTTCATTATTAATAGCCTCAGTGTCTTTACGGTTCAATATTAAAAATTGTAAGCGCATCACTGTGTGGTGAATCGGGTCTAGATGGCACAATAAACTCCACACCATGAACAATGTAGACCTTTAACCCGGCAGTGTCCGCGTGCTGCAATGTTGATATGGTTTTCGGACGCAAATTCGAGAAAAGAGTCACAACATCATAGACTGGCTCGTATTCGATTGGAATAATTGCCTTATAATCTTGTAAATCACGACATGTCTTATGCAAAGTAATCTCTGTTTGTGCGGCAGCCTCAGTGGCAATAGTAGATGTAATACGACGACGACGGTTTTCCTCATCAACAATCACACGTTCAATTTCAGCCCGCTTGCCCTGTGGAGAAGTCTTAATATATAACTGTGCTGCTATTTCCACGGTTAGACGTGGCTCTTCTGGATGAAATCCTAATAGTGTAAGTATATTTGCCTTTGCTCTACCTTTACTCCACGTTTTCGCGCGGATTGTTTGAGTTATTTACAGTTTGCCTCACAACCAGCTGTGGTTCATCTGGGGGAAGTTGTCTCACAGCCAATAAACTTTGTCTAATTGCTTATTTACCAATCAACTTTTATATAATTTTATTTTGTAATATTAGCACTCGATTATTTCCGTGATATCATCGTTAGGTTTTTCAGTGACATGTTGAGTTTTCCGTGACATCATCGTTGAGTTTTTCCGTGACAACATAGTTGGGTTTTTCCACATTCATGTTGGCAAATCTTCGCCGCACACGATAATACTCAGCTACGGATCCAAATAGTCGGCAAAGCTGATTACGCGACTTGAGTCCGATACCACATTTAAGAAATGGTCGAGCACCCGGGTCAACACTTAACGCGAGCAAGTGTGATTTATTATATTCGTAATGACATGTTATGTTGCAAAGCTCTAGTTTTCCAAGGCATACAACTTTGTATATATTGCGTCCCAATTCCATTGAAGTTTCTATATATACACACAGATTGTATCTTTTAATATGAAATACTGTTCATCTATTCTCGATTTTTAGTTGCCTCTGCTTTACCCTCTCACGTGAATGCGGCGGTATTTGAAACAGGAGGAGGTAATCTAGACAATACATTAAAATGTCATGGAGTCCATCAAGCGACATAGAGTATGTTTGTATTATAACAATGTGACCATGTAGATCAGGCTTTTGCAAATAAACAGGCTTTTTCTCTCCTGAATCATAAAATTCGCTTGCAAGCCTGGATAGAATTTCTATCAAATCGGTCTGAGCCCAAATGAGCTCAAATGATCCATCACGGAATATTACACCACCTCGAACACGACCAGACTTTATACGTTTGAATCCAACAATATCAAACGTCTCGGAGTGTTTGTATATTTCGACTATGGTTGTTTGCTCCATCAGACTTGGAAATGGCTTTGAAGAATTTATCCCATTAACAGCGCTGCTTTGTTTCTGCGGCGTTGTATATTAGTTCGTATACTTCATGAAAGTTGGGTGGGAATGTCATTGTTATATTATATAGCAAAGGCATTTATCTAATTGATTTGCCCTTGGTGGCGATCTTCGCTGTCTTCACTGTCTTAGCTAGACATTTCAATAATGTCTAAGCTAGACATTTAAGTAATGTCTTGGCTGGATGTTACAATACCGGTGCTGTCTTTTGGCCGGTGATTCAGTCAACGTCAGCACATTGAATTGTTCTTGTACAATATTATACAATGACTTTTCACGCTTTTTGTCATATTCTTCGCGAAGTTTTCGTCGTGCTTGCTCCAACACGATCCCTAACCCGGTTAATTTCTCAAGGTGATCTGGATGCATATTTGTAAAATTATACAACATATTTTGAGCATCTCTGACAAATCGATATGATGCAATCAAGTTATACAGCACTTTCAGCTTTTCTGTGATGCTATAAACGCACCATTGGTTGGTAATTTAATTCTCGCATTAGATACAGACGTGAATTCTTTCATATTATTGTATGCGTCAAACTGTGTGGCGTCTAATGGCGTTATATAATACTCAACTGCAATTCTCAAATAGTAAATCACTTATTTGTTGTTTATCTATCTGTCTCAGTGAGTTGTGTCACAATGGGCGTGTAGAGACCATACTTACTTATCACGTCTCCCCAATCCCTGAACCACTGACTCACCAAACTTCCACGCGAATGCGCGCGTGTGTAACAAATCTCCAGTGGGGGAAAAGTTATGGGGAACTAGTTATGGGGAACTAGAAGGGGATTCAGAGTTGGGAGACGTGATAGGTAAGTGTGGTCTCAAACGTCCATTATGACATTACTTCAGTGATTGTTCACACTGGAATTTTCAATAATGATATTATGATTCATCCATATTTATGTTTGAAGGAATTCTTCTTTGTTTTCAATAGTAAACTTATTATACAATTTTATATAAGCTGAAAATATATCTATCCGAAATATATTCAGGCATTAATTCTTTTCAGAAATCTATTCCTAATAGGAAACACTTTCTTTGTTTGGGAGAACAGGACATTAAATGTTTCTTTTTCCACACAAAAAAATGGGGTTTTGGGGTTAAAGAGTAATCATTCTTTTGATCAAGACTATCTAAAATAGAATGCACAAACTTATTGATATCAACGATATGAAGGCTACCCTCATGATACTCTTTAATAATGACTTCTCTTTTAATGTTGTCTCTGTCACCACTTCAAACAAATGTATAAAAAAGAAAATCTAGTTCTTGGAGTACATTATGAGGTGAATCTGGTAAACTCATTAATAAGTGAGTAAGTTTTGATAATGCAAAACTTTAATTAACTGAAATTATTACCAAAAGGGGTTAGTGATCTTTCTGACGACTGCATCAGTAAAAAAAATTCCTGATTTTGTTAGCATAGTGTAATTTAACCATGTTATTAAGCTCTGTGGAAAATTCTATTTCTAGGTAAATAAATTCAGGTGAATTCCAATCTAAATGGTATACTGATAAATATTAATACTAATACCTGTTTTCCTTCCAATAAAAGAGTCTGCGTTTATTTTCTCAATATTTATACTAAGGCCTGTAAGCAATGTAGAGTATTGATAAATAAGATCAAGTGCTGATTTGAGGAAATTTTCAGAGTCATTGAGTGCAATGTCATCTGCAGACTGTGAGATAAGATACTGTATAGGATTTATTATCATTACTTTTAAATGTTTATTGTTGGTTATCTTTCAGGCTAAACTCTTTGAATACAGAAGCAAATATATGTGGAGAAGGTATCAGCTTGTCTGCATCCCCTTCTAATGTAAAACAAAGATGAACAATGTCAATTTACAACACAGAATGATTTCATATTGATGACAAACAGTTTTATCTATTTTTTTAAATCCACTCCAAAATGTAAAAATAAAAAGGATCAAGCAACAGAATTAAAATCTTTTTCAAAGTCAGTTGAGAGAAGAAGCCCAGGCATGATATTTTGTTTTCTCTTCTTTTTGTGTGTAAAAAAGGGAAGATCATAAAGGTACACATTTTTTCCAAGATATATTTTCCCTGAATGAAACCAGATTAATGATTATTAATAATTGCTCGAAAAACATGCTTTAGTCTATTTGCAATTATACATGATGATTCAATTTTGTAAGCCACATTAAGTAAAGAGATGAGGTACCGGTTCTTCAAATTATTTAAATAGCTCTATCAAAATCAGATGAGAAATAAAGTCTCTAAAGTGTTGAAAAACTCAGCCAATCAGATGCAAAGATAATCTCATTAACATGCACATATTTAATTTATTATCCAAATTGTTTCGGATCATTATAATATAAAGCTTTTTGACCACGTTTTAGCAAAACTTTGATAACAAAAAGTTGGTCCACACAGAGTGGCATCAAGCTCAGCAAATTAAGAGTAACACATAAATGAGCTTATAATAATAAAACTCACCCAATGTCCTAATGATATAAAACTATTCAATAAGTTTGATCAAAATCTATCAGAGATAGAGTTGCAGGACTGTTGACAGTTCATCCACTTAGATGCAAGACCATCTCATTAATATGCACGGCTCTCCTTCATTATATATTCATCCGAGATCTTAATGGTATAAGTCAATTTACCAACTGTGATCAAAATCCAATAAAATATAGTCCCTAGAATGGTAACAAACTAAGCCAGTGATACACGATTACCTCATTAACACTAGTAGATCTTGCTCATTAAAAAAGTGAGTCCAGATCTTGATAATATTAACTTATATTCCATGTTTGATCAAAATATGACCAGAAATATGGCCTCCAGAGTAGTAGCAAAGTCAACCAGTGAGATGCAAGAGCTTGTTGCTAATATATCTGCATCTCGCTCATGGTCTAAATCATATGAGATTTTCATAAAGTAAGCCTATATTCCAATTTTGATGAAAATTGGACCAGAAATTGTCTCCAAAGTAGTAAAAAGTCCAGTTAATCAAATGTAAGATCCCCTCATTCATATGCATGATGTCACTCATTATTTATCTTAAACAAGATCTGAAAACGATGAGTTTATATCCCAAGTTTGATCCAAATCAAATAATAAAAAACAAGAGTCCCTCAAAGGAACTGATGCTCTACTGGCTTAAAAGAACTTCCAGGATATCAAGATAAGACCATTTCTACCTTTTAACTACAGAGTGTTGAAACCATTTAGCTGCTGTGAATGTTATACTGGCACCATTTTCATTTAAGACCAACAAGATATCATTTAGGACCAAAAAGACATCATAAGAAGTCTTCTGGTGGAAACTCCATGTTGATATGTCTTTCTCTTTTGGAGAAGTAACAATAACAAGATTTTCAAGATGGCTGCCATTGTGGTCATAATGGATATCAGATTGGCACCATTTACATATAGGACCAAGTAGACATCATAAGAAGTCTTTTAGTGAAAGCACAATATGTATATGACCAGCCATCTAGGAGAAGTATCCATAACAAAATATTTAAGCTGTCTATTGTAGCAGCCATATTGGCAGTCAGACTGGCATCATTTTCATTTATGACTAACCAGGCATCATAAGAAGTCCTAAAGTGAAAACTCGATGTTGATATGACCATTCATTCAGGAGTAATGATAACAAGATTTTCACGATGACCACGGTCTTGGATATATTGGATGTTTGAGCAACACCATTTTAATTTATAACCAACTGTACATCATCAGAAGTCATTTAGCAAAAACCCTGTGTGATAAGACCTCCATTCAGGAGGAGTTACGATAACAAGATTTCCAAGATAGCTGCTGGGGTGACCATATTGGATGTCTGAGCAGCACCATTTTCATTTGGGGTCCCCCCAGACGTCATAAGACGTTCTTTAATAACAAGAGTCCCTCGAAGGAACTGATGCTCTACTGGCTGAAAAGAATTTCCAGGAATTCAAGATAAGACCATTTCTTCCATTTAAATGAAGAAGTGTTGAAACCATCTTTGATATTCTTCAGCGATAACAAGATTTTTAAATTAGTTGCTGTGGTGGATATATTGGATGTCAACTTGGCACCATTTTCATTTAGGACCAACAAGACATCAATTCTTCTGATGGAAACCCCATGTTGATATAACTTTCTGTTTTGGAGGAGCAACGATAGCAAGATTTTCTTGATGGATTCCATGGTGGCCATATTCGATACCAGGCTGGCACTATTTCTCTTTAGTACAAACTAGGCATCATCAGAAGTCTTTTGGTGAAAGTACAATCTCGATATGACCGGCCATCTAGGAGAAGTAGTGATTGCAAGATTTTCTAAATTGCCATTGTGTCAATCATATTCGAAGTTGGATTGTCACCATTTTCATTTACGACCAACTCGACATCATAAGAGGTATTTAAGTGAAAACCCCATGTTGATATAGCCATTCATTCAGGAGAAATAGTGATAAGATTTTCAAGATGGCTACCGTGGCAGGCATATTGAATGTCTCAATGACACCATTTTGACCAAGTAGACATCATAGAAACTTGTTTAGTTAAAATCCCATGTTGATAAAACCATCCATTCAGGAAGAGTATTAATAATAATATTTTCGAGATGGCCACTGTTGTGGTCATATTGGACATCAGATCAACACCATTTTCATTTTGGACCAGCTATACATCATAAAAAGTCTTCTGGTGAGAACCCCATGGCAACATTACTTTCCATTCAGGAGGAGTACTGATAAAAAAATTTCATTTACAATCAACTTGACATCATAATAAGTCTTTCAGTGAAAACACCATGCTGACATGACCATTCATTCAGGAGAATTAGTGATAACGAGATTGTCCAGATGGCCATTGTGGCAGCCATATCAGACATCAAATTGTCATAATCTTCATTTACAACCAACTAGACATCATAAGACGTCTTCTGGTGAAAACGCCATGGCAGTATTACATTTCATTCAGGAGAGGTAGTGATAACAAAGGTTTCAAGATGGCTATTCTGGTGGCCATATTAGAAATCAGATCAGCACCATATTCATTTCGTTAAAACAAGACATCATAGGAAGCCTTCTGGTGAAAACTCCATGTCAATATGACTTCCATTCAAGAGGAATAGTACCAACTCAATATCATAAGAAGTCTTTCAGTGAAAACACCATGCTGATAAGATGATTCATTCTGGGGAAATAGTGATAACAAGATTTTGAAGATGGCCATTTTGGCAGGCATATTGAATGTCTGAATGGCACCATTAGAACCAACGAGACATCATAAGAAGTTGTTTAGTAAAATCCCCATGTTGATACGACCATCCATTTAGGAGGAGTAGTGAAAACAATATTTTCAAGGTGGACGCTGTTGTGGCCATATTGGACATCAGATCAACACCATTTTCATTTTGGACCAGCTATACATCGTAAGAAGTCTTCTGGTGACACTGCATGGCAATATTACTTTTCATTCAGGAGGATTAGCAATAACAACATTTTCAAGATGGCCACTGTGGCAGCCAAACCGGACATCAGATCGGCACCATTTTCATTTAGATATTATAAGAAGTCTTCAGGCGAAAAACCATGGCAATATCACATTTCTCTCAGGACAGATAGGAATAACAACAATTTTCAAGATGGCCACTGTGGCGGCCTTATTGTACATCAAATGGGCTCCATTTTCATTTAGGACCAGGTAAACATAAGAAGTCTTTTAGTAAAAACCTCATGTCAATATTACTTTCCAATCAGAATGAGTAGTCATAACAATATTTTCCAGATGGCTGGTATGGAGGTCATACAAGACATCAGATCGGAACCATTTTGATGTAGGACCAACTACACATCATAAAAAGTCTTGTAGTACAAACTCCATGTTTATCCATTCAGGAGAAGTGGCAAGAACAAGATTTTCAAGATAGCCGCTCTCGCTGCCCTAATGGTTATCAGATTGGCACCATTTTCAATTTAGACCAACTAGACATCATAAGAAGTCTTCTGGTGAAAACCCCATGTCAGACTTTCCGTTCAGGAGGAGTAGCGATAACAAGATTTTCAAGATGGCCGCTGTGGTGGCCATATTGGACATCCGATCGGCACCATTTTTATTTTTGACCAACGAAACATCATAGGAAGTCGTTTATTGAAAACCACATGTCAATATGACTATCCATTCAGGAGGAGTAGCGATAAAAGATTTGTGAAGATGGCTACTGTAGCGGCCATATTGGATGTTCGAGGAACGCCACTTTCATTTGGGACCAACTAGACTATGGGATGAAAGTGTGTGTAAAGTTTCATGGCAATACTACAAGTAGTTTAGAAGGTGTAACGATAACAAACTTGTGCTTTGGGACAGACAGACGACAGACGACAGATGATGAACAACGAACAACAGACCATCCCAGTAGAGTTACAAATTTTTTTAAAAAAACCTTGATACAATAATTCATGTAGTAGTAGCAATAAAAATATTTTCAAGATGGCTACTGTGGCAGCCATATTGGATGTGCAAATGGCACCTTGTTCATTTAGGACCAACTTGACGTTATCAGACGTCTTCTGGTGAAATCCCCATGGCAATATTACTTTTCATTCAAGGAGACCATGGGATGAATGTGTGTGTGTAAAGTTTCATATCAATCTTCTAAGAAGTTTCGGAGGAGTAGTGATAAGAATATTGTACTAACGGACGGACTATCCCACAAGCTCTTTTGGTCTATGACCAGTAGAGCTAACATGAGAGCGAGTGAGACTTTCTTTTTCTTCAGTGTTAATATAATCACACTCACATGCACACACACACACACACACACACACACAGACAGAGAGAGAGAGAGAGAGAGGTAATCAGGGAAAATAAGCGAGGTCAAGGTTAAAGCATAATAAATACATAGATTAAGTGATAGACATGCAAGCACATTGCCTCTGCACCCCATTTAGGAATATTTAATTATATTCCTCCTAACCTAAAAAATTCTCACACTCTAAAAAGTTATTCCTTCACCTGAACAACAATGAATGGGAAACAACCCTTCAACTGAACAACAATAAACGGAGGGCAACACTGGTTTCTACAGCAAAGAAATGAAATTCAGATTCATCATTTTTTTCGACAAAGATGGGATTAGGCTAAATTACAAAAGAATGGCCGTCTATACTCGCTTATAAGTCCAAATGCAAACAAGACCTAGATCTGCTGTCACATAATGCGCTTGCAGATCTGAGTCACTGCAGTTTTTTAGGAGTAATGAGCAGAACAAACAACATAGACCCTGATATAATGGTGCATTATGCAACAGCATGTCAGGGTCTATGTTGTTTGCAGTTGGATCTGACTTCTAAGCAAGTATATATGGTAGGCACTGGGGGTGGTGGTGGGGGGGGGGGTGGCATAATTCTGGTAAGACTTGTCAGAAATTATGGATACATTTTGATTAACAACGCACCATACACTGCTATCCATGGGAAGTAAAAATCACTTTTCATCTCAAAGGATCAAATTCACAAAAGTGTTGAAGTGCATTTTCCATATAATAAATATATTATGATATGAAAATACAGTCTCAAGTTGACTGTTTCTCTGTGGATTGTGATAGAGATGAAGGGAACATGGGAACGTCAAGTCAAACAGGGTCAACTAACCACAATTAATCTGATTTAAATGCATTATGTCCCATACATCTTGTATGGAAACATACCGCTATAATTGACTTTATAAAAACAAGTTTGATTGATTTGATTGATTCTCACAGCTGGCCATGAAGGCAATACGAAAGGATCAGGGCAATAAGACCATCATGCTTCATACTGGCAATGATATCCTCATTGTACATGCATGCATATCAAGTAATTTGATTCCAATCATCAATCCACCTTTCTAATATTTAGCATGAAGAGATATCTATTAAGCGATCATATAAAAAATTTAATTGTGTAAACATAACATAAAATCATGTAATTTGTCTCTGATGCGTCCAAGGTGCATATAATGTATGCATTATAAGATGTCTTCCTATAAGGATGAAGCTGTCGGAATCACATACTCTGACTAACTGGGGAAACATCAAAGGTGTACATTTATTTAACATCAATGCCACCACTGACAATGATTACAACACCAGAGGTTGAACACAAGCTTTCTGGCACTTGGTACAGGTGATATAATAACAAAAACTACTATAATGTTTTAACACTCTTTTTGATTAAAGAAATGTGATATATAAAATTTATTTATATGATAGCAGACACTTTTTATAGCTAATATGTTTGGTTCTAGTAATAATAATAATTACGACTCAATTTCACCAAATGTTGTGCAATATACAATGAGAGAGAATAGCAAGGATCACATTCTTGGTATGAGATAAAATACAGAGAATAGAAGAGAGTGAGCATACAGTATGTTTAACACTCTTATTGATTGAAAAACACCTAAGACAACTGTAGATATAAAATTGATTTATACAATTCCAGAAAACGTGTATGGTACATTTCTTTGCTTCTAGTAACAATAATAATAATAATAAGGCTGATTCTTAAAATGTACCCAGTAGTGTGCAATCTATTATGAGAGAGAGAGAGAGAGAGAGAGAGAGAGAGAGAGTAAAATGCTTTAAAGGGGAAATAAATTTTCTGCTGAGGTATTTCATTATTCTTTTTTCTCCACATAACAGTCAAGGTCAAAATATATATTTCAGTGTTATGCATTCTTCTTTAAATGTTTAACATCAAAACTTTGCTCTTATTTTAGGCATAACCATATTAAAATCACATTCAAATGGAATTTTTAACTTCTGTGAACACAGTGTAAATCATTACAAAAGAATATATGTACATAAGGTTTTTAAAAAATGAACATATCTGTAGCTTTTTCAATTTCAAAGAAATTTTTGAAACCATAAATGGGTGCATGGTATATAAATGCCCTGCCACAGTGACCTAAATGAAACATTTTTTTGACAACAAAAAAAACAAACAAACAAACGATGGGAAAGGATAATATTCTTGGTAGAACATAATATATATTGAATATAATAGTAAGCATATAGTATAGACCTAAAAAGAGTTAGTAACATTTGAAATATTGACATATATATTTTTGAAATACACCAGATTAAGAAATTAATAATATACCGTCTATACTCGCTTATAAGTTGAGTCCAACTGCAAACAAAACAGACCCTGATCTGTCATTGCTTAATGCGCTGGTAGATATGGGTTTATGTTGTTTGTTCTACTAATTACTCCCAACAAACTGCATAGACCTAGATCTGCTAGCGCATTATGTGACGGCAGATCTGGGTCTGTGCAGTTTGCAGTTGTACCCGACTCATATGCGAGTAATACGGTAATTCCCAGATCTAAATAGGTAAACAATGTATAGGATTTAAATGCACATATTTGTTACATGTACACATGAAAATGTATCAATAAATGCATATAATTTGCTGCTGGTTGGTTTCTAATGGCACTTTGAGAGCATTATTTGCTATATCATGCTGAAGAAACGGGATCAAAGCGGATTTCCCAAGGACATACTGAGACAGCCGATCCAGATTGGCTGATATCAAACCAGTAACATCTGGATTAGGAGTTTGACATTCTTCTAACTAATCTACCATGGCTTTAATCCTACCATGTTACTACAGATACAAAATATGTGGAAGAGAGCTTTTAAAATATCAAAAAATTTGTACAAGATTGTAAAATCTGACACAGTGGAGCAGCTTTACATAAAATACCCTTATTTATTATTTTAAAAACAATTAAGCCACATGCTTGTTTCAGGACTATCAGACAACATGTCTATTGACTAAAGTCCTGGCCATCTAAATAAATGAGCTCAAAAGTTAAAATTTTGAGTTCAACATTTTTACATATATTTGCACATAAGTAAATGTCTAATAAAAATAAAATTACAATTAGCTTACTATCACTTGTTCCACATATAGCTCAAAAGATAATAAAATCTTATTTCTAAGTTTAGAGTCAGTCTTGAGTCTGAATTTGATATTGGTGCTATGACAATTTTGTCACTGTGGGGCATGGACTGGCATCTGTTCACTAGGTCAATATTTTCCATAATTCCTTTAAGAAAAGAACTGCTCTAGTAAACCATATCCTCTCTTCTTGAACCTTTATAAGCAAGAAACTCAAGCTCAGAATCTCACAATTTTGACAATACTATGAGCTTAATTAGAATAAAGATAGAATGATAGAACTTCAGGATTTTATTAACTTCAGTCCCTCTCCTAAATTCATACATTTCACTGCTTCAGTTTAACAACAAATATTCTTATGGTATTTGGGGATTTTTAGCTTGAATCTTATACTCAAAGAAGCTTTAAAAATACCAAATGCTAGGATCTTTTTGTGGACATAAATTTAAGCGAATTCATCATAAAAGTGGCTTTTCATTTTTGGCTGGTTATATTTTGCTGATCGCGGATATTGGGAGGTTATGATACATAATATGATAAATTTGGACCCGATTGTTTCTGCGATTTCACATGCAGGTTCAATGGCACATCAGCACAATCCTGGCTTTATAGCGCCAAGTTTAAGTATCCCCCAAAATGGTATACAAAAAACAAAGGTAAAGGCAAAAGAGATAAACTCCATAAAATACAAAGTCATAGTTTTGCTCTAATCCACACTTGTTTAAAAGGTCCAAGACCTTCTCAGCATGAACATCATCATGGGACACATCCCAGGCCAAAATGGCTCTCTCCATCAGTCAACTCTTATGACATGCACAAAAATGCATCGGGTCTATTTTATGAAGCACCAGCATCCTTTTCATGGGGAGTACTTAACAGTCATATTTTGCATACCATGAATAATTGGAGTCACTCCAGTCTAAGAAGATACTGTATTGTTTTTTATGACTTTACACCTTCTCCAAAAGTTGTAAAAAGTTGACACTGATGGCAAATGAAAAACCTCTATGGACTTTGAATTCAATGCCAAAATATTTGCATCTTTTAATGCAAGAATGTTCTGTATGCTATTTATTTAGCACTCACTTACCAACAAAGAAAACATTTATAGAAAAATATCAGTTTGATAAAACAAACTCTCTTGACACAATCCTTCTTTCATTGATTAGCCTTCAATGACCCATGTGAACTTGCATATTTATTCTGATGATGATCCATCGTTCGTTGAGAAACTAAACATTGAACAGAATTGTACCCATTAATGAGATTGAATGACACGGTTACTGTAAAAATTCACTTATCACCTTCTACAACATTTTTCACAGACAAGAAATTCAATTATTTGATTTCTTGAATTTTTACATTTTTCTTCTACTTCAATAAAGCAAATAATATTACATACATTTCTGCAAGCTTCATATAATAAAGCTTTCTGTGAAATGTTGCAAATTCTCCCAAATTGTTAAAACTAAATTGCTTAAAGTTTTTTCTTTCTTTTAGTTGTAGTAATGGCAGTCATATTTTAATGCAGATCAGCATCATTGGTACAAACTTGAAACCCCTTCATGACAGGTTACTTTCTGTCACATTTTTGGTCAAATTATCTGAGCACTTTTTGTGGAGAGGTCTAAAGATTTGTATATTTTTAGTAACAGTAGCCTTCTTTGAAGGCAGATCAGTATCATTTGTAGAAAATTAAAAGATTTATGCCAGGAACTTAGGACGTATATATGCAAATGAAAACCTTTAATCAAACCCCAAACAAACTGTTTACGCTACTGACATAAAAGCTACTGCTGTATCTTGCATGCCACTAACAACAGCTCGACAAAAAATGAAAATGTAAACAAACAAAAAAAAAAAAAATACAAAAAGAAAAAAAATGCCATTCAGTGATTTTTCACAAATTCAATTAGGAAAGAATTTGCTTAATGGTTTAAATTCGACTTTATGAGAAATTCCTCCCAAGAGGAATTGGCTCCATTTGTAGGTTTTCATACAGATTCTGTGGCCTGATTCTTCTTCGGGGTATGGTAAAATATCCAGCTAATACCAGGAGGTTGAAGAAACTGGAAATGCCATACAAAACTAAGCTCCAAGGGGTATGAACATTCTCCTGATGTGCCGCTAGTGAATTTAAAACAGCAATATCCACTGTCAATAACAACTGCAGCGGGCCTATAATATAAAAGAAAATAAACGAAGGCATCATTTAACAAGAACATCTGCCTTAATGCTCCCTGCAACTTTGTGGTTTGATCTTAAACCTAAAAATTAATTCGAATCTTCCACATTCCCTAGTGACCCTGTACCAAAAGTCTGATGACTATCCTATAATTCCAAAAGAGATACAGTCATTTTTTTTAGAACTCTTGAAAGACAGTGTTAGTTGGCAAAATGTGTAACAATAACTCAAGCGTGATTGTTTTGTTGTTGTCGTTATTGGATTTTTTATTTTTTTTTATTTTGCCTAATGTTTCAATAACAATGTCACAAAAAATAATACAAAAATGTTTCTTAAACTGATGTAAAGATTTATTCATTCATAATGGTACATGAACACTTAAATTTAAGGTTATAATGTTTAGACATGGAAACGGATTAGTTTAGTTTACTGCCATTAAACGTTTACAAAGTCACTAACCGTGTAAATGAACATTCACGTGGCATATTTGGTGCTTGCTGATGCATATATTCAGGCAGTACATCTGGTTACATTATAATTGTTTTCACCATGTACAAATATATACTAGGATGAAACAAATACAACAATGATGTTTTACAAAATTGTCAGATAAATTTAACAAAGATATGTCCTTCAAACTGAATCCTGTCATAATAAGAGGTGAAAGACATACATAAAATGAAACAATTTCAGTTTGAGAGCTGTATGACATGCAGATAACGTGAAGATCAGGAGAAAGGCAAAATTTCAAGTCAGTTCGATTAATGGCATTGTTCATTGTTCCAGCTATTGTAGACTCTGTACGAATTGTTGATATTTTGGTAAATGATGAAGCTTTACTAGGAGTTCAATTAAGGAAGTTTCTGTTTAAACTTATTGTTGAAGCATCTCAGGCTGAAAATCCTATTGTTACGGAATTATGTATTATTTCGTTCTTAAATAATGGTATAGGATTATGATCTCTGCATAATAGTCTAACAGCTGTCGTCTTGCAGAAAGCACATATACGATATTTCAATGTGACTCAGTACATTAGGTCTTGGGAAATATTGTCGCTTGTAACATTAGTATATCACGTGATTTAGCGCGTGAGAGTTGAACTTCTGACCTAGATTCTATGATTCAATTTAAGAGTCAATATTTTGTTGACTGATAATAACATTAGTTCATGGGTACTTTAGTGGTGTCACGCATAACCTAGTTTCTGATTGGTTCGGAGAAGGTTTTTTTCTAGAAAGATTGAAATGTTTTTAAGTCGCAATACAGTTTAAATTGGTTTTCCTTATTCTGTTTTGCGCAGTCAGAAGCTATATAATATAGGATGTATTGCTGTGTTAGGCATTAGTTCATAGTTCGTTCAGCCTGAGAGGTCATAAAACGAGATTGGTTCATTTTGTGTGTGGATATTCTACTTCAGTGATATATATTTTAATACAGTACATTTAGGATTTAGCACTTTTTCTTAAACTTTAATAATTATAAAGCTCCGTGGAATTTTCGGAAACATTTCTCGAACTTGTAATATTCCATATTTTCAAGGACTATTTGGAATTTATAACACTTGGATATAACTGATTCTTATTAGCGCATCAGTACAGTGAAGGTTTCATTCGGAACCTACTTCATTCGGAATATTTGGATTAACTTCCGAATCAGTGAACTTTAGAACAATTTAATATTTTTAAGGATATTCTATACTGTAAGTTATTTTTAATTCTTTCACTTTGATTGTTTGTTGAAATATTTTCATATTTTAGGAAATTCAATTATTGTATTTAAATCTTGAAAGCTTGTTTGAGTCTTTTCTTTTGTTACATTTACCCATAGTCGTAACACTTATATATGTTGTTATTATACATTTCCACTGCATTGTTTAGGAATAACTGTATTTGAAAGAAGGATCGTCACAAACATTGATGCAGGTATTACCTGCCCATGATACGTATGTATGTATTAGCATTTAATGGCACCTTGGCACAATAATGGTTATATGGTGCCAAATTAAGTGTACAGTTTTTTAAAAAAATGAAGAATTCCACAAAAGCATTAGGAATATAGACTCTTCCAAATAAATGTAAACTTGAATGATGAAGCGACGTATCACTAGAGCAAAGAATGTGCATTTTATAGTATGTGGAATTTGCGATAAGTATGAAATGAATCTATGGAAATGTATGACATTTATATGACTACTGCTACTATACCTGTATCCAATATGACATCAATAGATTAAGAAAGAAAAAAAAAGACAATGAGGAATGACAATTTTTGGAAAGAATTATGCAAATACTGAACATTCAAATGCAGCAGCATGATCTGTGCATATTTTCTAATTTTTATGTTATAAAAACCACACTGAGAAAAAAAAAGCACCAGACCCATACTTTTAGATAAAAATATTGACAACAACTATTGTAAAATAATCCTTCGAAATAGTACATGGGACCCCTGCTCCCTTTAAATGCAACCCATTATCTCCTAACATAATATTTGTCATCTTTTCCTTGATATGTGCTCATATTTATTCACCATAAACTTATCAAGCAAATGTTTAATGAAGAATTATGTTTACAGTTCAATTTTCAGTACTTTATGAAAGGGGAAGATTTTTTGCTCGATCTTCTCGCTCTCTCTCTCTCTCTCTCTCTTTGTTGCTTTCTCAGTTTAACCTGATGCGTGCTGAAATGATATGTCTAAATCCTTTTTTCAATGTTTAAAAGGATTTGTAAAGATTCCATCGCTTGTAATATGCTTGGAAAAAAATTAGAATGAGCTGTAGATTCTATTCAGGAGACACTTTATAATACTTCCAGGTTTAACTTGGTATAAGCAAACGATCCCTATTTTCTGTGCCTTAATTTCTTAATTTTGAAAGTTAAAAAAGGAAAACGACACCCTTTCCTATTTGTATCACAATTGGTGACCGTATACTGCCTTAAAGCTGTCATTTTTACTTGCAGTTACCATGCACATAATACACTTCTCCATTAGTGGCTGGCATGCTTGCTAAAAAATGATGTCATACATAACAAGCATAAGTGAAGGGAGATAATGCTGTTGGACATTTTGGACAATCTAACTCGTCATTAATTTTAACAGTAAATTTGGGGAATTTGGTAAATTTTTCTGGGTAAATGATTTTTAATCTGCATATAACAACCTACAAAAATCATGAAACATTTGACCCTTATATATATATGTTATATAATCTTATATGATGTATGATGTCCGCATAAATTAGTGTATGATTCACACTTCCTGCTGACCTTTTATAAGATCATGGATTCTTTAGAATTTTTTTTTTTTTTTTTTTTACATTTTTAATCAATGAAAAGAAGTGAAAAGAAAAAAGGCCCCACCTGACGCTAAATAAAAGAAGAATAAAGGTATTTATAACATTTTAATCAAAGATTGAAGCCTTATTTTTTCTATTTGGTGCAGCAGCTGTAGGAGTCGGTCATTTCTCAGTTTGAAAGTTTTGGGAATTTTTTTATTTTAAATGAATTTTTTGAATTCCTAAAATTTGGAACAAGGGATAAAAAAAAATTCCTGTAGCAACATATATACTAATTGATGTAAACTTTAGACAACCCATGTTGTATGTCATTTACTCCAGCCAATGGTTCCCTCTTTTTATTTATTTATTCATTATATTTGGAAAATATATAACAAAACGTCTGAATTAAAGAAGTGATATATTTTAGTAAGTTTTAACATTTTCTATTCCATCAGAGAAATTTATGGAGTTTTGGAAAAATTCAAGGAGTTTCTTTTTCTAAGAAATTCAAAGACATTTCAAGGGTAAAACCAACTTTTTTTAAATTCTAGGAATTTTCAAGGCAACCTCTCAGATTCAAGGTTATCATTATTAAGTGAACTGCAAGGCCTTACTTACTCCCTGCTAACTGTTGAACTAAGGTTATGCTTAGGATTCCAGCACTGAAAGTGTCATAAAGAGTCCAAATGCTATTATTATAGTTTTCTGTTTGAAAAAGCGGAGAGTCTCAAGCACATTTTCATGGAATTCTAGTCACAGAAAACCATGTGTTCCATTCACATCAAATTAAAGTAACTGATTGACGAAAATATGCGTTTATATTTCAAAGATTTCCAATAAATCATTCCTACATCATGCCAATAGGAAAGTTGCATGGATGGAAGTCAGATAACAGAGACCAGACTGTTTGTCATAGGGAAAACAAATGAATTAAAGAAAGAGAAAAGACTGTTGTTACTTACATGCCACAGCAAGAAAGAGTGACCCCACAGGCTGGTACATGTCAGTCCCAGGATTCCAGATGGAGACGATGTGGATGACGATGACTACCAAACAAACCAATATGCATACCAGAATTACAACCAGATTTTTGATCAACAAGAACAAAAACCCTGAAAAAAGAAAAATATTACAATTGGAAACTTTTCATTATGCAAATATTTTTTAAGTAGCAGACGACATTTTGGCACATCTCTATACTCCAATATTGATCAGTTCACTTTAAATGAAGAGTTGATGGTTGTCACACGATAAAACATAAATAGCCTGTTCTCTAGTACAGTGAAATAATACATTTAACAGAGCATAATACTAGTGCATGCCATTGGGTGTACTTTAACTTGCATGCTTTATCTGGTGTTCTGTAACTTTTACACTTTAGACCAATGAAGCAGTTAGGTATTCATTCAAACCAACCAGTGTTTGCTAACCTTGTTGACATGAACCAAGAACTCGTTTGTGTTTATAAATGCAGGCAAAACAAAATGCATTGTTGACATGTATCTTTCATACAGTGTGTATGATGATGTCCGACTTCTATATTTTTGTTTTTGTTTTTGTTGATTTTGACTGCGCTTTTAACACATTACTGTCATTATCATGCTGATAAAATGGGAGATAAGTGACTTTCCCTAGGACACAAAAGACAGCCAACCCAGGCGGACCGATGCAGGTATCGAACCCGCGACTCTTTGAATACGAGTCTGATGCTCTACCACTGAGCTACTACAATGGTGTCTACGAAGACAACTTTTTCATTTTTAAGAAGGTTTTTAATTCTTTGAATCAATTTATACAAAATTTAAATATTTGAATATATGTCAATATAGTAAAATCTGGAGAATAAGCGTATACATTTTTTATTTAAATTAGCAAAGTTTATATGTGCTTTTATATATATATATATATATATATATATATATATATATATATATATATATATATATATAACCAAAGTTTTTATATTAATGATCAACTATTACACTCTGCAGTATGTTACATGTATATGATATAAAATATCGTTGATTAATAAAAAAAAAGGAAAATAATTTCATTATAATTTATTTCAGTCTATATATTGATGTCTAACAATGAAACTTTACAGTATACTATATTTAATTAATATTAAACATTAATATTTCAATCCTCGAGAAAATGTTTCAGTAAATGATCAATGATCTTATTCAGATTTATTTCTCTATTGATGTTTGAATTTTCCTGTTAGAGGTCGAGACATTTAGACCACATGACACGAGAAAAAAGAAGGAGGTGAGCATCTTCCCCAGCTAAATGTATGAGGCAAAAAACATACAGACTGGACAGGCGCACAAAGGACAGACTTACCGCTAAATATCCCTGAATAAAACGTTTGTCGTGCTGACATAAGCTCTTCAAATATACTGCTGGATGTGCATGTACCATCACGTTTATGACAAAGTTTGTGCCATATAGGTCCTGTATAAAAATGAAAATAAATAAATATATCAGTCAGAAATCAATCTAAATAAGCATTGTGTGCTCTGATAATTTCAATGCATCCCCAACCCCACCTCAAGTCTTAGAAATTCGTCAAGTTCTATTAAGAACATTACTTCACATTGTGTTGTGTGGGTATGTAGGAACAAACACAAGATATTCTCTACACTACTTTTATTATATACAGACAATGCTGTTAACTAAATGAAGGCCCAAAACCAAGTGAACATAAAGGTGGGAGAGTATAAAATAAATGATGTACATCACTAGCATTCTGTTAATAATTGGACTCTAATTAGACTGACCCTAGGTCTTACTAGCTTTAAAGCTGTTGTAAGGGTGCAAATGTCTGTCGATCTATAAAGAACACATTAGTTTTGGCGGAGAACAATTAATTAGATTTATGAGGAGAAGATACCGTATTAAATCGCTATACTGCGATGGATTTAATGTCCGCGTTGTGGGAGAAATCGATTCTTAAGTAAGCATTCGTTTATTTAACAGTCAGACTTACTGGAAGGAAAAGGTTAACTTCGATCTTGGGATCGAAAATGTCAGAGTTGAGAGGGTATAGAAACCATTTGTTAGCTAGTTGAAGTTGCATTATCTTTTTGAGATTGTCCAGAATCAGTTATTTGGAAATCTAGAGAGTCACGCTGACCGCATTTTTGGGCGCGTATTTATAAAAGACGGAAAATACGTTTAATCCTGATTGGCTACGCTAAATAAGGGGGCGTGTTTTCCACACGAAATTTCATGGTTTTAATATGCCACATCGCAAAAATTTAGTCAGTCTACGTTTTTTCTGTAAGAGAAAATATAGATGTTGACTCCGAGATTGAATTTAGAAGAAATTCTCTCGTAATACAATTATCCAAGGGACCGGATGTCTGGAAATTGACACAGTTCTGGCGGTAGAAGCGAGCAAGGCTTGAAAGCACAAGGTATTTGCATCAATCTCATGTAATTCGTTGATATCAATATAATTATTTGTTGAATTTATTTGTTTAAATTTGTACATCAGTTTCTTGCTATGAGTATAACTATTTTGTTGAGTTCATTTGTCTGAATTTGTACAATAATCTTCTTTATATGAGTTTGACGAATTGTTTGAATTTGTCGTCTTGATTGTTATAGGAATCATGTATTCTAAGAATTTCATGCATTACTTTAGTTGGTATGAGTTGCGAGAATCCGCGTGAATTCACCGATCTTAGACGATTTCATGTATGATGAAGACTTGAGTGCGTATTCACTGAAATTAACGTAGTTAAGCCATGAAGTGAATTTCATTCATTCATTTGTATAATTAAGACGGGAACTGAAACTGTTATGTCTCGTGTGATGTTAATGTGAGTCAGTGATGAAATAGCCGTTAGGAAGTACATTAATCTTATGAAACTAGGTTTTTGTATGGTCTGCCATGTTTGGCCTGACCAGATAGCCTTTGGTATCTGTTTGAATTCCGATAGGACGATATCTGATGTAACGAGAGTGGAGTAAGGTTCTATTCCCAGTAGGATATTTGACGGAAGATTTAGGTTGCTTCTCTGTTTATTTTGAAAGGGGAAATAGCTCCACCGACGTATCCACGTACCTACGTATCCACGTACCGACGTATCCACGTACCTACGTATCCACGTATCTACCTACCCACACAAAGTTTGAGGGCCGACAGAGGCGAGATAGAGAGAGTGAGGAGGGGAAAAGCGAAAGAACAAAGAGAACGGCAACGTTGAATTTGGAGGGAGCAGCGATGACCAGGTTATGCTGTTATGCAGGGGGAAGGACTTCGATTGTTCACTCGATTCTATGATGAACTAATTCTATCATTTAAAAAAGATCGGCTATTTATATAAGTATATTTGTGTTTGAAATTCGGTAAATGATTTATTTAAAAAAGAAGTGTATCTTCCTAATGTAATGCATTATCTCAGTTTGTTTTATGTAATTGATTAAATTGTTATATTTCATGTACGGGGGCTCGTGTTATTCTGTTCTATATATCTGCTCAGATCTCTATCTATTCCATCGATAAGCTTCATAATTTATATTATTATTTACTCGATCCGGGCAATAACACCGAGGTCGATCATCCTCTAAATAACGATAACCAATAAAGCGGACACCTTGTAAGAAGGTCCAATCCGCGATATACCCCCACAGCTGTCAACCTTTATCTGTGTCTCAAACTCCAATTACACATGGCTGTGCCTCATTAACTGATACTACACATTGTTAACAGGAAACTTCACATAGAAACAATTGCAAATATCTTCGATCTTTTTTTGGTCTACTTTTAACCTCACCACCACCTGTTCTGCCCCCAGCCCTCGTGCATCCAGATCTAAAATTATCCTCCATCAAGTCAAATATGATCATCTCTCAATTGGTGTAGATGAAGTTTATGTTACAAGGAGTACCAAGTTAACAGGTCGACAATAAACGATATGGATGGACACGAGTGATCACAGTATATCTGCTAAAATGCCGATATATTAAGTGCAATGAAAACATTAGGATTCGCTGCTTAAAATCATAAGGGAAATTGTGATATGATTTGATGTATAAAATCTCTAACCACAGTACATCAATATATATAGTTGACGTTAACCACGGCAACATTTTGATTCCTGTTTGGAACGAATTATAACTCACTCACTATGTATCGCTTCCTCATTTTAGATAACCCTGAAAACTCTCAAACCCGCTTGTAATGCAGGCAGGTGTGGATTCCATTTTTCATGATAGAAAATACCAAAATAATAGGTCTTTATTTGATAAACATGTATAAAATCGCGATCAAAATTGGTAAACGAAACTGTGAGACATCGCTCTTTTTATCGTCCAAATCGACGGTTAGTGACCAGAAATTTGGTATCAATATAAAGAAATTCGCATCTTTTAATAAGACGTCGTATATTTTGTTACATTTTCTTTTTTAAAACATTTCTAATTACACTGTAAATAACAATATCCGACGAAATATTGATCAATGATAATGTTTGTAATGCCTACTGGTGGCAACACTTTTGTATTTGTGTGCACACCTCCTGATCTCCAGATATGAGAAAACTTGCAGACATATGAAGTGATTCCCTTTGGTATGAAAGTTGAAAGGCTTTTATGTCTTTATGTCGCCCCTCCCTCCCTCCCTGCATTGTGGGTATATTTTAAAACAATCAGAAAGAATTTTGAAACAATAATTTATAATGGGGTTCATCTTGATTTTAGACATAACGTACTTATCTCTATCCCTGTTGCCAAATGTCCATTCTTTCCGTCCCCAGGCGTAACCATTATTCAGAAGTAGGCGTGTACGCATGCATTGCATCTTATGGCTGGGAGATTTAAAACTGATTCTCGCCATGGATTGATGTGTGTTCGTAATTTTCCTGTTTGGATGTTTTGTGTTGCATTAGTCGTACATGTGTGTTTATCTCTTCATGTCTCTTATAATTAGGACTGATTTTCCTTGGATCAAATTTGTCATGAGTTACTTATTTAACAAAATTATATATGAAAAAAATTGTTTTCTTTAAAAGAAAACAATAGAAGAAATAAAAACAAAATATTTGTTTCTGTACTGTGTGTAGGTTCGGCTAACAACTGTTAGTATGTGACGGTGTTTCTCCTCTTTTTCTTGTTTGGTCGTGTAACATTTATTGTTAAGGCCTCATTTTCTGAGACTCATATGCGAGTCTGTTTAACTCGCGTAGCGCCTTGATAGCATAGCCTCTCATCATCGTAACTTCTTACTTAAGGAACATAACCCCCTGTCATTTTTCTTTTCATCGTAATGTGTTACACATCCATCTTAAGTTAGTCTTATGTTAAAGATTGTGAATCTTGTTTTTGGTGATCAATTTTTTTTAAAAAAAATTGTATTGTTACTAGCCTTATCCAACCGTTTTTTTTTTTTTTTTTTTTTTTGTTTTTTTTCCCAATAGATCTCACTTTACTTGGATAAATAAGACTACTTTATGCATGGTCCTGTTCATCTCTATTTGGGAATGGAATTGTTCTAGCTTGTGATGGTGGGGGTTAGCTCAGAAATATGGTACGCACCAACTCCCCTAATGGGAGTGATATATCCACCCAACCTCCATAGCTATGCTTCAATTTATACCTGCCTTAGACGAGTAGACTCCCTCTCTTACAAGTTAAAGAAACATACATTAGAGTGACATATAAGTTACATATGAAGATATATGTAGTCTTATGTGTGGACATTTTTGCTATATATTGTACAATATGATCAAAGAAAAATATTTTCGTTTCATAGTCGATCTGTGGCCACCCCTCATGTATGAGAAACTTAAAGCACAAAATCGGAGACAACAGAAGGGACCCTTGCTGTTGCTGTTATCATTTTCTCCCTATGGAGGTGCGGCACCGGCATTTCTGACATACTGGAGCAAGGAATCTATCACTAAAATAGTTACTGATACCTATAAACGTATTTATACAGGGGAAAATAGAGTGAATTCTTCTTGACAACAAAAGCTACTATTCTGAATTGTCGGCTTTCCTCTTTATTCGGGTAAACCTTTTTCAGCTTGTAAGGGTGAGAGGTGGCTTATCACACTAGCACACACCATCGCCCCCACCCCCAGTGGGAGTATTATAACCACCACCTTCTCCCCTCCCCATTAGCTATACTTATAAGTCCCTATTCCCAGGTAACCGACATTTTTCAAGCATATCTAAGGTGTACCTTTACATAGTTTATTAATTCGTGGTATATATGTTAATATGTCTTAATATGCGTATGATTTAACAATGATTAAGGTTATTTGAATTTTCTTAAATTTCTATATATAATTTTAACAATTAGGTCCGTCAGCTTTCCACATACTATTCCGCTTCTAATATCGTTGAGGTACAGTAGGTTATCATTTTCTACAGATCCATACTCTTTACTTATATCTAACATCGAACTTAACTATTTTCTTTATCTTTCATGCAGTTTACATTAAAATAATAGACGTATTTGTTTTATAAATTGACGATTCTGACCATTATAAAATATTATTATGAAAGGAATTATATTTTTATTCTTTGCTACTTCCCTTTAGCCACCCAATGTGTAGGTATATGAGAATTATATATATATATATATATATATATATATATATATATATATATTAATTAATTATTTTGCCATAATTATAACCATTTAAATGTAACATTTTTTTTCGATTTTATTCATTTCTGTAATTCGCATTATTAATTATCTCATTTATTTCTTCATATTTTCAGTTCCCCATTTCTTCCGTTTGTCCGTAATTTTAATACAGTTTGTTTGTATCTCTTGTATCCTTTGGGTATTTCTATATAATGTAATGCTATAGTATATTTCTGGTTTCATTTTTAGACCTTATCCAAAAATCCAAACAATATAAGAAGAAAAAGTTGTTACGTTTCCTAATATAATTCAGAGTTTACTCAAGCTTTTCGCAGGCCTTGCATTGGGTAGTCAAGAGCATAGTTAGGATATAGGAGCAGAATCCGGAGCCAAAAGCAGTTCAAACATTGCCTGAAACAGTCGTACGTGAGGACGAAAAGGAAGTAAACAGTGCAATGTGGGACAATGATCTAGCAGAGTTGGAACTTTTCAAAAGCCGAGATGGAAAACGCGGAGCTTGGAGCATACAAATATGAAAATGAGAATGAAACTGGAAAAGAAAAAAACCAGAAAGACGCCGCAGGAGAGGAAAGAAGAACAAGAACGGTTAAAACGTTTACAAAGCTCGTAGTCCGACAAAGACAACTCAAAAGCAAAAGTCAAGGATGGATTATATAAAATTAGAAAAATGAAAAGGTAGAAATAAGTATATCAAAGTTAAGAAATTTGTCAGCGAGTCTGATGCTGATAAATCATTTTAAATGATTTAAGGAAGATCAGTGGTATAAGTAAAAAATAGTACAAAAAGAATTGTTGTCAAGAGGTTTAGATGACTCACCTTCCAATGTTCTGACCCTTATTCTTTATGGGATGATTTGAACAACAAGAGTACTTCATATGAATCAGTTGTTAGACAGTCAGACTAAGTAAGGAAGCAACAAAAACAAAAGAAAATAACGAAATTAGGTCTTGCTGCCAACTCTTCTGACAAAGTTACACTCCCTCAAATATGTCCCCACTCTATACCACAATATCAAACAAGAGTTCAATAACTTAGATTTAACGTTGTTTATGGCTGGGAACTTGAAATAATCACTGCGAGCACTGCCACAACTTAAAAAAGGATAGACTACATTTTAAAAAAAAAAAAATCGTCTACTTTGTCAAGATTTACGAATGTAAATATCTACACGCATTGTATGTAGCTTGGGTTATGAAAATTGAACTCGGTCAAAGAATCTCGAGAGATGCCTCGGGTGAAATTGAAATCCGCATTTTAGCCCAACACGTCTGCCGATCAAGAAAAAGTTTGGTTTGGCTCCAATTATCAGAAATATAGATGACCCAACAAGGCATGTCATGCAAATGTTCTCGGAGGAAGATTGCGTTGGGCTCAGCACGTTTATGTCACTTGCTGGCAGAAATCAAAACGGACATTAGAACATCTGGAGTGTTCCACAGCATACCCTAATTTTCTAGCATGACTCACAGCTTACAAAAATTCATATATGATTGACAAAATCATGCCATCATTCTTTACATTTGAGCTGAATCAAACGGCCGTCTTGATGAATTCCAAATTCAGACAAAACCAAACAAATCATAATATTTCGATTTATCATGGAATTAGTTGGAACATTTCAGATCAGTTCAAAGGTAACTTTGTCAGAAATTGCTTAAATCTTGTTCTTGTACATCGTAAAGTAAAAGAGTCTAATAAATGTACAGGATTCCAAGTAATGTAACAACGAGTATATATTTAGTTAAATTTCTTTGTAAAATTACGGTGATAAAATAGTTTTTGAATTTCTGTAAACTTGGATTTTCATTATGTTATCAACGATTATTACACATAGATCATAATGCGTTCAAAAAGTACAGGTGAATTTCCATAGGCTATGGAACAATATTTGAAATATCAAATAGAAGCCAACGCTGCAATCGAGCCTTTCAAAGCCAATCCTTTTAATTCACAAATTAGAATATCACCTTTGAATTCAGTGCCAAAAATAAATTCTGCTGAAAGGAAACCATTCTAGATTTAATTTTTCCAAAAGGATTTTCTGTAAATGACGGTATTGACGAAGGGCATTATCTAGACATGACAGTAGATCTCATTTATCCAAAAGTTGACGATTTGGTCCTATTAATTAAGCACAAGGGAAGAGGTTGTCTTAAACTAGAATACAGACAAATCCCAGTTGGTCCAGGATTTTATGATTTGGTAATCTTGAAAAGGAGAGAAAACTGGTACTTTGATACGAGTTACAAATGTCATTTTATTCAAACTAGGAATAGCACTTCCTATTTTATTTAGATGATTTTGCTGGTGCCGAAACAAGGAAGAAAACTACAATAGCAGAGGATATTTTAGGCAATATATTAGAAAAATGTGGAATCGAAGAAGCCATCCTTCTATACAAAAATGTAATTTGTAGGAATCTTATTTGACACAGTCATCATGACACTATAAATGACTCGAGAAAGACTGGGAGAAATTAAAGTCAGGTAAAATATTGACTTAGTAAAGAAAAGGCATCAAGGAAGGAAATTCACTCCCTGCTTGGAAAACTCAATTTCGTATCGTGGTGTGTCAGGCCAAGGCGAGATGTTATATCTCGCATAGTAACTGGTCTCCGACAAACACATTCTTCCAAAACTTCCAGGTTTATCGTTCCTGATTACGTCAGGAAATATATCAAATGGTGGAATGCATAGTTTCCTTTCTACAAGGGAGTGTCAATACCAATGATAGAAGAATTGTCTGATCACGATGCAATTTATTCCTCTGACGCTTGTTTGAAAAGTTGTAGAGGATTTTATAAGAGATATTTGATTCACAACAAATTTCTAGCATTGATTTTTAATCAAAGATTCCACATCAGTGCTTTAGAATTACTAAGCATTCTTGTTTGCCTAAAGCTTAGGGATTCTCTTTTAAAGGGTAAGAGAACTCCTCTGTTGTGTTTTTTTTTTGTTTGTTTGTTTGTTGTTGTTTTTTTTTTGTTTGTTTGTTTTTTTTATTTTTTTTTGTGTGGTCATTTTACTGACAATCAAAACATCAGTTAGTGTAAGTAACACAGGAGCAGCGAGATGTACATTCTTACAATCTTATCGCAGAGAAATAGGTTTCTACAGTGCTAAATTTCAATGAGAAATTATAGCACGATACCTAGAAGGTGTGCAAAATAGATTATCTGACCACTCGACTCGTTGGAAGGAACGCAGATCCTTTTCACAGACGTGAATTGTCTAAATCAACCTCGGATATCGTTGCTACAGAATGGATTACACCATCAGACAGTTTTGATTTCACTAATGATTCGTAATTCAATCTTAAGACACTGAAAGACGACCTAAAACATTCTATGAAATCCACCTTTACAGCAGGTACTTATAGAAGCTCTTAAGATCCAAAGGGAACCTTACCGTTTCTTCTGCAAATATGTTGCACTAAGTCCTTTCCAAAAAAAGACAAATACTTTATGTTAATTCGCAAAATTTGTATCTCGTTTTTTTGCATCAGTGGATTCAATAAAGAATTATTGAGCAGGTATTAAGACCATGCAATCGCCTCTTCGATTTGGACTATTCCGATGTTCCCATTGTCCCAAGCAAACAGAACCTATGGCAGTGGAATTGTTGCTCTACATCGCTGTTATTATGTAATTAACACAACCAATTAGTGTTACTTATTGGTGTCTATTCGTATTCGCCTATTTTCTTCTTACCATAAATTCAAATCTGGTTCCAAACAGTATTAAAACAATGAATCTGAATAAACCTTTATTGAGGTTAAATGTTTTGATGCGCAAGGATTACTTGGTTGTTCCGATGAAATGGAAAGAAAAGAAAACAATTCAATCTGGGGAAAGAAGTTTACATCTCCCTTTAGTTAAAATATCCAATTCGGTATTTTGTCCAGTTACAAATTTTCATTCATTGTGTTCATTGGTTAGTACTGATCCTCATAGCTGTTTTGCTGAACAACAAAGTTTGTACATATCCATTGGTGCAATCTTTTCACGAAAAGTAATTAGTAAAATGGGGGAGAGATCATACAAAATTGACATCACACAATTGTTGAAGACGAACAGCTCCTTTTGCCTTTCAGACCAGAATTCCGTCAGAAGTAATATTGTTTTTCTGATTCGATAGCCAAATATGTTTCTAATATAAGGAATAGAACAATTTAAGTCTTTCTGGGGGCTATAATTTGGAGGATTTCTCATTATTTGTCTTCAAATAGGACAAGTATTTTGAATTTTCATGTCGGAACTAATACTTTATAAATACAATCAGTTGGAGTTATAAAGCTAGAGTATGCAAATTTAGTAGCCCATTCAAGATAAGTTTCTCCGTCAATCAAATTCATTTTATCACCCATTGTACCTAGACCTGTGGATAATCACTTATATGGAAGACATTTTTTGGAAATAATTAAATTCTTGCTTTCAAGGTTATGTCTCTTATCTTCATGTTGTATTAATTGCCTCATATAAACCTTTTTTCTATGAAGAAAAATAAAAAGAGAGTTCTTTGCAATAACAGATGGAGGACAATATTGAATAAGGGCCGTTTTGTGTCCCCTCTCCAATTTTCTTCATTTCATATATATTACAAGTATGAGTTGATTTGTTTTAGTTTCTGACATAAGTTTTGTGTTCTCATCCTGGTTGGCATGGAAACCGTGTGTTACAAATATGAAAGAAGATAGACAAATGTTTCATTTTTTACATGTATTTCTCACTGATACTGTCTATCCATAAACTTTAAACTAAATTTGAAATGACATTATGTATTTGTATTATTCTTTCTGGCATAAAGTTGCACAAAATAAAGTTTTAATTTGTAAAATATAACCGAAATAAATGTTAGTAACCCATGGCTAATAAATCTTACTTATAAGTCAATATAAAACTATTCTAAGCTCCGTTGCAAAAATAAGACAGTCAATGATCAAATCAAAAACTGTGTATGTTTGGAATATTGTTTGATATTGTTGGCTGATATGATTGATAATGAGACCTTCTAGAAGCTTCTGAGTTTTCTTCTTCACCGAAAATATTGGTGTTTGTCCCCTTGTTCCTGGAAACTAAAGTTGTTCTGATTACAATATTTTCCTTCATTTCGTGGCAATGTACACACACACACAAACACACACATTTTCACGAAAAGTTTTTATCGTTGCTCTGTGTCATCGATCTTCATTAACTTGTTTCAAAACAATCCGTGGGCTGGTCTCTATTAATTAAACGTTGTTCAAAAACTCTTTCAAAAAAGTATATTTGTCGAGACATAAATCTGATACCAAAGCTGATGTAATATTTATTGTTAAATTACTAAAAAGTATATCAAGAAAATGGAAAGTTTAAAGATTTAAATTACCCATTCCATAATTTGAATTCTTTGTCTTATTACACAATCGCAGAAAACTATATAAGTAGTCACTGTTTATTCAAATAGCCTGTCACTGCTATACTCGCATTCAAAGTTTAGACATTTGACCATAACAATTGCTTTCATAATTCATTCAATTAGTCACTACATCAAAAGTTATTGGGTTTTTTTGTGTTTTTTTAAAATCCGTGTTCAGTTTCACTTTGATACTATTGTTTTTCTTTCTTATTTTAAATATTCCTTTGTCACGTGTGATCTCACCACATTTACTCAGTTGTAATCAGTGGTATCTATGGCAACAATGATAAAAAATAAGGAAATAAACGGCCGCGTGATGTGGTGTACATAAGAAACATATACATTTTACATCATAAATGATATATAGTATGTATCTCTCTATATCTCATGATTACATATAAACATACACATAGACGCACATGTTCAACGCCGTTACCTGTAACAATTTCAAAGCCACATCTGACAGATATACTCGTGGCACTGAAAATGTGCATTTATAACTCATCATTTTATTCATTCCATATATGATTCATATTGATTTCAAGGAAATACTCTCTCAAATTGGTGATACATAATGCCACAGTGAAACATTCAATAACACATTCAAAATATCAGTTGCATACGCAGATTTACACCTCTCTCTCTTTCTCTCTTTCTCTCTCTCTCTCTCTCTCTCTCTATATATATATATATATATATATATATATATATATATATTCTAAGACATTTATTTTTAAAAATTCAACTCTGGTTAATATTGACTGAGTTAGTATATGTATTCTTTACTCACATATAATCAGTGGAAATGATATAGGAAACAAAACAATTCTTGATTCTAAACGTTTAATAAAAGTTGTGAAGTATATAAATGTGAAGTATATAAAAGAGTTTTCAGTATTAATAAAATTGGACAGTTATGTGCATACATCTGCCATTTGTAATATACTATGAAAAAGAAACAAAAATTCCCTGATATCATTTCTTTCTCTCTCGTGTATGCATACAGAGCATTAAATACAAATATAATGAAGTAGAAGTTCGCAGAAAACTTATATATCTTGCCTGCAAAATGTATATAATACTGAAAACGACTATATTAAAAACTTTAACACAGTCATCAATGCTGCCAGCCGTCCATCCATCAATCCATGACTGTGATACCAATGCCGATTTAAGTGTAATGTCTTTACAGAATGAAACTTTTTAATACTCCTTATACACAATAGTTTCACAACAGGAGCATCCTCTCTCTCTCTCTCTCTCTCTCTCTCTCTCTCTCTCTCTCTCTCTCTCTCTCTCTCTCATTAAAATGTTACATCCAACATACATGGTACCTATTCAAAGCAATGAGATCATGGTTGGTGACATGGTATCCCCCTCCCCCCTACCCACACCCCAAATAAAAGAGAAAAATAAAATAGCAAAAATAAAATGAAACAGACTACTGACTATCATAATATGCTGAACTTGGGTCAAATAACTATTGACACAAAGTATAAAATCCTTAAAAAACGAGAACAAAAATTTTTTTTGGGGGCCACTGTGAAAGTTGACGGTGTCAAATTGCTGGGCATGCAACAATTTCGAATGCTGTATAGGACCAGAACCCACCTACCCATCCACCTCCCCAATTCATTAGAAGACTACCCCTCATATTCACTACTCATCATCTGTAAAAAAAAATATCATTATTTGCAAGCAAATTTTTAATTTGCACTCGCAATAGTTAATTCGCATTATATTGGAAGGTGAATCTCTTCATGTTTCTTTTTCCAAATTTTTATATGATTGAAGAAAATTCAGCAATACTTGAACTTAGCTTCTAATCTGTAAATTTGGAGGTATTTGTCACATTCAAAGGATTAGTAAAAACAAAGAAGAAACAAATATATTCCCTTCCGCGATCCGAACCTTGTTTCTTCTGCGTGTCTAACGGACGCTCTACCATTTTAGCTATCAACTACCTGTGCAAGTACTATATGTTCAATAAATATATTGGCTATCAACTACCTGTGCAAGTACTATATGTTCAATAAATATATTGGCTATCAACTACCTGTGCAAGTACTATAAGTTCAATAAATATATTGGCTATCAACTACCTGTGCAAGTACTATATGTTCAATAAATATATTGGCTATCAACTACCTGTGCAAGTACTATATGTTCAATAAATATATTGGCTATCAACTACCTGTGCAAGTACTATATGTTCAATAAATATATTGGCTATCAACTACCTGTGCAAGTACTATAAGTTCAATAAATATATTGGCTATCAACTACCTGTGCAAGTACTATATGTTCAATAAATATATTGGCTATCATCTACCTGTGCAAGTACTATATGTCCAATAAATATATTGGCTATCAACTACCTGTGCAAATACTATATGTTCAATAAATATATTGGCTATCAACTACCTGTGCAAGTACTATATGTTCAATAAATATATTGGCTATCAACTACCTGTGCAAGTACTATATGTTCAATAAATATATTGGCTATCAACTACCTGTGCAAGTACTATATGTTCAATAAATATATTGGCTTACACTGTCAATCTAGAGATTGACGTCTCCATTGATCACTGTTTTAATCTCCAAACAAGTCTTAGTCTATGTCAGCCTTAATTTGCTTTTGGCAATTTCATGTTGTTTTTTTTTTTTTTTTTTTTTTTTTTTAATAGGCTTTTTCATTATTTTGTTTTTATATAGTGTCATAACTAATAGCTCTTTATGAATATTTCCCGAAGGCGCAAAATGAATTTCCCATATCTACAATATCTGACTTAGGGAAATAATTATTTTACGGTAAAAAGACACCGAATTTCAAGAGCAATTAACGATCTCATGACTAAAATACACCATGTACAAAGCTATTTCCTAAACAAATAAGATAAGAACTATATAACGGTATTTACAATGACCAGTGTTCTCTGTCATAAAAGTCATTCATACTTTCTAGGTCACAGTGTTAAACGAATAGAACATTTACGTAAAGATTTAGAAGGGTTATTAAAAATAGAAAAAATAAACTAAATAAATTTGTCATGTGTTAAACTTTAATAAAACTGATTATATGTTAACACATAGATATATAAAAGTGTGGTATACACTTCATTCAGGTTGTATTTATAATGTTTAATTTATGAATTATATAATAAATTCATTTCGTTTAATTATTATTTAGAAAACCCTACTTTAAGAGAACATTGAATATTGTTAAAAACAGGGCAGTTTCTTCTACTCCGTTTCGAAAAGTAGCGTGTGTTCTGTGGTGACAACGAATTTGATCTGAGAGAAAAGCCATAAAAGTGTGCCTTTTATTTTAAATCAATTCAGTATGTTTCCTGAAAGTATTAATTAACTTTGAAAAAATTGTAAGCATTTTTGAAAATGTCTCCTTAATGGTTATTCACTGAATTAGGGTAAACACAACTGTAACACATGTTGCAATTTTTGCAGAACAATATTTAATAAACACATGCATATCTTGCATCAGCATTTGTAAATACTAGTTATCGGACATATTATAATACTTGGATTAAATTATGTATGTGAATCAGTCAGCAAGGTAATGTACAGAACAATAGCAAACATTAGGGTGACACAAATTTTGTAACCTTAATGCTACTGTCACCATATGAGTACCCAGTGACAATGAACTATCACCGTAATGACGGTTGCGCTAGAACACACTCACACACACTAAAATATATCTTGCTATATAGTTCAAAGCCAAAATACATTTAAGAAGATTTAATTCAGTCAATCTTTCTTTTCAAGTTTTAACAGCATTAGCTTTATACATAAAAAGGGTGGGGGTGGAAGTGGGGCTGTACTGTACCGTACTTCCGTGGAGTCCACAAGAAAAGGATGTTTTCAAATGTACTATATAATATGCCCTGTATCTGCTAAAGAAACCCTAGTAAACTGGTTATATTGGGAAATTTAGGGGAAAAATCTTAATAGAATAATTATGAAAATTGTATAATAATAACTATTAAATACCCAGCGAGTACTTGAAATATAGGATGGCCTATATCAAGTACATCCCAGATTCTAAGTCATTTGCCAATTTGGCTTGTCCATAAAAGATTTATTTAATTTCTCTGATAAAACCTTGATCAGGCAGACAATATGCTGCATTTTCATTTTAAAGTTTTTGAAAAACACTGTTAAATTATTCATATTCAGACACCTGCTGGGGTTCAATTTGCAGCTCACTCCACCTTATGAAGATTGTCTGCATAAATGTATCGATATATATAAACTCTGTGCACCAGGTGAAGCTAGTCCTACAATGTAAGACGTCCACCCTGATATTTATGATGTTTGGGTGCCAAGGAATGCCGAAGTCGGTTAAAGTTGGAGTTTATTTCTTTAACGAAACGAAGAAAAAAATACTAATGTTGACAAAAGGGATTATGTAGCTTCGTTTCGTTAAAGACACTTATCTCGTCTTTATCGACTTCGGCATTCCTCTGCTTCCATCGCATTTCAACCAACTGAAAGTATGACAACGGAACTTGAAAAATGCGTCCACTTGCTTGTGTCAGAATTTTATTCCGTTACGAAAAATAAATCAGAGCAAGTATAGTCCGACTAAAGCAATCAGACTTTAATTTGTGGAAAAGTGTCAATATGGGCTGCCAAGTGTGTGAGATATTCCTGAAAAAGTGGCCACTAGTTCCCCTGTCAGTCGACGGGGGATCACGCTACACAACGCCATTTATTTAAGTAGTAAGACGTACCACCCAAACATCATAAATATCAGGGTGGACGTCTTACATTGTAGAAGTACCCAAACATCATAAATATCAGAGTGGACGTCTTACATTGTAGAAGTACCCAAACCCAAACTACATAAATATCAGAGTGGACGTCTTACATTGTAGAAGTACCCAAACATCATAAATATCAGAGTGCACGTCTTACATTTGTAGAAGTACCCAAACCTCGTAAATATCAGAGTGCACGTCTTACATTTGTAGAAGTACCCAAACCTCGTAAATATCAGGGTGGACGTCTTACATTGTAGAAGTACCCAAACCTCATAAATATCAGAGTGGACGTCTTACATTGTAGAAGTACCCAAACATCATAAATATCAGAGTGGACGTCTTACATTGTAGAAGTACCCAAACATCATAAATATCAGGGTGGACGTCTTACATTGTAGAAGTACCCAAACATCATAAATATCATAGTGGACGTCTTACATTGTAGAAGTACCCAAACATCATAAATATCAGAGTGGACGTCTTACATTGTAGAAGTACCCAAACATCATAAATATCAGGGTGGACGTCTTACGTTGTAGAAGTACCCAAATATAATAAATGTCAGAGTGGATGTCTTACGTTGTAGAAGTACCCAAACATCATAAATATCAGAGTGCACGTCTTATATTGTAGAAGTACCCACACATCATAAATATCAGAGTGGACGTCTTACATTGTAGAAGTACCCAAACATCATAAATGTCAGAGTGGACGTCTTACATTGTAGAAGTACCCAAACATCATAAATATCAGAGTGAACGTCTTACATTGTAGAAGTACCCAAACATCATAAATATCAGGGTGGACGTCTTACATTGTAGAAGTACCCAAACATCATAAATATCAGGGTGGACGTCTTACATTGTAGGACTACAGGTGAAGCATATGGAACAGTAATATTTATGTTCTCCGTATTTCGTTGGCTACCTATAATTAGCACTCACATTAATAATGGGTCATCTCTTGTTCATGTATAATTGCTTCACTGGTTAAATAACTCGAGCATTACTTATGCATTTGTTTGACAATTAATCAGTGCTACAAGATTAGCCAGGGCTCACAATTGACGCTAGCAAGATTGCATCTTGCTAGTTACAATTCTAAAATGCTAGTAAATTGCAGAACATTTTTAGTGGAAATTATTGCAAGTATCCAAATTTAGCTAGTATTGAAAAAAGTTAATTTAAAACCCTATTAGCAACTTATAAAAGGGTCTAGGACAATGTTTTTCACAGTAAAGAAATAGATGTAATTACATTGTATTTTCATCCATTTAGTTAAACGAGCTAGTAGTGACTCAATCTATTGAAAAACAGAATGGGTGTTTTTGTTGTTGTTGTAATTGTGATGCATCCACTGTCTCGCTGTACTATGGCATGACCTAATTATGAAACTTCAAGCTTGAAGCTGTTGTTTCTACTGATTGAAATAGAAAGATGATCCATGACTCTCTGACTTCCTTTCTTTTCAGCTTCAGTAGAGCAACATGTGGAGATTTATGCAGCATTCAGAAAATGCAAATACTTCAAGCCCGTAAATACTCTTTTTTTATCGATGATGATGAATTACACAGACAGTACATTAACCTGAAGGCAAACTTAAATAAACACCAACAATCGTAGATCCCAAGAGCGGAGGTCCAAGCCACAATTATTAAACATTTCACATGTGAATATGCAGAAATTGTGAAATTGTTGTAAATCTTGTTAATCCCTCTGTAGCAGAATGTGAATGAGGATTCAGTCTTATGAACAATATCAACATTATACAGCCAAGAGAAACTGTGTAAAGCAGGACAGACTTAAAATGCATATGAGCATCAGCTCTTCAGATCCAGTCAATAAGGAGGGCATTGATAGAGCAATAAACTGTTTTGTAGAGCTGTAACAATTACCTTGATAACCGTTGACAGCTCAAGTATTAGCGATAATCGGTTGCAAAACTTGGTAATCAGTTAACCTCCCTGCCTACCTTCCCCAGCCCCCAACCCTTGCCTCGTAACACCAAGCATATTTAGTCAGCTGAACAAATTGATGTGCAAATCCGAAAATGTGAATAAAATTTCTCACTCCCAGCCTTTTCTTGAAAACAAGCATTAAACATGAAACATTATAATACTTCGGCCCCCGGTTGCAGCCCAATGCTATACACGTATCGAAGATATACAGAATAATATTAATTCCATCTTCACTCATCACTGTTCATACTGTATGAAAACACGTACTCACATGTACACAGTCGCCAACAAACGAACCCTGTTTTCTTTCTCTGACAGTTCAGACGTTTTACAGTTTCTAGTCTAAACCATTTTAATTATAGTGATACACATGTCTTACACTTTGCGTTTAAGTGATCCTGCCAAGCGGCCTGATTTGTACTGACTACTGCATGAAATGGGGAGAATATTACAAGATTATTAAAGGTGGAACGTATACCTAGAGCTGATGTAAAACCATGCGTGAAATATACCTGTGTCAGCAAGTTTAACGTGTAAATGTCACTAGATTATTAAAACTGGAAGCTTTGGTTATGCTGTAATTCTTGCCAGTTCACACTCAGTACAAGAGCTGTTTTTGACTGCGATTAACCGGTTATGGTTCGGTTAATGTATTATGGGTAACCAGTTAAGGAATTTACTACCTGCTTCAGCCATACTGTTTTGCTACTGAATACTGGTTGACATCATAACTCGGAAAAAATTCTGCTTATAATTGAAACAAATCAAATCAGAATTGTAGAAAAGGTAACATATTTTTTTATTCTGAAGTACACTATTTTGAGAGTCCGATAACAACAGAAAAAGAGTCAATATAAAGCATTTTTATGTTTACATTTTTTTCTCTAAAGCATATCAATTTAAATGCTGTATCAGAATAATAGCAAAAGTATTTGGCTCTTTTTGACAAGTGGAATTTGAGTTAGGGCAAGTGATTTATGTGAGATGACTCAGTAAATTTGTTACTTATTAGACATTATCAAGCATTTATTAGGTTCTACTGAGCACACGTAGGACTCAATAAGTTTGTTGCTACACGACATCACAGCAGGTCTATCATATGCAACAGTATGTAAAATCGTGTCACAACATGCTAAGTATTTATGTGTGATTCAGTCATGAAAATAATTAAAATAATAATTATATTTAAATGTCAGTGTATACACTTGGATTTGGTGAAAATCAATGTTAAAATAAATAGCTATTGCAGGGCTTACAATTAGGATTTAATTGAAACTGATCCACAGGATCAGCATAATAACATTTTTACTGATCCTGCCTAAATATCCTAGATCGGCTCACTTTCGTATTTCTCTGAATACTCAGTGAAGAAAGTGCATATGATAAAATCCTTTTCTGGGTCATATTTTAGCCATTCATATTAGTTTTCCCAATATTTCTGGTACTTTCACACTTTTTTTATATCTTGGTCATATTTCCATCACGCTTTTTCTTCTGATCATATAATTTCTGACATTTTGGTAGTGTATGAACACTTTACAATAACTTCCATATCTTTCCAATTGTCATAACACAATGCAGTTAATGCTTAATAAAACCTGGACATCCAGTATGGCCACCATAGGTGCCATCTTGAAAATCTTTTTATTGCTGCTCCTCCTAGATTAATGGTGACATTTTCATAAAGATTTCATCTTTAAAATTTCCCAGACTTTTTAAGGAAAATGATAATTTTTCTTAATGGTAAATTAATAATGCCCCCCCCCCCCAAAAAAAAAAAAAAAAAAAAATTCAAAGTCTATTCAAAATTGGTCGGAGAGATATTATGTTCCCCAAACATTCTTACTTAGGCACAGCCATGAGTACAAACTATAATATATTAGTAGTAGTAGTAGTATTTCCACGGCTCAATCTGTATGATGGCTGCTAACAAGTATAATATCATTGACTGGGTGACTCAGAAGAAGGATCCACCAGGATTCAAAATTCAAGATTCTGATTCATCATGAGGTTTTTTTTTATTTAAAATTTTTTATTTTTGTCATTTTATATAATGTTGGGTATATTTAGGTAATTTCACATACATGTATTCAGCATGTTAGCTTGCATTATTTAAGCTCTTTTCGTTACCGAAAATTCTAAGAAAATAATTCTTATTTATTAAAACATGCAATCTTTGTATCTGTACATGCTGTTTTTCACTGACCTGTACTTGTGGATTTTGAAACAATTTTATTAATTGCATTTGAGAAACATAATAAATGAGCATTAAATTTAGAAGACTTTGCATGGAATAATAATCTTATTAAAATTAAATGAAAAGAGAGGCTGTAGTTCTTATATGATGTAAGTAGCCTGTTTTATTGACTCTATTTTCTTTATTTCAACATCTGATGTTACCTTAAGAAGCTAAATGAAAAGATAGGTAAGGTTGAAAAGTGTTGACAGTTAAACTTAAGTATATCATCATATAATCCACCTATGATGATTGCTTTCCGTATGTCAGTTTTGTTCATAATAAACAAAATTGTTAAAAATGTACTCTACATTATCTGTAAAGCATAAATTGGAGCTATTAAAAAGAAATAATACAGCTTCAGTTGGGAATTTTAGTTTCCTACAGAGTGGAATTTTTAATGGGGGAGCTTTCTGCTAAAATTCTTCGAAAGTCAACAAGTCCCGCATAATGTTGACACCGTCAATCTAAGGAGCAGTTATTTTTTAAGATCTACTTATGAATTTTGAAGAAAATGCCTATTCAAAAGCTTCATATGATGAATGTTGATATTTGTATCTGAATCCTGTTCAGTTCCTTTTTATATACGACAGCAATGATTACAACTTTGACATTTTTTATATTAGTGAAATTATTATTTTAAAACAGCTTTCTGTATGTATAATATGAAATATGATTATAATTAATGTATCTTCCAACGCAGACATTTATCCATGTTGGTTTTTGGTTTGGGAAAATGTTTAAAAACTCCACCTTGAAACCGTTCAGGATAGTTATAATCTGCATTGCATGTACCCCAAGCACAACGGCGAACCATTTTTCTGATAAATGTTCACTGATTTTCTGCGTAATCTTTCAAAATCCTTCACAATGTAATAAGAAAGTAATCACGCCTGGTCTTGTGTTTGTGAGCAAATGTGGTGGTTAGAAACGCGTAACTACACAGTTAATTCGATGCCTATTGTTTACTGGTAAAAAAAAAATGATGTGCCAGGTTTGATTGACCTGTCTGAACTATCCACTGAATTATTTGATGGTAGTCCCATTAACATCGAGTTTACTGAAAATGAGACATGTCCCAAGATAATATTACAGACATATTATCATTCCTTTATTACTCCACTGCTTGTTTAGTTTTTTGTAGTCATATCTTGTTTTAATATGTGAAAGTAACATTTTATGTACGATACATTTGTCTCATTTTGGCATGTACATGTCTTGGTATTATTATTATTATTAGTAGTAGCAGTAGTATTCTCTTTAATATAATTTTATTGTGACATGCATGCTACTTATAGCAATAAAGAATTGAACTGAACCGAATCGTTGAGGCACAATTATTCCTTTCCATTCGGATGCCAATTCAAATCCAGCCCACCCGTACACCTACCTGTCCACTAAGCCCCTTTGTGGGAGCTATGGCGTTCTTCAGAGCCCCGAGTGGTCGTGTTTTTCTGGTTTATACCCACCCTTCCACTCAGTGTCCTTCAAAGGATAGGAAGTATATTTGCATGATTTAGTATAATAACTTGCAGGAAAGTCCGATAGAACGACACGGCTTGATAGGGGAGGTAGGACGTGGTTTCTCCCGACTATTTTGAATGATAAATATAACTTATAACATGTGCAACTTATAAAGTATGGACAGTAGTCAAATGAGTTAATGCTCGTTTCATCCAACGATCACAATATCACAGTGAAATCTCTACCGAAACCTTTAGTTTCGTCGTTCTACCGGACTGCAACGCATGTCTGAAATAAAATGAAGGTTACCAAGCTGAATAGAGCATATTTCTGAAAAGGTGAAGGTAAGTGCTTAAGTGCGTAAAAACCAGTTTCTCCAGGATAGATCTATGATAGGGTAGGATAACAGTCTCTTCTTGTCTAAGTGCATTAATCGTTCTTAATTATCCAGAGTTGGAGTTGGACAGATATCTAAAGAAGTTTACCTGTGGACATGATCTTCTCATTCCCCTCCAGAATAAACCAGCCGGGTGAGCTCAGAGCTATGACTTGAAACAGGGTAGAAATAGCCAGCACGCCTAACGAGCAGAATCGCCATTTTCGTGACAGTGTGGATGGAGGCATCCTATTTGTGACGGTAAAAATAAAATGAAACATGACTCAATTTGTTGTTGTTTCTTCCACCTCTATGCGTCAGACTTGGACTAAAGCCACAATTATTACTTCTGAATGTAGTCCCAATCTATTTTTTAAGAGTATTTTGTATCCTCTTTTGTTAGTGGTCATCATTGGCTTAAATTTAATCATTCTTGGTATTGATTTAAAGGATTTTGTATTTTATTTTTTTAGGATATGAGCATTATGGTGTGATTGTATGTGTGTATTTTGGCGACAGTACACAGTGAGTAATCTGGCATTGATTCGGGCTCGGAAGTGAAAGTTTTGACCCATGACCTGCTTTTTGTTTACAGTTCAATCTGTTTTTAAAAAAATGCCAGTTAACCTATCACAAGAACTTCACTGTGAGCTCATCTTTGAAGATACTTTAGATTAACATATGATTTTTTAGGATTTGGGCACACCAAAAAGTTAGTACTGACAAACAAATGTAGGGAGATATAGGGCAAATTATTGTGACCCGAGTCTTCTTGGATCACCTTGTCAATCGGAACACCCATTTTTCAGCTCATTGGCGTTAAAGTCCCAGTGTGTTCCGATTGGTTATCTTGTACAATCAGAACATTGTCGGCCATTTCCATCGCATGCTAGAAAAAGTTATTCGACTCGAATTTTTCCATTGCATGTTAGAAAAAGTTACTCGACTTGCACCAGAAAGAGACGAGCATTGCGAATGCTTGCAAGAGTTAGATGTCTGATAATTCAACGGGATAATAATGTTGCAACCTTTTGAGATCTTGAGCGTCCATTGCGCAATCGGATCATTCTCCATAAAGTGTGAAAAGTCGTGTCTTACATACACTCATTCAACCACTGCCTTATCTTTTGAACAAGACTGTAAATTGTCATCTCCTTCATTCTTTTTGATAAACACTTGACATTTTAAGCCAAATTGTTATTCAAAATTCATGTTCATTTAGACGTCGCATCATTTCAAAAACACACACATGCACTTAACTGTAGTGTCACAAAATTAAAATTTCAATATTTAATTTAAAATATTTTCAACTTCATTTCGTATAAGATAGACGGTGCGTTGTTTTTAAAGTAATGTTGTTGACAATATGTAATTATCCAAATATGTGCTTACAAATATTCATGCACTAATTTTTATTTTGTCCCATATTCCTATGTAATCTACGAGTCAATACATATTCTCTATAATGACAGAGTAATAATTTTGACAACTTCACATTAAATAATAAACATAAGTAGGTCAGAGATCTACACTATTAAAGAAATATATATATTTTTTCTTTATGAAATGATCGCTAAACCTCACACTGGAATTTACTTCTTTCAAAAACAGAAACAAAATTTAACACGGTAATCTACGAGACTTCCATCGTACGTCCCGGCTGATATTTCAATAACTATCTTGGTATTGACTGTAATATTCAACAGTTTTAATGTATAACTGGTATCTCAGCTTGAGTCACACATTATTAGGGAATTAAAATATTTCATTGAATGTAGTTTACGGGACGTAATATACGAGTCAATGTTCCCAGAATGTCCACCAAAAAAATGCGAAACTAAAGCTTGCACACTTTGTTTGTAAAGTCTATGATGCAATTCCGGCCGTTTGCATCCTTTTTGAGTTTTGAAAAACGTTTTGCAGGACAGTTTTGAAACCAGAGATTTTAAGGTAAGTAATCATATTTATTCCACTTTTCAATATTGCCAAATAATTCATGTGTAGAGTGCCAACATTTTTGTGTATGATAGGGATCTATTTTGACAGTGTTATATGCATTGTGTAGTGTTGTCCACGATTCATATGAACACGCTTATTTAGCAATGTAATGTGCATGTAACTCGTAGATTATATGAATGTAACTTGTATATTACATGAATTTGACTAATAAATAATCAAACAGGAAACTGAATTGTATACATCATGTACTTGTTTGTTTAGTACCTTATATCAAAACATACCTTAAATAATTACACCAATTAAATCCACAATATGTTTCATGATTCATTATTAGTATTAGTTTTCTTCTTTAATTGAAGTTCTACTGTGTTGAGACATTGTTGTCTATGTGTTACGTCTAGTAATCACGAACATTAGACTAGTAAGCACTAGTATTAATTATTGTAAGACTTCTTGGGTAGAAGAAACTGATGAAAAAAAGATCAAGTATCAGTATATTTCTCAGGAGGAATTCGTCGCCTGTAGAGATGTTGTAGAAGCAGTATCTAAGGTAGTCATGGCGGTTAATAGAACGATGCAAGTGCACACAGTGACAAGTGTAGAAATGGACAAGTGATTACAAGATCCACCTCTTGCGTTGGTACAGCTGTGTTAACAGTGAAAATGTTTTAATTCCTGTATCCCCATGTGAATGGCAACTGCAACCATTAGAAGTTGGTCTGCGGGTCTCGCATAGAGCAAACAATGAAAATGTTGCACGGCAACAATTAATGCACTGTGTCAGCATCTTGTGACCAGAATGTGACATCCGCTAATCCACATCAGCCTGTGAAACCTAACCCAGGTGATTTTATTGCGGTCTTATATGAAGGTAAATAATACATTCGTAAGGTGATAAAAATTGATTAAAGAGATGACAAAGTCTTAATTTCTTTAATGGAAGAGAGTGGAAAGGTTAAAGGAAGTTAAAAATGGGCCTAAAGATCAGATGAGCTATGGGTATCAATGGAAGATATAATTTGCATGATTCCCGAGTGCCAAGCCACTGAAAAACAAAAAAGAGCATCCAAATTGTTGGAGGAGACCTTGGAAACGATCAAATTCAACTTGAGAACAGATTGGTGGACACATTGTAATTTACGAGACAATGACACTATCACAATATTTAAGTGAACTGCGTTGCGAAGTACTGTTTCTTTACTGGCTTATATGGTTTTACTTTCTTGTATTATTGGATAAAAAAGTAAATGTATACAATGTTCATTTTTCTGTTAGTTGAATTAAAAATAAAGCAGATTTGTTGGTTGCAAGAGTAATTTATGATTTCAGCTGCCGATTCAAACAAGTAATTCTCTCCCCTATTGGCAATATACGGTCACATATTCTTTGACCGTGTGATAATTGTGCGTGACGTAAATATATGATAGAAAATCCAAATGCACAGTTTAACAGAGGTTTTAAAATGGTAATAATTGATTTCGTAATTTACGAGTTCTTGAACATCAGAGTATTCCACCATTCTGACGGATACATTTTTAAAAAAATATATATTGCTGCTAGTGAAATATTCAGAAATGATTCCTTTTCGCTATATCTTGTGGCATTTGCAGTAATTGTAACCCAAATATATAGATATATTTCTAAATCAAAAGACATAATATTGAAAATGCCAGATGAAAATATAATGAAATGCATTGAATTCAATGCAGACTTTGTATGGATCACTTTAATAGGTTATCCTCTAAATAAGGAAGCTGTATTTGTATACAATTTAATTGTTACAACTATTTTATTTAACCATATCTTACTAACAATGAGGATCTCGTAAATTACGGGCTACTTTTTTCATACCTTTAAGCATATAGGCATAACACAACGCAATGCAAATTGGGGCTGACCACATTGTACCTGTTTTATCTTCAAATGATGGAGAATATAAAAATATGAGTTAAAAGAGCACAGTTTTGAGTCAGTTATTTTTTCTTCTGACAAAATGGAAAAATACAGTATAATACATTCAAATTGGTGTTTGATGATTGTAATAGCTCATAATGACTCTCTGCTAAGAAAGGCAAATCTTCCTACTCTACATAGTGGTAGATATATAGCTACTGAAGTATATACATACATAGTGATAGATCTATAGCTACTGAAGTATATACAATACTTCCTACTCTACATAGTGATAGATATATAGCTACTGAAGTATATACAATACTTCCTACTCTACATAGTGATAGATATATAGCTACTGAAGTATATACATACATAGTGATAGATATATAGCTACTGAAGTATATACAAATCTTCCTACTCTACATAGTGGTAGATATATAGCTACTGAAGTATATACAATACTTCCTACTCTACATAGTGATAGATATATAGCTACTGAAGTATATACAATACTTCCTACTCTACATAGTGATAGATATATAGCTACTGAAATATATACAATACTTCACAAGAGAGTACCTATTTACTTGAGTGATCTGGTTTATTTCAGAAACTGCAACTACAATCTTGGACACCAACATTTGGCAACAATACCAATAATAATGATCATAAGGTATGGTAAGCTCTCTTTTAAACTTGCCCCAGCCACACACACATACACACACACACCGGCTAGGAGTCTGGAACACACTGCACAATGAACCGAGAACACTGCTTGATTTCAAAGAATTGAGTCAGCAGGCTGAGTCAGACATGGTCAGAGCCTCACTATTAATGTGCTTTATGCAATTCTATCTAGCAGTCAGCAGCGATTGACCTTTAAGGTTATCTAATTTCACTGAGTTTCTCTGGTTTAAATTCTGCTCCCATAATGATTATTTTAATTACTTACTTTCTTTTATTTTTTTAAGCTTTGATTTTAACTTTTAGCACCCTCATTTTCCTGATGCATTAATTAATAAATATAACCTTTGTGCATGCCTTTAATAACATAACTCATATTTTTTATCGAAGATTGTTAATGTGTGCCTTTCTGTGATGTGTTATATATGTTCATACGTTCAAAAAGAAAAAAAATGTAAAATGTATATTTGCATGTTATATACTGGTGTCTTGTCTTTTAATCAGCTGTTACTATTGACATTGTATGAGTGTTTCCAGTGTGTTTGTTGCCTTGTAAATAATATGTATTATCTGTGTACATGTCTGCTGAAATATGAAGTATTTGTGTTGTATCATGTTGGTAAAATAGCTCGTCCAGAGCTAGTGTTTTTATGTTACCCAGACTACCGACGTTAAATAAAAATGTCTTGTATCTTGTAAAATTTCGTGTATTTTGATGCTTGTTTGTGTTCAGTAACGAGGATAAAAGGAAGAAAGAATGTAGTCTTTATTTTGTTTGATTATGCTGGTATGAAGCTTTATCTTTGCTCATTCGTTGAGCCATTCATTTATTTATTCATTTATTCGTTAATTCCATTTTGTTTCCAATCTTTCATTTTAAAAAAAAAAACATTTTTATTTATGTGTTCATATTCTGAGAAAACTGTTTCGGCCTCTCCACAGGTCTCATTAGATGGTAGTAGGTAATACAACTGGATATAATAAGCACTGTGTTACCTAAGGCAACTACCGGGAGAGGGGAGTATTCAAGAAGGGTACCCAAAATTCACTCAAGCATATGAAATAAGGTCATCTTTTCTGCATGCAGTGTCCATGTTTCATGCTACACCTGTGCATAGGAGTGATCTCCATTAGACTGTCCAGTTGGCCTTTGCAGTAGTCAGTCTTCGTGTTGCCTGGCCGATTTATGTACCTTTGATGAGTCTGTATCATAATTCCACGTCTTGCCAGTGTACGTTTCCTGGTTTCTGGATGCTTTTGATATAACTGATGGTAAGTATAACCTTTATCCGCTTCCTCCAGTGATCTCAGTCCTTGGTGAAAGTATACCTCCCAAGTGTTTACTTCTGTTTTCATTGATAATCCAAGTATGTTTTTAAGTCTGTGAACTGTTGAATGCACACTTAGCTTCAAGTTTCTTGAATAGTTAACTTTTTTAGGTAAGGAGACACTAATCGATCTGTTCACAGTATCGCATTTCTGCATATCTGTGTTAAGTTGCATTCTTTGTTTAACATCAAAGAAAAATTTTCATTTTCAGCGCTTCCGGGACATTTTGTTTATTATTTTTTTTCATTTTTGAATGAATCACTTAATGAGAGCCCAGGAATACTGATCGTATCCACCAGCTGTTAGTACTTCCTCCCCCCACAGACCTTAGAATAAAGCCGACATTTGCTGCAGTCTCCGGAATAATAGCACAGAGTTGTATGCAGTACTCGGTGATGTTGACATTTAATAGTTCTAACATTACCACCTCTGTCCTACAACATTCGTTTGAAACTCAAACTGCCGTGGGCTTTAACATCTTGACTGAGAATCTTCTGTTTTGCCTTCTCTTGTTTTTATTTCTGGAAACATATTTTCACTGAAACATGTAGAATTACACCGTTTGAACTTGGAACGACCCAAATGAGTGCGGTCAGACAATCGTTCTACTTCCCACGTTGGATATAGAATGCTGTACGCATCCTGAAAGCCAACAGCAGCCTGAGCAGCTCTGTCTGTTGTTGTATGTCTAATGAGAATCACTTGTATCAACTACTTATTACCTATTTCTTTTGCCATCGCATACTTTGAGACTATTCGCACGGACTCCGTGTACTTTAGCTGAGAATGAGTATTCGCATGGCCGTTGCCTACTTATTTTACTTGAAGCTATTCGTACGTCTGCTGTGTACCAGATCTGCCGGTTTTGTTGCTGTTTTTTTTTTCTTCTTGGTTTATTTATTTATTTTCGTTTTTTTTCTTCAGGTCATTGTAAGTAAAACTGGTGCATTCAAGGTCGAATTAAAGGCGGTGCAAATGGAGCAGTGGTGTGTGTGTGTGTGGGTGGGTGCGCTACGCAGTGAAATGGTATGGGGGGTGGCGCTTTTTTTGAAATTGCTACAGAGCCTCCTACCACCTTAATCTGGCCTTGGGTACAATGTTACACTGTTACTGTTTCATCCCCTGCAGTAATACAAATTTAAGAAGATCTATTACCAGTTATATCCATAATCTCGTGTAGAATTACCACAAAGCAAAAAAGACTGATTTTTTAACATTCGCCGTCATTTGCTACACAGGGACTCGTATTGTTGCTTAAAATGTACCTATCACTCATACATGTACTATATAAAACTACAAGGGAGGATACTTCTCTACTTTCTCGCGCGACCTATTTAAGAATCGACGCTGATATTTCAAGCAACACTTCGCATATCGTAACAAATTTGGTACCGATGTTTAGCTCAGGCATTCGACTTTTTATGCCTTCACAAAGTTCGACTTACTACCACACCTTTAAGGAATTCAAGACCATCTTCCCACGCTACCGGTCGACATGGCCACGATCGCGCCCGCTTAATATGCAAGTGCAACGAGCTGAATGGAATACGGCCCTCTCATTGGTCGACCGAAAATGACGTATTACGCCTACTGATAATAAGTTGAAAATGATGTGTAAAGATTGCTAATATGGTATGAAGTAGCTGCGTCACTGAGTACATTCTAACAAACTGAGTACACAGGAACAAAGTCGCCAATGATCTGTATTTATCGCTCTACACAACATTTATCAATGCAGTATGTAGCGGGGTCAATGACTACATTGGAGCTAAGTCGACAATGATTTGAGAAGAGATGCTGTTTCGACCCATTTCAGCAAAGTGAGATTACAAGACTTACATGTAGATTCAATTGTGTGTGGACAATATTGTGTATACGAAGTCATGGATTCCCTCTAACTCTTTTATTGACTTGTTTTGGACACCATTTCCCTACAAATGCTAATAAAGTACAATTATGGTTTCGTGATAATTATGGCTATATCACATTTTTAGGTCGACAGAAATATATGAATACAGTTCTGCATTTGATCCGTTCCAGCATCAGGTGGAGATCCCCTTTCTTAGAGAGTTTTGGCGTTAACCCACAACGCCTTCCTGGGGTGTACCCACTGAGTTGATCAGACTCAGCCCAGAACCAATTAGCTTTTCCATTGCTAATCTCTCTTCCGCTAAATCAAATGTGAGGCTTCCTCGACCCGTTTGCCAACCTTGGTAACTAATTCGTGCGGCTAGGTCCTGTAATCCCGATGACTCTGTGCTTCAAAGCCATGGTATCCTATTTCCACCGTTAGATTTCAGGCCTTCCATCCATTCTGCTGGTACTCATGGGTGAGTGGAGGATACTTGGCCACTTTCCTCTCATGGGCCTCCTCCTTTCTAGCTTCCCATGGCACTTTCAGTTCCAACAAAATCACCTGCTTGGTACCTCCTAACCACAGAACAATATCAGGTCTGAAGTTGATGTCACAGATGTCCCTTGGGAACTTCAGCTGTTCTTTTATATCAGCCTGTATTTCCCAATCCTGCACTGTTGTCAAGATGCCTCTTGCTTCAGTCTTTTGCTCTGTGTCTCGCCGCTTCTGATATAGCTGATGAAGTTGGGACTGCTTTTTACTTGATGTTTCTTTCTCCTGTCTATATCCATGCTGACAACAATCTCAGCAAGCACTTGGTCATGACGCCAACGATGTCGACCATCTGTCAGAGTTACATTGCAGGATGAAAGCCACTTTTCTCTAAATGTGCAAGTCACCCACAAAGTTAGTCCCCATATCTCGAGGCTTGTTGGTATTGGGAGAACATCATACATTTAGCGTAAGATGAAACTGATTTTCTGGGCTTAAACTCTCCAGATGTCGCTCCAAGACAGTTTCCTGGACCTCGCAGCTTTCCCGCGTAGCCAATCCCCCCTGCTTCTCCATGCTGTCAGCTTTAACGTGCCTGTCTTCCTCTTGTGCAAGACGTACTTTCTTCTAGACCATGGCACGCTTCTCTTTGGAGCTTGCTTCTTGCCACGTGGGTACTTTCATGCTTCTCAGCCACAACAGTCCTGTTGCTACTGTGCCTACTATGTCACTGTGTCTCAGTCTGGATTTTGCCTCTTCAGCTGACTTTGCTGCCGCCTACTTTTTCCTGTCCGTACCTACACTGCTGTCTCTATCACTTTCTCATCCGCACTGTCTTTCAATATCATCACCTGAATGGCCTTGGTCACCCGAAATCCTCTGGCACTGATGATAGTGGTAACTGAAGTTTGCTGCCGGTAATGTACAAGCCGATACTACTGAAGCTCTTGGCACTCCCATCGATCGTCGCAGATATGTATTGAACATTCAATCAACTGCTTCTGCGGCCGTCAATGGGACTTAGTATACTAGTAGTAGCCAAAGGATTCTTTGTAGGATACCATGCTGGTAACACCAGGCCTTGTACTTCCCAGGCAGCCCACTCTTGTATATGGATTCCATCTAGTCTTTTGCATGTCGCTTCATTCCTGTCACACTCTTACTGTCATTCAAGGAGTTCTTCAACCACTTGCCGAGGTTCTTAACTGCTTGCTCACTCAATGTTGGTATCACTTCCTCTCCTATCTTGAACCTGTATCTATCTTGCACCTTCCCTTTCTTCGGGACCAGACTTCTTGACTTAGATGACTTGAACTTCATCCTGGCCCAGTTAGTCAGGTTTCCAAGATCTTCTAACATTCACCTACCTTCTGGTACTGACTTGGATGTAATTGTCATATCATCCATGAAGGCTCTTGTAGGAGGCTGCCGAACTCCAGATGACATAACTGGTCCTCAGGTCATCTTCTCTGCCGGCTTCACAAGATTTATTGAGGCTGAAAAGAGTACCAATGAAGTGGTACAACGTGTTATGATGCCAACTGCTAATATCTGCCATACTGTTATGTACATGGTGAATGCATCTTGAAGTTGTCCAGGTAGTGTTAAAGCATGTCCCTGAACTTCTCTGGTACATGATACATCTCTAGAGTCAGGTTCACCAACTTGCGTGGAATGCTGCCATATGCGTTGGCGAGGTCCAACCACAACATACAGATTGTCTTTGTTTTCCTTACAATCCTGAATGATCTTGGTTAAGACAATATTGTGTTCAAGGCAACCAGGTACTCCTGGAACTCCACCTTTCTGAACTAAAGTATTGATGTACTTGTTCTCCAACATGTATTTCATCAGACAGCGGGCAAGGATGGCTAGGCATATCTTCTATCTAATGAATGGACCATCCCCATACAGTCTTCTTGTCAATGACCAGTAGACCTAAAAATGAAAGAGTGGGAGCTTTCTTTCTCTTCTGTTAATACAGTCTCAGAGAGAGAGATAATCAAGGAAAAGAAGTGAGGAAAAGGTTTAAGCGTAATAGATACATAGATTAGGTGATAAACAGGCAAGCACAATATCTCTGAACTCCAGTTCGGAATACTTAAATCTATACCTCCTAAACTGAAAAATTCTTATAATCCAAGTTCTTCCTTCAACTGAACAATAAATGGGAGACAACCCTTCAGCTGAACTATAAATGGGAGACAACCCCTCAACTGAACAACTATCAATGGGGGACAACACTGGTTTCTACAGAAAAGTAATGAGATTCAGATTCATCATTTTTTAAGACAAAGATGGTATCGAGATAAATGACAAAATAATTACTTTATATACTCGTTTATAAGTCCAACTGCAAACAAGACCCAGATCTGCTGTCACATAATGCACTAGCAGATCTGAGTCACTGCAGTTTGTTAGATGTAATCAGCAGAACAAACAACACAGATCCTCATAAGCTGGTGCATTATGCGATGGCAGATCTGATTCTATGTTGTTTGCAGTTGGACTTCACTTGTAAGCAAGTATAGACAGTATGCACTGCGGGAATTTGGTTTGTTTATAGTAAGACCTTTTTCCTAACTTCTTTTACGACTCATGTCAGAAACAGTGGATACATTTTGATTAATAATGCACTATACACTGCTAAAATACATGTGACAGAACCAGGACATCATACCAGTATATTTACCAATTTTGATCAGTAGATTGGCTTCTAAACCGGTAGATTTTTTTACTGACATAAATTTTATGTGTTTTTAGGGGATTGAAAAGAAAACGAGTGGATTTTTTGACATAATGTATTCTCTTCATTCTATTATTAAACAGCAACTTTTGAACATGAATCTAATGGAAAATGTTACAATAATAATTAATGAATACCAGTCAGTGTATTGTCAATTAAATAAAAAAGAAGAGCTGTGCATCTCATAGTTCACTGTAAAGAATTGTTTATAAAATCCACAATCATTTTTAGTTTCCTTCACAAGATCACTGACTGGTGACCAGTAATGACATTTGTTGTGATTATTAAGTTTGGCACTCAACACGCTCTCAATAGTTTTCTGGTCCAGATTCCCCTTGAATCACTTTGTATTTTGCGAAGAATGGAGAATGTACTCTCTGTATTAGCATTAGAAGTGGCAATGACAAAACAACTGTGCTCAACCTGCAAAGAAGTTCAAACATCAGTTTTCCTGTGGCTGGGTTGTTAAGGCTGCTGACTGCTCTCTAATACTCCTCCAAGCTACATTTACCCAGAGGAAGAAGTTCCTGAATTGGACTTCAAATGTATTCCAGAGTCTCATATTTCTTAGCCAGTGGTATTTTAGCATTGGGAGAAAGTGCATGTTTCGTTATTTTGGTATGAATTGAACAAAAAATATAAGAGCTGCCCTTAAATATTCCTCTAAAAACATCTTGACCAATGCAATAACAATTGTACCATATAAAAAAAAATCAACGTTTCTGACAAAATCATTTTTTGGTTGGTCTCTACTTTTTATCTCAGTTCTGCCAAAGGTCTGCTGATTTTTATTCAAAGACTCCAAAACCATCTTGGACCAACTTTGATCCCTTTATTACTTATAACACCTCATAAAACATTCCACATTTAGCCTTAAACTCTCCTGATTACAACAGTAAGGTAATTAATTAACAGCTTGTTGTGTACATATGTTAGCCTTCTTAAGCTGATTACTCTGCCACACATCACTGCACCAGTATAACATTTCCAGTCCCCAGTAGACTAGTTCCTGCTGGTTTCTGTAATGTGGGGATAGAACGCGTAAAAATTATGTTTTTTTCAAATAAATTTGTTAAAAATCTTTTATTTTTGAAAAGCGGTAGATTTCAGCTATAAAACGGTATGTGTGGTAGATGGCCTTTAAAACAGTATTTTTGTCCTACCGTCAGTAGAATCACATGTATGCTGCAATCCAAGGGAAGCAAAAATCACTTTCAACTGCAAGGATTAAATTTTAAAATATTGTTGAAGTGCACTTTCCATATAATGAATATATCACATACATGAATTCATAGTCTAGTAAACTCTTGTAGGTACAATATATATGTAAGTAGGTTGACTGTTTCTCCATGGATTGTGGTGGAGGTGAAGAGAACATAGGAAAGTCAAGTCAAACAGTGTACATGTTCAACCAACCAAGCATATTAAACAATTAATCTGACATCAATACATGTCCCATACACTGATGTATCTTGTATGAAAAATACTGCTATAATTGACTTTGTAAAAACAAGTTTGATCGATTTGATTGATTTTCACAGATGGCAGTGAGGGCAATATGAAAGGAACAAGGCAATAAGTCTATCATGCTTCATGTTGGCAATGATATCCTCATTTTACATGCATAAATAGCAAGTAATTTGATTCCAATCATCAATCCAAATCTCTAATATATACCATGGAGAGATCTCTATTAAGCTACCATATAACAATTATTAAATTGTGCAAACATGACATAAAATTTTGTAATCTGTCTCTGATGCCGCCAAGGTGCATATAGTGTATGCATTATAAGATGTCTTCCCTTAAGAATGAAGTCATCAGAAGCACATTTACTGACTTACAGGGGAAACATCAAAGGTGTACATTTATCTCACATCAATGCCACCACTGACAATGATTACAACACCAGAGGTTGAACATAAGCTTTCTTGCACTTGGTACAGGTGATATAATAACAAAAACTACTATAATGTTTTAACACTTTTTGTGATTAAAGAAAATTGAGATATAAAATAAAATTAATTATATATGATACCAGAAAATGTGTATATAATAAATATCTTTGGTTCTAGTAATAATAACAATAAGGCTGAATTTGAAATATACCTAGTGGTGTGCAATCTACCAAAATAGACCGACAGACAGAGAGAGAGAGGCTTAAAATATACTAATTCACAATCTACAGAGTAAAATGCTTTACAAGTGAAATCAAATATTTTCTGAGCTCTTTTATTCTATTTTTTTTCTCCATAAAATAGGTAAGGTAAAATATATATTTAAGTGTTATGCATTCTTCTTTAAATGTTTTACATCAAAACTTGCTCTTTTTTTAATCATAATCATATTCAAATGACAAATGGAATGAGTAACTTCTATTAACACAGTATAAATCTTTACAAAGAATATATGTACAAAAGTTGTGTTTTTTTAAAACAGAAAATTCAGCTTTTTCAATTCATAAAAAATATTTTAAACTATAAATTTATACATTTTATATAAATGCCCTGCCACAGTGACCTAAATGAAAAAAATTATTCGGACAAACAAATGATTGGCAAGGATCACATTCTTGGTAGAACATAAAATATAAAGAATATAAGAGTGAGCATACAGTATTTTTTAACACTCTCATTGGTTGAAAAACACTTAAAACAAGTGTAGATATAAAATTAATTTATACAGTAGCAGAAAACGTGTATTGTACATTTCTTCACTTCTAGTAACAATAATAATAATAAGGCTGATTATTTAAATGTACCCAGTGGTGTGCAATCTATCATGTGTGAGAGACAGAGAGACAGACAGACAGACAGAGAAAAGGAGAGAGAGAGAGAGACGCATAAGGTTACAAGTTCATAATCTTCAGAGTGAAGTGCTTTACAGGTCCAACAAATTTTCTGAGGTATTTTATTATTCTTTTTTCTCCATATAACAGTTTAGGTCAAAATATATATTTAAGTGTTATGCATTCTTATTTAAATACTTTACATCAAAAATTGCTCTGATTTTAAGCATAATCATATTCAAATTACAAATGGAACTTTTTACATCTAGGAACACAGTATAAATGTTTACAAGGAAAATATGTAGACAAGTTGGAGAAATAAAAAGTAAATGTAGATTTTCAATTCCTAAAAAATATCGGAAACCATAAATGTGTACATGGTATATGAATGCCCTGTCACAACGACCTAAATGAAAAAATGAATCGGACAAACAAACAATGGGCAAGGATAACATTTATGGTAATGCATACAATACAGACCTAAAAAATGTTGGTAAGATTTGAAACATTGACATCTATATCTTGAGATGCACCAGATTAAAGAAATTATTCATATACCGTATATAATCACTTAAAAGTTCAACTGCAAACAACACAGACATTGAATTAATCTTGTGTCTGATTTGCTGAATGTGTTACCACTCTGTTGATACTGATCTGCATAATGCGCTGGCAGATCTGGGTTTATGTAATTTATGTTCTACTAATTACAAACTGCACAGACCCAGATCTGCCAGAGCATTATGCAACAGCAGATCTGGGTCTGTGCAGTTAGACTTGATTTATAAGTAAGTAATACAGTAATACAGTAATTCTCAGATCTGAATATGTAAACAAAATATGGGACTTACATATTTATATTTGTTACATGTACTCATGAGAATGTATCAATAAATACATATATTTTGCTGTTGGTTGGTTTTTATTAGCATTTTGAACAAAATATTTGCTATATTATGCTGAGGAAATGGGAGCTAAATTCCTTTTCCAAGGACATGCTGAGGCAGCTGACCCGGGTTGGCCTCATCTGATATCAAACCAGTAGCCCTTGGATTATGTGTCTGATGCTCAACCAACTGATCTACTGTTGCTTTGATTCTGACATGTTACTAGAGATACAAAATAGGTGGAAGAGAGCTTTTAGAATATTAAAAACTTTGTACATGATAGTGACATCTGACACAGTCGAGACCTAAACAGTTTTACATATAATATCCTTATTTATTATTTAAAAAACAACTGAAGCCAAGTGCTTGATTCAAGACTATTAAACAACGTAACTATTTATTAAAGTCCTGGCACCCAGACACATGAACTCAAAAGTTAAAATTCCGAGTTTCAACATTTTTACATGTATTTTGCACAGAAGTAAATTTCTAATAAAAATAAAATTACATTAGATTAGTATCTCTCGTTTCACATATTTGCACAATATAGCTCAAAAGATAATAAAATCTGGTTTCTAATTTTAGAGTCAGCCTTGAGTCTGAATTTGATTTTGGTGCTATGACAATTTTGTCACTGTGTGGAATGGACTGGCATGTGGTCACTAGGTCAATGCTTTCCAAAATGCCTTTGATAAAAGAACTGCTCTAGTAAACCATATCCTCTTTTCTTTAACCTTTATGAGCAAGAAACTCAAGCTCAGAATCTCACAATTTTGACATTACTATGAGAGTTTAATTAGAATAAGATACAATTATGGAACTTCAGGATTTTCATACTGTCAGTCCCTCTCCTAGATTCCTAAATTTCACTGCCTCAGTTTAACAACAAAATATCCTAATGGTATTTTGGTGTTTTAGCTGGAATCTCATACCCAAAGAAGTTTTACAAAATACCAAGTGATAGGATTTTTTCATGGATATAAAATTTAGTGATTTAGTCCATAAACGTGGCTTTTCAATTTTGGCTAGGTATATTTTGCTGATTGCAAATATAGTGAGGTTATGATACATAAAATAATAAATTTTGACATGATTATTTTTTTTTTTGCGATCTCACATGCTGACAACTATATTGCTGAAGTTTCTCCTCCGCTAATAGCACCAGGTATAGGATATAAATGGACATGGGTATTAGCATGATTTAATGAAGTATGATATGATGGTATATATGTGTAGGGTTTAATGGCACATCAGCACAATCCTGGCTTTATAGTGCCCAGTAAGATTAGCTATCCCCAAAACGGTAAACAAAACAAAGGTAAAGACAAAAAAGGTAAACTCCATAAAATACAAATTCACATTTTTCCTATAATTGACATTCTTTTAAACAGTCCAAGACCATCTCAGCATGAACTTCATCATGGGACACATCCCAGGCCAAAATGGCTGTCTCCATCAATCACCTCTTATGGCATGCAAAAAGGTACACAAAGACAGGCATCCTTTTCATGGGGAGTATTAAACTGTCATATGTTGCACACCATAAATAATGGGAGTCCCTCCAGTGTAACAAGATCCTGTATTGTTCTTTATGACATTAAGCTTTCTCTAAAAGTTGTGAAAAGCTGACACTGATGGGAAATGTAAAATCTCAATGGACTTTGAAAACAATTCCAAAATATTTGCATCTTTCAATGCAAGAATGTTGTGTGTGCTATTCATTTAGCAGTCCCTTACCAACAAAGAAAACATTTATAGAAAACTATCAATCTGATACCACAAACTCTCTTGACATAGTCCTTCTTTCATTGCTTAGCCTTCAATGACCTGAATCTTTTAATTTTCCCATGCAAACTTACCTACTTAATCTGATGATGATCCGCTGTTTGCTGAGAAACAAAGCATGGAACAGAATTTCATCCATTATGTAGACTGAACAACACAGTTACTGTAACAATTCACTTATCACCTTCTACAAAATTTTTCACTGACATTAAAATACAATTATTGTCATTTCTTGATTCTTTACATTTTTCTTCTGCCTCAATAAAGCAAATAATATTACATTCAGAATATAATACAAGATAAAGAGACAAACAGACAAAACAATCCACAAACAATTCTGATTACAAAAAACTGAAGAGTTTCAGTGTTTCTGATTAGCATACAGTATTATGGTAACTGTTCAGATATACTTCATGTGATAGTCAGCAATATACTACCGAATTTATATGATCAACACAAGAGATGTGAATTAGAACAACAAATATAAAATGTTTATTTAAATGTATATTCAGACTGACCTGATGTAAACCTCAAAGATAAATGGAATAGCAAATAAATCAATCTCTTTTACTGATCAACCAAGTGTTTCAAAAATTTTATTTAATTTCTTGTGCTGATAAATGATGTACATTTTCTTCAAACTGATACTACTCAAAAGGGCATATTACTACTTTAGCTTATGGTATAAATTTTATGCTGTAAGCTCAAGTAAAGATTGGATTAAAACTGTATACAGTTTTAATTTATTTGCACACTCTCATGAAATAAAAACAGAATGAAAATAATTGTAATAAAAATAATCAATTAGATAAAACAAATTTTTGTTTTCTGATCCAATAAAATAATTGTGATGTACAATTTACAATACAAACATAAACAAGAGGCCAAAATGGCCTTATATTGGTCACATAGCTGACATCTCCCAAATAATCATACGCAAGAGAAGGTGGCCAAGAAATCTGAGTCAGTAGGATGCTTGAAATTTTGTCCAGTGCTGTTGGTTGCATATGTTATGAAAACAACTATTTCAAGGTTTCTCTCTTATTATTGAAAGACCTCGATGATGGTATGCTTTCTGTCAAAGTTGGTAAAATTCTGTTAAGCAGTTTTTTTTAGATAAAGTTGTTGGCATGTTATTCCGCTTTTTGTAATGGTGACCATATTCCATGGTGGACTGGTATAATTTGTATAAATTTGAAAGACCTTCAAAACAGGATACTTTCTTTCAAATTGGGTTAAAATCTGTTCAGTGGTTTTGTGAGATGTTATTACAGGTAACAGCAGCCATATTTGGAAGTGGATTGGCATCATTTGTACAAACTTAAAAGCCCTTTATGCCAGGATGCTGCCAAATTTTGTAAAATTCTGTTCAGTGCTTTCTGAGAAAGATTTGTTTAAAGGATCTTCCAAATTTTTTTTTCATGTCAATATTTGATGGTGGATCAGCATCATTTGTACAAATTTGTAAGGTCTTCATTCCAGAATGCTTTCTGTCCAATGTGGTCAAATTTTGCAGTTAAGCAATTTCTGAGAAGCTTTATAAAGTTTAGGGGGGGGGGGGGTATTTTTAGCAATGGCAGCCATAGTAGATGGCAAATCAGCATCACTGTACAAACTTGAAAGCTCTTCATGATAGGATGCTCTGTCACATTTTTTGTCAAATGTTGTTCAGTAGTGTTTGTGGGGAAATAATTTAAAGGGTTTTCTGTTTTTGCTGACAGCAGCCATATTTGAAGATGGCATCATCCGTACAAATGCAGGTATGCTTTTTCTCAAATTTGATAAGATTCTTTAAAGCAGTTTTTGAGAATAAGTGGTTTAAAGTTTTTTTATTGTTACTAATGGTGGCATTATTTGGCAGGATGCTTTCTGTCGCATTTGGCCAAATTCTTTATGGCCAGGTGAGGTAACAGAATGGCTATGGCCTGCATGTCAAGGCCACAATCAAAGTATTGACCTTAACCCCAAGGTCATGAGATTGGGTGAGCATGTTGCAGAATGAATTGTCCTAGCTTCATATTTATTCATTCAAAGTATGAAGAAAATCCATCAAGGGTTTTTCAAAACATATGCAAATGAAAAAAAATGATTGTGACATTGACCTAAAGGTGAAAGAGGCATTTCTGCACAAGAAATTGTCTTAGCTTCATAATGATTCATGCCAAATATGATGAGAATCTGTCAATATAAGGAAATATATATGCAAATGAAAAACTTTAATCAAAACCTTAACAAACTGTTCATCCCACTGCCAGAAAAAGTTACTGATATGTCTTGCATTGCACTAAAATGGGCTTGACACAAATTTAAAATTAAAAATAAAAACAAAAGACTGGCACTGTGATTTTTCAAAAATTAATTTAGCTAAGAATTTGCTCAATGGTTTACTTCTACTTTATGAGAGATTCCTCCATTGAATTTTCCTCCATCTGTATTTGTTCAACCCTAGCCTGTAGCTTGATTTTTCGGAGAAGCATGGTGAAATATCCAACCAACATGATGAGGGTGAAGAAACTGGAAATGCCGTACAAAACTAAGCTCCATGGGGTCTGAATATTTGAGTACATCTGGTAATGTGCATGTACTGAATTCATACCAGTAGAAATCACTGTCAATGAAAACTGTAGTGTGCCTATAATAAAAGAGAAAAAAGAATTTTAATGTGTCATCTGACAAAAACATCTGCCTTAATGTGTAAGCAACTTTGTATTATGACCTTGGACCTAAAAATCATTTGGAATCTTCAACACTACCTGGTGACCCTATACCAAAAGTATGATGATGTTTCTATGATTTCAAGAGAGATACAACCATTTCTTTGGTACTCTTGAAAGACAGTGTCACTTGGTTAAATGGGTGACAATCACTAAAGCCTGAGGGTTTTTTAAATATAATTTTTTTAACTTTTCAAGGGCATTGCCCTTAAGAACCTAATAAGAATATAATAAAACAAATTGATTCATTGGTGTTTAATAGTACAGCAACAATTAAAAGTAGGGCTATGATGTTTACATGTGGAAACGGATTAGTTTAGTTTAGTGCCATTAAATGGTAACCATGTAAATGAACATGCACATGGCACATCTGGTGTTAATCAATGCATATGTCCAGGCAGAAAATCTGGTCACTCTGCACCATTGTCGCTACCGTATATACTCATGTATAATCTGAGTCCAAATGCAAACAACATAGACCCTGATATGCCGTCACATAATGCACCGGCAGATCAGGGTCTATGTTGTTTGTTCTACTCATTAGTCATTACAAACTGTATAGACCCAGATCTGCCATCGCATTATGTGATGGCAAATCTGGGTCTATGCAGTTTGCAGTTGGTATTGGATTATATGCGAGTATATATGGTAAGTAAGCACCTCTGCCATCTGGCGATTTACTATTCAATTTTGGATATTATCCCTATGTCCACCAACTAAGAGGTCATGTCTGTATGATAAGAGTAACAAATTAGTTTCAAACATTTGTCCCCATTACTTTGTTTATTTTCATGACTTCCTAAAGTCAATCTAATATATCTCTTGATTGTAATTTAAACTAAGCACAACTATTCGTAAAAAACATGTTAACATGTGTTTTTGCAAAAATTGACCATGCTTATTGGAACACTTCCATTGTCAAATCTTCAATTTTGGAGGCAAGTAAAACTTGCATGTAGTCTGCAATCCCAAAATGCCTAAATAGAAGTGATCAGTCTGCAATCCTAAAATGCCTAAATAGAAGTGATCAGTCTGCAATCCCAAAATGCCTAAATAGAAGTGATCAGTCTGCAATCCCAAAATGCCTAAATAGAAGTGATCAGTCTGCAATCCCAAAATGCCTAAATACAAGTGATCAGTCTGCAATCCCAAAATGCCTAAATAGAAGTGATCAGTTTTGAAAAACACTGGAACTTATGAAGTTTGTAAATCCTGTTTCATTATCAATTTTTTAATCATGTACAGATATGTAGCAGTATGAAACAATACTACAATGTTTAATCATGTACAGATATGTAGCAGTATGAAACAATACTACAATGTTTAATCATGTACAGATATGTAGCAGTATGAAACAATACTACAATGTTTAATCATGTACAGATATGTAGCAGTATGAAACAATACTACAATGATCCTATGGATGTTTTACAAAACTGTCAGATATATTCAACAAAGATAACCTAGAAACTAAATTCTGTCAAAATAAGAGGTAAAAGACAGCCGCAAATTAAACGATTGCAACCTGAGCAAGGTACAGAATGCATATTGTCAATGGCTTACATATAAATAGCTGACATCTGTAAGCCTTAGATGAAGATCAGGAGAAAGTCCAAGTCTCAAATCAGTTCAATTAAATGGCATTGTTTTATCTATTGTATACTGTGTACACGTGTTGAATTTTTGTAAACATTGTAGCATTACTTAAAGGTCAATTATGGAGGTTTCTTTTTAAACAATTATAAATTTCCATTGATATGTTTATGAATAATTGCATTTAAAAGTAAGAAAATCGTAAAAGTTGATGTGTGTATACTACATATGTAAGCATGTATGCAGGGCTCGAAATTAGGAATTGTTTTCACTAACCCACAGAATCACATAAATAATATTTTTACTGATCCTGCCTAAATTTCACTGATCCTGCTAAAATCAAACAGAAGCCAATTCAGTTTCTAATTCAAAATTTATTATCCATTAACATCAACTCAAAACAATAACAACTGTAATTCACAACAAGACTCACAAATGAAGTACCCCATGCACTTTTGTATTTCTCTGAATACTCAATGCAGAATGTACACAACATCACACCCTCTCCTGGGTCATACTTTAGCTAATTGTATTAATTTTCCCAGCATTACTAGTACTTTCTTAGTCTCTTCTCTTGATCATATTTGTGATTCCGTTCTCTCTTGTCATCATCTAATTTCTGTCATTTCAGTGGCGGCTGTGCACCTTGTGAATACTTCAACATGTTTACAAATTTAACTGCACAATGCAATGAATGTTTATCAATAAGAATATAAATATTAAAACATATTGTTCGGCATAATTGAGTCTGCAAACACAACTTTTTTCGAATGGACAAAACATTGCCTGAGACCCTACGCCTTTTGTTGTCATCAGTAATGAAAGCAGTGCTTCGGGCAGTACACAAGGCTAGTTCCACGTGCACAAAGACTGTTTTGACAATAATCACAGTAATTTACTTGATGAGTTGATGAGTGCCCATTTACTCTGCAAGCATTTATTGTACCTCGTCAAGTATAGGATGTTGGTAGGTACTCAATTAATACAATAAACAGATTAATTTTAACCATTAAAGGAAATGCCAATTCATGACCACTTCTTAATTGTTATGATAGCCAATGGCGGTAATTTTCATAGCTCCAATGGATTAGTGACAGCTGGATTTTAGTGATCCGTCGGCAAAATCACTAATGGCGGGATAGCAGATTAGCATTAATTTCAAGTCCAGTGTATGTATGCGCCAGGGCTCTCAACAGAGTTTCAGGATGATGATCCCTAGACTCTTCACTCATATAACTCAAGAGTCCACAGCCTATTTCTGAGAGTCCCTGTCATAAACTCATGAGTTCCTCACTTTCAAAAGGATAGAAATGAAATAAAAAATGTTATTACGTATCTGGATTAAATTCTCAGCCGAATAAGATCACATTGGAGAGAAACTAGTTTTTAGTAATTGTCCAAAAACTAGTTTTATAATTGAGATAGTTTCTTTACTTTTTCCTGTTCTTAGACTTAACAAATGTATGTATGGCATTCTGTTTATCAAAATCTTCAAGTACAGGACACTCTTCCATTATTCTGATTATTTTATCCACTCTTTCATTGTACACAACTGTGCTGCTTTGCAATCATTTTTCATACCAATTTCTCTACTTTCTCAACAGCATATGGAATTGTCTGTCGTTTTTGCATAGCACGGTAGCACTCAACAACAATTAAATGATCCATGTTAAATTTGTGATGGCTAAAGGCTGATAGCTGCAAGTTAGTATTTCCATTTCAAGTGAAAGGATTTTGCTTTCTAACAGTCTTACACCACTCACAAATTGCTTTTAATATACCATCTAATTCCACTTTTTTCAACCATTTTAGAACTGCTTCTCCCACTCAGGTCTCTAAGTTCTCACATTCTCTGCTGATATTTTAATCAGTGGCCTTGACTGTAGTCGAGGCAGAGTTAGCATTAAATATATATTCCAAGTTTGAGTTTTCTTTGTTGACTTCACCTGTGCTCTCTCTCTTTCGTCTATTTATGCCTTTTTTTGCTACTGATACTGTAGTGCCAGTCTAAAACACATGTACTAAAGTTATTATTATTATTATTAATATTATTATTATTATGATTATTATTATTATTATTATGGCATATTAATGATTGGACAGTGTTGTCCAGCTCAAAATCTGAGAAAGCTTGATTACTTTCATGATTTATATGTGCGTTGTCACCAATTTACACACTGTTAAAACAACAAAGGACATCGTTTATTTGCCGAACAATTGCAGGTGCTTACATACACATTCAACAGAACATCGGTTTCTTTGAAGTCATCACATCAGAGAAGGATTAACTGTTAATTAGTCACACTGGCTTCATGCCTGTTTACCTAAGTCTAGCTATTAGCTATTCCACAGATCAGCCATGGCTCACCAAAATTATAAAAAGGGGAGCATTATGGGGGAAAATGAGGTGCATCATGGGGATGCATTACATGGAAAAAAGGTGCATCCTCTGAAAATTTCACACATATTTGACAAGGAAGCTTGGATCCCTGAGAGTCCTGTATGATTTTAATGGCACTTCAGCACAATAATGGCTGTAAGGTGCCAATTAAAAGTAAAGTTCTAAAAAAGAAAAAATGAACAAATATACAAAAAACATTAGGAAGATGAACCCTTCCAAATAAATGCAAATAAGAATGATGAAGTGATATATCACTATAACAATGAACTCGCTAATGTAGAGATTATAGTATGGGAAATTTGTGGTAAGTATGAAATGAACGGTGATCCTGTGGAAATTTAAGAAATTGAAACAACTACTGCTACTACACCTGTAGTCAATATTGTCATCAATAAATTGAGAAGAAAAAAAAAAAGAAAACAAATGATGACAATTATTGGAAAGAGTTATGAAATACTATACATTCAAATGCAGAAGCATGATCTGTGCATATTTTTTAAACTTTTATGTTATAAAAGCCACACTAAGAAAATCGGTACACCAGATTCCTTCTTTTAGATAAAAGTATTGAGATTAACTCTTCAAAAATAATCTGCCGTTCTTTGAAATTATACATGGGCTCCCTGCCCCCTTTAAAAATGTTACCACTCATCTCCTAACATAATACTTTGCCATGTTTTTCTTGATATTTGCTGCTATTATTTCTGCATGATAAACCTATGTAGTAAATGTTTAATGAAGAATTGTGTTTACAGGTTCAAATTTCTGTACCTTATGAAAGCAAAGACTTATTTTTCAATACAATTCTTCATCAGTGGCTGGTACACTTGTTCTAAAATGACATCACACATAACAGAAAACTAGGCCTAATTCAAGGAGTAATGCAAGCAAACTTTAATTTTAATTTTATTGGTAAATTTGAGGTATTTTGTTGGAGTAAATTTTACAGGAGAAACAGACTTTTAATCTATATATAACATTCTACAAAAAGCATGAAAAATTTACAATTTGAATATTTTCTCCATATTTGACCTTTAAAGGGTTATTTGATGTCCACATAAGTGATTGTATAATCCATACTTCCTGTCGATCTTTTACTAGTTTCTTGTCTCTGAAATTATTTTTACATATTTAAACAATGAAAGAAAAAGAAAGTCCCCACCCCATCCCTAGAAAAGAAAGTCCCCACCCCATCCCTAGAAAAGAAAGTCCCCGCCCCATCTTTAGAAAAGAAGAATATAGATAGTTATTATATTTTAATTGAAAATTGTAGCATTGATTTCTCTGTTTGATGCAGTGGCTGAGGGAGTCTGCCATTTCTCAATTTTTTAAAGTGTTGGGGCAAATTTTTGAGTGATTTTTTTAATTCTTAAGTTTTAGGATGCAAGAGAAATTCTTTTTTTGCTGTCCCAAAAAAATAGGTTAATTATGGTAAACTTTATTAGACATCCCATCCAAAAAGGCCTGTTGTCCTCTCTACTTGTTCTCTTTACATATCATTTTAGTGAACTGAAAGGTCTTACTGACTCACTATTAACTGTTGAACTAAGGGTTTTATTAGGATTCCAACACTGAGAGTCCCATAAGAGTCCCAATGCTATTTATATCGGGGGGTGGGGGGTGCAAAAAGTGGAGAGTCTCAAGCACATTTTCATGGAATTCTAGTCACAGAGAATCCTTGTGTTCTATTCCAACATCAATTAAAGGAACTGTTTCAGGAAAATATGGAGTTATATTTCCAATGAATCATTCCTGTATCATGCCAACAGTGACAGTTACATGGATGGAAGTCAGATAACAGTTACTAGACTGTAATTCAATGGGAAACAAATGAATGAAAGAGAGAGGAAAGGCTGTTGTTACTTACATGCCACAGCAAGAAAGACTGACCCCACCGGGTAGAGGTACATGTCAGCCCTGGGATTCCAGATGGAGAATACATGGATCATGAGGACTACCAAACAAAACACTATGGGTACCACAAGTGTAATCAGACTGATGATCATGTGGAACATTTGCACTGAAAAAAAGAATTTTTTTACAGTTAGCAACTTTTCATTACGCAAATATTTCTTAGCTATAAGCAGACAACATTTTGGCACATCTGTATACTCTAATATTGATCAGTCCACTTTAAATGAAGGGTTGATGGTTGTCTCACGATGCACCAGTAATAGCATGTTCTGTAGTACAGTAAAATAATACAATGAACAAAGTATAATACTTGTTCATACCATTTGGTGTACTTTACCTTGTACACTTTAACTGGTGTACAGTAACTTGTATATTTTAATCCACTGAAGCATCCATTTAGGTATTCATGCAAACCAACCTGTCCCCTAGTCTTGCTGACATGAACTGTAACAATTCACTTATCACCTACTTAAAAACAGCATTGTTAACATGTATTTTTCATATATATGGTGCTCTCTGAAAAAAGATTTTTTTAAAATCAGGGTTTTAACTCCTTGAATAAATTTATGCAAAAATCAAAATATGTAAATATACATCAATACAGTAAAATCTGGAGAATAAGTCTATACACTTGTTTTTAAATTAACAAATTATGTGCTTCTTTTTTTAAATATGCTCATAATTTTAAGTGAAAATAATTTCAATACAGGGTTTTAACTCCTTGAATAAATCTATGCAAAAATCAAAATATGTAAATACATATCAATACAGTAAAATCTGAAGAATAAGAATTCTATACACTCTTTTTAAATTAACAAATTATGTGCTTCTTTTTTTTAAATATGCTCATAATTTCAAGTGAAAATAATTTAAAAACATTTTAAAAGTTTTTATATTAATGCTTAACTAATTTTACAGTATACTACATGTATATGGTATACCAAATATGGTTCAATAATAAAAAGACTGATAGCATAAAGGCAGAACCAGTCGTTTATTTCACCTAAATGGGAACATAATTATTTTCAAAAAAGGAAAGTTCAGGTCATCGAGTTGGTTTTTGCACACATACTATTTTTACTATAAAAATACCAAAAGGTCTTTATGTGATTATTTTCCATATACCGTATTATGCGTAATATAATTGCTTATAAGTCAAATCCAAATGCAAAGACCCAGATCTGCTGTGGCATAATGCCGTGGCAGATATGGGTCTATGCAGTTTGCTAGGAGCAATCAGTAGAACAAATAACATAGACCCTTATCTGCTGGCACAATATGGGATAGCAGATCACAGTCTATGTTGTTTGCAGTTGGACTTGATTTATGAGTATATACGGTATGCTAATTTTCACTTATGTTAGTAATATCCTGTTACAACATGTACATACATGTTAAAGAGCATCATAAGCTCAACATTACAATGTTTATATAAACTAAAATATAAATAATATCAAGTAATATATAGCTTAAAATCAGAGAAAATATTTCAGTAAATGATCAATGATCTCTTTCAGATTAATTTCACTGCACACTTTTGAATTCTCCTGCCAGCTGTCAATAGATTTTGACTGCATGCCATGAGAGAAAGAGTGAGAGGTGAAAGCATCTTCCCCTGAGCTACATGTATTTTGTAAATAAACATACTGACTGGACAAATGGACAGACTCACTGCTAAAGATCCATTCTGTAAAGTATGTATCTTGTCGTGTTGACATAAGGAACTCAAGTCTACTGTGGGATGTGCAGGTACCATTGTCTTTATTACATGTTGTTTGCATTATAGGTCCTTTAAAAAAAGAAAATACATATATGAATCAATCAGAAATCAATCTAAATAAGCAGTGTGTGCTCTGACAATTTAAATGCATCCCCACCCCTCTTCAACTCTCAGAAATTTTTAAGGTTCTATTGAGAACATTACTCCACATATTTAAACAGGAAACTTGACACAGAAGACTTCAAAAACTTTTTGTCTATACTGGTGATTGAAACCTAGTGCCCATCAACCAATTAACAGCGTTGGTCGAAACCCAGTGACTGGTGACAGATACCATAAGCCTGGAACTTACTGTTTTACATGGTTACCCATGACTAGTGAAAACCCCATATCAATATGACCATCTGATAAGGAGATGTTCACTAGCTATAACAAGATTTTCAAGATGGCTACCATGGCAGCCATATTGCAGGTCTCATTGCCACCATTTTCATTTAGGAACAACTAGATATCATAAGAAGTTTTTCTGTGAAAACACCATGTTACAACTACTATCAATTCATCAAAATTAACCATAAAAGATTTTCAAGATGGCCACCATGGTGACCATATTGGATGTCATATCTGAACCATTTTCACTAAGGCCCAACTTGACACAGATAAGAAGTCTTTTAATGAAAATCCCATGGTGATATGTATCATATGACCATCCATTCAGAAGGAATAACTACAAGCTTGTTAAGATGGCCACCAATGGGGCAGTCATATTGGATTTTCATTTAGGACCAACTAGACATCATAAGAATTTATTTTTTTACTGAAAACCCCATGTTGATATGACAATTCATTCAGGAGTATCAGTTATACAATTTTCAAGATGGCCACTGTGGCAGCCATACTGGATGTCCAAGGGGCACCATTTGCATTCAGGACCAACTAGACCTTGGCATGAATGTATTTGTAAAGTTTCGTGGTAATCCTCCCAGTAGCTTACAAGGAGTAACCATAAGAAACGTGCTACTGGATGCCAGACAAAAGATGTCAGACAGCTGTCCATAGCATAAGTTCTTCTGGTCTATGAGCAGTAGAGCTAAAAATTAAGGTATGCAGTTCATTGCTATAAAATGCTATGCAATTAGAAGCAATGCTGCACATGTAGTAATTATGTTCTGGGAGCTCATACTCTTCAAACCCTTATCCTTATCTTGGCTGAACATTGTCTCATGACACAAAATGATTGTCTCATGACACAAAATGATTGTCTCATGACACAAATGGGGTTCACACATCACCCAAATCCCCACCCCACCCAGACTAATAACTTGTAGCTTTCATCAAAAGAAATATTAAATATTGTCATTAGAATTGCTGTAAATTGGCATACTTGGTATTTGTGCAGTCAATACTAGAATACTGGTCTATTTTTGGGACTTGTACTATGCTTGTGATATAGACTGACTAGAAAAGGTGCACAGTCCAGGGACTAGGTTTGTCAGTGCTGAGTATAAATCAAGAGATGTAGACTGTGTAACTGAGATGATAGAGAACCTAGACTGTGTAACTGAGATGATAGAGAACCTAGACTATGTAACTGAGATGATAGAGAACCTAGACTGTGTAACTGAGATGATAGAGAACCTAGACTGTGTAACTGAGATGATAGAGAACCTAGACTGTGTAACTGAGATGATAGAGAACCTAGACTGTGTAACTGAGATGATAGAGAACCTAGACTGTGTAACTGAGATGATAGAGAACCTAGACTGTGTAACTGAGATGATAGAGAACCTAGACTGTGTAACTGAGATGATAGAGAACCTAGACTGTGTAACTGAGATGATAGAGAACCTAGACTGGATATGCAGGTTTGTAAAAACAGTATTCTTCTACAGAGGTTCAGATCAACAGTATGCCCATGCCATTCCTGCATAAATTTTTTGTTTGGTGCATCTGCTTTATGGTCAAAAGCCCTCCTGGCACAGAATGGAATCCTCCCTTCTATTCATTAAGTTTCCGATTAGATTTTAATAACCCAGCAGTTCAAACAATTTGAACTATTTCTGAGAATTTACCGATTTGGCCAAAAGACTACAATTTTGTACAAATGAAAAGACGTCATGGATTTCCGCAGTCCTGGTCACAGAGATGTTTGTTTTGTGTCCGACATTATAAAATATATCATTTTTGAAACCATGACTAATATATCCTACTACTGACCTCTTCTTCACCTTGTGCATTCTCCGAACAATTGTTCAATAGTATCAACTGATTGCTAATCTTGACAAATAAAGAATTCGGAGTCTAAGCTTGTGAAATAGTGGTGATGATCAGAACAATACTGGTAATGATCAGAAAAATACTGATGATCAGAACAATAGTTGTGATGATCAGAAAAATCATGGTGATGATCAGAAAATTTGTGGTGATGATCGGAACAATAGTGGTGATGATCAGAAAAATCATGGTGATGATCAGAAAATTTGTGGTGATGACCGGAACAATAGTGGTGATGATCAGAAAAATCATGGTGACAATCATAAAATTAGTGATGATCAGAACAATAGTGGTGATGATCAGAAAAGTCATGGTGATCATAAAATTAGTAATGATCAGAAAAATCAATCTGAATCAAAATGAGAACAATGCCTTAGGATGTAACAGCTAAATTAGCAATCAAGTACCTATTTACTACATAATCAAGTACCTATTTACATAATCAAGTACCTATTTACTACATAATCAAGTACCTATTTACTACATAATCAAGTACCTATTTACTACATAATCAAGTACCTATTTACTACATGATCAAGTACCTATTTACTACACGATCAAGTACCTATTTACTACACGATCAAGTACCTATTTACTACACGATCAAGTACCTATTTACTACACGATCAAGTACCTATTTACTACACGATCAAGTACCTATTTACTACACGATCAAGTACCTATTTACTACACGATCAAGTACCTATTTACTACACGATCAAGTACCTATTTACTACACGATCAAGTACCTATTTACTACACGATCAAGTACCTATTTACTACACGATCAAGTACCTATTTACTACACGATCAAGTACCTATTTACTACACGATCAAGTACCTATTTACTACACGATCAAGTACCTATTTACTACACGATCAAGTACCTATTTACTACACGATCAAGTACCTATTTACTACACGATCAAGTACCTATTTACTACACGATCAAGTACCTATTTACTACACGATCAAGTACCTATTTACTACACGATCAAGTACCTATTTACTACACGATCAAGTACCTATTTACTACACAATCAAGTACCTATTTACTACACAATCAAGTACCTATTTACTACACAATCAAGTACCTATTTACTACACAATCAAGTACCTATTTACTACACAATCAAGTACCTATTTACTACATAATCAATTACCTATTTACTACATAATCAAGTACCTATTTACTACATAATCAAGTACCTATTTACTACATAATAAAGTGAAATATGTAAATTTCCACAATGCAGACAACATTGAATAATTTCTTTCCCAAAAATTTATGATAAGAATCAAATGGAACAGTATGCACAAATTGATGTAATTCAGTCTTACTGAAAAAAAATAAAAAAATAACCATTTTCATTCAAGAAAATATCCATGTATGAAATTTTTTTAGTAAATTTTAGGTTTGCATGGCAGTGTTGCACATAGGATCCCAAGGGCAGGGGACAGTGTGTCCTCCACCCTCTAGAGTTGGGGAACACACAACATTTTAAAGGACAAAAGAAAATAATAGTACATAATACACTAATAATGCTTTAAAAATGAGATAATCTTATTTGCTTTGACAGTTTTGCCACCTTAACTTTGAGGTCTGCACTGTACTATCATACTTTCCTTGAACACTTACATTATTACAATAAACATTTTATCATGTGCTCATGTAATTCATGAAAATATTAAAACGTTTGAATATCTGGTTAACCTGAAATGAGCTGCTGCATGTAATTTTCCATTTTAAAATAGATATTCACTGCCATCTTACAGTTTTGATCACCTGTCATGACTTTGGCCATTGCTAGCGCCAACAGAGACATGGGTGGACATCCACCAGGGGTCACGCTTCCAGGCGAAGTGGGCAACTAAGTCACTGAAAAAATGTAAACTTTGCGATCTTCTATTAGGAAAGCGAAAACAACTTTGCCCTGTCATTTTGTTTTAGATCTACACAGAGTGACAGTAGTTTATAGCTTTTGAGTTGCTCCCTCAACCCAGCCAAGTGGTTGTTAAGCCCTATGTGAAATGGATTGCATGTTGCCTTGGCAGGCGTTCATATCAATTGCGTCAACAACGCAAACTCTTGCAAATTCACAGGCATGTGTTTTAATTGCTGATTGACCAATTAACTCTTTCCACCCGCAAGATATCGCTGCCTGATTTACAAAAGTTATCATATGATGATGAAAACTTGTGTTTCGAAACTAAATCATCTATATGTAAATAACAATTTGTGTTTTGAGAATAGAATTGGTGAAAGCACTTTCTATATGTATATTTTGAAGATTTTAACTGCCGTGCTTGCATTATTTTCTTCACAAAATCAGTTTGAAACTGTAAGTGAACCTGCTAAGGGGTAATAATGGTGGACATCATTGTGTCTTGGAAGTACATCTTCACTACACTGTTTTCGTAATTCACTGGGCACATACATTTAAGAAAATTACACAATTCGTAGAAAGCAAAGTGTAACTATTATGTGATAAAAGCTTTAGCCTAAAAATACAAATTTGTTGGTCATAAATGTATGGAACAATGCTTGTGGAATCGATAAGCACTGTAACTTAAGGTCAAGGTTGTTTTCTTACATCACTCTTTTTTGTGAAAATACGAGAAAAAGTAGCAAAGAAAAAAAAAACAAAAAAAACCAATACACGACGTTATTACTAGTACGTAGACAAATATTAAAACCATAAATCTTCAATTCTACCCAGGGATTGTTGTAACAAAGCTAGAAAGTGAGTGGTCATATGAAGAAAATCCCTGTTTCTAAAAATAGATGCATCTACTTTTAAAAAAAACTTCATCAAAAAATGACATTCAAAAGAGTCACATTTAATTTTTAATCAACTCCCTCAAAATGCAGATGTAAAGTTGAGATTACTCATCAGTGACCACTGTTGTTTGAATAGATGAACACTATGATGTTGAAGACACATGTATATGTGCTCTCATGTGTGTGTTATAGCTGAATATAGGGGTTGTTTCAAACCAGTTTAGAAATGTTTCCGACTGCCGTTTTTTATTAAAGAAAAAAATAATAAAATAAAATTCTTTAAGTGGCAGTTTTTTTACAAATATTTGTACCTATTTGTAATTACAATAGTGTAATCTAGGTACTCCTGTCAGTTAAAATTAATTACAATGTGTAGTTTCTGCTATGCTTTTTTGAAGTCATATAGCCAATATACATTGCATATTTCTCTTTATCTAAACATACACACTTTCAAGTATGAATACACTGCATATGACTATGATACATTCATACACTCACAAAATGTGTTTATAATATACATACAACATAGAGAATTTTCTACTTGAGGATAAAATATTGCTTAAAACTAATGTTAAATATTTATTTATCGCATTTTTTGATTTGCTGCAACTTCTCCCTGTTCTGCTGCCACTTTTCCCTATTCTGTCCAAAAGGAGAAGTCACCTCGCCCTAAAATTAAAGTATAACTTGACCTCTGATCCACTAATGAAAAGTTGTAGATGTATTTTTCGATTGTTTCCTGATGACAAAGTGTGTCCGGGGAGAGGGGGGGGGGTGCACAAAGTCAAGATTTGGGGGACAGAGGATAAAAAATTGCAGGAAACCCATGAGCCTGCACTCAACGTGCAACATTGCACGGTATTCTTACTTAACCTGTTAATTTTAACTGAGCTGTGTACTCTATGATAGATGTCCACGTCAAAGGTTAAAAATAGCACTGACTTTGAATAAAGTAACAATTAATTAACTCAAATGAATAATCATCAATTAACAATTTGATATGAATAAAAATAAGATCTGCTTTGTCAGCCTTGTTTTCACCTGTTATTAAAGTCTTTTTTATATTCAATTTTTATTGGAAAAAAGTTGATACCTTAATAATTTGAGTACTAGGTCTTGTGGTTCGAGTACTAGGTCTTGTGGTTTTAAGTTTTACAATTTCTATACATTATGTATCTTTTTGCTAGGTCTTGTGGTTTTAAGCTTTACAATTTCTATACATTATGTATCTTTTTGCTAGGTCTTGTGGTTTTAAGCTTTACAATTTCTATACATTATGTATCTTTTTGCTAGGTCTTGTGGTTTTAAGCTTTACAATTTCTATACATTATGTATCTTTTTGCTAGGTCTTGTGGTTTTATGCTTTACAATTTGTATACATTATGTATCTTTTTGCTTTACAATTTGTATACATTATGTATCTTTTTGCTTTACAATTTGTATACATTATGTATCTTTTTGCTTTACAATTTCTATACATTATGTATCTTTTTGCTCTACAATTTCTATACATCATGTATCTTTTTGCTTTACAATTTGTATACATTATATATCTTTTTGCTTTACAATTTCTATACATTATATATCTTTTTGCTTTACAATTTCTATACATTATATATCTTTTTGCTTTACAATTTCTATACATTATGTATCTTTTTGCTTTACAATTTCTATACATTATGTATCTTTTTGCTTTACAATTTGTATACATTATATATCTTTTTGCTTTACAATTTGTATACATTATATATCTTTTTGCTTTACAATTTCTATACATTATGTATCTTTTTGCTTTACAATTTGTATACATTATATATCTTTTTGCTTTACAATTTGTATACATTATATATCTTTTTGCTTTACAATTTGTATTGTTATGTATGATGTTTATATAATATCATAAATATTTTAGGAAATTATAAATGTTTCTTCACTTTAATATTTGCTTAAATCTAAATGTTATCAGGAAAAACATGTTTAACTAGTGTCCTTGAATTAGGTTGTTTTGATCAATATGTTTTCTCAATTTGAAGGTCAAGGTTGATTGTTGTTTACAAGTAAAATTCCATTAAGATGACACATGTTCTAGAACATTCTGTCATGTGACCAATCTTTATATATGCCATGTTTGGTGGACATTTATTCAGTTTTGACATTACCATCAGTCTTGTAAAGAGCTATTACAGTTGTGAAAATTCATTACAAATTCTAAGAGAGGAATTATTTTAAATATTCATTGGATTATAACAGTGCTCATAAACTTTTGGATTTTGGATTTTTAATTAATGATTTTGGAATTTAACTGAACTTATTCAGAGATTTTGGAATACTTCATTTTGACATCAGCACATCAAGATTTCTAGTACATCAGGACTTTGGAGACCATTAGCACATCATAACATTCAAGGACACAGCCGTGAATTCGGAACATTCTATATTTAGGACTTGTGATTAGAACAATCATTCTTTTTGGATTATTAGGATTTCAAAACACATTACTGTAAGTGACTTTTTGATTTTTCATTTTAATTATCTAGTAATAAATTGCCTGCTGATTTTTTACTTGATTTGTTGGTTTCACTTTCTTTCTGTTACATTTTTCTTAGACCATAGAGTCGTAACAGAAATTGGGGGCTCGTCGTTCCGGGATTGAATTTCTTTAAAGCATATTAGAGATATTAAATTTATCTTTGAAATTCATATTGATTTTGTCTCGAAATTTTTTTTTTTTTTTGTCTTTGGCAAAGATTTTTAAATAGAGAAATTTTTTTGTGTGAAACCAACAGGCATTTACAATGGCATCTAATGTTCAGAATTTCATTTCAAAACCTACCCAGGAGGGGTTAGAGTGCATGAGAAAGGATGAGTTGCTCGAGCTTGCCAGAAAATACAGTCTATCTGAGGCAAAAGTATCATTGACAAAACAGGAGATAAAGATTATTTTGATTCAGTATTTAGTAGGAAAGGGAATTTTTGAAAATAGTGCTTATAGTTTGAAGAGAAAGCCTGTATCTGGTTCTGACAGGAAATTAAGGGAATTAGAGTTAAAGAACCAGATGGATTTAGAATTGGCAAAGCTTCAGATTCAGAGAGAGAGAGAAAAAGAAGAAAGGCAGATGGAGAGAGAGAAAGAAGAGAGGCAAATGCAGATGGAGAGAGAGAAAGAAGAGAAACAAATACAAATGCAGATGCAGATGCAAAGAGAAGAAAGGGAAATGCAATTTAAGTTAAGAGAATTAGAACTGGCAAGCGGAGCACACTCCACTCCTTTAAACACAAGTCCAGGTTTTGATGTTATTAGATATATTAGGTTAGTACCCCCTTTTCAGGAAAAAGAAGTAGATAAATACTTTCTTCATTTCGAGAAAATAGCTGAAAACTTGAAATGGCCCAGAGAGCATTGGACTTTGTTATTACAAAGTGTACTTATTGGCAAAGCTCGTGAAGTCTACACTTCACTGTCAGTACAACAAAGCACTGATTATGATGTGGTTAAGGAGTACATCTTGAAAGCTTATGAGTTGGTACCAGAGGCATATCGACAAAGGTTTAGGAATTGTAGAAAATAAACTGGACAAACTCATGTCGAATTTGCAAGGGATAAAGAACAACTATTTGATAGGTGGTGCTCAGCCAAGAAAGTTGATCAAGCTTATGATAACCTCAGACAGCTCGTATTAATTGAAGAGTTCAAGAGGTGCATCCATAGTGATGTTAAAACCTAAAACCTATCTTGACGAGCAGAATGTGGAAACTTTGGAAAATGCAGCTCGTATGGCTGATGATTATTCCTTGACTCACAAAATTTCATTTGGTCATAAATCGTCCTCTCAGCAGTTTTCTGGTAAAAAACCATTTCAATCTCATTCGAGTACTTCCAAATTTCACAACAGCACAACTGTTAGGAATCAAACATCTGATAAGACTGATCAGAAATCCTTATCTCTTCCTACGTGCACTTATTGTAAAAAGAAAGGGCACGTTATTTCTGATTGCTTCAAGTTGAAAAATAAGCAACAGAGAAAAGACAGAGCTTTTCCAAATGCTCTTATTTCTACGAGGTCAAGGTCACGGTCTTGTATTGAAAGCAATACATTTGTTGGGTCAAACAAACCCCAGTCTGATTCTATTTTGGAGGCTTATGAACCATTCATGTCAGAAGGTTCTATATCACTTATTGGTGATTCTGCCAAACCTATCCCAATTAAAATATTAAGGGACACTGGAGCTTCTCAGAGTCTTTTATTATCAGGTACTTTGCCTTTGTCTGAGGAGTCTTCTTCAAGTGAAAGTGTTCTTGCTCAGGGAATTGAGTGCGGCTTTGTAAATGTTCCTCTTCATTGTGTAAATTTGGCATCAGACTTAGTTTCTGGACCTGTGACTGTTGGGGCAGTGACTTCTTTACCCATAGAGGGTGTTCATTTATTACTAGGCAATGACCTAGCTGGAGATAAGGTTGTGGTTAATCCACTTGTAACTGACAAGCCTTGTTTGGATCAGAAAGTTGATCCTGTCGAAACTGAAATCCCTGATTTGTACCCTGCTTGTGCAGTTACTAGAGCTATGGCAAAAAGAGCTCTTGAGAGTGATGTTGATCAGGATATATTTCCTTTAGCTGACACATGTATTGGTCAGTCTTTTGATGAGGTCACTTTTTCCTCAGGTATTGATCAATCAAATGGTATTGATCACAGTGATCCTCTTTTGACAACTCATTCTCTTTGTTCTAATCAGGATGACAAACGACAATCCCTTGTCGTTGAACAGGAGCAAGATCCCGAGATATCTTGTTTGTTTCAGAGGGCTATTAGTGAAACTGAAGCCACACAAGTTCCAGTGTGTTACTTTGTGAAAAATGGGGTCCTTATGAGGAAATGGAGACCACCTGATGTACCCGCTGGTGATGAGTGGTCAGTGAGCTATCAAATTGTTGTTCCTAAGTCATATAGACAGGAAATTCTTAATTTAGCCCATGAAACTCCTTTGGCTGGTCATTTAGGAGTCCGTAAGACTTATCACAAGATCTTGAATCATTTTTATTGGCCGAAACTCAAAAGTGATGTTTCTAAATACTGCAGATCTTGTCACACTTGTTAAATGGTAGGAAAACCCAATCAGAAGATACCTAAGGCTCATCTGCAACCTATTCCTGCATTTGATGAACCATTTAGTAGAATAATAGTAGACTGTGTTGGTCCTTTACCTAAAACCAAGTCAGGCAACCAATACTTGTTGACCATCATGTGTACATCTACAAGATTTCCAGAAGCAATTCCTCTGAGAAATATAAAAACTAAAACTATTGTGAAAGCTTTGGTGAAGTTTTTTACACTTGTTGGCCTTCCCCAATCTGTCCAGTCGGATCAAGGGTCAAATTTTATGTCTGGAATTTTCCAACAAGTTATGCATGAATTAGGCATCCAACAGTTTAAATCTTCTGCCTATCACCCTGAAAGTCAAGGTGCTTTGGAAAGATTTCATCAAACTTTGAAGAATATGATTCGATCCTATTGCTTTGATACAGAAAAGGATTGGGATGAGGGTGTTCATTTGTTGTTGTTTGCTGTTAGGGAATCAGCTCAAGAGTCGTTGGGTTTTAGTCCCTTTGAACTAGTTTTTGGTCATACTGTCCGTGGACCATTGAAATTATTGAAAGAGAAACTTCTTTCAAATGAAGATTCAAAGATTAATCTTCTTGATTATGTTTCTGATTTCAAATACAAGTTGTCAAAGGCCTGTGAAGTAGCAAGAACTAATCTTGACACTACCCAGTCAAAATTGAAATTAAGGTATGACAGAAATTCACAGGAAAGGAGTTTTAAACCTGGTGACAAAGTTGTGGCTCTCTTTCCCATACCTCAGAATCCTCTTCAGGCTACATTTTATGGTCCTTATACCGTTGAAAAGAAAGTAAATGACTTAAATTATATCATTAACACTCCTGGGAGACGGAAACAGAAACAACTTTGTCATATAAATATGTTAAAGGAATATTTTGACAGAGATAGCTCAGCTAATTATTCAGTTAATTTAGTTGTACCTGTCCCACACAGTGAAGATATCAACGATGGAATACAATCAGACTATAGTGACTCTGGTATAACCAATCTTCGGAATTCAGAAATATTGAACAACCTAGACCAGAAACTTTCACATCTACAACAACAGGAAAGAAATGAACTAAAACAGCTATTACATGAATATGAGCACTTGTTTCCTGATGTTCCAACACGAACAAGTAAAATTTATCATGACGTTGACATTGTAGATTCTGCGGCTGTGAAACAGCATCCTTATAGGATGAATCCTCTCAAACAGAACTATCTGAAGAAAGAAATTCAGTATTTACTGGAGAATGATTTCATAGAACCAAGTAAAAGTAACTGGAGTTCACCTTGTATTCTTGTTCCCAAGCCAGATAATACATTCCGTATGTGTACTGACTATAGAAAAGTCAACAGTGTCACCAAAACTGATTCATTTCCAATCCCAAGAATGGACGATTGCATTGATAAAATTGGAAATGCTAAATATGTCACCAAGTTTGACCTTTTAAAAGGATTCTGGCAAATTCCACTGACGGAAAGGGCAAAAGAAATTTCAGCATTTGTAACTCCAGATGGACTTTATCAATATAAAGTCATGCCGTTTGGAATGAAAAATTCGCCTGCAACGTTTCAACGTCTGATGAACATGATAACATTTGGTCTTGATAATTGTGACGCTTATATCGATGATGTCAATATCTACAACAACACATGGGAAGATCATTTGGAAACCATTCAAAAATTCTTTGATCGACTCAGCGATGCGAATCTGACAATTAATTTGAGCAAAAGTGAGTTTTGCCATGCTTGTGTCACATTTTTAGGACATATTGTAGGACAAGGTCAAGTTAAACCTATAGAAGCTAAGGTCAAAGCTATCTCTGAATTTCAAGTTCCAATTTGTAAAAAGCAACTGATGCGATTTCTAGGTATGGCTGGATATTATCGGAAATTTTGTTCCAATTTTTCCAAAATTGCTGAACCTTTGACAAGTTTATTGAGTAAGAAAGCCAAATTTTATTGGTCTGACAAATGTCAGGAATCTTTTGACAAGTTAAAGGCCATGCTTAAGAATGCACCAGTTCTTTCTGCACCAAATTTCAGCCAATCATTTAAATTATCTGTTGATGCAAGTGATGTAGGGGTTGGTGGAGTATTGATTCAGGAAGACAAAAGTGGTGTGGATCACCCTGTGTGTTATTTTTCTAAAAAACTAAACAAGCACCAGAAAAATGATTCCACAATTGAGAAGGAATGTTTGGCTTTGATATTGGCTTTACAGCATTTTGAAGTGTATGTTACCTCAGCTCTTTCTCCAATTATTGTGTACAGTGATCACAATCCCCTTACTTTCATCAACAAAATGAAAGATAAAAATCGGAGATTGTTGAGATGGAGTTTGATATTGCAAGAATATAACATTGACATCAGACACATCAGGGGAAAAGACAATGTGATTGCAGATGCACTCTCACGTGCCTAGAAATGTAATATTGCTTGATGTACTTAAGTCCAGTATCATAAAACATGTTCTTATGTAATTTTGGTTATTGTAGTATTAGATGTATATTCAAAAGAAAGCTCTATTATATAAATCTTTCTTTTTCTTTATGAGGGGAGGTGTTATGTATGATGTTTATATAATATTATAAATATTTTAGGAAATTATAAATGTTTCTTCACTTTAATATTTGCTTAAATCTAAATGTTATCAGGAAAAACATGTTTAACTAGTGTCCTTGAATTAGGTTGTTTTGATCAATATGTTTTCTCAATTTGAAGGTCAAGGTTGATTGTTGTTTACAAGTAAAATTCCATTAAGATGACACATGTTCTAGAACATTCTGTCATGTGACCAATCTTTATATATGCCATGTTTGGTGGACATTTATTCAGTTTTGACATTACCATCAGTCTTGTAAAGAGCTATTACAGTTGTGAAAATTCATTACAAATTCTAAGAGAGGAATTATTTTAAATATTCATTGGATTATAACAGTGCTCATAAACTTTTGGATTTTGGATTTTTAATTAATGATTTTGGAATTTAACTGAACTTATTCAGAGATTTTGGAATACTTCATTTTGACATCAGCACATCAAGATTTCTAGTACATCAGGACTTTGGAGACCATTAGCACATCATAACATTCAAGGACACAGCCGTGAATTCGGAACATTCTATATTTAGGACTTGTGATTAGAACAATCATTCTTATTGGATTATTAGGATTTCAAAACACATTACTGTAAGTGACTTTTTGATTTTTCATTTTAATTATCTAGTAATATATTGCTTGCTGATTTTTTACTTGATTTGTTGGTTTCACTTTCTTTCTGTTACATTTTTCTTAGACCATAGAGTCGTAACAGTATACATTATATATCTTTTTGCTTTACAATTTCTATACATTATGTATCTTTTTGCTTTACAATTTCTATACATTATATATATTTTTGCTTTACAATTTCTATACATTATATATATTTTTGCTTTACAATTTGTATACATTATGTATCTTTTTGCTTTACAATTTGTATACATTATGTATCTTTTTGCTTTACAATTTGTATACATTATATATCTTTTTGCTTTACAATTTGTATACATTATATATCTTTTTGCTTTACAATTTGTATACATTATATATCTTTTTGCTTTACAATTTCTATACATTATGTATCTTTTTGCTTTACAATTTGTATACATTATATATCTTTTTGCTTTACAATTTCTATCCATTATGTATCTTTTTGCTTTAAAATTTGTATACATTATGTATCTTTTTGCTTTACAATTTGTATACATTATGTATCTTTTTGCTTTACAATTTGTATAAAGTATATATCTTTTTGCTTTACAATTTCTATACATTATGTATCTTTTTGCTTTACAATTTCTATACATTATGTATCTTTTTGCTTTACAATTTCTATACATTATGTATCTTTTTGCTTTACAATTTCTATACATAATGTATCTTTTTGCTATTCCCTTGTAAAATGAGGTAAAATCAAGAGCTGGTGTTGTACAAGATTCTTGCCTTGTGGTGGCAGTGGTGTTTTGAGATATGCAAGAGTGACACAGGGGTGGGGGGAATAATTTATGACTGTTATTGTTGATGATATAAGATGAAAAGAATCTTAATGCCGTATTATGGAAATAAAATTTTTGTAGCAAAGAAAGAAGCTGTCCTTCAACTTTTTGAGCGAAGCAATAACATAATGACTCAACTAAATTATCATGTATCTGAAATCTGTAAATCTCAAAAAGATACAAACAAATGGGCTAATACATCGCCATCTTTTGAAAAAAGTTATCAGACACAAATTCACTTGAAACAAGTGGGCTAATACATCATCATCTTTTGAAAAAAAGTTACCAGACCACAAATTCACTTGAAACGAGTGGATAATGCATATAATCAAACCATACACATTGGTGTCACCAAACACTAACATCATGTAGTATGCATCAAAAAACTACTAAAACGCGAAAAGAATTTGCGATGAATGTCATGAAATAAAAATGATATTGGAGAAAACTTCTCAAATTCTATACAGCTTCATTACATACACATAAAAAATGATTTATATAATTTATAGATTAAAGTTCAAGCAAGGCATTTGAAGTGAAAAACCACTTCACATTTCTATCAAAATAATGCATTTATTCCAACATATTATTATATCACATACAATATGTCATGCACTATAAATATTGTATATAGTATATACTCCAACTGTAAACAATATAGACCCTGATCTGCCATCGCATAATAAGCCAGCAGATCAGGGTCTATGTTGTTTGTTCTACTGATTAGTAATGCACAGGCAGATCTGGGTCTATACAGTTTACAGTTGGGTTCGACTTATAAGCAAGTATATACAGTATGTGTGCCGTCGTCACCTATGCATAAATAGTGGCAACAGTTAAAAAGAAATGTATTTTATGAGCTAAAATCTGTGCTTACTTTAAACAGCCATCAGGTAACGAATGAAAACAGAAGCATTACCAACCATATATGTTGGAGTAGATTCAATAAATTAAGTTTTGTAGTTCCAATACAATACATTCAGGCTGAAGATGTTCTGCATTACCACACTGTAAATTAATTTTTAAAAATAGTTCACACCCTATGTAATATTTTTTGCACCAATTATTTTTTTTTCTTATAATAACAGAATGATATTCCCCAATTTGATTATTTTAGCCTTTAAGAAGAAAGCTCCCAAATAAAAATTATGATAAAAGTAAGAACAGTTTTAGGAACGCTAATTAAGTTTCTTTCTGTGATTTTCCTGATAAACTTGTCTTCCATGTAATATTGATGTTGCTCTGCCATATATTTTTTTGACTGATCTTACATAAAACAGTGTAATGGATAGAAGTAGATTCACGGGAAATGTGTCGACACATGACATATACTTTTAAACATAACAAGTAGATTCATGGAAAATGTGTCAACACATGACATATGCTTTTAAACATAACAAGTAGATTCATGGGAAATGTGTCAACACATGACATATGCTTTTAAACATAACAAGTAGATTCATGGAAAATGTGTCAACACATGACATACTTTTAAGCATAACAAGTAGATTCATGGGAAATGTGTGAACACATGATATATGCTTTTAAATATACCAATACTTTAAAAGAACATGCAGTACAGACATAGTGTTCAACCTTTTCCACTCAAGATATTACCTAGTACTAATATGAATACTACTACCTTCTTTGCCAGCAGAGCCTCAATTTATCCTAATGTACCGTTTATACTCGTGTATAATGCCTACCAACCGCAAACTGCATAGACCCAGATCTGCTGGCACAAAATGCGCTGGAAGATCTGGGTCTATGCAGTTTTGTAAGGGCTAATCAGTAGAACAAACAACATAGACCCTGATATGTTGGCACATTATGCGATGGCAGATCAGGGTCTATGTTGTTTGCATTTGGATCCCGGTTATACTTGAGTAGATATGGTAAGTCACGGTTACAATAACATTATTAGATACATTTATTACCCCTTTATTCATGTACAAAGGTGCTCTGAAGCTAGGCATACATTCATTCAGTGTAATATCAAGTACAGCCTAACTTCATCATCATTCTATAATATGTTTAATTCCCATGTATACTTGGGCAGTGTAGCTGATTAAAAAGTAGTGTGTTCCTTCAATTGTGTTTTGTGAATTGAATTCACAAAATCCAGTTTAATCTACAAGTTGTATTGGATTATGAACACTATAATACAGTACAGTCATAGTGGGTTCAACCTCTCCCACTCATGACATTATGTAGTACTAATATTAGTACTCCTACCTTCATTTATCTGCGGAACTATCCAAATGTCAGTCAAGTCTATGACATTGTATCTAGATATTACACCTTATGTATGTACAAAAGTGCCTGCTTCTAGGCATATATTCATTAATGGTTAGTGAGACATTTCCCAGGTAAGTATTACAGATATATTATCATTTCTTTTTACCTCCACTCACTGTTTGTTTAGTTTTTGTGGAATAACATTTTTATGCATAGTTACCTTTGTCTCTCTTTAGGATGTATATATCTTGCTTTTAATTATTAAATTATTATTATTATTATTATTATATTTTTATATAATTGTCTTCTATTATGTATGATACATATGCACAAAAAAAAAGAACTTAACTGAATTCTTGAAGGAAAAATAATCCTTTCCACTTGGATGCCAACTCAAATCCTCCACACTCATCCACCTACCTCTCTACTAAACCCCATGGGGTGGGAGAGAGCATCCTTCAATGACAAGTTGACATCTTTACCTGGATTCTACCAACCCACTGGCCTTCAATGACGGGTTGACATCTTTACCTGGATTCTACCAACCCACTGTCCTTCAAAAGGACTGGAAGTATATGTACATTATTTGGTAAAATAAATTATGGCTGAAATAAAATGATGGGTACCAATCTGAATGGAGTATATTTCGGAAAGGTGAAGGTAAGTGCTTAAGTGCATCAAAACCAGTGACTCTAGGATACATACATGATAGGGTAGGATAACAGCCCCTTCTCATCTAAGTATATTAATTTCATAGTGTTGCACATTGAGTGTTCCTGCAATGTTTTGTCCTATGTCCCCCAAATCTTGACCCTTGTGCACTCCCTTTTTTGTCAGAAAAGATTAAAAACATGCCTACTACTTTTTTTTTAATGCATGTCCATCCACGTCTATGTTGGCGCTAGCAATGGCCAAAGTCGTTCAAGGCTATAAAAACTGTAAGATAGCAATTAATATCCACTTTAAAACAGCATATTTGGCAATCATAACACTCAAGGTTTGTGGTAGTCTGCCGAGCTGCAATGCAAAGTCTGTGACATCTACTAGTGTAACATATTTTTGAGGCTAAAGGCATACCTACGGCGACAATGATTTATTTCAAGGTTATATTGATGACAAAAAGACTAAATTAATACAGATACACAATTTGTCTTTTAAACATATAATTATTAGTCTGAAAAGAAAATAATGGGAATTATTATAATAATTGATTTTAGATAATAAGCGAACACTGAAGTTAAATGAGAGAAAAATCTGACATGGATGATTCCATAATGCAGTTTATTTCAAACATGTAAATGAAAGTGTCTAAGGAAAAAAGTTTAGTACAGTGCAGTCTACAAAGTTAATGCAGTCTACAAAGTTAAGGTGGCAAACTGTCAAAGGAAATTAATTACCTCATTGTTTTCGCACTACAATAGCGCATTAAGTACTAAATAAAATTGTCTTGGTCCCTTCAAACTGTTACGTGTCCCCTATCAGTCATACATGTACTACATATCAGTCATACATGTACTACACAAACCTATAAGTGATGACACTTCTCTCCCTTCTCGCGAGACCTATATAAGAATCGACGCTGATATTTCAAGCTAAACTTCGCATAGCATAATAAATTGGTACCGATGTTTAGCTCAGGCATTCGACTTTTTATGCCTACACAAAGTCTGACTTGTTACCACACTTTTAAGGAATGCCAGACCATTTTCTCACGCTAACGGTCGGCATGGATATGATCATGCTCGTTTACAATGCAAGTACAATACACTGAATGGAATACTGCCCCCTTATTAGTCGACTGAAAATCAGGTTATTATTACGCCATTTTCGGTCCTCCAATGAGAGGGCAATATTCCATTCAGCTTGTTGTGGTTTCATATTAAGCGAGCGCGATCATGGCCATGTTGACCAGTAGCGTGGGAAAATGGGCTGGCATTCCTTAAAGGTGTGGTAACAAGGCAAACTTTGTGTACATATAAAAAGTTTAATGCCTGGGCTAAATATTCGTACCAAATTTATTACGTTATGCAAAGTGTAGCTTGAAATATCAGCGTTGATTCTTAAATAGGTCGCGCGAGAAGGGAGAGAAGTGTCCTCAGTTGTAGGATTATATAGCACATGCATGATTGATATGTATATTGCAAGTAACGATACGAGCCCCTGTGTGGAGGACGGGAGACACAGCGTCCCCTTGGGATCCTAGGTGCAACGCTGAATTAATCATTCTGAATTATCCAGGAGTAGGGCAAATACCCAAACCCCGTTTACCTGTGGATTCGATCTTTCCATCGTTCTCCTCAACATGCCATCCAGGTGTGCACAGAGCTATGATTTGAAACAGGATAGAAATGCCCACCAAACCTAGCGAGCAGAATCGACATGCTCGTGATAATGACATGGTGGATGGTAGCATCCTACTTCTGACAGAAAAAAATAAAAGTAATGGAACACAGTCAGTCAATAAAAACTTTCGCTTTTGTTTACTCTCTCCGCTATTCGCGTCTGCGCAGTGGCAAGACTTGGGTCACCTTGTCAATTGGCATTATCAACTTCGAGGTCAATCCTATTGTTCATATCTACGAGCGGTTACTAGAAACACCGAAATACACTGAAAACCCGAAATACACCGAAATTCACATGTATTTACATGTTCTCTCTGTATATATCAGTGTACACACAGGAATTATGATTTGTTTTTGTTTGAATAATAATTTAAAGCAAAATAAATATGATTTATGTGATTTTTTGATACGAATTATTTACTTTTTTTCCTATTTATAGCACAATTCATGTAAAGATGTCACTTGGTCGTACTTGATTCGACAGACCTGATTCATGGAGAATCGTAGTAATACATACACAGAGTGAAAGTGAAAAGTACCGAAGTATCACAAGTATTTGCCGACATTATATTATATATTTACTTTAACTTTTAATGATATAGTTTTTGAGAAATAAATTACATTTAATTTAATTTTTGTTTAAAAGGTTTCCAAATATTTGGCAATAGTGAAACATGTACTTATATATACTGTTTTTGATAATATGACAGTAATAGTGTTAAGAAAGTCTTTTCCGTCTTTTACCTCGTTGTGTATGTCAGTTACGTCGTCGATTGTGACTCTTTACTAACGTGTTTTGCCGTCATGTCAGAATGAACAGAAATAACATCCACTGAGTCATCTAATGAGTCATCTACTGAGTCATCTACATTTACAATGACCATATGCTCCTTGTTTTGATATAACAGAGGCACAAAGTGATTGGGTATAAACCCGTTTGTTCTTTCTGGGCTTTTCAGTGTATTTCGGTGTTTCTAGCAACCCATCTACGAGGCATATTTTTCTCTCGCAGAAATAGCCGAGGTGGTCCGAATCTGAACGTTCTCAGCCTTTTCCATCAAGTCGAGAAAGAAAACTTGGATGTCATATGTTGCCATTGAGAACTATATTGTAAAGTACTTTCGTTCACATGGAATAATATGGAGGTGGAAGGAGACAAAGTCACAGTCATTGAACTTTCTCAGCTTTTGATGTCGTAGCATATGTAGTAAACGCCAGAGGCAAAACAGCAAACACATCAAATTGATGTGTATTCATACAACCACTTCCGAGATTATTTTCACGATCTGACGGAAATGGCTGAGCGATGTTCCGATTGGCAAACTTTGTACGTTCCGATACTTTTCAAAACCATAAAAACTTAGGTATTCTGGGGTTGTGGATTACATGCAAGATTTACTTTACCTCCGAAATTGAAGAGTTTGACAACGTTCAAAAACATTAAGAATATCTTCGTCTCTTTCCGATGCGAGTCAAATAACTTTGACTCTCTGGAAGAGACTTGGAGGTAATCGTAGTGATACTTCCCAAATTGGTTACTTTTTGGCTGACCAACTCCAGCTAGATGTGAGAATAACAGTCTTATAAAATGATCGGTCTTGAAAAAAACACCGGAAGACGTTTTAAGAATCAATCAAATACCTGCACATTTCATTTTTATTGTTATTCCTGCTACATTGCAATGAAAAAAAATTAAGAAATAATTGTGATTTTATGGGGTTATTATAGAATCTAATAACAACTACGGGCTTAAGGGAAATTTAAAATGGTCATTATTTACATCCGATTTTTTTTTCTTTTTTTGGGGTGGGGGGTGGGGTGGGGTGGGGTTTCTAGCATGCGATGGAAAAGGCAAACGACGTTCCAATTGCGTGCACAATCGACGCACATCTGAAACTGAAGATGTGACAACGGAAGTGCTCCAATGAGCATGGACACTTTTACGTTTTGCAAAATTACATGTTACCACACTTCTGTGACGAATTTCACTTGGTTAAAATTAAAATTAAGACATGTATTAGATTGACCTGAGAAAGTCATAAGAACATAACAATGTAAAGGGGCCAAGTGCTTGGAACTATTTTGCTAGACTCTTAAAATACGTACGTATCTGCTGGGCTGATCAGCGTAAGGGTAGTAATCCAAAATTGGATGGTAAATTGCAAGAGAGCAGAGGCGCTTACTTTGCGGCGATGGTACAAAGTGTTTTTTTTTTTTTTTTAGATCATGGATTGGCCGTATGATTGACTGAGAAGTTGCGAATCCAAAATTAGTTCCATGCATTCCCAACTCCTCGGCTATTCCTTGTTTCTTAAATAGCCCAGGTGGTCGAATGGCAGCTATCGACATTACATTAGAGGTATGGTCTGTAAGATTGACCTCAAAGTTGCGAATGGGGCGGAAGGGACCCAGTTAATAGATGCGTCACACTTCCTGTGCTCGTGAGACCGCAGATAAGCTAATTCGGATCACCTCGGATATTTCTGCAAGACAAAAATTTGCTTCAGCTGTATTTCAGCGTTGTAATTTACAGACAAATCATACATTTTGTTCGTCGGAAATGTCTTCGGAAAAGAAAACCCCGCACTATGTTCGGACTACATCCGCTATTGGATTGAATTGACCGAGAAGTTGCGAATGAAAAAAATAGTTCGATGCGTTAGCAACTTCTCGGTCAACCCTTGTTCCGTAAATAGCCGAGGTGGTCCGAATCGCAGCTCTGGGCATACATTCGAGGTATGAGACGTAGGATTGACATCGAAGTTGCGAATGCTTGTAAGGGCAATCGGAATGTACACTGGTGTACGACCTAAATTGGCAAGCCAACATCATAGGCCGGTAAGTAGTAAAATATGTGTCTCCCGATTAATTAGTCGTGTAGCTGCGTGCGTAGCAGGGAGCAGACGAAGCAGGGAAACAGATTAATGCGCACTGTGCATCATGGCGAAAAATGTATGTCGATTCTGTACTTTCACTAAGATGGTTGGTTGGTTGTTATGGATTTACCGCCATTTTTCAACACATGATAGGCTATACATGGCCGTCAGTATATTTGGTGGAGGAAGAACCCGAGAAAACACCGGGAAGAACCACCGACCCACGGGAAGCTACTGGCAAGCTTTCTCACGAACCCACCAAGACAGAGGTGAGATGTCAGTGATCTGTAAAGGCGAGCGCCTTAGACCACTCGGCCACCCGGGGCCCCCACTAAGATGGAGAATGCTTTTTAATCTTCACAATTTTAACATCGCTTGGGCATTTCTGTTAAGCCTCAACTTGACCGAAAAGGCGATTGGTTACTTGCGGTCTCACGAGCACCGGAAGTGTGAGGCAGTGTCAGAGAAAGTCATAATGTTAAAACGTTTTGCGATCTCGAGCGTCCACTACACGGTCACGAAAGATAAAAAAAAATCATCAGAGGAACGTTAGACCACAAAGTTGTTCGTCGCCATTACAAAATCTGTCATTACTGACAGTACTCGAGAACAAACGTAACGCCAGCGAAGAGAATTTTTTTTTTTTTTTTTTGGGGGGGGGGGTATTTGTGGGGTGTAGAGAGGGAAACTAGACTGGATTTAGGCGTAGCAGATTGTTTGGATTTTTCAAGAGAGATAGTAGCTACGATCGATGTCAGCATGGTAAATTGTTCGGATTTTTAGAATAGAGTACCTGCGTGTTACTTGAACAAAGCCATAACGACAGAATCGAAAGAAGCACATTAAAGCGTCACAAACAGAAATGGCGCGCAGTTACAAAACAGGACCGAACGGAGTGAATTAGAACCGGAATTACCAAGTCAATACGAAATGCAAAGAAAGCGTCATTAACAGAAATTGTAAACACTCATTTCAGGAATCCATGCATCTTTTATATAATAGTTTGTTTGTTTTTCTGTTTGTTTGTTTTGTTTTGTTTTGTTTTTTTGGGGGGTGGGGGGTGGGGGCTGTATCGGCCTAGGATATATAAATGACCGCTGCATGTGTACAACCGCACCGCTTGCGGTAGATTCTGTGTGCAGAATAGCACATCGGCTATGCACATAATTTACCTTACTACTAGTACTACAGAAAACGGAGATGGTCACTGGCCCACCTATACTCGTACCACTGAAACTTTATTACTACAATAAACTGAAATGATCACTGGACCACCTACTATCGTATTATTGAAATCTTACTATTCCATTAAATAGAATTAATAAAATTCTACAACTGTGGTACTAATAATCCCAGCACAAATTAATTTATAATCTCTAAGCAAGATAAATGATGCAGCAAAGCTACATTGTGATCAACTGTTTTCAGGGAGGTGATAGAGACATTTAATTAGTTTAACATAAAATCTCGGTATCAAGAGACAATGTGTGCTTGTGTGCAAGTTTGGATGAGATTATAGTGTGGTCAAAGTTAGTTGTTATAAAAAATACCATTTAAGAGACTGGGATAGAATCTGTGGAAAACAAAGATTCAAACAGCACATGGTTACTTAGTATACGTAGTAGCTGTTGTTGTATCAGCCATTGGAAATCTAAAATTTGACATCGATCTGAAATCATTTATACGTTTGACAGGGCTCAAGAACTGTTGAAAATAGTTGAAAATAAAAGTACCTGTTGTTGATGGCTGTACTGTTAGCTTGCTGATAACGCCAAAAGACAATTTGTCAAGCGCAAAATACTCTCTGAATATCTTTATAATGTTTTAAATGGCTGACAGATAAAAATATTCAAAGCATCTACACTACGACCTTGAAAGTACAGTTGCTTATACAAAACATCAATCAATTGTGGGTACAAATTAAAGGGAACAAAATTAAAATATTCTGAGTTAAAGGAATGATTAACTGAACTATCTACCTACAAGTTACACAACCAAGCGATAAAAATGTCCTCTACAGAAATATATATGTTACTCGCATGAATGACCAGTGACAAGCAGACATTGTTGACATGCAAGTATATGAAACATACAACGATGGATTCAAATACCTCTTGGCAGTGATAATACTTGTGGGCTGACGCTTTCGCAGACATCTTCAAAGAAAGAAAGCCTGAAAAGATACAGTTTCATGATGGGAAAGATTTTTGCAACAAAAGAGTCAAGGATCTATTGTAAAACACAAAAAATGTAATTTTCATCGTACTGAGACATAAAGGCATATGTAATGGAAAGGTTTAACAGAACACTCAAATCTAGAATGTGGGAGTAAGTAATACAAAACAAAACCAGAAAATGTGTTCACATTTTACAAAGCCAACCAAGAGATAAAATAACACACCAATAGACTTGTCTCCAGTTGAAGCGAGAGAGGAAAAATAGACTGAAAGCATGGATCAATCTGTTCAGTTTTTTGACAATTGATAGATATGGAATTTCAAATTTCAAAATGGGTGAAACAGTCAGAATTTCAAAATACAAAACAATTATTACAAAAGGCTACCTTCATAAATTCACAGAGGAAATATTCAAAGTCAGGCAAGTAATACTAGGTGATCTAGTTGTTCACAAACTGCAAGACTTGACGGGAAGGATACAGATGGTATGTTTTACGAACAAGAATTATAACTTTACGACAAACAAGATGACGTATTCAAAGTTGAAAAGATTGTAAAGACCAAGAGAATGAAAGGAAAAAGTGTGAACTCGTGAAATGCAAAGGATATGATCAATCGTTTAACTGTTGAGAACCATCAGAAAACATTTTTCCATTAAACACAAATAGTAGAAGCGCAGTACACAGATAGCAGCATCAAAGCAGCATGAAGACTTTGAGTGTTTGAAAGACAAATGTGGTACAAATATTAGACATCATTGGCGATAAAACATACACGTTAGTTTGTACTGATCACATGAAAAGAGGGGAAACGAAACTACGTCCAAAAACATCGCAATTAGGCAACAAAATGGCACACATAAAAACAAAGTGATAAGGAGGCTACAGTGTAAGCAACATCCTATCATGGTAATAAATAATATTACAGAAGAAATGAAAAGAGACGACATTTAAAAAATAGATGTTGATTCAGACTACATCTCGAAAAGGCTGAAAAATAAATACAGTTAAAGACTACAAGTTGGTCTGTGTGATTTTAAATGAGCAAAAAGGCATTGTAACTGGTTTCAAACTTCATTCAGAAAAGGTATATCAGCAAGTCAAACAACTACTGAATCAACTATGCATTTTGTTCCTGAATAAAATATTTACCAAAAACAATTTTAACACATTAGTAAAACATTCAGTCACGAAGAATTACTGCAAGATTAACCAAAATCGGTTTTTTTAAGGAATTTTCACATGAAGTACAACCCAGTTCACCTTTAACAGTATGCGGATATAGAGGCTTTGAAAACTCAGGTTTCACAGGTATCCCGTTGTAATTGAAACTTGTATACTTAAATAAATGGAATAATTTGATGTAACAAATGTTGTTAAATGTCATAGATGTCAAAGAGAAAAGCAGATGGAGGACACGGGAAAAGAAAATACAATTTATCAGGAATTCAGAAAATGCGTAACGCAAACGAGATTAATATCGTATTACGGTGGAGGAAATGAAACTATCAGAGATCGAATGAACAGAGAACTAAAGGCGAGTGTGGAAAGCAGTTAAGAGAGGACTGGTGTTTTAACACAAGAGAAGCAACTTCCACACTAATTTATTGACTTTAAAAATATACTTCAGGTTTTTAAAAAAATGACCAGAACAGTAGCTTACCTTTGTCTGGAAACTCAGTTTCACCTTGCAATGAACTAGGATATTTCATAAATATTTAACAAGGTACGAATTTACTACACTGAAACTAAATTTATCACATACAAGCCACTGAACAGTTTTGAAAACTACACTAAACCTTTACTGTGACGAATCAATGAAACTATACAGATCACATTGTGACATTAAATTTTGGCAGAATCAAGTAAATTTTGTAGTGTGGATGGCACCATCTGGTTGCGGTATTTCATTTGATTGACAAACACACATACGAGTCAGCGTTTCCGCATACAAATTTCACGTTTATTTCCAAATGTGAAAGGATCTGTCTGAGTGTCAGATACGTCTGTCTGATGACGATCCGTTCAAATCTAACAGCAACAACACTGATCTGAAACAATTTAATTTTGATCTGCAACCATATCAAAATTCCACAACGGCAGGACTAGAGAGCCCTCTGCATATTGGGTGCACAGGTTCAAAATAGAACAACTAGTACGCAGTCCGTTTCGATAATATCAGACAGTGTTAATAAGCTGATAGAGCTTCCAATTATAGGAGAGCAAGGTTATGACACAGATGGCAACATGATGTTAATATTCCAACAGTAAATAACAGATTCAAAAGTGAAATTTGACAATACTGCTGCATGTATCGGTATGTTATTTTTATATTTTATTATTTATTTATTTATTTATTATTACCGAGTGATACTTCGATGCAATGGGTGATATAGCTGCATACATCAACAATTTACAGAACATGACTGCTAATTCTGTCAGATTTGGTGAGGTTCAAAAGACACATAGTGTCTTCAGCTTGCGACAGTTTCTGTCTCAAAATAAGTATCAAGAAGACAGAGGTGATGCACCAACCTGCATTAGGTAAGCCTTACGCAGAGACTACCAACACAGTAAATGGCCAAACCCTGTCTGGTAGTGGACAAGTTCACCTATCTCGGCAGTACACTGTCACGTGCAGTCCACATCGATGATGAAACCAACGCCAGAATTACTAAAGCAAGTGTGACCTTTGGCAGACTACGCGTCGGAGCGCAGAGGCATCAGTCTACAAACAAAACTGAAGGTCTACAAAGCCATTGTGTTGCCGACCCTGGTGTATGCATGTGAAACCTGGACCGTGTATAGACGCCATGCTAAGAAGCTAAACCATTTTTACATGGGCTGCCTGAGGAAACTGATGAGTGTAAGATGTCACGACAGGGTCTCAGACACTGAGGTTCGCTCACGGGCAGGCATTCCAAGCATCCACACTCCGCTGATGAAATCACATATGAGATGGGCAGGCCACGTCACCAGGATGTCGGAAGGTCGCCTACTAAAGAAGATCTTCTACATTGAGCTGAAGGAGGGAAAGCGATCTCAGAGTAGTCAGAAGAAACGCTTTAAAGATTCCCTCAAGTGATCCTGAAAACACATCAACATTGACCCTGAGCAATGGGAAGATCTCGCACAGGATTGTTCAACCTGGTGCAGTCTCATCCATACTGGAGCTGGAGACTTTGAACTGAGAAGAATTGCAGAGGCAATGCAGAAGCACGAGCAGCGTAAATCTCTGAACTACAGCACATCCTCTATTGATCAAGCAACCCCAGGCGTCATCTCCTGTCCAATATGTCACATAGAGTTCAGAGCACAAATTAGTCTGCTCAGTCACTCACGTATTCACAGAAACCAAATCAGTGATGTCATTGTCATCTTCGAACTCGAAGGTCGAACAACAACAATCTCGCAGTCCAATATAGAAAAGCGAAATAAACTACACCGACCACGAAATAAATAAACGATGATTTATTTTGATACTCATGGTTGTGTGAGCTGTTATGGTTAACCTTTTGAAACAGTTTAATTAACACTGACTATTCTAGTCGTTATTCTTACACATCTTGATTTCAATAAATATTTTATTGCACATTGTAACATTGTAAAGTCATCTTGTAATTACCCGTGTTTTCGTCCTGAACTCATGTTCAGTTAACTTAAACAGATCATTGTGAAATAAATGGAAGGTAAGCAAGACAAAAAGAACGATGAGAACAAGGTTGAAACAGTGCCTTTAAAGGTAACTACGCAGAGAACAAAGATTTAAACGAGCCAAAGTCAAACGCTTAAAGCAAGAATCATAGGATGCCGGAACGGTACCTAAAAATAACACAACGCGAAAGAAATGAAACGAGCTCAAACAACACAATCTATTCTTTGATATGTGGTGGAGTAGCTATTTTGGCAATCTTGTTCATTTGGTCAAAAAGCAGTGGTAACAGATATTAGAAAAAATACATTGTCTAGCAAAACAAAAGACGCTATCAACGCAATTTACATTGCCGCATTTAAATCTGTTCTCATAGTTAGAGTTAGAGCAGCTTTTCTTGTTAGGTAAATAATTAATGAAATGAGTGAAACGGCAACACAGCGTATTCGAGAAGACATAATTATAAAAAAATGATTCAATCAAGGGTTCAATCACTACTACATCATAAGAACAAATTATAATGGTTAGAGGCATGTATGGAAACAGTTTCAGCCTGTGCAGGTATTTTAACAGCTGGCTTGTGTTTATCTAGAACAGATGTTGGGTATAGTTCCATTAAAATTCATCGGATTTAGTACAGCACTCACTGAAAAATTTATTCCCATCAATGTTTTAAACATGATGAAATAGTAACATCAGCCATGTATAAATTGAACAGTATCGATGAAATGCTAAGCAAAGTGATCACTGAGAACAAGATAAGCGACAATGAGTTCATTTTCATCGTTAATGAGTACAACGAGTGCAAAGAGATAAAACAAAAATCAATCAAAAAAGTGAAGATAAGAAATATAAAGTAAACACCGGCAGACAAATGGACAACTCAAATTAAGACAGATATATTGCAATTGAGTCACTTTATGAAAACGAAATATATTTAACCTGTTCAATTAATAACATAAATGACAAACAATCTATTTCATTACAAAGAGTAGAATTTCTTGTTGGGTATTACAACATTTTGGATGAACTCAAAAACAATATTTCACTATATCAATGGCATTAATGAACCTGCGACTGTTTTTATTCCCGACTGTTATTGCAGCCTCGAAATCTGCATGAAAAAAAAAATCAAAGAGAGAACGACTGCAAATGGTGACAACAAAGAAAGTATTGATGTTAAATATTGTAAATACAAATTAAAAGTTAAAATCACTCCGAGTGACAATTACCCAATATACATAACCAGCTACAATACTAAATCATTAGAATTAAATAGCCTGGAAAATATACAAGCACCTACGGAATCGCACTCAGTTTTCGGGTTTTCGATACCCAAAAATCTATATAGTTTCCTAGACCAAATCAATAGCACATCAATTACACTAGTGTTATTATTCGTGTTTGCACGAGTCTTCACCAGTTAACAATGTGTTTAGCTGAGACTTTTTTCATACGATGTTTATATCAATTACAAACAATTACATAGGGTAACATTTAACAGACGGAATATCAGCATAATAAATGAAAATGGAAACGTGATAGATATTCATGGTATGCCTGTAACATTTGTTTTTCACGTAAAGTAAACAGAGTAGGTAAAATTGTTTGGAAATATATCACTTCAAGAACCGAGTGAACATTTAAATATGGAACAAAAACAGATGGTAAAGATACAACACTAAGTCAAAAGATTAACAGCGACTTAGACCTCAGTAATAATCGTATCGTCAATGTACGTGACCCTGACAAATTAACAGACGCAGGAAATAAACATATATATGCATATCGAAAATAGTTGATAACCAGATACAAAACACATTTAGTGAGAACAATATGAAAGACATCGAGACGTGGAGGGAACAAATTGACAATAAAGTTAGTTGTATTGAACAGATTGGCAATTAAGGAGCTAGCAAAATATCAGAGTTACAAAAATTTGATAAGAACAGAAAAAAATATTTTAGGAGCTCGAGACTTGTTCAAGCAGAGATTCAGTATGTTATCTACTGCCGTACAAACCCTTCAGTCAGTAATGGAAAGAGCAGGTAACTCACCTAACGTTAGATAATTGTTGCGACTGATTGAAACATCTGTAGAAAACTATGTCATCCTGCAATCTGATTTGGAATGTTACAGAGAGACTTAAATAAAGAAACTGAACGATCTAAAGATTAGAACGTTAATAAATTATTTACTTGTCTGAATGACAAGATCACAGCTAACATTAATACGAAATCGACAAACGGTTGAAACAGATGAGAAAATATTTAACTTATTTGGAGCAAACGTTTACAATAGATATAAATGCATTCAAAACTGAATTAAAAATTAAAACAATCGCGTTAAGTGGTAGAATTGACAAAGCTAACACTCACATAGAGGCGGTTATAGCTGAAATAAACAAAGACACTCGCGTTAAGTTGTACCATTGACAGAGTTAACACAAAAATAAACGCAAACATAAAGAAATCCAAATCCTAATTGAACGCGGAAATGGAGGTAAAAAGTTGGGAGTTGGATTGGATGAATTAAATAAGGAAATCGATCACAGCAAAAAGAAGTTTGCTGAAAAACGAAACTAATGCCTGGATATCTATTGATTTACGATTTTTTTCTTTTAACGAGTCATGAAAATCCGGATGGCATTACCATCAATGTTGGAACTAAAATAAATCTTGTCACAGAAGTAAAGGTATATAGTTCTTGTAGTCGTTATGTATATCAAGCAAGGAAAGGGTTGCTACAACTTTTTAACTCTAAAACTACAACAATAACATTGGTTAAACTTATGGATTTAATTATGCTCCATCGCGTTTGGGATACATTTTACCTACAACAGGCGACTGTATACAGTTTTTGTCAACATATATTTAAAATAAATCGAATATAATGTATTTTGACTTGTATAGAAGTAAACAAGAAACGTTTTGTATACACATCTAGTCCAGAAGGGAAATATAATCTGTACAGTGTGAAAATACTACAGACATTGTATCTGGAAGAAAATAATATTTTATTTGTTAAATTTAAATGTAATCCAAAAGTGCCATTTGAAGACATTTTAGTTTCAGTTGTTGTTCACAGCACTGTCAGCAGTATCAAAATATGTTACTCTCAAACACAAGAAATGACGTGTGTTATTCATATAGTAGCACATAGATTTTATTGCGTCGTTCAATAGGAATATCTCACTAATGTTGACTTTTTCAGTACAATAAATGTCTACAGCAGCAGTAATGATTGTAGGAGCAAAAGCTAACGGTTTACCATCTACAGGGAGCAATTATCTGCTAAAGTTATTGGATTCAAATGGAGCCGATTTGAAACAAACAAACTGAAGACTTTAATGAAAGCAGGGCCAAGATGACTGACTACTTCAATGAAATATTAAGAGAATAAGGTTTGGTCACTCAGGACTTAAACAATCTGGACGATGCTTTTAGCCTAAAATTATTGATTTTTTGCCAGTTTTTAAATATGTAAAATACGAATATATTGTCACTGCGCTTGTGATGGGTGTTAGAATATTTATTCGATTTTAATATAAATCGGAATATTATATATATTTATAAAACAAATATTAAAATTAAAGAAAAACAACTATCATTACATCTACAGGTATAAATACGGTTCCTGAAGGAGTTACTAAAACAAATACTATTGTGCTTGCAACACGCATAGAAGTAGGAGGAGAAGGAAAATGAAAATGTTTCACACGAAGAACCATTTCACATTATAGGAGGAGGTCCGACTAAACACACGCAGAATTTGAATGATGAAGATAGCATGAATATAGGTATTGGCAGAATTGAAAGTCAGATAAATATTCCTTAATAAATAGCGTCTTTACGAGAATGTCAGAATTAATTAAACTTGCGAGTGATAATGATTTGATGTACATACTCAAGAAGAAAGAAAGAATGGAGACAAAAGAATATATTTGATCAAATCCACGTACAAAGTTACAAACCTGCTCAAAGATGGCACACGAAGTGTCATTCTTCAAGCATTGTTGGGAAATGTTAGGTGTTGCATTAAAACAATCTTTCGATGAGATAGATACATTCGAGAACGAATTAGAAGATACGAAGCAACAATTGGAACAACTTATATCTTACGTTACAAACATTGTTCAGAAAGCAGGAGAAACTTTTAAACCATCTGAAGAAGCTATGGAACTGACTAATGAAAGACATCAAAAAAGGATCTTACGATACTCCAAGCAATATGTTCAAGACAATAGCTCATTACAACAAAAGTGAATAGTTGATATCTGAAAATTATTCTATCTCTATGGAGGGAAATCAGACATAAGGAATAAAGAGTTTCATATGGTTCAGTTATCATTTAGAAGGATCGAAAGAGATTAAAGTATTATTCAAATGGGTTATGTGCAGTATTTTTTTGCATTACATTTGTCTAATCACAAAGCATAGGGAGGCTACTTTTATCTACTTTTGTATATTCATTTTCTACTTACACACTTTTGTATTTCAAGAATGGACTAACCTACAAATTAATGTTTGAAGAGGTCATGAAGTTAATTGTACCTGTACATTTTTCTGACTTAACCAAGGACTACCTAATTAGTTCAGGTGTGTTGCCAGGCAGATTATACCATATTCTCGACGCACAGTCGGTACAAGAGTTGTTGCGAAGCAGCATTCTCGTTTATAGGAATACTTGAAAATCATTACGCCACACTTTGCATTTCGAATGTGAACAACTCGTGTGAGTGTACGGTAATTTTACTACGCCACACATAATATTTGGAATAAGAATGTTTGCAATATAAAGATGCCATGTTATAGGTGACTCGTTCTGTCTTGATTAATTTTGCATTTAAAATCTGGAAGAGCAATGATAATTTAATGAGGGGTTTATTCATGTTTGTAGAAGCGAAGCCGTTCCAGTATCGTTCAAAGTTTTGAACTTACCAGGTCACTTTTGAAACTTCAAAAAATTAATTAAAATATAAGAGGGTAGCACAGAACTAGTCATCTCTGAACTACTAGAGTCTATAGTGACCCAAACGTTATGTTTAATTTCCATAGACCTCCATTGTGACATCCATAATGTTAAATTCCCATAAGCCCCATAGTACCTAGTCCCACACCCGACACCCACCAAAAATAAAACAAAACTTCCCCATAGTGGCTCAACTCAGGTTCCCATGGTAAATCGCCCATCTCTCACTCCCACCCCCACCAAAATAAAAATGTAAAACAAATTAGAACTTCTATCTTCCGGTTGAATCTTATCATACGACCTTCAAAGGTCACTATGCAGATAATGTCACCCAGAAAAGCAGCACGACTTCCTGAACATGCGCAAAGAACACCCCCATAGTGCTCCCCTGTACTACTTCTGGAGTCTGGAAAAACGGAAGGATGCAGAACGAAAAGGCTCAATTTAATCCCTTCTGTTTTTCAACAAAAAGCGGGAAACAAAATGCATTCATGAACAGCATGTGCATTTGCGATAACGAGCCATCTATATAGCTTATTGTGTTTTATTTTGGATAAAATATAGATGAATAGACTAAGAAACTCGAAGTTCGTTTCATATATGCTAGACATACTTCATCAAGTAGTTACCTTTCAGTCTTCATACTTGTTGGTCATTCTTTTCTATATAATCAAACTTAGAACGATACTCTACCAGTGTAAATGTAATGTCCAAAAAGTATATTGTGTAGAAAATCAATATATATAGAATCAAGATAATATATATATATATATATATATATATATATATATATATATATATATATATATATATATATATATATATATATATATATATGTATATATATATATATTAGGTAACGTTCTTCAACTTCAAAGTGATCGATTCGTAACATAAATAAGTTTCTAGCATGGCTTTTCTTCTCGTGTCTGTTTTCCCTTTGATGGAAGCTATCTCTGAAACTGAGGTTAGTCATGTAATATCTACATCTCCTGTTGGATGATTGCCATCAGACTTTGTACCAAATATGAATAGTAAACATGACAGATACTAGCAAATTATATATAGAAAAAAACCTATATCAAATAAATATGGTTGCCTGGGATTATATACTTTAAGTTTCCTGATTGCCACCGGTTTGGGTCATCCGTGTGTGATTTCTGAATGCACTTATATGAAATGATAAAGTCAGTGAAATTTACCCAGGTTTAGTGAACTAATTATCGATTACTCCAGCTCGCCCTCTCCTACTCACTCTCTTGCTCATCCTTTCCAGCTCGTCCTCTCCATCTCACCTAACGATCACTTTAGCTCACCCTACAATCTTTCCAGCTCGCCCTCTTCAGCTCACCCTACAAGCTATCCAGGTCGCCTTCTCCACCTTGTCTTGCGATCTCTCCAGCTCACCCTACGTTCCCTGCAGCTCACCTTACAATCTCTCCGGCTCACCCTACGATCTCTCCAGTTCGCCTTCTCCAGCTCACCCTATGATCTCTTCAGCTCATACATTTTGAACGATTTTTGACGTAAATTTCTTACGGTACTTACACTTACCGTTTACCTTTTCGCATGCACATTCACTTGACAGTATACAGGCAGTGCTAAAGTGTAATGGAGGTACAATTCATTGCTCGCGTGCTGCGCGAAATAAACCTTTGCAGCGTGGAATACCATGCGACAAGAATCAATGCCGTACATGGCGGCAATTTATTATACAGGTAATTGGGACATTTAATAAATATATGCGGTAGAAAATTTTATATAGCCGAAAGACTACAAAATTCATTTCAAATACTCGAGAATATATATAACATTAAAACTGATTATGTTTAGACAAATAAGGAAATTGTTTTTTAAAAAAACTGAGCTTAAATTACCCAAGAAAGAAATGACACTGTTTAGCTGATGAATGACACTGTCTGTAGCTAATGACACTGTTTAGCTGATGAATGACACTGTCTGTAGCTAATGACACTGTTTAGCTGATGAATGACACTGTCTGTAGCTAATGACACTGTTTAGCTGATGAATGACACTGTCTGTAGCTAATGACACTGTTTAGCTGATGAATGACACTGTCTGTAGCTAATGACACGGTTTAGCTGATGAATGACACTGTCTGTAGCTAATGACACTGTTTAGCTGATGAATGACACTGTCTGTAGCTAATGACACTGTTTAGCTGATGAATGACACTGTCTGTAGCTAATGACACTGTTTAGCTGATGAATGACACTGTCTGTAGCTAATGACACTGTTTAGCTGATGAAGTACCCTAAAGAGTTTTTCCAGGGAAGGAAAGGGTGGGTGGGGGGTGGCGGGTAGAAAAGCAGTAACGACAGTCGCTAGTTTGATTGTGATTTTATTACCTTTAGTCTCAAACATATTCTGCATCGTGTCCGTGAAATTCTAAGTTGACCTGAAAATTAATAATCAACTTCATGAACTCCAACTCTGTCTCCTGATACCTTCTATTTACTCTGTCTGCTGATTTCGCTTTAAATGCTTATTGCAACTGCATTTTGGGAAACGAGATGAAACATGTCAGATTAATCACTTTAAGATTATGTTGCCTTTCAAGTTTGATACCATTTTTTTTTTATAGTCATTGTCATCTTTAAGGAAGGGTAGATTACAAACTTATATGTTGCACCTTTAGATTGGTTTTTATTAAAAACATGGCATTAGGGAAAGGAAAAAATCTTCGAAAAAGTTAAACAGATGTGTGATGACCATCACACCAGTTAAACTGGCAACAGTAACACAGCCACTATAAAGGAGCTTTGATAATAATAATAATAATAATAATAATAATAATAATAATAACAACAACAACAATAATAATAATAACGGAAACAATTACAATAATAGTAATAACAAGTAGAAAAGGAAGAAAATAAAGATGAATTAAAGTTATCGATGATTTGTGGACAACTTATAGAGGTGGTGGTGGTGGTAGTAATAGTAGTAATAATGGAGGATGACAAGGAGTATCATGACCATTTGTATTAGTGTTTGTATTGTCATCATCATAATTTCTATTTATATCTAGGTAACTCTGCTTAACAACTAACCTTCGAAAGAAAATATGAGTAATATAGGAAACAAATATTGCAAAGAAATCCTGCCAGAAAGGCAACAATTGTAACCCTTGAACCACACACCTGGACATTTTCGACGATGTAGTCCTGTACTTGAGGAATGCGTAAAATCTATTTTTTACTGGATTCTGTAAATATATCCTATACGTTTTTACCAGGAGTCAAGGCATGTGGACATCATGGAAGTCGACATATTGAATACATGACAGGTCACGTATCTCATTGGTCAATTGATATCGCTTGCTCCGAGTATTTCATCCTGAACAGGGCACTTGTTCAAAACACTTTTTTGGCAAGTTACACCTACCAAAGGTGAATGTGGAACGAAGTCGGTCGACGACTCTTGGTTACCGAAGGTCCAATTATATTAACTCACCAACTTTTTATAATATTATTATACAATGAGATCGACCCAAAGCTAAAACTATTGGGCAACGGTGATACAGAGTCATTAGGCAGGAATTTACTACACAGTGTCGGCAAACAACAATAAACTCATGAAATGTTTGAAATACTCCTCTACAATTTACTCCAGGTGTACAAATCTGATTTTTAAAAAAAGAAGTGAAATTCTGACAATCTGATAAAATAATACTGGACGCAAAAGTAGTGTACACATTTTAAGCTTAAAGCTTTACTCCGTAGAGATTTTAGCCGCGGTAGCTCAGTCTGTAGAGCGTCGGATTCGTAATCCAAGGGTCGTGGGTTCGATACCCGCCCCGTTAAGCTCGGTTCGACTGCCTTGGTGTGACCTTGGGAGATGCACTTAATTCCCGTTTCATCGGCATCATATAGCTAATGATGTGTTAAATGTACCGCTAAAACGACGCCCCCCCCCCCCGCACACATACAAACAGAAAAAACAACCTCTTTTCAATTACCAGTGATCGCTTCAGGTGGATTTTGAACAAACGTGTTTTTCTTTTATCTATTGTTGAAATGTATAACAACAAAGATTTCCTATTTCATAGATTTGTGTATAAATTCAACATCATATGTTATGGAGACTGTTTGTCTTGTTTATAAGCGACCGTTTTTTTGTAAAAGTCCAAGTCAAGATATGAGTGGACATTCATTGACTTGTTGTACATCCATTCCTCAATACAATCATATGCATAAGGCTGGTAGTCAAGATAAAACTTGTTGGCAAATAGTTCCTTTCTCTTCATTAGTCGTTTCAAGTCTCGGAGGCCAAATATGCAGATGGACCTGACGTATTTACCATAACATTCCTTACCCCAGTCAGCGTACACAGCTAGGAATTTCTTCCCATCAGGGTGGCCTGTGAACATAAGGAAGGAATTAACTTACGAAATAAATTAAATATATAACAATTCAAGTGCTTGTCTTTTCAGTTACACTGCAATACAAATATTGCTGACATCCTGCATTCTTAAAGAGAAGGAAAACGACTTCTACAACTTTTCGGCATATAAAGACATTTATATGATATTCAAACAAAAACTGATTACCATTCCTTGTATATTGCGTGACTAGTAGAAGATGGCACTTGAGTCCTGTGTTAAATAGGGTCAAAAGTGTATCAGCGACTAACGGGAAATTCAAATTAGGACGCCAGTATTGTTTTTTTTTTTTTTTTTTTCTTTTCTTTTCTTTTTGTGACCGGAGTATCAAGTCAAGAAAACCCTGTCTTCTGCTAACGTACTGTTAGGTAAAAGTTTCATTTATCACTTTTGATAAAAATTAACAATTTGTCGTCTTCACTGGCTATGGTAGATTGATAAATAAACTGACCGAAGTTTTTACCCCAAGGTCAATATTATTGTAACAGTTGGATTTTTAAAAAAATCTAGACACAGAGTGTCTTGACAAAATGTAATATGCTGAAGTTGATTTTGGTTTCCCGTTGTTGAAAACCACAAAAATTAAAGCGTGTGTGTGTGTGCGTGAAACAGAGAGAGAGAGAGAGAGAGAGAGAGAGAGAGAGAGAGAGAGAGAGAGAGAGAGAGAGAGAGAGAGAGAGAGAGTTAAAGAATGTTTGGAAAAAAGTCAGCATCATTTTTTCAACTAAAGTGTGTGTGTCTGTGCTTTTGTAGAGGATATGATCAATCCCTATCCAATACCAACTACCTCCACCGGACAAAGAGAGTCAAAATCTCCGAAAAAAGAAACTGCTTTGGCAGCTCCTAAAGATTATTTTCACATTCGAGAGACACTGCAATATGACTTCCTGAAAATTTCGGACGACCGCTTACACGTACGCGGTGAAATTTAAAGATTTCAAGTCTGAAGTGCCACCAGAGAATGCAGCGGGCTTCATTACAGATTTATGGGAATCGATATTAGGGAAATTTAAACGACAGTGCCAAGCTAAAGATAACGATCGTTTGAAACTATCCATTACTCACAACAGTCTGAATTTTTGGATCGAAATTAGTACACATGTAGAATCAACTTTTTCCAAACTTAACGACAAAATTCAACACGTTGAACAATCGAACGACAATTTTGACATTACCGATGGAAAAGCGACCCTCGCATGACGCACGTTTCACCTTCAAGAGACAGTAGACGACGCAAAGTTTTATTAGCGGATGAGCTTCGCAGTAAAAAACAAAGTATCGCCCAAGTTAACAACCATCAAGACCAGACGTGTTTAGCTCGTGCCATCTTAGTGGCTCGAACTTATGCCGAGAAGAATGAAAAACAGCAGAATGGAAAAGATCATTAGAGAGTATTCGACAATCGGACAAAGCCAAACAACGACGCGAAGCAGAAATTCTTTTGCAGCAAGCAGGCATTTTTAAAGAGACTGTGTGTGGAAATTTTGAAATGCAAAAACGTCAAGACGTGTAGGCCCCTCGTTATACTTTGGAAGTATATCCTTGACTCGTTCGTGGAGATCTCATGTTTCGAGGATCGACATTTTACTGATGGACAATACATTTACGGTTATTATCATCAAGATCATTTCGATGCCATGACAACCATCAAGATCATTTCGATGCCATTACAAATCAAGATCATTTCGATGCCATGACAACCATCACATCAAGATCATTTCGATGCCATTACAACCATCACATCAAGATCATTTCGATGCCATTACAACCATCACAGGATATCTCTGATGCAGTTACTATTTCGAGCAACGTGACCAAAGATTTAGCAATCGGTATCGCCATATTCATTCTGGAGAGACGTCGTAAGTGTTTAGCCTCCAAACCTTGAATTCCTGAAGGACGAAAAAGAATTCCATGCTCTACTAGCAGCGAACATTCGTCATTTCTATGTATTACAAACAACATCGCACGAAACAATAACAACAACAGAAAAGTGCTTGTGAATTATTGACAGTGTGTTCTTCTTGTGGACGGCATGTTTATACGAATAAGCAAAAGTCACACGTTTGAGCAGGAAAGAACAAAATGTCTTTTTTGTGACCAAGTCGTCGAAATAGATCATCAATGTTACATTCAAAAATATGGCAACGAACTCGAAGAAGTATTAAATGACAACCAGAACAAGAAAAACAAAAACAAGACCATTGTGTGGATTTTATCTTTTTTGACCGAATGTTCACATAGACTGGAATTCACATCCCTAACTTTTGAGTAGCTCATCGTGCTTGTGCCAAGTGTATACAAGAACCTTTAATTCATAATTGTCTAAATTGTAGCGTGATTTCAGGAGGACGAAAAAAGATACTTCGTGGCTCGAGTACTCTTAGTGATTTTGCAGAATGGATTTTAGATCCCACCGACGACACCTGTAGCGAAAAGGAAGTCCATCGTTGCCAGAACTGTCATTGATATGCCTGACAATTTATCCAGTTACGACGGACAATTTCTTTTGAAACATTATTCAGAACAAGGAACAGAATTTCCATCAGTCGTCATGAACGGAGCTAAAGTCATTTACATGAAAGTAGGACACGTACAATTTAAAGATTCCTTGAGTTATTTTGCCATGTCTTTAGCTGGAATACCTAAAACGTTTGGAATGACAGAAATGGCAAAAGGCTATTTTCCACGCGGTTTTAATACTGAAGCCAATCAACACGTCGTGCTCTCACATGTACCAGAAATTCACCATTACGATCATTACGGTATACACACAGAACAACGAGAACCGTTCTACGCCTGGTACCAACTCCACTCGTCAGACTGTTTTGACTTTCAAGAAGAAATGTCAAAATATTGCCAATCTGATGTAAACATTTTACGACTTTGTTCTGGACAAGTTCGACAATTAGTTATGGATAATGGAGGTGTCGATCTCTTGAAGAAAGCTTCTAACATTGCTAAAACGTGCGAATTAGTGTACCGAAAGAAATGTATACCCGAGAACAAACTAGCTATCATACCCCCACAAACCAGTCAAGCAGTCAGTCGTCGATACTCCGCCAAAGATTTGTGCTGGCTACATTACTTGTGTGAGACTCAAAACAAGCAGATACAACATGCCAGAAATAGTAGTGGCGAAATGAAAATTGGATCTTATTCTGTAGATGGTTGGGATTTAGAAAACTCACAGACGGTGTACGAATTTCAAGGATCTTTATTTCATGTATGTCCTACTTGTTATACTAAACGAGACCTGATAAATTCTTTCTCAGAATCCACCACGGAAGAGTTGTACGACGAAACATACCAACGAAATCAGACTTTAGAAAGTCAAGGATACCAAGTGACAGAAATGTAGGAACACGCTACGATCGACATTTCAAAACCGATCCAGAATTTAGACGCATCGTCGAAGAGTACGACGTGGTGGACATCGAAGCTTTGAATCCACGCGACAGTTTGTTTGGAGGACGGACCAGTGCTACACGCTTGCTGTACGAAGTAGACGAATCTCAAGATGAACAAGTCAAATACAGCGATGTGTGTTCGTTGTATCCTTGAGTGTGTTCCCTGCCGGTCACCGTGAAATATTGACAGAACATGTCGACATAGAACACATTCGTCACTACGAAGGTTTGATCAAGTGTTATCACCGACGAACTTGTACCATCCTGTTGTACGACATCATTGCCATGGAATACTGACATTTCCTTTATGTCGTACATGTGCTAAAACATGTAATCAAGACCAACCATGTTGCCACGAAGACCAAGAACTCGCTTTGACAGGAACGTGGGTGAGGGCTGAATTGTTTCATGCTCTCGATCGTGGATACCAACTGTTAAAAGTGTATGAAATTTGGAACTTTCCTATGCCAGAGAAATACCAACAAAATGGCTCCAGTGAAGGGATTTTGTTTTCTCCAATACGTCTTTAAATTCTAAAATTGAGGCAAGAAGACAGCAGCCACTCTTCTTGGTGTCTGACTCCAGAAGATAAACACGAATTCAAAGAACGATACCACTCATTAGAAGGCATCACTTAAGGAACACGTGGAAAAGAAGGAATGAGGACGCTCTATTGCAAAAGTCATGCTGAATAGTTTGTGGGGAAACTGAATAGTTTGTGGGGAAACTGAATAGTTTGTGGGGAAACCTATCTCAACGTATAATATTTTCAAAGACGGAATACTTGCTAGATCCAAGTCGATACTTTCAAATCATCGACGATAAAGTAAAACTGATTTAACACGTGGAAATCATACGTGAAGATTGGATTTTGGCGAATTACGAAGAACTCCCTGAGTTTGCACCACACCACGAGTTTGGAAATGTCATCATTCTGGCATACGTGACAGCCAATGACCGTTTAAAATTGTACTCCGTTTTGGAACCTTTAGGAGACAGTGTTCTTTACTTCGACATCGATAGTGGCATGTACATCGATCGACCTGGAGGTTATCACCACCACACATCGAAGGGGACTGTTTAGGAGCTTGTATCGACGAACATCCAGAAGAGACTATTTTAAGTTTTGCCTGTGGGGGACCTAAACATTACGGTTACCAGTACAGAGACAAACGAGAAGAGCATCATACAAAATGTGAAGTTAAAGGACTGACACCCAACTATCGTTCCAGGCAAGTGGCAAACTTTAACGTCTTAAAAGAAGCTATAAAGTCCGGTTAAGATCAAGACTTTCATGTGAAAACGATTTAACCTCACAAAATTGTACGTTTGTCCAATCTTCAAATCGTTAGTAGACCTTTGCAAAAAGTATATCAGATCGTCTACGACAAACAAGTGCGACTTCCTGATCACAACACGTTACAGTGCGGGCACAGTGTTGGCCATGTCAGGAGTTTTATCATCAGTATTGTAGTAAATTCCATGGAAGAAAGTGAATAACAGTGTTCATGACTTAGTGGATTACCAACTACTGTTTAAAGAACTGATTTCACATGGCAAAATGATTCCTTCGAATTTTGGACGACGTATCGTGTGCGCGTTAATGACTACAATTCTTGGAGTTTGTTTACCATCAGATTCTTTGTGGCTAATTTATGAACAGTACATGCTTAAAGTCATGACAGCCGAAACTTTATCTGTACGTAAAAAAAACTCATTGTATTAAAGTGTCAGATTTTTTAAAAAAAGTGTTTTTGAAATTTTTTTGTGCAAAATAAATATACCAAAAATGTAATTGTCATTATGCCTTGATTTCTTATTTCAAGTAGGAATTCTCTCTCTCTCTCTCTCTCTCTCTCTCTCTCTCTCTCTCTCTCTCTCTCTCTCTCTCTCTCTCTCCCAGAAAAACAGACAGACACACTTGAGCTTCCTATAGATGATTTAGATTTAAATCATAGTTGTATCTGTTCCGCTTTAAGATACTACTATCTCAAAATCTCTATCATGAAATAATAATAATAATAATAATAATGACTGTTTCTCTCTTTTCCCTCCCCCCCCCCCTCTCTCTCTCTCTCTCTCATACACCATGAACCCACTTCGACGTACTTTTATGTCCCTATATATCAAGCAAATATATATATATACATACATATATATATATATATATATATATATATATATATATATATATATATATATATATATATATATATATATATAATAAGGTATTTTATTTAGAGTGCAGACAAACTCGCATTTTCCCACCCCAGTAGAACAAAGAGACTGACTCCTCTGTGCAAGTTTCACTCCGAGTAGGATAAACACATTTTATAACAAAGACGCTGCCGTTAGATAAAAAAAAGTCGGTCAGTGTGTGCTTACATATTTAAAAGAATCCTATTTGACACAAGCCAACTCCTAAGCCAAACTCGTGGCCTATCAGAATTGTAACATAATTTAAAGTGTAGACAAACTCACATTTTCCCACCTAAATAGAACAAATAGACAGACGTGAACTGGATGGTAGTTTAGTTTAAAATATGAAATTAGGGGAGGGTACACATATTATAGATGGAAGTATAGATTTTTACTTATTTATAAGTGGGGTTATAGGGGGTAGATAAATTATTTTTATTTATACCTCTTCTTTTAAATCCTACCCTCTGTGATCAGTAAATGACTGAATGTTATTCAGACATTTTAAATAGTAAGTGTAGTTTTATCGATTTTTTTTAATGTGCCAATAATACGGCATTTCATTTAGAGGACACCCATTCTTCCGGTCTATAAAACTTCAACCAATTACGTTACCCTCAAAAATTGAACCAGCATGATACAAACAGACGGACTCCTCACTTGAAATGTATGTCGCAATACGGCATTTCATTTAGAGTGCAGACAAACACATTTTCCGCAACATGGAATCAACATGTTACAAACAGATCGAGGCGGGCTAGAAAACTGTCTGTCACATACGTTGCAATTTTTACTGAGTGCCTTCAATACATTCAGATCCCTAGACCCCAGACTGCCATTTCCATGGTTAGAAACGATGACAAAATAGAAAGGTGGTTTTGTGAACATTATGGTTTATCTATTTTCTTTAGCATCGATGTCAATATGATACTGTACTAAATGATTAGAACTCTAGTCTTACTTTACAACGTTGTCAATCTTGTAAATATGTTCATGTTTAATATTTGGTATTTGTATATGAAAAGAAAGGGGCAAGTCCTTATCCTTACTCTTCATTTTAAGTGAGCGGGGATTATTTTTTTTTTAAAATGTTGATTTTGAACAAAAATGGCGTTTGCTTTTGTTTTACAAAATTCTTTAACTCTCTCTCTCTCTCTCTCTCTCTCTCTCTCTCTCACATACACACAGACAGACAGACAGGCAGACACAAACACACACTTTAGTTGAAACAATGGTGTTGACTTTCTCTCTCAGCTTCATACATTCACACACACATGCATACACACACATATACACACTTTAGCTTGGTGGTTTTCAACAACGGGAAACCAAAGTCAACTTCAGCACATTACATTTTGCCAAAACACTGCGCGTAGCTTAACACAAAATTTCCAACTGTCACAAGTATATGGACCTTGGAGTAAAAAAGTCGGTCAGTGTATTTATCAATCTAACATTACTAGTGAAGACGCCAAATTGTAAATTTGCATCAAAAGTGATGAATGAACCTTTGACCTAACAGTACACTAGCAGAATTGTAATATATTTACTAGCTGAAACACGCCAAATACATCTGACATGGGTTTCAGAAACTAAACTGAGAGAATTTACTTGGCTTGATACTCCGGTCATACCAATGTATTAATAAAATGGTGTCCTGATTTTAATTTTCCGTTAGTCGCTATAAACGTTTGACCCTATTTAACACAGAACTCCCCCATAGACCCTCAAGTGCCATCCTATACTACTTACGTGTAGTGTTACCTATGGACTTTCCTTACATTGCAAAATATATTTAGTGAGTTGAAAACTTGTATGTGACTCTTACCTGAGTAGCCCCCTGGAGTACCAAGTTGTGTATTGTGGTTTAAAGTTGTCCAATAATATTCGTCAGGACTGTATATATCCCTTGTCCAGTCAAGAAAGGCTCTAGCTTTCCTGTCAGTAAGAATAAATTCTACAAATTTCCTGCTGAAAATGCCGTAGGCACTACCCTTCACCATAGACATATTGAATGGTGGTGGAGGTTTTAGTTTCGGCGTACGAACTAGATTAGGCTTTAGACTACTTGCAGAAACATATTTGTAGTGATATTTAAATCTAATATCTAACATTCGTGGACCCGTAATGCCTTCAATGTCATTAGTACCATTATAAATATTTAAAATCTTGACCAACTCGAAGTTTGTTTTCAAGGGGAACTGCTGACTCGGTAGGTTTATAAAATATTTCCATGATATTCCCTTTTCAAGTAAATCTTTCATGCAGTTTAAATCAGCTTGAAGTCTCGTGAATCCCGCATACACAACACTCTCTTTCTTGGAGACTACAAAAACATTGTCGAAGCAGCTAGCTATTGCATCAATCCCAGAATGAACCACGGGCTCTGCCTGAAGATCAACGTGAACGCAGTACAAATTTTGTGGTCTGTATATAGTTCTAAGAAGTCTTTCGGCTTGTTCTACCTCTCTGTACATAAGAATGCTGAAAGCTATGGGGAATTCTTTCTCCTCTTTGGTTACGTGATAATCTGAGTATCCTCTCCTCCGTTTAAAAACTTCGCAATTAGAGGCAATCCCTGAAAAATCAGCATCAGGTACGATGGGGCGATGCAAAGGCGACAATTTTTCTGCATTTAATATTTCTGATTCTTCTCCATTAATAATTGCTTTACAATTCACTTCCTGCACATATCTTCCCTGACTGCCTTTGATAAATTTAAAAGGGTTAGTCTGATTCACTTTAAAATTGTTTGTGTGCATTGGTGGACCAACATATTTTGAAGACAAGTCTAAGAATGGTTTCGTCTCGTCGCAGGTTGATCCTTTGCATTGAAAATTGTGAAATGATACCACTGTTAGAAGAAAGATACACAAAACAAATCCAAAGCATTTGATGGATTTGTACCTGAAGTGTATCATCACAAGACTGCTCTGTCTCAGTGTACATCTGTCCACTACTTTTTTCCGGCATTGGTATCTGTAAATAAACATGAGAAATAGGGAATTGTATGGGTGCCATACACTAGTACAGTAAGAATATCAAGGGACTATGACTCGAGTATGTAATTAAGTGGCTGAAAGCAGAGACAAATTCAATGATAATTGTTAAGAGGAAACAGAAAAGCATTTTTGGTTGAAAAATTGAAGACATAACATTTTCTTTACGGCCGTACCAAATTTAGCTTATTCATTACACGTTTGAGCTAGATAAACATTAACCGTCATCAGTCGACGTGCCCACTGAGAGAGCTGATTAAAATTCAAAGTTTTGGCAAAGCCCTCTTGTATATAAAGATACTGTTAGACCAAACTCTCAAAGCGTAAATTCTCTACAGTGTATGCTCTTTCTTATGTATTGAGAGTATATATATATACATATATATATATATATATATATATATATATATATATATACATATATATATATATATATATATATATATATATATATACACACACACACACACACACACTTACACACACGCCTGAAAATGCAACTGTGTGTTTTTATTTATATAGACTAGGCTTTTAGATTTTTACCAGACTCGCTCGGGGTAGATCTCACGGGGTCACGCGAAAGTCTAGTTGAGAGACTAATTTTACATCGAATAGCCTAATTAATTTTACGATATATTACATACATGCATCTCTCCAAGCTGAACTCAGAACAACATTCCAATCACACTACGGCTCGTAGGGGTGACAGTCCCATTATAGTCCATTACACACACCAAGACTTGTCAGTTGTTGCCCAGCATAATTACGAATAACAGCTCAGCAAAGCCTACTGGGGTAATGATTCCATTTCCGCGTCAATCAAAACATAGTTTTGGACCATATTTCACACTTACTTTACAGGTGCACTTCCACCACACTGCTTTTACAACCACAATAAAAGGCATCTCAAAATAAAGAATGACTCCTCCCAATCATTTCATGGTAGTCCTTGTCATGAATATTTCACAGTGAAAGGCACAGCCAAACAACACCTCTAAATTTAGATAGGAACTGCTTGGCTCCATAACAAACCCGGAAGCATTTTATCCTGGTCTGACCCCATCTGATGCAAACACGGCGGTAATTCCCATTCCCGATCGGACAATCAACGAACATCAAAATATGTGCCAAACTGAAGAAAGTATCATGTTTAATATGTGTAATACTTGGCATCATAATCAACAAATGAATCAATACTGAATTTAAAGGAATATCATCACATATAAATAAAATATAAAAACCAACGTGAACAAAATTTGTGTTGATATAATCTGATTTTTATCAAATTATAATTATCAATTTTCTTTTTAATATGACAAACTTTGGAAGATCACTGATATAATCAGAAATTTAAAAGAACTAGTTTGTGAATAGCGAAGATTTTGAAGTTTTAGTATCCTAACTATTGAGTGACCCAGTATACGTCTGTAATATAGCTTTGTACACTGTGTATACATATCTCGTTCTCGCAGACGTAACGAGACTATTTTTGTATAAGGAAATCATTATAAATGCATTCCAGCAAGATTTACTCCCCTTTGGTTCTTTTCTTAGAAAAGAGGAATAACATTCTTATTTAAAGACATATTGATGTCACATTTTTGTTTTTGTGCTGTAAAAGTTTTCTTTTCTTTTCATTTTATTGAACTTTGAATATAGTGCTTTAGTTACGTTTCTTTTAAAATTCATTTAACGACCACCGTTGCTATGTTGCTGTCTCTGACTAGATTTCTCCCTATCTATTTAAAAGCTCGGTGTATGACGTATGGATAAATATAATGACGTCACAAATGAAAACTTGTTGGCATGCATCCAATAATGGACGTACTGTTAGCCCGATTGTCCGGATACATATTAGTACCTTTGTATTTTTTCATCGCTCTATTTGGATATATTCAAAGAACGTTTTCATTGATTGACGTCAAAGTTGTCTATATACGTCATTAGTCAAGCTTAAAATAGATGCGTGAAAGCCTGACAACAGTAAGCATCTAAGCAACTATAGTGATATGAAATTCGTTTTTATCAGAAACAACTTAAAACATTTTTTTTTTGTGAGTGCAAAACTCACTAAGTGAATACAGTTGTCCTTTCATAGCAAAAAAAAGACATTATTGACTGCAATATGTTTTCACAAAAACACTTTGTCTCTTTTGGAAGAGTTTCCAAAAGCAGGTAAATCTCACTGTAATACATTACAACTTAACAATATGACGGTTGGGCGGTGTATGGTCTCGTTCCATGAAAAAATTAAGTTTGTAATACTAGTCTAGTAACACAGTCTATGCAACTGATATTTACCGATAGGTGTCTCGTCATTGAGTCTCACAGTTTGACGAGTTACAAGATGTTTGTGACGAAGCTAATACTTGTACCCTGTCCAATGACCAAAAGGTAGTTCAGTCGACTCAAACTGAGCACAGCTAAATCAGTTATGTTACCATCACCTTGTCAAATAGATTACACAGTTCTGCTAATCTAAACATTACCCTCCATCAGTTGTGTAACCAGATACATCCACACATGAGGATAAAAAGTCTGTGCTTGTTAACAATTTTCAGGCATGCAAAAACAGTAAGAGATACCGAGAATTTATAATGACGAAGGTATTGTCGTCCCCATAATTAATTTATTATTAATGTGTATTTGATTTGATTGCCTAATAATCCCAGATCCAGTGAAAAGCCCACTGACACTATCACTTAAGTTGTGCTCATCGAGATATGGGGAACATGCATAGATATATGAAAGTATCAACTTTGAAGAGGTATAAAATATGAGAAAGACGATTTCATTTTCTTATTTCAGAGAAAACTTAGAGATAATTAAAATCCAGATGTTGAATCAGCAAACATAACCGATTATTTCTTATAATTTTATTGTATATAAAGTTACGAACTTTTGGAGAAATAAAATCATTTTGAAAATTCAACATTTCGTGTCTTAGAGAACGAATTATACTGAGTAAATAAAACAAACACTTTAACTATTCAGTCCAATATATCATAATATCAAAATACAGTGGTGATATATATATAGTATTATCACAGTAACGCGATCTTGATTGCTAGATCACGTCGAGTTGTCAGCATTAGAAAATCCGGATCATTACGAGACGCGAAGCTACCAATATACACCTACCAATTTTCTACCCAAGAAAGAGCCAGAATTTTACCGTCATTTCCTACAAGCTGGAAAACGATACTATCGTTTTCCAAACCCGTATTACCATACTCTCAAACGAAGCTGAGACTACTATATCCTCGAGGTTTCCTGGTGACAATAGCAGCGCCCCTAACGATGGAATGCCAATACTAGCAGTAAACAAAGCTCTCACAGCGACGTTAGTTAAGAAACCTTGCGTTATATGTAAAATATGTGAAAGGTCTAAACCATGTTTTTGTCACAACAACAATAAAAAAGCATTTATCCTTTATTTTGAAGTAGTAAAATATTGCCAAAATGTTCGTCTGAAACGAGATCATATTCGGAAATCGCGTACCAAAACATCACAGTTGTACAGTACAACCCGTTTAAGGAAATTCATAAATGGTAACATCAGTGAGTTTCACGCATAATGGATGAATTTGAAACTATAAATGAGTAATATTCTCTGCAACAAATCTGTACCATCAAGTTCCAGCAATTTCTCTAATCCTGTTGTAAATAATTGTCAAAATAATGTTGTCATTCCCGTGTCAAGTTCCCATCGGAGCCTCTCACAATGTCCCGCCCGAAACAGTTCAACCACATTCAATCTGGCCTCTAAAAGAAACTTCCAGTCATTCAGATGGTGAAAACTTCCGTGATGCAAAATGTCAGAACTCAACAATAACTGTAAATCACATATATTAGTAGTCTGCCCTCAAGCGTCGAAGAATTCGTGTTATTGGCAGTGATTGTAGTCAAACTGAACGAGCGCTGTTTCACAAACTTCATTCATAAAACTAATATTCATGCGCATGTCAGCCTTTCAAAAAGTAATTCGGTTTATGTTTTAAGATGAAGTTCGTATTATAGAGGTTGAAATGTTTAGCAATTTCTTGTGTTTTTCAACTACATATTGTGATTTTATTAAATTATCTGAAAATTGAAAGGTATATAATAAAAATATCATTATCACAGTAATGCGATTTTGATTCCTAGATCACGTCTCGTTGTCAGCATAAAAATCCGGATCATGACTCGACGCTTCGCGTCTCGTCATGATCCGGATTTTCTAATGCTGACAACTCGACGTAATCTAACAATCAAGATCGCGTTACTGTGATAATACTGTATATACATTTGAACAAAATATACCGAAGAATTAGCATGCAAGTAGCGTTCATGTTCACTGGATTAGGATCCCCCCCCCCCCCGCCCTCTCTCTCTCTCTCTCTCTCTCTCTCTCTCTCTCTCTCTCTCTCTCTTTCTCTCTCTCTCTCTCTCGAATTTATTAAACAATTAGTTCTTTCTAATATAGTAACCTCTACATAACCATCAATCATTTAGACAGTTAAAATACAGAAACAATAAAGCACTTAAAACAGAACACAATTGAACTGTATTGGCAACTTAGGTCTAACGATAGATATGAGATTAAGCACAAATACAAATTATTAATAGTGGTGGTATACAGAAAGCTAGAATAGGGAACGGTACAGAGTTATCTTGAGTGGCACATAATTCATATTTTCTTTCAGATATATTAAAAATATGCCTCCTTCCAGTTTCAGTTGGAAACCTATAAGTGTTTTGTACGGAACTTTGTTCAAATTATTCTATACTTTTGTGGCATTCGTGTTAAAAAGGCTTTAAAATTCAAAAAAAAATTTTTTTTTAAAAATATCCTATAAATTCTACTTTAAGAGCAATCAAAAATACTATGATTACATGTTTGCTTATTTTTTGTTTTCAACCAAACAACAAAAGGGAATGACTGAGATAACCACAAATGATTAAGTCTCAAATCACACATTTGTTTTATATATAAAGGAAAGTCATTAAAAATTGAATATACCAGCATCAGCATAGTATTCATAAACTTGAAAGCTATGGAATAGAATTATATCTGATTGATTGGTTCACCACTTATCTCTCTGACAGAACACAAATTGTTCTTGTGAAAACCGCATAATCAACAACTCAGTCATTTTCAGCTGGGATACAACAAGGTTTCAGTTCTAGGACTGTTATTGTTTCTTGTATATATCAGTGATATTGCTGATGATTTAACTTAGTCTCGCCAGACATTTTGTTGACGATAGTTCTCTTTCTTACACTTCTAGAAATATGCAAGATATCTAATACATACTCAATTCTAACTTAGAAACTTTAAATGACTGTTCAAATCAATGGTTCGTAAGCTTTAACCCAGAAAAAAAAACCGAAGTCATGTTTATAAGCAAAAATTATAACACACTCTTTCTCAAATTGAAGTTCCAAAGCGAATCACTTGCATTTGTTGACAATCATAAACACTTGGGCCTTACATTTTGTAAAACATGCACTTGGAGTCTGCATACTGAAAATATACTTTAAAAAATCATATAAATTGCTAAATATTTTAAGATCATTCAAATACAAGCTGAACAGAAAATCCCTACATATAATTTTCTTGTCATATATTAGGACTGTTAGAATATGCAGAAGTTGTTTTGGATGGATGTTCAAATACAGACTCATATTGATTAGAGAGACTACAGTTAGAGACTGCAAAGAGAGTTACAGGTCTAACTAGAAGTGCCCATGCAGGCAATCAGAGAGACTACAGTTAGAGACTGCAAAGAGAGTTACAGGTCTAACTAGAAGTGCCCATGCAGGCAATCAGAGAGACTACAGTTAGAGACTGCAAAGAGAGTTACAGGTCTAACTAGAAGTGCCCATGCAGGCAATCAGAGAGACTACAGTTAGAGACTGCAAAGAGAGTTACAGGTCTAACTAGAAGTGCCCATGCAGGCAATCAGAGAGACTACAGTTAGAGACTGCAAAGAGAGTTACAGGTCTAACTAGAAGTGCCCATGCAGGCAATCAGAGAGACTACAGTTAGAGACTGCAAAGAGAGTTACAGGTCTAACTAGAAGTGCCCATGCAGGCAATTAGAGAGACTACAGTTAGAGACTGCAAAGAGAGTTACAGGTCTAACTAGAAGTGCCCATGCAGGCAATTAGAGAGACTACAGTTAGAGACTGCAAAGAGAGTTACAGGTCTAACTAGAAGTGCCCATGCAGGCAATCAGAAAGAACAAAAGTTAGAGACTGCAAAGAGAGTTACAGGTCTAACTAGAAGTGCCCATGCAGGCAATCAGAGAGACTACAGTTAGAGACTGAAAAGAGAATTACAGGTCTAACTAGAAGTGCCCATGCAGGCAATCAGAGAGACTACAGTTAGAGACTGCAAAGAGAGTTACAGGTCTAACTAGAAGTGCCCATGCAGGCAATCAGAGAGACTACAGTTAGAGACTGCAAAGAGAGTTACAGGTCTAACTAGAAGTGCCCATGCAGGCAATCAGAGAGACTACAGTTAGAGACTGCAAAGAGAGTTACAGGTCTAACTAGAAGTGCCCATGCAGGCAATCAGAGAGACTACAGTTAGAGACTGCAAAGAGAGTTACAGGTCTAACTAGAAGTGCCCATGCAGGCAATTAGAAAGAACAAAATCCCACAAACTCGTTACTTTTCATACAATTATTTATAATGATTCATCAATTTATTTAAACGAACTACTTCCTCTCTTTGTGGGAGAACGACAAGGTGCAATTTACGTAGTCGACAAAGCTTCTCTACATGAAATGCCAGACTTGAAGAAAGGAAAAAAGATCTTTCCTTAATTCTTCTGTTCTCATATGGAATGCCCTACCTGAAAATTTCAACACGGAAAGCGATTTCCTAAAAGTTAAAAGTATATTACCCCTCAAAACAATAGCGTTCCTTCTTATTAACTTTGTGATCGCACATACTCTGTTATTCATTCTAGCATCAGAAACCAATGTAGCGACCTTAAAAAGATTTGCATCACAATCACCTGATAGATAATCCCTTATGTAGCGACCTTAAAAAGATTTGCATCACAATCACCTGATAGATAATCACTTATGAAGCGACCTTAAAAAGATTTGCATCACAATCACCTGATAGATAATCCCTTATGTAGCGACCTTAAAAAGATTTGCATCACAATCACGTGATAGATAATCCCTTATGTAGCGACCTTAAAAAGATTTGCATCACAATCACGTGATAGATAATCCCTTATGTAGCGACCTTAAAAAGATTTGCATCACAATCACCTGATAGATAATCCCTTATGTGACTGTTGGGTAGAAAATGCGTATAATTATTTTTTCATTTGTACTAGATACAGCTCAATTGAAAACTATAACACTCAGTCTTAACGCAATCTTCGTTCCCATCTCTGCAAACACTCTTCTATTTGGCTCACCTGACCTGGAAACTGAACAAAATTTGAACATCTTAACTTTTTAAAAATACATTAAGGATATAGAGGGAATATTTTACGTTCTTTTTTTCTTCCTTTCTTTCTCTTTTTCTTTTTGTTTTAGACATTGCAAATGCCAATTGATATTTAATGTAGGCGTATTATATATTAAATAATCTTCTTTCTGAAGTTTGGTAACACCATTGTTTACTTGCCTTCGAAATCTTTTTTTCCTTTTTCAAACCTAATATTTTATTTTTCATCACATCTTATTTGTTTGTTTTCTTCTGCCTCTTGTCATGTTTTATTAATTTGTATCACAAAATTTGTATGGAGAAGGGCTTATCTAACGTTGTGAGAACATACACCCCGACATCTTTTGCATAATTTAGCAAATACAATATGTTTAAACCAACATCATATTATACAATACTACGATATATGTTGTTGTTGTTGTTATGGGTTACCGCCATTTTTCAGCACATGATAAACTAGTACATTTGGAACCACCCACCCACGGGAAGCTACTGGCAAGCTTTCTTACATACCCACGTTGGCCGAGCCTAGGCTCGAACGCACGCAGACATAGATGAGATGTCCGTTATCTGTAAAGGCTATCGCCTTAGACCACTGGGTCTACAGTTTTTGAAATTGAACTCATTTATTAAGTGACAAGTCTAGCCCAAGATATAAAAAAAATTAATTTTGACAAAATACTCGTTGTAAACCTACTTCTCTCTCTCTCTCTCTCTCTCTCTCTCTCTCTCTCTCTCTCTCTCTCTCTCTCTCTCTCTCTCTCTCTCTCTATATATATATATATATATATATATATATATATATATATATATATATATATATATATGTTTTTCTAATACAAAAGAGAAACGGTGATTGCCTTGAACCTAATACACTGTATTATTATTTTTGATGGATTTACAGTTGAATTTTACAAGTTGATATGGAAAGATGGAGGGTTTTTTTTCTTTAGGTCTTTAAATTCTATACACCATTTGAAACATTTTATTCTAAGATTTCAGTCACAAGGAATTTTATAACAAACTGGAGAGCAATCTCGCAGATTAATTTAAATAACAAGATTACTTCTGCGTCTATTGCTAATAGATCAAGACAGTCCACCCTTCTATTATGAGCGACAGTCAAAATGGTTGTATGATAGGGAGTTTTACTGGTACAAATGCAATAATTTTGTAGTACCTGATGTACTATCTGGTCTTCTCTTATCGATAGACTTGGAAAAACGTTTGACTCTGTTGAATGGGACTTTTTGGAAAATGTTTCGAAATTTTTAACTTTGGAGAATCCATTTGTCACTGGTTCAGGGTATTTTGCAATAAATTAATGAGTTGTGTCATTAATAATAGACAGCTATTCCTTATTTTTAATTTAGAGAGAGGTTGTCGACCATTTTGGCCATACTTATTTATAGAAAAGGAAAAATATTAAAATGTAAAGATATGTCCAGAAATTGATATTAACTGGTCAATGTCCTATTTCATATTAGGGGGGGGGGGGGCGGCTATGTTTCTCATTGAATTTGAAGGATATGGTAGAACTTAATTATTCAAAGTAGTTGGAGAAAGTAAAGAAATTGCGTGGCTGGTGTAGCAGAAGAAATCTATCCTTTCTTGTAAAAGTTACGTTGATACAATCCTTAAATTTTGCCTCAATTCATTAATATTTTTCATCTGTAAAATGAACTGAATAAATTATTTTCGCTGTAAAACTGAGGGGTTTAAAAGAAACACTCTTATAGCGTCTTTTCTGGAAAGGGAATAAAATATGATTCACTTACACTCATTTGTGTGTTTTATAAAATTTTCCTTCATTAAGCGTCGTTTAGTAAATGAAGATTATATATGACAAGAATTGGTTTCTGAACAAATAATTGGAAAATCTGAAGGTATACAGTTATTTAAATCAGGGAAATAAAATTGAAAGTTATTTTATGTCCATTCAAAATTCAAAATGTGTGGTGATGTTATATATGTTGTGTCACTATAGAAAAATGAACCATCTACTGTTAAAGAATACTTGTCTCAATATATTTTGAATTTAGTTAATATAGATAATTTCACATCATACGCAAGACGGAAGACGGAAAACTCATTCAACATCTTTTTGATGCAGAAGAATCCTTGTTAAGTTTTGATGAAATAAAACAAAAAATGTAAACTAAAAATTTTATACATACTTTGCTCTAATCTCAAAGATATATGCGAAGGGGAAAAGGAAAATTCCATTTTCTTTTCAAATGAAAATAGTTTTGACGTAGTTTTCGACAAAACTTCACTCCTTATGGTTAAATAAAAATAATACATTTATTTATAAAGACCTGATAAGAACTAAGATACAAAAGCCAAAAGGTAAACATGAAACTTGGTCCAGGCAGTTAGAGTGTTCAATTGGTGCAGACCAATAAACCCGTTTTTTGTTTTGGCTTAATTTTATTTTTAAAAAATACCAAACTGATAAGTTTTCAGTTTAGAATCCTCCATAGAAATAACGCCAGAAACCAATTTTTGGAAGAAACAAAAAATCGTGTACCTGATAATGGTGAGTGCACCCTCTGTAAATAGGAGATTTATTTATTCTATGACTGTCCAGTTACTGAACATTTTTGGAAATTATTTGTGGAATGGATCCAAACGTATGACCCCAATTTTAGAATTATACAAAAATATATTTTCATATTAAATAACAATTTTGATTCCCTTATTAATTTCCTAATTTTGCTCGCAAAATATGTTATATACAGATCACACTGTGCATACAAAAAATCCAAAATGTCACCTATTGTAAACATTTTGTTATATCGTATTAAAGGATGGAATAATATGTATTTCTAAAGTGAATAACATAACTGCGTTATATACTTCATAAATAGTTCCATTACTTTAACGTTGTTGCTACCGTTATTGACCATAATTAAGTAAACATATTATCACCGCCTCCTTATATGGTAAACACGTGCCCGCATTCGGTGAACTACTTATAGCAATGGCTAAATCAAAATGGCGACATAAATGTGGAACGCTGACTACGTTATAATTCCGATAGCTACCGGATGCCGAAAAAAGACTGAGACCATTTCCACCTGACACCAGTGCTTGACAATCAGTTGATTTAGCTCTCATCCAAATAAAACTATCTATCATACAAATTAAATAAAGAAAATCTGAATACATACAACGATTTAAATTGCAAGGACAAAAATAGAAAATAAATATGATCTTTTTTAAAATATAAAAAATGGACGGCTAGTGATCGCTATTTGCTGCTGTTAGTACGAGAGAGAGAGAGAGAGAGAGAGAGAGAGAGAGAGAGAGAGAGAGAGAGAATGTGTGTCAAACTGACCTTTGATATAATGTATCAATTAATAACTTCCCTTTCACGTAAACAGTGTACTTGTATCCACTCTGAATGGCATTGTTTTATCCTTTACTCGGAATTTAATCAAAGACAAGCGACTCCAAAATAAATCTGTATCTTTTTTTTTTTTTTTTTTTTTAGAGGTATTATCCAGTACCAATGGAGCACAATACCCTGGCAAAAATCACGACGCACACTCCACTTTCAAATTTACCTGCCACTATGACAGCAGCACTGAGACAATCTTAACGATACTGTAACCTTAGACTGAATTGTTTTTAGTCAATCTTTTCATAATGGTATCTTCAATTGTCATTGATGTAATGCGTAATTTTAACCTAATATCAATATTTTGTTGTGTTTATTTGGCTACATGACATTACATCGTCTTTAACACACTTAGTTTCGTTCGATGTTCAATGAGAATCACCCCCCATTTACACGCGCACCTCCATTGCAGTAAAGTAGATGTTATTACTGCGCTGTGTTCAGGTTTCATTCATTAATTGAACGACGAGTAAAATGTTCAATAAAATGTTGAAATATTTTTTCTTTCAATTGTGTTATTCCTATAACATAAAAGAACGATTAATGAGCTTGTTTTTAAGTATATAATGAAAAGGTTATTGACTGAGTATTTAAAAATATTGAGCCTTCGTTCATGTGGCGTAGAATGCTCTCGAAAGCTCGGTCATCCAGCGCCACATGACCTCTTCTCCAATATTTTTAAATACACAGTTGATAACCTATACTGATGATCTTGAGAAAAAAAGGCTATTGAATAACATCTTGGTGTTTGTATGTGAGTGTATGACTTGGTATATAATATTTGAATGTGTGTGCGTGAATGTTTGTGTAAGTGCTTAGGTAAGCAATTATAAGTAAAAGTCAGAATGCCAAACAATTTAAGGTAATCCCCCGTACACCAGGTCACGCGATTATGTAGTGCATATGTAAAATCCTGACAACTTATGTTCATTAAAATATACTGATATGGATGTTCCAACCTAATAAAAAGTTTGTTTCTTTTGTTTTGTTTTAACCCTTCAACTATTTCATCTTCAAAACTTACAGGTACTATATAATATGTTCCTAGAACAAATTTTCCACTGACTTTCTATCTTTAGAATAAAAAACAAGTAAAAAAAATGTAACGCAGGTCGTTTATACAAGAATTATAATTCTGTCCCATAACTCATACATATATTCCGTAATTTCTACCACTAGATTCGGTTAGTTTTGTTGCCTTCCTTTCTACATCCTCAAAAGTTAGAACAATCATCTATAAAAAATAAACTATTAGTTCCCTTGTATATACTGATAATTACTTATAACCATTTATCTAATTTATCACCCGGATCTATCACAATTACTTTGTGATCTCTTTGAATAACCATTTTCTGTTTTCAGTTTTATTGTTCATAAAGGTTGGACGGATGATGAGAATGTATTCAAAAAAGTACTTATATTTGTTTTCTATCAAGTAAGGAGCTGCAATTATTTCTCACCTTTGCGTGTATAATCAATAATTTTCTATCACCATGCAAAACGTTTTTGAAAGTATTAGTTTTCGAAAGCAGGGATCGTTTGAACTCCCCAACGACGTAGTCTAGCGTAAATCATCCGAAAGATTATTCCACAAATTGACACTGGATGATATAAATTAGGGGTGTCAAACTCATTTGACAGATTTGATATAAATAATAAATAATAATAATAATAATAAATAATGAGTCTGGCGGGCCGTATGTTTGACACCTCTGATGTAAATGGTTTCCTATAAGAAGCATACCTGCATGAGACTGAAACAATATCAGCCCTATTACCAAATCGATATTGTAAAAATAGTGGCGCATTAGCGTTAATAATTCTATAGGAAGTTGCAAGTTTTCCACTGGTTCTCCTTCACTCAAGGAAATAAGACCTGTTTTTGAATGTAAACATGATATTCTTGCATAACAAGGTAAACAAGTGATAATGCTTGCAGTTACAAGCTTTACTCTTTCTATTACAATCGAATATCCGCCATTAAAACCGTCCCAATCTACACTGGCATATTCAGGTAAGAGTCTGATGTAAGTCAATTACAGAAAGAGATGTTTTGGAAAGCTTAAACTTGAAATCTGTCAACAATGCTAATTTTTTATTTCTTCTCTTGGCTATATCTTCAATATTGTCATTACAATTAAAATATTTTTGAATCGTCAAAACAATATGAGAATTAACAAATTGTAGGCTTTAGCCATTTAAACATAATTCCGGTGCTTGTATATTTTACCTTTCTGATAACAACATTACTTATTTGTAGCATTCATTGTCATAAGCCACTGTTTTGGCCAATCATTTAATTTTTCCAAATCATGGTTAATCACTTGTTCAGTGTCAGAAATGCTAGGAGATAAATAATACAATGATGGGTATCCTGCAGAAAGACAAGTAAGGGAATTCTTTGATTCAGCAATATTATTTACATAAACCAAGACTAATAAAGGGCCTAATACTGAACCTTGGGGTACTCCTGCATTTACTTTCCGAGCACCAGTTAATGCATTTTTAATGATAACCCTTTGCTCATGTTTCAAGCGATAGCTTTCGAATCAGACAAGTAGATTGTTTATTTCATGCTCCCTAAGTTTAAAGAATCAATTGATAGTTTATGTTTATATCACCATATAATATTTTTACAAAAGTGACCAAACTAATTTAATTAAATCCATTACATGATCAATATTTTTTTCTTCTATTTATTCCAATGGAAACTTGTTTATTATTTCGGAGACTAATTTGTGATCTCTAATGTTTGTTTTATTTCAATATGTTAGCAATTTAACTGAAATTATCGTCAACCTCTGTTATATTATCCCTTTTTATTCTATCCACAACCTAATTCATTGTTGATCAAGACACTGCTTGGTTTCAGTCGGTTCAATATATTATTCTACTATGGATTACAATTTTTATCGTTTGAACTACATGTAATCAAACAGATTTTTACACCTTCTTGTTCAACTGCGCCATTCATGTTACATATGTCATATTCGCAAAAAAAATATTACCGTTATACTCTTTATACCCATCCCACTCGGTATACACGTCAATTTATCCAAAATATCGGTTTAATTTCATTGTTTTTAATAATCATTTGCGCATCTGCAATAAGTAAATGTACATTTTATGGGAGTCTACGTTTGCTTTTCTATTTATCTGTGGGTGTAATCCTTGTCAAACATGAACTAATTTATATCCACTGTTATACAATCTATTATCGGGTGTACTTCTCAGATTGAGACATATACAATGGTAGTCAATAGAAACTTTGTCAACACTCAGGTTGCTAATTTCGCATGTTTGTTGGTTATTTTTGAACTATTGTCTCAGTTTAAAACTTTCTACAGTAGTCATTATATTTCTATTGTAATCATTATATTTATATTGCTGGATTAGAAAAAGCTTTTCTGGATGAGTTTATCTCTCTTGTTGTACATACTTTCAGATCCCCTTTTAATCTCATTCTTGATGAATCAAGTATTACATTTCTTAAAACTGTTTTAGTTGCCACATCAGTAATTATCTCTAGTAAGGTAGTCGTAGAAAAAAGAAATCACATTTCTTTACCTATCATTGCTTGACCGAGACATTTATTCGAAAGTAACTGTATTATACTGGAGACATATTTTACATCTTGTAATCAGGGCTACCACATTATATCGCTTCAGGTGTTTTTGCTCATTTTATGGTAAACCTCAAATCCCTAGGAAGAGCAAAAAGGATATATTTGATAATGATCTGTCATCATCTCGAAATTAAGGGGTATACTAATTTTCTTTTGGTATACTGCAAACCAAATCGCTTTGCCAGTGTTTTGTGCATAAACAACACCTGATCTGAATTTTCTCAACTTTTCATTCATGATATTAAGTTCAATCCTACTATTTCTAACACACGTTGGTAATCACAAATCATAGTAAGTCATGAAAATGTTGAAGTCATTTAATTTACAAAAGAATACTAAGACTATTAACCATAAGTGCAATCATGACATTAGGCCCCAAACTAGGTATATCCACTAGCGGTGTTTGTACACCATTAATACATCTGTAATACTGCAAGGAGTATGTGTAATACAGTTATGTGTTGGGCAAAGATTACTAACAACCTTTGGTGTTTTTCTTGCTTTTGTAAACTTTTGTAATTACCATACGTTGCCATTTGTTTATTTTACCATGCTTAATATCTGCGAAGACTTACAGAAATGTGTAAGCAAGATAAATACTAATATCATTACAATAAATATATATAAATATTTCATATGTTTATCATATGGTAGAACAAAAAAAACCTACACACACACACACAGTTTAGGTGGTCTAGGTTTTCCTAAATTAGCATCAACATGATTATCAAACAATATACCAAAATCTGTATCCAAATGACTTAAGTACTGAGTGACCAAACCTTGTTATCTCAAGCTTTAGTTAAGGAAATCTAGTGTCTTTGTTTTGTTTTCAGAATACTTTTATAAAATTCTGGCGTTACTTTGTCGTGTCTAAATCTCTCTTAGTTTCCACAGCTCGGATCCAATAATCCAATCAACATATTATTTCCTCTAAAATTCCATACCGTTAACTATTGCTCCTCCAACCATTAAAACTGCTATCTTCTTTTTAATGGTAACAAATTTGGATAATGCTTTATTTTTCATTGGGGCCCCGGATGTCCGAGTAGTCTAAGGCTATCGCCCTTACAGATTGCTCAAACATCTCACCTCTGTCTGCGCGGGTTCGAATCTCGGCTCGACCAATACGAGTATGTGAGAAAGTTAGCCAGTAGATTCCCGTGGGTCGGTGGTTCTTCTCGGGGTCTTCCCGGGTTCTTCCTCCACTAAATATACTGACCGCCATGTATAACCTATCACGTGCGGAAAAATCCCACAAAACCAAAACCAATTTTTTTCATTTCATAAATCCATAAATGTTACTAATTTTAATGTGTATTTATATGCTTTAAAATATCTAACAACCAATATATATATGTATATATATATATATATATATATATATATATATATATATATATATATATATATATATATATATATAAAGTATTCTAGTTTTCCACAGATTTCTTCATTTCTTACATATCACTCTCTAATATATAGATCTTTAAATTTATATTTTGTTCGTTTGATTGTAAATACTGTTGAAAGTCTGGTACTTTTGGCCTCTTGCTTCCATCATCTGGCACTGTTTGCAATGTTTTATTGCATCAGACAGTGAATTCAATCTTTGTTTAAACAAGTCTTGTGCATCTGAAATCTTATTCCTGTTGTCATCAATCTGTTTTTGTAGCTATTGTGTTTTAGAGGCTCCTTCAGTATTAGTATGTTCGATTGATAGAAGTTTGTTGTCTATTTGTTCTCTCCAGGTTTTAGTATCTTTTAAAGTATTATCCCCAAAGTCTTCCGTATTTGACCACTGATACGTGTATTAACACATTGTTCGGCAGGAGCAGCGCTTTATTTTATTTGGTCATTTAAACCAGTAATACTATGGTTATTCATGTTTAAATCTTTATTTAATGTTCAACCTATAATTGCTTCATCTCTGATTTTTCTTCCAGTGATTGCAAACCTATTTCACTAAGACCTTTAATGATATTTGTTTTGAAGTTGTCTCCGTATTTCGTGTTACCCAATTTAATTAACATGAAATTTATATGTTCTACGCATTCTGTGAGGGTCTATACTATTCCCATTTTCAACTTTTATATTGATATTTAATCTGTTTATTGAACCCTTTTTAATTGCTTGTGTCTACCATCAATGTTGTAAGAAATAAAACTCACAAACTGCGCCAGATTCAGTAGATGTTTGTATAAATCTGTCTATTGAATCCTAATAATTTATAGTTGCAGCTGGTTATGTCTGTGTAATTATTAGATTGAGTAATTTTTTAATTGTGGTTCAAACACTTAATTACAGTACTTTTTTCATGGTCGTTATCTCCTGTTATACTTTCCTTGACTTTGTTCATACACATTTCAAGATTATGGGAGCCGTCAGAAATTTAAACAGTCATTGTTACATTCTTGTCGTTGATGTAATAAATATGTTTTTCAAATCAATGAACATATTGTAAAAACCACCATCAAAATGATATTCTCTGTCATGAAATAGATAGATTATCATCTCTATTTTCAATCAGACCGGGAATATATTTCTTTCTGTGGTTGTCCTTCTAGTTTAAAAAGCCACGTATGTAGACCACATTGTTCACTTCTTTTCTATTTAATAAATTTTCCTCATAGCTTTACTGTTTGGTTTAGCACCTTGTTTAATACATTATCTCTCCATCTTAAACACTGTCTGCCTGATTGCATTCTTTGCATCCTTATATCCTGTATACTCGTGAACTATAAATTTACATTCTGTGTGTGTGTTACTTCATCTTCACTTACTGCCTCACTAATCGTGCCATCGATATTGTTTAACTTACTAATTGCCAAAAACCACTATCTCATCGTGTTTGTAAGCTAATCCTCAAAAGCGTTTGCAACATACCCAAGTAAATTTGCACCAAATCCAGTAAAAGCAAAAGGGATAATAAGTCCTGTTGATAAGCCCGCGAGGAATAAACTAGCAGCTGCTATATTCATCCCACCAGAAACTAAAAACATGCAAAATTATACCCAGTTGAAAACTGTATATGCTGTTTTGCATTTTTTGCTTAAAACCTGTACAGTTTTCTTTCTCTCTCACCATATATTTTCAACTTTATATATCTTTTGCAACCTAAATTCATACTATGGTCCTTTTGTAGTGTTTTGTCTATCATTTATACGTTTCATTTTTAACTCATTTATTTTTTTTGTAATTTTATCCTGTAACAGCTGATGTGCTACAAGGTAATGAATCGTTAACTGTGATAGAGAAACCAGAATGTTCACTATTATCGTTTAAGCAGTTCCAAAATTACTTGGTGAACCTAGTGTAAACCTTAAAATCTTCGTTACAAAACTGTAACAAAATTATAAGTACTGAACTTAGTGTTGTATAATAGATTTTGTTGAATACGTTTTTTTGTTCTTTTTAATTTCATTTATTAAATTTTAAGCTTTAAAAATGTTTTGCAATTGTACTTAGATTAAATCCTGTCTTTTGCATGTAATTTGTTTCCCAATAACTAAAACCTAAAGGTTTTATTAATTTAGCTGACTCATTAAATATATAGGTGAATCAATATTTACTCCAAACATTTTTTCAGTAGGTTAGTGTAACCATATATTAGTACTGCAACAATAACAACATCAACAACAGCAGCTCTAATAGCACTAAATGCTGGATGGAAGATTTATTGTTTGTTCTGTTTGTTGCCATTCTATTGTTTGTTCCGTTTGTTCTGTTTGTTGCCATTCTATTGTTTGTTCCGTTTGTTCTGTTTGTTGCCATTCTATTGTTTGTTCCGTTTGTTCTGTTTGTTGCCATTCTATTCATCTGTTAAACATTTACTATGCGTTTTGCTTCACTTACTGCATAACAGGAAAATAACTTTTGTCTATTTTTGGTGTGCAAGTAACCTCTACTAGTTGTTGTTATTGTTTTTATTTGAAGATTTGCGTAAATTATGTGCATGCAAAATATAAACAATTGCAATTACACGATACTTTGATGAAAGCTTAACTGTGTAGTATTTTTCATAGCTGATAATGTTTAAACTGTTCAATTTCATACACAATAAATAAATTGAAAGCTAACCTGAAGCTTTCGTCCTTGTACTAAGGACTTCATCAGCAAAATGATTTATTTTCTACTGATTGTTAACATCACCCGAGGGAATAATGAGCGATGTTAACAAATTGTCCCAGATATGAGGCAGATTGTAACGGCCCGCGTCCCTGTTCAGCGTTGGTTTGTGAGCACGGATGAATATAGACTCTTTAACCCCCCGTTCAAACCATGATTGTTCTGGATCTAAGATGTTTACTGAGTCCCAAGATACGGTATGGACCGGGCAAACTGTGTGGATATGTCGTGATACCTCAGATGAACTTGAACTTGGTCTTCTATGTTCGTTGAATCTCGCTTTGAATGTCCTTTCCGTTTCCCCAATGTAGTTGTGATGGTACTGACTATCCCCTTGTCCTTCACACTTTATGTGATAGATAGGTCCACAAATATCTTTTTTATTAGACTTATCCTTTGGGTGAACTAGCATCTGTCTTAGGGTCCGGTGTGGTTTAAAACACACATTAATTTTCTGTCGCTGAAAAACGCGTTTCAGACATTCGGAAGTACCTTTCACATAAAGTAGGATGATGCTACCTTTCGAGTCACTTTTTTAGTTACTGGTCGGATCTTCCCGGTACTGTCACTTTGACTAGCGTTCAACCTGTTGGTAACCTTCTTAATCGCCCACTCCGGATAATGACACCTCTTGAGTGCAGCATTGACATGATCGAGTTCTTGTTTTAAATCTGTGGGGTCAGATGTAACGACATTGGCTCTATGGTGTAATGTTCTGATAACCCCAAGTTTCTGATCTAATGGATGGTGCGAGTCAAAATCCAGGTCCTGGTCTGTATGCGTAGGTTTACGATAAACCGTAATTTTCAAGGTGCCGTCGATGTTTCTGACCGTGTTCGTGTCCAAAAATGCTAATCCGCCATTTTTTTCCTTTTCTAAGGTGAATGTAATATATGGATCAATGCTATTAATGTGATCTGTGAACTCAGTTACATATTCTACCTTCTGCTTAGTGTGTGTGTGTCATCCACATATCTATACCACCAACCCGGGGGATGTGGAGCAGTGGTAAGCGCTAACGACTCAAAATGTTCCATGTATAAATTACACACTATAAGAGACACTGGCGACCCATTTGAAGGTAAAAAGTTCCATCAATCACAAAGTATGTGCACTTCAAGCACAACTCCAACAGTTTTGTTAATTGTTGTGGTGAAAGTGGTGTTCTCTTTGTAAGGGTAATGTCAGATGATAATCTGTCATTAATAACTGACAAAGCCTTATCAACCGGTGCACTAGTAAATAAGGTACTCACATCGTATGAAACCAACACTTCATCCTCTGCCACATTCTTATCCTTAATCAGGCTAGCAAAGTGTTTTGAATTCCTAATATGATGTTCAGTATTTCGAACTAAAGGTGATAACAATTTGGCCAAATATTTTGCACAATTGTAGGTAGAGGCCACACTACTGACTATCGGCCGCAATGGCATATTCTCTTTATGGATCTTTGGTAAACCATAAAACTTCGGAGGTGTTTCAGTAGTAGGATATAATAGTCTACTAAGTGACCAATCAATTACCTTCTCTTTCTCACGTAACTCTCTGATGTAATCCGAAAGTTCTTTCTTGCATTTGGTAGTGGGGTCACGTGCCAATTTCTTGTATGTGTTAGAGTCCTGAAGCATGTTCACACATAACTCTTTGTACGTAGATTTGTCCATTACGACAATGCACCGACCCTTATCTGCGGGAAGAATAATGATGTCCTTGTCTCTTTGAAGATTGGTCAAGGCTTTTCTTTCATCCCTACTAATGTTAGGTTTGGTCCGATTACCCTTCTTTTTCAAGATACCAACCACCTCGGCTCTGAGTTAATCGGCGTCCATATTAGGTAAATTCCTGCACGCAAATTCCGTAGCTGTCAGTAAATCAACAAATGACATTTTTCCCGGTGAAACTGCAAAGTTCAAACCTTTTTTAACACCGATAGTTCTGATTCAGAGAGTGTACGCTGAGACACATTTTTCACCCAACCGACACAGAATCACTATCACACTGTGTGTTAACAACCCTTTTCTTATTTCAGATCTCAAACTTATCAATTTGTCTTTGTTTACAATCCTCATGCACCCTCCACTGCGCAAGCGTTGTCAGCCTAACCACTTCCGACATAGCCTCTTCCGATAACCTTTCATGCAAGTGTTTCGCGATTCGTGCGCTCGTTGTTTGCAGATGTTTTATTTTTCGATAAATATCCGAAATCCGCAAATTCAATAATGCACTTTCCGCTCTATGTAAAATCCTCTGAGCCTGATGACTTTGGATAGCACTTTTCAGTCTCAAACTAACTGGTATCACTCCGTGGTGCTTACAATGTAAACTGAATCTCAAATGATTCTTAAAACGAGCAACCTTCCTAGCCATTTCTTCATATTACCGCACATCTTTTAGGATACCCGATCCGTAGTTAATCCGTATACTTTGGTGAAAGCTTAACTGTGTAGTATTATTCATAGCTGATAATGTTTAAACTGTTCAATTTCATACACATTAAATAAATTGAAAGCTAACCTGAACATCGCTTACTATTCCCTCGGGTGATGTTAACAATCAGTAGAGAATAAATCATTCTGCTGATGAAGTCCTCAGTACAAGGACGAAAGCTTCAGGTTAGCTTTCAATTTATTTATTGTATATGAAATTGAACAGTTTAAACATTATCAGCTATGCAATTACAACACATACTTGTGGTGCTACTTTTTTAATATTTCAACAACACTTATTTTCATTTTTACTTTCAGTTTGTTCATATTCAACAAAATTTCAAATTAAAGAAAACATGATTTTTAGGTTGCTTTAACTAATTATTTTTATTTTTATTTTTATTTTATTTTAAAAACTATTAAAAATAACAAAGCAAAACACAAATAATGGAAACTGTAACATGTAAAGAATGTAGACTTGAAGAAAAAATATGTTAGTGGGTCCTTATTGAAAACCATGTAATAGGGGATACTACGAACAGTACCATAATGCATACTTTGGACAGAGATACAGCACTACACGATAAGTGTAGAAACAAACAAACAAACAACAATTTAAAAAAAATTGCTACGTAAAAGCTCAATTGAAGCGTCCCAGGTCTGCCAGAATGGCGCTGGGAAGGTCCTGGTCTTGCGCAAAGTACATGCAATGGGAACCTTGTAACACAATGGTAAACAAACAAACGATAAATGGGCTAAATGAGCCACCATGCGTACTAAGCATCCCAGATAGGCCAGAATGGTGTAGGGAAGGTACTGATCCCGTCTATGGCTTGGAAAACGAGCCGCGTGAGACTAGCAACACAAAAAGTCAGATGTGAGGACAAATTACTATCGTGTAAGAAAAAAGCTCTGCAAAAAAAGATATGCGACCTCTCTCTTGTGGGTAAGGTGTTTCTTTCCTATGCGACCTCTCTCTTGTGGGTAAGGTGTTTCTTTTCTATGCGACCTCTCTCTTGTGGGTAAGGTGTTTCTTTCCTATGTCTATCCACAGGCACAGACTATTTATCATAATTTTTTGTTGTACGTGCTGACTCTCTGAAAAAATGTCGGTAGCCTGGGCCAGCGTTCAGAGAAGTCATAAAACTTAAAGGACCAGTGGCCTCACACCAAGGTCAGAGGTTAGTTGGTCTGGATTTTAAAGGTCATAGGAGTCGTAAAATTTAAAAGACCGGTGGCCTAACACGAAGGCCAGATGTTAGATGAAACGGCTTTTTAAAATTTTTCTTTAGAAAAATTCTGAGGACCAGTGGCCTCATGTTTTTGTTGCTATAACAACTTTTTGACGACCAGTGGCCTCAGGTGTGTGTTGTTATAACAACTATTTTGACGACCAGTGGTCACCAACTCTCGAAATAGATCAGATTTAAATACTGAAAGTTAGAAATTGGGTAAAAATGCTTATAAATGTAGTTTTTAGTCAAATTGTTAAATAATCAGTTAATAAAATATATGGAAACTAAAGTAAAAAGTTAAGACTTTACGGTAAAACGTAAAATGTTAGTCGAAAAGTACTTTAAAACAATTTTTAGGCAACTTTCTTTGTTAATCAAACAAAACAGCAAATAAACAAATGGATCAAAATATTAGACACTTGATCTCAGACTAAGGTTTACCCTACTAATAGCAATATATAGATTTATTAAATGCTTGAACAATATCTTTGTTTTTGATATGTGCGCCGTACAACTATTCAATCAATCTGAAGTTTCTGTTTTGATTCTTGAACAACAGCCCATTATTACTAGTTCTCTGACCCCATCGTATTATGTCTTTTAACGCGGATTATTAATTGCTGCCCATTTACAGAAAATTTACATTGTTTGTCACTATGGGTGTCTATGGAGCTCTATGAAAATGTAACATTACGGTTTATTTACAAAAAAAAACCACCCAGACTGAAATTCACTATAGTTCGTTCAGCTCAGCATCGCAAATGATATCTGCATCTGTAGCTCGGTGAATTTTCACGTGAACGTTTCGAAATATCAATAAATGTCAACAAAAGTGCCTAATACGTTTCGTGCACGAATGATTTCAACACCATTTGTATCAACATACAGAGCAACACTTCTCACTGGACACATGCTGAAAAAGAGTGATCTGTAAACATGTAATTCGCCATACTAGTCCTGGAGTTATGGAAGAGTAATAAATTGATACAGGACTGAGCAGTTATGGGAGCCAGCGCGTGAAATAGATTAAGAAACATCGTCTACTTATTTGACAAATCATATCATAAACACGCATGAGCTAGAAATTTTAAACGTTTAATGAAAACTAGATGATGCAGACGGGCTGCAGACGCATATATCATTCGGGATGCTGAGCTGAACGAAATATAATATTTTGTCTTCTGCTCATACATTTTTTAAAATACATTTTGGGAAAATAAAGTTACAAGTTATAAATTTTGCCGTCGTAGGTATGTTCTTTTCATTTCAAAGTAGATTAACATTTTTTTAATCACAGGTAGTAGTTTTATTTACTGATAATTGTACTGTTTTGCAGTAAAAAATAACTGGATTGCAGACGAGTTGTTGCCTCTAGTTCCAGTCAATCAGAAGCTTGCAAACAAACTGACTTAGTTGTAAATGTTTGTTCAAGTCAGTAAAGCAGTTTTTGATTGGCTGAAAGTAAGTGTAAATATTAACATGTCGAACGTCATTTATATAGAACCAAGATCATATCCAATCGTGAAATGCACACCCATTTAAACTGTAACCCATTTAAACTGTAACTCATTTAAACTGTAACTCATTAAAACTGCAACTCATTAAAACTGTAACTCATTTAAACTGTAACTCATGTAAACTGTAACTCATATAAACTGTAACTCATTTAAACTGTAACTCATTTAAACTGTAACTCATTTAAACTGTAACTCATTTAAACTGTAACTCATGTAAACTGTAACTCATTTAAACTGTAACTCATTTAAACTGTAACTCATTTCATTTATTTTGTGCACAAGACAAGTGTCACGTCAATCAAATTTTGAGGAATGTATCGAAGCATGATGAAATGGTGTTTCATACAAATAAATTACTAGTACCTGAAAATTTCCAATTAAATTATTTTGTCGCAACTACGATAATTTTAACACTGTTCAGTAAATATTGTGCAGGTTTCATTGTTATGTAAAGAATCAGATGATCTAGAGGCTCCAGTGGGGTATGCGAAAGCAAATTTGCCTGATATAAATATTCATGATAGAGATTTAGTGTTATGATTAACTTCAAATTACTTTTTCATCACATCCGCTGTTGCAATATTCCTGTCATTAATGTCAGTACCAACAAATTTATAAAATTGTCTGCAACATAATCCTCGTGCCTTTTTTCTGAAATAACAGTTTGCACTGCAACGTGAATATTTACACTGGTATGAATTCGACAGTAACTTCAGGTGTAAAGGGCCCTTTAATTAGGGGTCAATGAGAAACAAAAATTAAAAATTTAACTCAAGTTTGGTAATTTTCTGGAATATCAACATGTTTCACCTCTTTTGGCAAAACTTTCCAATGATTTGCACATTTTTATCAACACGTACCTGATATGTCTCAATCAAGTTTCCTTCTCAATTTCAGTTGAAAACTTTTCCTCCTCCAAATTACAATGCCCCTCCATTTCAATTAAACCAAAGGCTTTTCAATTTTAATTTTTTTTAAAAATGTATCTCAACTCAAGGTAAGTTAGTGCGGAAATGATGCTGGCGGGAACTATTGATTGAACCTCAGATGTTTTGCTCCGCCTACTAATCTAACGTACCAATAAAATGCCGTCTAAATCGGTTAGATGGCATGCACGATTTTATTTATAAGGAAATGACGTCTCGCCATCTAACCCAGTGGTTCCCAAACTTTTTTGATCGCGATCCTAAATACCATCTTTTGCGACCCAAAATGCAATACCAGTATAGGGTCGCGAGGACCCTCTCGACCCAGGGTTTGGGAACCACTGATCTAACCGATACAAGGTCTACATTCTGCAGAATTATGAAACTTAAATTAGAAATTAAAAATCTATTTCACAAAAGTGATAATAAATTTAAAAAAATTACCAAAAAAAGGAGTGGTAAAAGGAAGCTGAATGAATAAATTTCATTCCCAAAGGTGAAATCGATCTATTAAGTCTGTATTAGCTTAAAAAAGAAAGAAAAAAAAACATTACAAAAAAATTGCATGATCTTACAAAAAAGCAAAGTTTCAACTGAAAAATACGGTTTGCATATCGACTTCCAAGTCACGTACTTGTACGTTTAATGAAATCTCTACCCAGTAGAACGTCCGCTGTTTTCTCTATCCGTGCATTTTTCTATCCATCCAATGTAGAATCACATGGTAGGTCAAAACGAAATATTTCCACTCCATTCCACGAGACTGATAAATCTCGATCATTTGTATCCATGCTGTTTTCGTTTCTAATATGGCATGAAGAACGAAAAGCTGCCAACATCACTTTCAAGTTACATTTAATAAAAATTCTAGAGCGTCGGCTTTTTTTCTCTATCGGTCCATTTTTACTCCGTCCATCAAAATAATCCCAATTTCACGTTGTGTTTTGACTCATCTGGTTCAAAATAATATCCATTCCACAATAACTGTGCAACCACATAAATGTACTATAATGCGAACGACCGTTCGTGGATTGCTAACAACAATGGCACGTCCCCAGTTGGTAGAGCGTCGGACTCGTAATCCAAGGGTCACGGGTTCAGTATCCGCACAGGTCAGCCCGAGTCGGCTGCCTCGCTGTGTCTTTGGGAAAGGTATTTACCACCCATTTTCTCGGCATGATATAGCCAATACTGTGTTTAAAATGCTGTTGAACAAAAACCATTCTTAGAGGATGATTGGGCTTTTTTGTCAAAACAAAGTTACAAGTTTTAAATTCACCATAACGTTATGTGTGGCACGATTCAGAGTTATTATTACCAAAAGCCAATTATCCAGAGAGAGAGAGAGAGAGAGAGAGAGAGAGAGAGAGAGAGAGAGAGAGAGAGAGAGAGAGAAACAAAAAATAATCATAGAAGACGACTTTTTCTCAAGATCAATACTTTTTGGTGCCCCTATCAACCAACTCAATATCCTGAAACACTTACGTACACTTTTAGATGCAGTATTGTGCGCCACGTTTTTTTTTTTTTAAATTTTCTATAATTTCATAACAATTATCTACCATACAAAGACATTCTTAAACTTAAATATCAGTTACTTAATGTGAATGTCTTCATTTTAGAGAACGAGAAATCACAAAAAACAACATGTTTACATCTTTTTTTTACATGGTCCAACAATATTCATTATTTCTAACATGAAAATTAAATGTAGAGGAGACAAAAAAGTAATTCTAGTCGTTGCCAACTGAGTTATGAAAAAACGTCATGTGGAACAATACAAAGTTTGCTTCGACCACTCGGGGACCCTTTGTTTACAGTGCAGTGTTGTTGTTTTTAAATATAATACAAGCGATGAATTCTTTTCTGGTTGCAATATTTGGGCCAATTTATAAAAAAATAGAAAATTCCGAATTCTCAGTTTTTACGTTTTCAAGATTTAAACTTAAAAAATGAAGTCGATTTGTAATAAATACAAAATACAGTGTTTATATTTACGTCGACCATGGTGACTAATATCTCGATCAGGTGCTTCACTATCGTAACAGCTTGACCTGTCAATGGCACTGCATGGTAACAGTGGCAATTTCATGATACTTTAATTTTCGACTTTCACAACAGTTGTTACAAAAATGAACACTGTTTCAGTTTGCCTACACTTTTAGCATTATTACAGAACTGTCATCCAAATTTAAACTCTTGACCACGAAGTACAGAACTGTCATCCAAATTTAAACTCTTGACCACGAAGTACAGAACTGTCATCCAAATTTAAACTCTTGACCACGAAGTACAGAACTGTCATCCAAATTTAAACTCTTGACCACGAAGTATATTTATGGGCAAATGTTTTACTGAAGAAAAGTAGGATCAAGATGCAGACGACTTTACGAACTAAATCACTCACTGAATGCAAGCTGTTAGCAAAGTTCAAGAAGAAGAAGCAAACAGTTTTAATCCTTTAATAGTGTCTCGTTGAATGAGCAGAAAATAATCTTTTCTTGCAAAATGTCTTATCAAATACATTTCTTTTCTTTAAGGCGACTGGTTTTTAAATAAACCTCAGTCTAGTTTTCTGTGCTTTGGACGATTCATTTCAAATTGCTACATGTTACAATGATCATTAAAAGTCATGTATGTAGGTAGGTAGGTAGGTAGGTATGCAATTTTGTTATTCTAACGATACGAACTGAATATACGCAAAATTACAAGAACAACTATATGTGTGTAACCGCAGAAATCAGGAAAGAAAAACAAGGAACGTTATTTGTAATTTTATTTAACAAAATAATTCAAAAGATGAATAGAAAGAATAAAGGAAGAAAAGAGCAGATGATGATTTTCACAAATTCTTCACAAATGTTTAATATGTTCAGTAAATATTCGTATTGAATATCCAGCTCCAAGAATCAGGAAATGTTTTTGTAGTTACAGTTTTCCATCATAACACAAAATTGACGCGATTCACTCAACACAGCATCGTGTAGATGGGAAGACAACTCCAACAACTCATGAATACTAGAATGGGAACCAAGAAGGGTATTGCCGTCCTGAAAAGACGGGCGAATGATAAAAAATGTCAAATTAATGCATATTGTTTACAATCAGCTTGAAAGAATTCTTACTAGTTTGACCGTTAATGAAACACTTACATCAATCAGATATTTGCACACGAAAGAACCATACAAGCATGTAAATGCATACATTAATTCAAGCTAGAAAAAATAAACATTTACATCAAACCTGTAGGTATATTTTAAAACATTTATATGAATAAATATTTAAAGAGTTTGGAATCGTGAATTATCCCCAGAAAGAAAAATCAACGCTAGCGACAAAATATATGAAAAGGTAACTCGCCAAATGGGCATTCTGAACAGGCACAGAAAACAAGGAAGGATATGGTCGACTACGAATTCCGTCAGTTTTACGTCCAAGCAACGAAACGTTCAGTTACTTATAAATTTTTTTGTATTTGGATGTACGAGTTTCACATCGGTACATACTTACAAATGTCGTACAAGCAAGGTCTCATTTTTGGACGTTTGAGTCGTACAAAACGAACTAACGTCAGTGTGGTCGAACTCCTCTACACATGGAACCCGGATATTTGTTTAAATCGTCCTGCTGTGACCAATTTCGACTATCCTTCATGGCCCGAAAAAGAGCTCTGTGTTACACACGTCCGAATAGCACCTCACCCTAAGACTGACTACCGCCCTATACTAGCCACTGGCACGTGGATTCTCGCTAAAGAATAGATTTCTCGCATTGCTGAAAAAAAACTGGTTTTACAGGTTTGGGATATCAGTAGAGAAATTGGTTATATACAAATATAGAGTCGTTGCAGCCTATATTGAATGGTGAAAAGCGTCTTGGTAGTCATTTTTGGCATAAGATAATTTCACAAGATAAATTTATATCAATTCGTCGATCACTTTGGGAACGGACGATGCAACCATGACTATAGACTTTTTAAATTTTGAGATTAAACATACGAAATAATTCATTTCATACAGAATATCAACATAATGTAATGTTGTATAAAAAGACTACACATGAATACAATGTCAAAGCGGTAACCCTAGAAACAAACAGTACTATTGTTGGACTATGATGGTTTGCAGAAGAAACTAAAAAAGAGTTTCAAAGATCTGTACAAGTCAGAAGGAGGAAGAAGCGACTTTTCTACAGCGACAAGAAGAGAAGAGGAAACGAGATATGAAAACGATGACACTCAGCGGTCAACAGAGTGAGACAAGTGAAACTGTATATTATTCCAGATTCCTGACCGAACTGAAAATGAGGAAAGCGTTACATGAAACCGCTTTAGTCATGCCTAACAGAAAACGACCTACACCTATTTAAAAAAATCCTAACCATCAGCAGCTGCTGCAACAAATACAAGAACAGTAAAAATGACGACGATGCAAGTGGCAGTTAGACTTGGACGAAGAACAGGATTGAGGCAGTTACAGGTCATCTTGAAAAGTCCACGGTTTTCTTTTTACCATTTGCAACGGTCTTTTTCATGGTCACCCATCTATATCAGAAAAGAGTAATTCATCATTGATTGCCAAAAGCAAAACAAAAGAAAAAATGATCAATGTGTGTCTATGAAAGAAAATATCCCATTCAGTGATGGGATTTAAGGAAGTAAAAAGGAAAATAATGAACAAATCAACAGGTGGAAAGGATTGGCAGCACATTTGAAAGACGAGGCCTCTAACGATGTCTTGTTAGCGTCTTGGTCTGAATTTCATAGAGGGTGAAGTTTTGTCTTATTCTTCTTCTGAAATCGACACAACTTTCTTCTATTTTTTCCTTTTCCTTATGCTTCTTTTTCTTTTCCTCAATTTTCCATTTTTTCTGGACATTCCGATGACCAGTAACATTACGTGTGACACACAAAACATTCATCTGCACTTTGGCTCTGAACCAGCTTTCACGGTTCTTAGATTAAGAAGTTACCTTTCTTTGACGCTATGGGCATTCTATAGCTAATGCCCTTTCTCTTGACAGACGCAACCCTTTTTTTTTTTTTTTTTTTTTTTTTTAGTCTCTGCATAGATCTATTTTGACGTCATGTAATTTCGAATCACTTTCTGTAAATCTTTCTCCAGAAGTTTGATCTTTTGTTGACCTTCTATCTTCACGTGTTGAAAGTCTAAGTGGAACTGAATGATACCACCGTCTTATGTGGGGTTTCTATATATAGTGAGAGAGGGAGAGTATAATCAAATCAAACTCGAATAGTTCAGTCATGAAACGATCACACCATTCTATAGAGAAGCCAGAAGCAAAGGGAAAGAAATGCCTGATACGAAGAGAGCGGTGTTAGCACAAGTACATCCTAGTGATTTCGAGGATGAGATGATTGATCCCTATGTATCTCCACCCTCCATTACCATCATCACCACGAAGAGAACCAAGATCGTCAAAGAGGGAAAGTCGCACGGTAGCCCCAGAGGATTATTTCCATATTCAATCTACGAAAAAGAAAGCGATCACGTTTATTACTGACTTGTTTCATTCTGTGTTGGATAAGTTGAAATGGCAGTTTCAGACTGAATATCATGATTGTTAGCTACATTTTCTCACACATAACAGTTTGAAATCTCTCGTATGGATAGAATTCGTCAGACCAGCTGAATTAACAGCTTCCAATATCATCGATAAGATTCAGAACGTGCAACAATTCAAGGATGAACTTGACATCAACGATGGAAGATCAACCTTTCATGTTACTTACGTTTCACCTCAATCAATCAGCAGAGGTGGCAACTGGTAATCCACGTATCAATTCCAGACCATCAAATGGAGCATAATCAGAAACTGACAACGACCAAGACAACACGTGTTTAACCGGTGGCGTTATGGTGGCTAGAGCTCGTGCAGAAAAAACCGATACACCAGAATGGAAGAGAGTATGTGTGAGGATTAGGAAATCGGATGAACCCAAACAACGAAGAGAAGCAGGACCACTTTTGGGACAAGCTGGGGTTTCTAAAGAGGCTGTGTGCGGACCCCATGAGATGCAGAAACTTTAAGAATTATAAGCCCTTGGCTATACTTTGAAAGTTTACCCATACGAGATACAGTTTTCAAGGACCTAATTTTAGTATGTTTTGTCTGCGTCTACAGTCGTAAATTCATTCACTCATTCATTCATTCACTCATTTAGTCATCCAGAGCGCGTATCTGTACAAATCTATATTTAGTTCTAGCAATGCAAAATCTGCCAAACAGGTATTTATTATCTTCGCTCAAATAGCACGTGCAAACTTTACCTGCACCGCAGCGTGCCGTTTGCTGTTAAGAAGAAAGATGATTTTTCATATTTCTACAGGTATATCACCTGAAGTTTTATTATTATCAATTCTTTAATGGATAATAACATTTTCATAATTCTTACTCCTTTTTAATATAATATTTTGTTAAGCTTTATACAACTTGGAATATTACTGTTGATAAATAAAGCAGAACCTTGATGTTACATATTCCAAATGGCAAATTCTCTTCAGTAATTTCTTCATTTAATATTTCATGCACCGTTCAAATACATCTTAAATTGTAATGAAACATAGTTTTGTAAGGCACTTTGTCATGTGCTGTCAAGATAAAAGGACTGTTCGTCCTTCCCTTCTCATTGTGCCATGAAAATGATACCTTTTCATATTTTCGACAGGTCATGAAAATCATATATTCTGCGACTTATTTCCGTCTTCTTTGAACATCCGTTACATAAACGTGAACGAAGTTAAGATCATTTACATGAAAATAGGCACAGTACAGTTCAAAGTTAAGATTATTTACATGAAAAATAGGCACAGTACAGTTCAAAGTTAAGATCATTTACATGAAAATAGGCACAGTACAATTCAAAAATAAGATCATTTACATGAAAATAGGCACAGTACAGTTCAAAAATAAGATCATTTACATGAAAATAGGCGCAGTACAGTTCAAAGATTCCATGAGTTACTTGGTTATGCCATGTAGTAAGATACTCTAAACATCTGGAATGACTTGAATGGCTAAAGAATATTTTCTTCACTTTTTCAACACGGAGGAAAATCACAACGACCGTGCTACCCCATAGGCCCGATACACAATACTATGACATAGACAATATAGTAGTAGAGTAGCGGAAAGTTTTTTTAGACATGGTACTAGACTCACTGTGCTGAAATTTTTGACTTTCATCAAGAAATACTCTACTATTGTCGATCCTATGACGAAATTCCACAACATTTTTGTGGAACATTTCGACACTTATTTCTTGGTTACAGTGGTATCGATCATTGGAAGGAAGCGTCTACCATTGCCAAGGCTTGTGGATTGGTGTACCGAAATAATTTCATGCCCGAGAAAACTCTAACTAGTATACCACCCCAAAGTATCAGTCTGTGAGCCGCAGGTATTCAGCAAAGGCTTTGCGCTCGTTACATTACTTATGTTAGAGTCAAGACAAGTGGATGCAACATGCCAGAAACAGTGGAGATTAAAACATTGTTCCTTACTCCGTTGATGGATATGACTTGGAAAATCCACATATAGTGTACGAATTTCATGGATGTATATGACCCGGTTGTGAAACGTATTATCCGAACCAAGAACTAAAAAATCCATATACCCAGTTTACCATGGAAGACCTGTAGTGAAGAACTTAGCAACAACGCAAGAGCTTGGAAGTGAAATGATACCGCATGGTAGAAATATGCTAGCACGAATACGGCTGACTTCTGCAAACTGACAGAATTTCGACGCCCCCTTAAAGGCCACGACGTTGTGGAAATCGAAGAATCAGATTCTCGAGGCAGTTTGTTTGGAGGACGTACCAATCCCACACGCGTATTGTACGATGCAGACGAACCACCCCTGCCTTATTGCAGAGAATCACGGATGAGAACAGAATACACGTTTTCCGTGACTCTTCATGGACAGTGTAATTCTGACAGGCGATTGAACATGTTCAAAGGGAGATGGCCGAAATATCTTGAAGGACCCACACCCAAAGCTTTAGCTACAACTGGATTTGGGTACGTGGGAGAAGGAAACAAATTACAGTGCTTTAGTTGTGGCGTGAAACTCTGCGAATGAAAATATGAATATTCAGTCTACCGAGAACATGCCAAATGGTCTCCTCACTGTCACCACCTTCACTTTGTCGGTACAGAAAGTGTCTAAGGACTCTTATCGTCATTACATAAAGAGATATGCTCACAACAACGTCTACAAAGACTGTCTGTTCACGAGAAAATCATTTTGTTCAAAGTGTTTCGATTGGTGATGAAAATAAATATACCTCAGTGTGAGAAAGAGATTCGCTGCACCTTGTCAATACACCACACTTGTCAAGAATTTTGTATCGCTAGTAACCTTCACCAGCATACTCTACACATAGTAGTTTAATAATGGACTGAACCATCTATTGATTGCGATTGTCACCGCCGCGACACTGTTCTACTGATGGCAAGTTAAACTATTACCTATTGCCATCGATAGTACGTCGAACGATCAATAGTTACGATAACTGTTCTATCTGTTCGGATCGTATTACATAAATGTTGTCACAATCTTTAGCAGCTGCTTTACCATAAGAAATCTTACCCACAAACAGATCCGCAGCTAGTGTCAAGGTTCAAAGGCAGATTTTATTGTAGCACGTCTCATTTGCAGTTAATAAAACACATAAAACTATTTTGAAAAACTGATATTGAAATTGTTTGTTTATCATAGTACAAGTTACTACTGTGGAAAATTACAAATCGCCTGTAATCAGCCAATAATAATAAATCTGCACGTCAATGAAACTATTACAATAGTTACACAAGTATCGCCATACTATCGCAATAGTCATACTACTCCGAATAGTCACCCGTACTAAGAACGATCTACGCCACTGGAAAAGTCTTGGATTCGAGTACGAGACGTAGACCGCCATCCAGAGGTCTTTCAAAGTGTTTGCGAATGTTTACGTCTCCACCAGTCACCACATAAGCAACAGGAACTTCCCATAGGAATCTTGATGTGACAAAAGAAAAATAACAACAACACCACCCCCCCCACCCCCCCCCCAAAAAAAAAAAAACAGAAAAAAGTGACATTGTGTTAATGTATTGTCTATGTGATCCAAAATAAAACCTTGTTCCTGTCCTGTATAAAATGTTTTGTTGGGTGTGTTTACTCGCAGAATTTAAACAGTCTGTAGTCATGGCTGCCGCACCATCCGTTCCAAAGTGATCGACGAATTGATATCAATTTATCTTGCGAAATAAATCAATATCAACAAGCTTTATGCCATCCAATATAGCACTAATTCATACATACATACATTGTTACCTTTAAAAGTCTTTGTTTGAAATTGATTTTCATAAGTTCATGGTTTATCATTTATTTTAACAAGGTACTTCATAATGTGAAGTCTAAAAGAGTAAGATTTTTTTACGATGTGTATGACAGACAAATATGGCTAAATAATAATAATAATAATAATAATAATAATCTTTATTACCCCTTAGAGAGATTTATAAGCATTTGATTGGTCAATAGCCAATGCATAGGATACTGTATTAGCAGTTCTCACAGGGTGTACGGAATTTTGAATGGGGTGTATGAAAATAACGTGACATATATAATTGGCAACGGCGTACATATGAAGAATTTGGCCGCTTCCATTTTATCGATTCGAAATGTAGAAATTGATTGTTAAATGTATTTTTCGATATATATTTTTAATATTTTCGATTATGTTCAACATAGTCTAAGCAAATATAAATATTATATTGTGACGTCACAGCGGTATTACGTCAACTGGAAGGAACTCTAGAAATATATCGTCTGCTTTGTCAATATGGCATGTGAATGCAACTAGATTGTGACTGCTTCAGTGAGATCTCTTCTTCTATGCAAATGCCTTAAGGGTCATGACCTCTGTGTATAAGTGTACAACATAGTAAATGAACAGATTAGTTGAAATCGTGTATGAAATCTTATTTTCCAAATGCTCCTGAAAGAAAATAAACTTGATTTTAATTTTAATATATTTTTTTTAATATTATTGTTTTATTCGTGTTTTATACACATAATGCCCCATTAGTCGCATTCACTCCGATGTAGACAGGAAGTGGAAGTCTCCATGCCGGGTTTAGGTAGACAAGACACGAAGCAACGAGAAACTTCGAGTAAAAGTGTCCATTAAAAAATGAGTACGGTACATAAATCGTGCAAGGAGGAATACATTTCATTTTTTAACGTTAAATGTTGAAAGCGTCAAACATTTAGAATCGCAAATATTTTTCAAAAAATTGCACTCCGAACAAAAATCCTTGGCCTGCATTGTAAACAAAAACCAACATATCACTGTAAAAAAAAAAGGTTCAATGAGTGGATTGGAGCAAAGTTACGCGACAAACTTTGTATATTCTGGCACATGACGTTTATTCACAAATTAGTTTTCAGACTACAAATATGATGTGTTTGTTTCCTCTACATTTAATTTTCGTGTTAAAAATACGAAATGTTGTTGGAGCCTCGTAAAAAAAGGAGATGAGTATTTTTATGAAATTAAAAACGAGCAAAAAAACCCAAAAGAAAAACAAAAAGAAAACCATATCGTCTTTTCTGATTATTTAGGTTTCGATTGATCGATCAATCAATAATAATAACTGTGAATCATGCTACACATAAACAATATGGTGAATGTGTAACGAGTAAGTTTGTTTTGACAAAAATATAGCAACAATTTTAATTAGGCCTTAATGTTAACATTTCCATAGGATCTCATTGTGTCATCTGTCATCTTAAAATTTCTATATACCCTCCAAATGTAATGTCAAATTCCCATCGATCCCACGCCGAACCAAAAGTTTGTAAACGTTATTTTTTTTATATAAAAAAAATTAGAATCGCACATTTTGGAAAATTAACATACAAAACAAATTGCAACCCAACAAAATCCATAACTTGAATTTTAGACAAAAACCAACATCGCACTGTATCAGAAAAGGTTGACTGAGTGGATTGGAACAAGGTTACAAACCAGAATTTCGATATTATAGCACATGACGTTTATTCGTAACTCAAGTTTACAGACGATACAATGTTACTGAATTTCAGTCTGGGTGTTGTCTGTAAATAGGTGAATGTAACTGTCTGTCTGTTGCATTGGTAACCGTGTTACAACTTTTCATTAGCTTGATGCTTATTATATTTAATATTGAGAGATTTCGAGTAAGTTCTTGAGTTGTTGAGAGGGGTCATTAAAACTGTGGTAGAGGGGCCATAAAAACTGTGGTAGAGAGTTAAGACAGGCAGTACAATTCATGCTATTGGAACTCCCTAGTAAATTAAACCTATAAAAGCCCGTATTATGTGCCCGTGTTATTTATATAACGTCACTTTTTCTTTCTTTCTTTCTTCCTAATCTTGCTGATATATGTCAGATGTTAAAAGTAAAGACGCCAGAAACGGTTTGATCATTTTAATGTAAGTGAAAATTATTTATGGTGAAGTGCATTGCAGTGTTAAAAAATATCTTCGATATCAAAAGAACATACATATGACGACAAAATGTATGACTTGTAACTTTATTTTGACAAAAATGTATCTAAAATGTATAAGTAGACGACATAATAATAGTGAATTCCAGTCTAGGTATTGTCTGAAATTAGGCCATAATGTTAAATTTCAATAAACCCTATTAGTCATGTTAAAATTTTCATAGACCCCCATTGTGAAAAACAATGCAAAGTTTCTGTATATTGGCAGCAATTAATACTCCGCTTCAAAAATACATAATACGATGGTCACATAATTTGTAACAATGGGCGGTTGCTCAAGAATCAAAACGCAAACTTCAGATTGTTTAAATAGTTGTATCGCGCACCTATCAAAAACAAACATATTTTTCAAGCATTTCAAATACCTATGGCATATATAAATAATGTTTGTTGATCGTTAAACAGTTTCGTGTCACCAATTTACACGATTTATTGCACACAAATAAATCGACAACATAATACACCAAATTATACGGATGTCTTTTTATATCACATGAATTTTTTTTAATTAGATGGTCATTTAGATCAGTGTGTTTATCAGCTTAGTAGATATCTAATTTTTTATGTTAATGTTACAGCTTGCTTTATCTTAAGACAAAAAGAAGCTTCATGTTTGGGCCCAATGATCTGTTACTCGTATTAAAATACGAGTGTTATCACGGCTTGAATACATATAACCCATTGCTAACGGATCACGATGCATTTTTTTTATATGATTATCTAAATCAGCCAGGATATGGTTTTGTCTATTTACTCTTACGTGCTACGGGATAAACCGGAATTTATTTACAAATGTAAAATAATGGATTGCCATATTAAATAATAATAATAATAATAATAATAATAATGAGGACTTTGTATAGCGCCTAATCTTTAGAAGCTCTAAGCGCTTTACAACATTATATAACACCTAAAAACATATATAATGATATGATTCCGAAAAACAAACACCATGAAATTAGAAAACAAAAACATGCTGAAAATAGTTAAGGTAACGAAACATTATTAAGTCTCTAGGTATATTCTTGCAGTCGAAATAGGTGAGTTTTAAGAGCACCCTTAAATGAGATCACTGTGTCTTTGTGTCTAAGTTCAGTGGGCAATTCGTTCCACGTTGCTGGGCCCTGGTATGCAAAAGAACGTTGTCCGTATGACTTCATTTTGATAGTGGGAATAATGAGAATACAAGTGTCGGAAGAGGAGCGTAAGTATCTTGCTGGTGTATACACATGGGTGAGGTGAGATAGGTATGTTGGACTGGAACCAGTCAGTGAAACGTAGCATAGAGAACAAATTTTGTGTTTGATTCTGGATGGAATGGGTAGCCAGTGTTGGGTACAGAGCAGGGGGGGAGGTGTGCTCTGTTTGTGGTACTCTAAGAATGATCAGAGCAGCTGTGTTTTGAACTTTTTGAAGTTTCTGGAGTAGATACTGAGGCGAACCAGATAGAATTAAGTTACAATAGTCCAGTCTTGAAAGTACTAAGGAACACACAAGTGTTTTAGTGGCATCAACTGAAAGATAATTGCAAATGGAGCTGATGCGTCTCAGCTCAAGATATGCAGCCTTGTATATGTTCATGACATGTTGGTGCAATGAGAGAGTACTGTCTAGAGTAACACCTAGGTTTCGCACTGACTGTGTGAATTTAATGTTGGTGTTGCTGATATTTATTGTTTGAGGTAAAGGATGTGAATGAGAAAGTCTTTGTGTTGTAATCAGAATGGCTTCAGTTTTATCATCATTCATCTGCAGCTTGTTACATGTCATCCATGATTTCACATCGGAAATGCACCTCTCTACACCTTGGATGGTAGCATCAACTTCAGTTGGGTGGCTCGATTTGTATATTTGGGTGTCATCAGCGTACAATTGATGAGACACTGGATGACGATCTATGACACTTGAGAGCGGCTGAGTGTATAGAATGAAGAGAACAGGTTCAATAACAGAACCCTGCGGAACACCAAAACATAGATCAACTGGGCTGGAGTGTTTTCTATTTGTGGAAACAATTTGTGTCCCGTTGACCTAGTAGGACTTGAACTATAGTAAGGCTGTATCGTGAATGCCAAATACATGATGGAGACGGTGAAGTAACATATCATGGTCTATTGTGTCCAATGCTGCAGACAAGTCAAGGAGGGTGAGGACTGTAATATTTCTACTATCCAAAGCAGAGAGAAGGTCGTTAACTACTTTCAGAAGGGTAGTTTCGGTACTGTGGCGAGGGCGATATGCAGACTGTACATTGCTAAAAAGACTGTTTGAATTCAGATGAGATACAAATTGGGATAGAACAACTTTTTCTAAGATTTTTGACATGAATGGGAGGTTAGAAACTAAGCGGTAGTTCTTTAAATCGTTATGGTCAAGTGTTGGTTTCTTCAGCAGAGGCTTTACAATGGCAGTTTTGAAAAATGATGGGAATTCCCCGGATGAGAGAGAAGAATTAATAACATCAGTTAGTGAAGGCAATATTGGATCTAAGCACTCAAGCAGCAGTGATGTCGGAATCGGATCAAGTTCACATGACTTTGCGGCACTCTTCATCATGATTGTACGTACTAAATCCATAGAGACAGGTTAAAATGCTGCTAACGATTGCCGCTGAAATTCTGTATCGCAACTGTATGGCGACGACGAGTCAATTGAAATTGTGTTGTCAAGCTTATCTCTAATGGTTTGTACTTTGTCACGGAAGAAATTTGCAAACTGGTTCGGAAGGTCGACTGAAGAGAAGGTAGTTGGAAGTGGTCTACATTTGTTCCTTGACATTAGCTTGTTAGTAATCTCGAAGAGCTCTTTGCAGCTGGAACTTTCAGTAATCTTAGTACTGTAGTGGGATGATTTCGCTGCATGGACTATGTTTGTAAATTCTTCTTAGCGGCTTCGTAGATTTGCTTGTAAATAGTGAGTCTCGTGGAAAGCCAAAGTCTCTCAGCCTTACGGCGGTCTCTTTTAGCAGTGCGAAGCTGGTCCCTAACACTGCTATGCCACGGAGAACACTTGTGAATTGACACTCTACACTTGGTTGCTGGGGCATGTTTGTCAAGCAATGAACGCAGGCAGTTATCAAGTTGTTCTGCTGTAGGACGTAACAAAGTTGTTAGGATTGCTTGGATGTCATGCATTAGTTGGGTTCTATTTATCATACGGAGGTTTCTCTTAGTAGCAAATAAAGGTGGAGGGTTAGGGACTGATACGTCAAGCTGGCATATAATGCAGAAGTGATCTGATGCAAGTTCGTGGGACACCAGGGAGGACTGTTCAATATTATCATCAGGTCTATAAAGAATCCAGTCTAAAATATGACCATGTTTATGGGTGGGTTGGCTAACTGACTGTTTGAGGTTGAAAACGTGAATGGAATCTAGGATTTTCGATGTATGTGGGTTTCCAGGACAGTCAAAGTGAAAGTTGAAATCTCCAAGTATAATCAGGTTGCCACCTATCGAATTTCCATACTCCAAGAGATTCGGAAACTCCTCCAAAAAGAGAGATTCAGTCAGCTTGTTTTTTCTACTAGGAGGAGGGCGGTAGAGGCAGAAAAAAATGAACTGACCTTTGTTCCAGCGTGAGTGTGGTTTGGACTAGTTCAAACGATGTGTGGTAGAAATTGAAGGTTGTAGTGTGATTAAGACGGTTGATCATGGAGTTCTTTGCGATGATAGCAATTCCACCTCCGCGGGAGTGGCAGGGGGGAACGACTTGATGGACTTGATGGAGTAACCGGGGGGGGGGGGGTGTTGTTAGATCCGCGCACTTGGGCTCATCGCCTGATGTTTTTAGCCATGTTTCTGTCAGGAAAAAGATGTCGATATTCTGATCGTTGATAAAATTAACTATTTCTGTGTGCTTTGCCGGTGGTCCAACTGATTGGGCATTGAATAATGCGATGCGCAGTGGTATCTCTTGGATAGTTGACACAAAGGTTGATGATTTCAGAGGATTTTGAATTAAGCTATTTAAATTAACGGCAGAGTTAACTAACCTTTTCAAATTGCTGTGCCGGAAATGGCGAAAGGGAGATAACTGGAATTCTTCTTCATGTTCGACGCCGGCCAGGTTTGAAACAACATTTCTTTTTTTTGCTTTCGTTTACATTTAAGTAATGATGAATGTAGTCCCAGGTCGTTTAGTCTAGTGCACAATGTTGTGTGGAGAGCCAAGGAGTGGTCATTTAAAGCAATTAAGGAGGGTCCATCATAGCATAAACGGGTGTACTGGCGAGTATCACGTGATGGCGGTATATTCAACAACAAAGGTAGTTGTAGCAGTGGAGGAAGACGACTGAGAAAAAGTCTAACAGTTCTCGTTTCCAAAACAAGAAGATTGTGAAACACATTCCAACAGAACAGCCAATGCATGATGAAAACAATAACGGAGACGAAGACAGACAACAAGCACATCAATCAGAAAAAACGGCAAAAAAATCCGGAGCAGCTGCCTCAAGCCTGTTAAGCGATAGCGGCCATACACACGCTCTTCATTAAATGTACAACTGTGATATTAAACTAATATCCTCTGTTTTCAGTGCCTTCTTCGTGAGAATAAATGCCAGAGACATTCTTTTTATTTAAAAGAAAGCAATATGCCACGGATCTGGTCTTAAGAAAGCAATATGCCACGGATCTGGTCTTAAGAAAGCAATATGCCACGGATCTGGTCTTAAGAAAGCAATATGCCACGGATCCAAACAGACGCTCCACATAAATCTGGTCTTAGGAAAGCAATATACCACGGATCCAAACACACGCTCCACAGGAATCTGGTCCTAAGAAAGCAATATGCCGCGAATCCAAACACACGCTCCACAGGAATCTGGTCCTAAGAAAGCGATTTTCCACGAATCCAAACACACGCTCCACAGGAATCTAGTCTTAAGTTAAATAGGTAATAAAGTCAACTGCTACGAAGAAGTATTAGAGATAGAGTTCACAGCATGAAGATTTTTTTAACCATGTATGCACTTCTTCCGAAAAGTTTGCTGAGGGCTATTTATCAATTAATTCATGATGATAAGTTTCGGGCACTATCACCTTATTCTCTTTCACTTTTATAAATTGGTTACATTTACAAACTTCGCTTCCTCGCGTCCTCCCGTCCTCAGATCGTAACATCTTATCTTCGTCGTGGCATCTCATCTTTGCATCGTTACTTCGATTCTTCACATCGGTTCGTGTCTTCGCTTCTTAACATCTTATCTCGCATCGTAACTTCGCGTCTTCGCAACTTCGCATATTAGCATCTTCTCATCTTCTAATCGTAACGTCATATCTTCGTCGTCGTAACATCGTCTATTTATATTATTTCCTCTAAAAGATTTTTTAAAAAAAAAACAGTGCTAAAACAGGCATTTTGTGAACGATATTACCGTTTCTTTGTTATTTGTTTTAAACCTGGTTACGAATAGTATTATAATTTTGCGCACAAGTTACAGTACAAACACTCTTCGTCTAAACTATCTTAATTATGGTCCAAAAATATACTTTTGTAATTAGTTTTTAGATTTGTATTCATTTTCTCTCTCTCTCTCTCTCTCTCTCTCTCTCTCTCTCTCTCTCTCTCTCTCTCTCTCTCTCTCTCTCTCTCTCTCTCTCTCTCTCATACTGAACCATGCCACACATAAACATTTCGTCAAGTGTATAAGTTGTAATTTTGTTTGTACTTTCCAAATTCTAAAATTACACTCTGAACATTGAATCATACCTCATTATTTGTACTGTTTTTCTCGCTCTTGTCTGTAATTAGAGCCTAATATTACATTTACATAGACCACCATAGTCCCAAACGCAATGTTAAATTCCAACATCCGATTGATAAACTTCCATACCTGCCACATCGTCCACCTATACTACTAACGCTTTTATGACTATAGACTACTTTTGTCAGGAGTATTGATCTGCAATTAGGTGGGTAGAGTATGTATGTATGTATGTATGTATGTATGTATGTATGTATGTATGTATGTATGTATGTATGTATGTATGTATGTATGTATGTATGTATGTATGTTTGTATGTATTTCATTTATACGTTCTATTGACTGTGAACACTTCTTTTGTTCTGGTTCTTAAATGCAACAAAGTTTGCATATCCAGATAGAATATTAATAAAATCAGGATATATCAGACTTGGAACTTATGAAAAAAAAAATCTCCTTCGAGGGCGAAATTTCATCAAATTCACTTTTAAAAATCAGGATTTCTCGTGTCAAAGAAGAGAGTCCCTGTAGTATAATACAGTTAACAAAATATATAACTTTATTTTAGGTGGGAAAAGTACAAAGAACTAGAAAAGTGATAGAGTCACAAATAGCTCCTCATGGAAGCCAAATACGTAACAGGGCCAAACCTCTGTCTGAAATCACGTGAAATAGACCACCATCTTAATAAACATTTGAGTTTTTAACTCAATGTAGGCATACAAAATAACACAAGATTATGTTAAAACACTTCCAAGCTATGATGTGGGTCTATAGTCAATTTCCATTAATGAAGATTAACTAATTAAGATCAAAGGACAAAGCCTATAACTCTATGAAAATGGTGTAGAAGAGATGAATTTGCTATAAGGCACATCCACATCAAGAAGACAGTATTTATATCAAATAGCATTAGGCTACATTAAATTGATCCGGAACAATGATTGTACCAAGCAACTCCGATTAGTGAAGATAAGAAATGAACGACAAGGTTTATAATTATACCAAAGATTAAGCAGAAGAGATGAAACCGCTAAAAGGCACATCTGTGTCTAGAATTCAGCATTAACAACAAATCGCATTAAGGTGTGTCTAATGGTTTCTCAGCTATACCGGTTACACAACAGGTAACAAACAAAAATTTACCGGCTACACAACGAAAACTAATGCTATTGTGAAGATCCAAAATTGATTGAAAAAGGGCAATAACTTTGTCAAAAGTGAGGTTGGAAAGAAAAACCCTTTGTAGGGTATATGTATAAAGCAGTTCGCCTGTTGTATCCTATTGACTCATGTCCTATTGTATCCCATTGACTCATGTCCTCGGGTTGCTGGGCTATGCTGGTTATTGATTACAAGAAGTGTGAACGCATGGACATATGACAGACGGAAAAGGTATTGGCTATAGGGTTCCACATCTCAATGAAGGACCCTAAAAAATCGAACACTGCACATCAAACCTCACCTAGTGAGAAAACCAAGTCAATATAATCTTCTGATATTATTTTCTTAAAAAAACTGTTAAGCTGTTAAACGACATAGGAAGGTATCTGTATCATGCTTTTCTCATCATAACCTCGGAATTTGGCCAAATATATGATTACCTATTTTCCATGCTAACATCAATTTATATGTACATTTACTCGCTGCCGGATGGTTGTTTTTTCTGTATAATTTATTTTTATATTTGTTTACAAGCTGCAAAACTTCAAAAATAAAGTTCCTACTCCTTTAAAAATATTGTTATTTTGAAACAAACTACCGGTTATACTCGCTTATAAATGGAGTCCAACTGCAAACTGCATGGACCCAGATCTGCCGTTGCATAATGCGCCGGCAGATCTGGGTCTATGCAGTTTGTCAGGAGTACTCAGTAGAACAAAACACCATCGACCCTGATCTGCCGGCGCAATATGCGACGGCAGATCAAGGTCTATGTTGTTTGCAGTTGGACTCGACTTATAAGCGTACCATCTCTGTCATAAAACTTTAGTCGACTCGAAATCTTACCATAAAATATTCTGACCGCTCAAAAGGCTGCATTTCTACATTTCGAGTAAGATTTTCTAGTCTGGCATAACATTATTGCTCGAAATGTTGAGTAAAGTTCCCCCACCCCGGGGGACTAATTGATCCTGCCTGGTTGGATATATGAATACGTTGAAATCTGTATTTAACATATAGACCCTATGCCATCCTTCCTGTAGCAAGAGGCGACTAGCAGAAGCAGGAGCCATGTTGGTTCAGTGGCTGGCGGGCTGGATTCGTGACCGAAAGGGTGCGTGTTCGAATCCTACCATTGGATCATCCCGGATCGGCTACTGTGGTGTGTCCTTGGGCAAGACACTTTACTATAATTGCCCTAATAACCTGCTTGTGTTGCTGTGCCATAACACTCTAAAGCCAAACCTGTATTTAATGGACAATCAGGGGATACGGCAATTTTGTTCGTTATAGACAAGTGTCGAAAATATGGAGAATCATCACAGAAGCTCTTTTTATTTATACATAGACAAGGACCTATAATTATGGTGTTTTTTAACTTACGACAGCCAACAGGCTCTTGAATCCGAGTTATATATTCGCTCATATAATGCGCCGGCAGATCTTGGCTTATGCAGTTTGTTAGGAGCAATCAGTAGAACAAGAAACATCCACCATGATCTGCCAGCGCATTATGCGACGGCAGATAAGGGTCTATGTTCTTTTAGTTGGACAAGTTATAAGCGAGCATGTATACAGTACTGTTACAAAGGCATCTTTAACATATTAATTGATTTCGAGTTCCAAAACAAATTTCACGTAAACAAGAGTACAGGTCCACTAAGAACAATCTTTTCTGACAAAGTTAACAATATTCATGTTGTTACAAGGTACGGTGTCCTTTATGTTCAGTGAGAATAGATATATAGAATAAAACAAGTTTGGACATTCCACGTTTGACAGGTGTCGTTCTAGAATTTTGCTTGTGAATTCCTTAAAAATACGCTTTATGAAAAGGTTTTCTTTATAATGCAGTACCCGATAAGGCTGGATTCAGTAGTAGCTGTTCGTCTAGTAAATGTAGAGAAATATGAGTGAAAATCTTTATATATTTGTGTTTTTAACACTGAGAACCTTACCATGACGGGAGAGATAGTATGTTCACTTTGCTCACGGTATTTGGATGATATTTTACGTCATCACAAATTGATACCAGCAAATTTCGCATATCAAATCAGATTGCTTAGTTGAAACCATATTTATCTCAAATATTGCAATGAATAACACAAAGTACATAATACAAGCCTTGGGTTCTGAAACGAGTGCTCAGAATTCATATACAAATCTATCTCCTAATAAAAATTACTTTACATTAACAAATCGGCACACATTACACACAGATATCACAAATAAATTCGCAGTCAAACGATAGAGCTACGAGATAAAAGGCGATTTGTTCCTGACTAAGACAATTGATTCTTACGGAACTTGAGATATTAACGATAAAAGATACATGTATAATAAGAGGTGGCTGAAATCCTAATGTGTTTAGTGACATTCTCGATATTCATTGACGGCATATCGATTCCCCTGTTCTCAAGGAAGGGTCGCGTCTTCCGACATAAATAAAACACATAACATCAAATCAACTCTTTTTATCATTTGGTACATATGGTGCGTCAATGAATATTCTCTGCTAAAATATGTGTGGGTTTGTATGGTTACTTACCAACGTACTGAATCTCACAACATCCACAAACCAAACTGGTTTCAAGACTGTTTTCTAGTGTAGATCAGCTTCCTATCGACCAGCGACAATCCAAAACTCAATGCTTTATGTGCAAAAGGATAGACTTTCTCCAATTAGAAGAAGTTAGTAATGCTTAAACAACAAATTCTATTTTAAATAAAGGACAGAAGAGCCAATATTCTTCCAATCGTTTGCTTCCAGGCGAGCATGTGTGCGGGGATTCACTTCGTGGCCTGAGATTATGGGCTTCAGTTTAAAGGGGGGTTACATTATAATGGCGAGTGTAAATCGATTTTTCTAGCTCCTAGCCAGTGTTTGCAGAAATTTGCATAGAATCAATAAGCTTGGGCATTGCGTGTAGTCTTTCTATGCATACATCGCTAATATTCCTGATCAGTGTCGGCTCATTTACAGGTGAGTAACTGGAACGTGTGGTGGACATACAACATCAGTTCAAATGCAACTGGAATTCTGTCTTTGTAAAACACGTATTCCCGCGCTCTCCGTTTTGACCTCAACCCGAAGTTTGAGCTTCTTGGGTAAAAACTGTCCCAAGGGCAAATGTGAGTTGGTTGTGTGCATTTACCTTTGCATACCTAATAAGGATGTACCCCCGGCAATGTAACTGCATATCTATTTATAGTATGGGGATTTCAATAGTTACTAAGTCATGACCCAGGGGCTACATCCCTAGGAGGAAGGATGATGACACCTGGTTAATGTCAATTGCGAGTACAGTGAAACTCCTCAAAACCGAAACCTCAGTATACCGGAATCCCCTCAAGACTGAACTTTGTTTAGTCCCGACTTCTTCCTTCTGTAATATCATCATTTTTCCCCAGTAAACCGAAACCCGTCAACTCCGTATACTGAAACAAATTTCGATCCTAAATTTCAATTTTACGCTATAAAAAACACCCATAAAACCTAAACTCACTTAAAACTTGGAAATGTACTTTAGCTGATAAATGCCTGACACACGTCGGAACAGATTCATTATAGTTAGCAAGTAATGTAGTAGGCTTATATGTTGGACTAAGAGCCGGAAAATGTCCCAAGAGCACGCGAGGTTAAATCAATACTAGAGAAATGCGCCGACACAAATTAGGGCTGACAATAGACTAATCTGAAGTCTTTGCACCATAAAAAAGAGTCAGATTTTAAGGAGGATTATTAGTAAGTAAATGCTTGTAGGTAAGACATGTAAGAAAGATTATGTTATCTGCTTATTATCTAATTGTGATTGATTCTATTGACTTGTATGCATGATCAATAGAACATTTTTTTGTTTGTTTGTTTTTGTTTGCTTTTTTAAATTAAATATCAGGGCTTTATTAACCAGGCATGTGGCCCCGCTTTTGATGCTTTGACAACATAGACAGCCAAAATAATATTTTCCAAGGAGATAAATCATTGCATACATGTATTTATGTAGCCATGACTGTCATTTTCTTCACTCACATGTCAAGATGTCAAACGACCAGATAAGCGTCGTAGGATTGAACGATCTTTACAGGAAAAAAATTAGTCTGCTCAGTGAGTATGGATCTGTGCCAATACATACATTGAAGAAACGGAGGAAAATTCGGCATAGGAACATCTACTGTTTCAAATATTCTAAAGAAAATGGATTTCTATAAGAATTAATTTGAAAGCAATAGTGATGCAAAAAAGCATCGTTTCAATAATGCCTGCAAATTTGACCAACTGAATGATCTTGTGTAACAATGGTTTAGCCAAGATAGTGTCAACAATATTCAAGTCTCAGGCTCTATAATATATACTGTTTAAATTTGTCTTTTCATGGCCAATAAGTGTGTGTCTGACATGTGTTGACACTTGGATCATTGATCACACCAGTCAGTCCTCATACATGTAAGATAAACAATTCTAGAGTTATTTGAAATGTATGCAAATTCAACCCCCTTAGCCTCACCCCAAGGGGTGAGATCAAATTCCAAAAGTGTTTCCACAGTCTACACCCATAGGACTGTAATTGATTCAGGTGGTATGTGTCTAGCTCTAAAGTTGTAGGAAGAATTCAAGGACATTACACACATACACATGGACGGACTGTATCACAATATCCTCACGCTACTTTGAGAGCGCGAGGATAATAAGTTGGCCACACTATTCCAGTCATGGTATTTTTTTTTTACACAAAAATCAAGACTTTTTAAGTATTTCAGGTACAAAAATGAATTTACATTTACAAATTGGCACAAATTGCATACGGTGTTCACAAATACATTCGCTGTGTTGAGTAGGTGAACCTATGTTCAGTCGATATAAGCATACATGAGTTTCACTATATCATTAATGCAGATAACATATATTGTGATGTACAAGTGACATGTTGCAATAATGTACAAGTCACATGCTGTTGTAGTAATGTACCAGTGACATGTTGTTGCAATATTGTACCAGTGACATGTTCTTGTAATGTTCACGTGACATTGTTGTAATAATGTACCAGTGACATGTTCTTGTAATGTACAAGTGACATATTGTTGTAATAATGTACCAGTCACATGTTGTAATAATGTACAAGTGACATGTTGTTGTAATAATATACTTGTGACATGTTGTAATAATGTACAAGTGACATGTTGTTGTAATAATGTACTTGTGACATGTTGTAATAATGTACAAGTGACATATTGTTGTAATAATGTACCAGTGACATGTTGTTGCAATTGAAGAACGTCAGGTAATAGATTCAAAGTTATCGTCTCAATATTTTCAGAGAAAAGTACGAGACATGTCGAAGGCGGGGGTGTCAACTTAATGTTCAAGTTTTTGTACAAGCCAATGTTAAAGATCTGTGCAAGCCAATGTTCAAAGTTTTGTGCAAGCCAATGCTAACGTTGTGTGCAAGTCAATGCTAAAGTTTTGTGCAAGCCAATGTTAAAATTGTTCAAGTTTTTGTGCAAGCCGATGTTAAAACCGTGTTCAAGTTTCTGTATAAGCCAATGTTCAAGTTTTTGTGCAAGCTAATATCAGTTTCTGTACAAGCCAATGTTCAAGTTTTTGTACTAGTTCACAAGTCAAAACAAGGCCAGACTTAGCGTTCCGCAGAACCCTTGTTTTAAATACGATTTCTTTACACATCACATACACGGTAAACTTTTACAATATTTGAAGAAACTAATATAAATCAAGTGTTTATACACAATTAAAGTTTGATTTATAACGCCTCTGATTAGATAGGAAAACAACATAGCTTTGCGAATGTCAATAGTTCATAAGTACTTGCCTGGGTGATAAGATTAAATACAGCTAAACCTGAACAAATAATTTGTCCAGGTCATAACACTTGACTATAAATGACATTTCATGCATATCCGCTACTCTCCCCCGTCCCCCCTCACCCATCTTTTCTTATGGTGCTGAAAATGTCGTACCATTACGGCAAGCGGCTCATTTACAGGTTATATCTGGAACGTGTCGTGGACATACATACAACATCAATACAACATGTGGTGGACATACATTTAGCATCAATACAGCTGCAGTTAGAATCCTGTGTTTGTAAATCACGAATTCCCGCGCTTCTCCGTTTGGACCTCCACCCCGAAGTTTGAGCTTCTTGGGTAAGAACTGCTCCCCCGGGCAAATTTGAGCTCGGTGTGTGCATTTGCTTTTGCATGCCTAATAAGTATGTATATGTTTATATGTTGGGGATTTCAATAGTTTACATGCTATGCCCAAGGATTTAGTCTCTTGACGGTTAAGAATAGACCCCGTGACCATTATGAGCTACTTGTATAAATTTCCATGCCCAGTAAGTGTATATTGTTATGTATGATGTTTATATACTTAAGTTTTGTCTATAATTATAAGTTGTATGGTTATTTGAAAATACATACTTAACTTTTGTCCACGCTTGTAAATTGTGATATGTGTCAGGTAGGCCAGTATTTTCATTGGCATTTCGCAAATAGACTTAGTATTTTTCCATTAGAATTACTCGTATTCTGATGTGACATAGGTCATGTAGGCATGTGTATTTATATACCGATTTTGGTAAACAAATTCATTCTTGTTTTAGAATTCCGGTTCTAAAGATCAGTCTGTAAGGAATATATTTTAGTAATTACAGTTTTGTTGTTGAAATCAGATATAATTTGAGAAGAATTATTTATTTAAAATATTCATTGTAATTACTAAAATACTCATTGACTTTTGGATTAACGCATGATTTTGGGATTTATGTGAACTCATTCAAATACATTCTGGAGTACATCTTCATGGTACATCAGGACATTCAAGGCTATTGGAATTCATTCGGAAGATTCTAATTTTTGGACTTATGATTAGGACATTTAGGATTATTTGGAATTTAACTCACAAATTGTAAGTGCCTTTTGAATTTTCACTTTAATTGTCTGGAAATAACTTGCTTGTTGATTTTACTTGATTTTATTGGTTTCACCTTCTTTCTGTTACATATTTTAAGACCTAGAGTCGTAGCAATATCTATTTATAGTATGGGACCTCAATAGTTACTAAGTCATGACCCAGTGGTTATATCCCTACGTGAGGGATGAACATCCATGTAATGCTAATTCAATGTATCAATTTGACTTTTCATACCCAGTAAGTGTGTGTCTGATATATGTTGAGGGATGAACACCCATGTAATGCTAATTCAATGTATCAATTTGACTTTTCATACCCAGTAAGTGTGTGTCTGATATATGTTGACATTTGGGTCGTTGATCACACCTGTCAGTCCTCATACATGTAAGATAAACAACTCTAGAGTTATTTGAAATGTATGCAAATTCAACCCCCTTAGCCTCACCCCGAGGAGTGAGATCAAAGTTCCAAAAGTGTTTCCATAGTCACCCATAGGACTGTAATTGATTCAGGTGGTATGTGTCTAGCTCTAACGTTGTAGGAAGAATTCAAGGACATTACACACATACATAGGGACGGACTGTATCACAATATCCCCACGTTGCTGTGAGAGCGCGAGGATAATAATTTGGCCACACTATTCCAGTCATGGTATTTTTTTACACAAAAATCAAAACGTTATAAGTATTTCAGATACGCGGAGACACAGGATTTACATATGAAAATGGACTTTACTATTTTAGAAATGCACACAATTTCACTGTTCCTTCTGCAAGTACATACAGACGGCAAACACAATAAAAAATTCCAAAGTTTTCTTTGAGAGAAGCGGAGGGACAAAATAAATTCTAACAGTAAAATTTAAAAGTTTTTCAGCCGATCTATAGTCGTGCTTATGTACACAACAAGGACAAAAAGTGTGCGGAAAAGACAGGTCCAGGGACGTAAACACACGTGTTAAAAGCAATGTCGTTTTTAATGACAAGTTTAAAGAGTTATTTCCCTTGTACAATTCAATCGCATTTCGAATAAATAGGTTGAGACGCAATTGTATGAACACACTTGAAGTAGAGGACTCCGTAGATAAAAGATTGTATGAACACACTTGAAGTAGAGGACTCCGTAGATAAAAGATTGTATGAACACACTTGAAGTAGAGGACTCCGTAGATAAAAGATTGTATGAACACACTTGAAGTAGAGGACTCCGTAGATAAAAGATTGTATGAACACACTTGAAGTAGAGGACTCCGTAGATAAAAGATTGTATGAACACACTTGAAGTAGAGGACTCCGTAGATAAAAGATTGTATGAACACACTTGAAGTAGAGGACTCCGTAGATAAAAGAGCCTTTAAAGCGTGATTTCTAAAACTACCAAATTACAAAAATAAATCGCAAATTCACATTGCCCAAGTATACTAATCAAAACTTCTGAGCAAAACACCTCAAAACCGGCATAACAAAACCAGTCCAACAACGTTGTTGTGTGTCACTGATGCACACTAATAATAGAGTTTTGTTTTAGTTTTTGCTGGATTTAACGGCACATTTAATAAATTATTGGCTACATCATGCCGAGGAAATGGGAGCTAAATGCCTTGCCTAAGGAAAGGCCGTGGCAGTTGACGTGGAATGGCCTGGGTGGGTATTGAACGCGCGACCGTTGGATTACGAGTCTGACACTCTTTCAAATAAGTTACCTCGGTTCCCACAAGTATTAGCTTTCCGAAAAAAAAGCTTGAATGCTCCGCTATATTCAGTTCATTGTTATTTGTAATGAGTAATCCCCTCGCCCCCTAAAAAAGAAAATAATTTTAAAAAAAGAAAATCTTTTTAAATACGTTTTAGTGACAGAAGAAGTAGGTCGGGCAATCTATTTGTATCAGAAATATTGTTTCCATAGTGAGCAGGTGCTGGATATGTATGTATGTATGTATGTATGTATGTATGTATGTATGTATGTATGTATGTATGTATGTATGTATGTATGTATGTATGTATGTATGTATGTATGTATGTATGTATGTATGTATGTATGTATGTATGTATGTATGTACAGTTTGTAACGGCACATCAGCAAAATCCTAAAAGGGCATACAAAACAAAGATGAAGGCAAAAATACTTAAAATACAAAAGTCTCATTTTTTAAATATAATCCGGGCTCCTTTAACATGTCCAAAACAATTCTCAGCTAGAATATCATCATGGGATGCATTCCAATACATAATGGTTGTCTCCTTTAGTCGCCTCTTACGCCATGGGGGGGGGGGGGGGGCATCGGGCCTATTCTACATCCCTGAGCCCACCGGAAGGGGGGGGGGACTTAAAGGTGGTAATTTTACTTTTGTCATTCCTGAGCGTAATATCCTTTATTTATCAGTTATCCCACGATTGGATGGCTACACGAAAAGCCGGCCCATATCATTCAGATTGATTCTAAACTTAAGCAATATAGTCGGACGGTATAGTCTCTAAAGGAAGTTTAACATCATGGCCTTATTACAAACAAGAACGGGGGAAAAATACAGCAGAAATCCGAAGGTAGTATTCATTGTTTAGCGTGTATTTTTAGAACTTGAAGAGAGAGAGAGGGGGGGTATGGTATGGGGGTGGAGAGGGAAATCCTAATCCAGTGAAACTTAAAAATGAAAGCAAATTTATATTAGACACATAAAGAATATCGCCGCATTGTTTGAATAAAATCAATTTCAAGTATGAAAATTATTTAAAAATTAGAATAGCAGTTGTGATCGTTACTCTGAGAGAGAGAGAGAGAGAGAGAGAGAGAGAGAGAGAGAGAGAGAGAGAGAGAGAGAGAGAGGGGAGGGAGGGAGGGAGAGAGAAAGAGAGAGTATTTCAAATAATTGCAAAAGGTCATACGTTATTTCTTTTTTTAAATCAACACTTTCGTGTGTCGGCTCAACTAACTCGACAACTTACTCATTAACAAAAAATGAAGATAGAGGTATAGTTTTTTTCATAACAAATTATCTACCATGCATTCAAATTCTTGAGTGTTTGTGTATTTATTCTATTTTCTCGATTTTAATGTTGCAAACGTACGACTTTATAATCAGAAAGTTTTAAGAGTACTTAAATATTGATTTCATTAAATGTCTTATTTACCTAGAACCACATATCACAAATTAAACCTGTTTTCATCTTGTTTTCTAACATGAAAGTTATATGTATAGGGAACAAACATAAATTGTGTCTTCTGCTTGTTAAACTGAGTTTGTTTGTTTTTTGTTATCATGGAACGCCACACAGACCAGTATTGAAATTTAGGTTCATAACTATCAATCAATGTACTCAGTGACCCCGCTACATCATACCGTATTCATAAATGGTTTGTACAGTGATAGACAGGTTCGGTTAATAACTTTGTATCAATGCACTCAGCAACTTCTGTACATTATGCCGTATTGATCAATTTGGGTAGAGTGATTGATAGTGACGAAGAGGGTTTAAATCTTTACGGAAACTGTCACAAATACGCTACAGAGATCGCTCACAACATTTATGGGTACACCGGACAGTTTATTTTGAAACATTTTGCAAAAAAGAAAACACAATACCCACAAGTGACCTTGAACTGAGGTAAGATCATTTACATGAAAATGGGACATTACAGTTAAAAATTGCATGAGTTACTTAGGTATGCCATTGAGTAAAATGTCTAAAAGGTTTGGAATGACTGAACTGGTTACTTAGGTATGCCATTGAGTAAAATGTCTAAAAGGTTTGGAATGACTGAACTGGTTACTTAGGTATGCCATTGAGTAAAATGTCTTAGGTATGCCATTGAGTAAAATGTCTAAAAGGTTTGGAATGACTGAACTGGTTACTTAGGTATGCCATTGAGTAAAATGTCTTAGGTATGCCATTGAGTAAAATGTCTTAGGTATGCCATTGAGTAAAATGTCTTAGGTATGCCATTGAGTAAAATGTCTTAGGTATGCCATTGAGTAAAATGTCTTAGGTATGCCATTGAGTAAAATGTCTTAGGTATGCTATTGAGTAAAATGTCTTAGGTATGCCATTGAGTAAAATGTCTAAAAGGTTTGGAATGACTGAACTGGTTACTTAGGTATGCCATTGAGTAAAATGTCTTAGGTATGCCATTGGGTAAAATGTCTTAGGTATGCCATTGAGTAAAATGTCTTAGGTATGCCATTGAGTAAAATGTCTTAGGTATGCCATTGAGTAAAATGTCTTAGGTATGCCATTGAGTAAAATGTCTAAAAGGTTTGGAATGACTGAACTGGTTACAGGATATTTCCCTTACCTTTTCAACACGGAGGAAAATCAACACGTAGTGCTGCCCAATTTGACAAATGCATAGTACTACGACTTAGCTAACATAAGAGCGGAACAGCGGGAAGCTTTCTACACATGGTACCAGATTCATTATTCTGACACTTTTGACTTTCAACAAGAAATGCTCGACTATTCTTGGTCTGCTGTCGACATTCCACGACGTTGTTTCGATGGTTGTTTATTGAGCACCGTTGTATTGATCCTTCGAACGAGGCATCTACCCTTGCCAAGACTTGTGCATTGGTGTACTGAAAGAATTGTATGCTTGAGTACATGCTATCAATTGTGCGACCCGTAAGCCGTAGACAAAGGGTTTGCATTGGTGTACTGAAAGAATTGCATGCATGAGTACATGCTATCAATTGTGCGACCCGTAAGCCGTAGACAAAGGTTTTGCATTGGTATACTGAAAGAATTGTATGCATGAGTACATGCTATCAATTGTGCGACCCGTAAGCCGTAGACAAAGGTTTTGCATTGGTAACATTACCTTGCAAGACTCAGGGATACAACATGTAAGAAACGGCAGTGAAAAGAAGACTGACCCTTACTCGGTCGATGGTTATGATTTGGAAGACCCACACGAATTGCATGGATGTCTGTGATACGGTTGTGAAACGTGATATCCTAAGTGAGAACTGAAAACTAATAGGTTTACAATGGAAAACATGTACGAAAGAACTTAGTAACCCAATGACACCGCGTGGTGGAAAGAGGGGAGCACGAATACGACCGACGTCTGAAAACTAACCAAGCATTTCGATGTGCCGTCGAACACTACAACATAGTGGAAATCGAACCTTTTGATCCTCACGACAGTTGGTTTGAGGACATACCAATGACACCCCCCTGTTATATCATGCAGCTGAACCTAAAGGAGAACAAATTAAGTATATCGACGTGTGTTCATTGTACCGTTGGATATGTAAATATTCTCTATTTCCGACGGGCCAACCCGAACTTATCACAGAGCATATCGACGTCAAACGCATTCGCCAATACGAATAACTGATTAGTTCTTTCTCCCACGGACTTGTACCATCCCGTGTTACATCATCATTGCAACGAAAATATAATGTTTCTATTATGTCGCACGTGTGCTGAAACCTGCAATCAACACGAACGTGCTGCCACGAATAACAAGAGCGCGCTTTGACAGAAACTTGGGTAAGAATGGAATTATTCAAAACTCCTAATCGTACGTAACAGTTATTAAAAGTGTACAAAATCGGGCCATTTCCTATCACAGAACAATACCAAAAGAACAGATTGGGTTGATGCAGTTTGTTTAGAATACGCCAGAGATTTCCTCAAATTGAAACATGAGGCTAGCGGTTATCCGATGTGGTATCACAAAAAAGAAGAGAAAGAAAGGTTTAAGCGATAGTACAGCTCCGTGGAGGAAATCGAATTGAAACACATGGAGCTCAACGAAAGAATACAGGCTTTTGCCAAAGTGATATTGAATTGTTTATGGTGAAAACTTTCTCAGCAACCGTTTATGCCAAAGAAGGAATAATTTACAGATTTAAGCCGTTACTTTCAGTTGGTAGACGATAAAAGAAAACTAATCAACCACATTAAAGTTGTACGAGAATATTTTGATCATGGTCAGTTATTACGAGACGGTAGAGTTTGTCCAACTTAGCGAGTTTTCCAATATAATTATTGCTTCTTATGTGAAAGCGTGCTTTCGTGACAGCCAACGCCCGTTTGAAATTGTACCCACTTCTGGAATCTCTAGGCGACAATGTGCTTTACTTTGATACAGAAAGATGTATGTACATCGGTCGACTTGGATGCCACACATCAAAGACTAATGTTTAGGAGCGTGGACCGACAAACATTCCGAAGACACCTTTCTCAGTTTTGCCATTGGCGGACCCAAGAATTATGGATACCAGTAACGAGATACGAAAGGATAGCTTCACACTAAATGCAAATTAAAATGACTTGCACTCAACCATCGTTCCAGTCAAGTAGTGAACTTTGACGTGCTGAAACCATCATTGAGATCAGGAACGTACAAAGACTTTCTCGTAAAAACCCATGACCCACACAAGATGGCACTTTTTTCCGATCAGGAAGTCGTCAGTGAACCGTTAGAGAAAGTATATAAAATCGTCTACGATAAACGGGTTCCACTTCCTGACTACAACACCATACCTTACGGATACCATCAAGTATAAAGAAAGGAGAGTCGAAGGGATGAGACATTTTCTCCAGAGACTAACTCATCGGTAAAGATGCTTTATACGCAGAAAAAGGTAATGTGATGCTGTACCCTACGACAAGATCAATGCATGTCCTGTAAGACCACAGAAAGTGTGCGTGTCACTGCCAAATTCTGGATGGCCTCATCGTTTCTGTGGTGTTTCCCAGAGACATATCTCAAGCACAAGTGTTGGCTCAGCAATTGGCATCGCCATGGCTCAGTTATGCCCATGTGGATGCAACGCGTTTGCCACACGTATATTTACTGATCGATTAGAAACCCAGTAAGATGATTATTTGAGATATTGTACTTGCTTGTTTTACAATTGGGTTAAAGATGGTGTACCAGTGATTCACACGTCGTCCTGATCTTTTTCGTCCGTCTAAAGTATAAAAACCTCATCCATTCACTCATTCACTTACTCTGTCACACACTCACTTCTCAGTGTTTGCTATCATTGTTCTTCAACATGACATTACTTTAATATAATCGCATTGACTCACGCATTGTATGCCATTCGTCGAGAAAAAAATGAACTAGTGCGTTCGCATCTGTTGGAAGTTAATCTGAAAGAAATGTTACGCAAACGCAACGTCTTGTTTAGAAAAACATAAAAACAGATTTCACACAACTTGCAGATCCGAGAATCGACACTTGAATGAAGAAAAATATTATCTTGAAAGCGGGTGGAAGTGGATTTTTTTGCAGGATTTTATTATTTGTTAGATGTTACGATGGCGACAGCAAAGGCTAAACCCAAGACAAATAGGTAGACGAAGAGAATTGTTGCTACAACAAACAGCAGACAAACAAATCATCGTCCAAGAAAACAAACAAGGCAAAAGCAAAGAAGAAGAAAGACCACAACATGGGCAAAGAAGACAACGATGATCGCGACCAGCACCAAAAGAAAGAGAGGTACTGCAGCCAGAACGAGTGCATCTCAACGGAAACCTCAACTAACAGCCATTAAAACAGTAACTCCAGAAGCATCATCAACAAAACCAACATTTCCTGTGTCAGTATCCTTTATTTGTTGATGATGATGACACATATACCCGATTTAAAAAATGTGTTCCCAAGTCTGTTTAAGATGCCATCGAAACGGACACCTGATTATAAAACTACTCCTCCTACTCCGTCTTCTACAAGACAGAACGGCTGTAAAGGAAACAACAAAATCCACTCTAAATGCCATCACGAATTTAATGATCAAATAATTTTAAAAAACACGGCCACGGCGGCGACGGCCACAGCCACTACCACAGACTCCTCGTTGAAAGAAGATACATTACGAAAGCAACTGGAAGAAAGGGTTCCCAGAGTAGTGCAGATATAAGCGCGTTTGCTCATAAGCGTTCTAAATGATCATCTGCACATGTCTTACGACGAACAACATCGTTTAGTTTATCAAGGAATATCGGTTTGAGCCTGTTGGATGGCAACAATTCTCATTAGGGCTGAGCGAAGCCAACGTACCTCAAGATACAGTATGCTATCCACAACGTGGGCAATGGATTCAACGTTTTCGAATTCTACAGTCTATGCCTACGTTAGGGGAGCATCAGGAACACGAAGAAGAGAAATCATTGAAAGAGGGAGAAGCTAGGGAAGAGTATCAAACCCACCCGCTCAAAATACCTACGTCAAAGATGACATTCAGTCTTGCAGCCACGTTCACATCTACACCGATTCGTCAAGAAATGAAATCATGAGTCAAAAAGATGATGTCAGTGCCCTCACCATCAGAAGCAGAAAAGAAACAAGTGGAGAAAAACTGGTCACACTCAATTTGGCATCATCGTCAACTCCTATTCCCTTTGTACATGCAAACCATCGCAACAAAGGCGACAACCATAACTACCACAAGAACAGAAGAGCATCGAAAATTGGTTAACGTATTGAGTACGGACGGACTTTTGGTAAAGACGTTGTGAAACTTCTCTCGCACATGCGTCCAGGAATCATATCAACATTACAGCACGAGGACACCTCCGGGTTAAAGATGAACATTGTTCTCGGTGCGGACTTTATTTTGCCGCTTAGCCCCACGGAAAACATCACTTCACCAGACAATAATGTGTTCAAAATCTCACGCCCATGATTTTTGAATGATGCCTTTGTAATCTTGAACCGTGAAGACACTGAGGCCATTAATGATGAAACCAACAAAGCTTTTGCAAAGATCCTTGAGACGGTTGAAAAATACACCGAAGCAAGTTAAGGGTGGAATCTTGCCAGATGCGCGGAAGATCATATTCATATTTCCCCGTACACGCCTTTTCGCGGTTCGAGATATATTCCAACACCAGTTGGTATTCCACCACGAACAGTAATAAATGCGATACAAATGATGACAACCGGTGTTTCGAATGGGCGATCTTGTCCGCGATGCATCCCGCGAGCGATAATACAGATCAGCCTCGAAAATACAAACAGCAACTGGGTGAAATCAAGTTTGGTAAGATAGAATTTCCTGTTCAGGTTACTGACATTGGTAAGTTTGAACGACTCAACCCTGACATCACCGCTAATGTGTTCACTTCGAACAGCGGCCTTCAGCCGATTCGACTATCCACCGTGAGAAGCGAAGCTTCCAGGCATGTGCGGTTCAACATTGATCTGTTATTATTGAGCAACATGATCTGCCCAGTGGCGCGGAATCAATACGTGTGGATAAAAGATCAATGTTGCCTACATGTATTCAGGGCGCAACAGTTGTTTGACGACCATGACTTTTACTGCGGCGGAATCAGTGAAAAACCACAGCGTACGATCATACCAGAGCCTGGCAAGAACGTTTTGAAATTCACCGCGGTGCAACAAAAGATGACAGTCCCATATGTTATTAACGCTAACTTTTAATGTCTGAACTTTCCCGTGGAAGCCGCGGTTAAATCAAATACGAAGCAAGTTGCTAAACAAGTCCCAAGAGGGTTTTTGCTACACTGTTGTCAGATGTGACGGAGAGACTGAGCCGCCAATGTTGTATCGTGGCAAGAACCCGGTCTAGGTGTTTATAAAATCGCTCGAAGTTACAGCTGGATCTGCCAAGGAGCTTTCAGCTCCCCGATGGGAGCGAAGCTTCTCGAGTTCGCGATCGCTGCCACTCACTGGCGCGTACAGAGGAGCCGTACACAGCGCATGCAATCTACAGTGGAGAATGTACCCTAATAAAATAAGAATTCCGGTTTTGCTTCATAACCTGCGCGGGTATGATGGTAACTTAATCATGCAGGAAATCGCAACGGCATTGAGCGCTGTAATAAGTGTAATTCCCAACAATATGGAAAAATACATGACGTTCCGGCTGAGTCAGCTGTAGTTTTTTGACTCACTGCATTTCTCAATTCTGCCAGGATAAACTTGTCAACAACCCTGCGGCAGGACGCGACGATCGCTTTTCGATTACTCCTCGATATGGTGGCGCTTTCCCCGATGAACATGGAAGGTTCAAGTTGCTTACGCGCATAGGAATCTACCCCTACGAATACATGATCGATTGGGACAAGTTTTCTAAAACTCAGTTGCCACCGACTGAGGTCTTTTCTTCGTCGCCGTTCTGAGAATGCATTTCCGACGACGACTACGTGCACGCGAACAAGGTCTGGTCTGCGTTTGGTTGTCAAAATCTTGGTGACTACCGCGATCTGTATTTGCGCATCGACGTACTGCTGCTCGCGGTTGTCTTTGAGACTTTTTGTGATACCTCCATGCGTGTGTACAAGTTCGACCCCGCGCATTACCTCTGATCGCCAGGAATGACTTGGGATACGCTGCTGTCGAAAACCAAGGTTGGAACTGTTCACTGACATCGATCAACATTTGTTTATCAAACGTGGTATCCGCGGCGGGATTTCCATGGTGAGTCAACGTTTCGCTCGTGCGAACAACCCACGCGTGGACGGATACGATCCTGCCTTCCCGAACAGTTCATCATCTATAATTAGATCAACAATCTGTAAGGATGGACGATGATGCAACCAATGTCCGTAGGCGAGTTTAAGGTGATCAATACTGCGGATGTAAATATCCACAAAGACATACACGAGTAGGACAGCAACAGCAAATACGGATACTTCTTTAAAGTCGACTTGGAATACCCGGACGAGCTTCACTGCACCCACAATGATTATCCATAACCCCTGAAGCGTACCTGTGTGTACCCGTTGATGAGAAGCAAAGCTTTCGCGGGGGTAAGTTCTGCGAATGTATCGAGCTGGTTTCGAATCTGCACTCGGAGGTTAACTATGTGGTCCACGTACAAAACCTACAGTTGTATCTACGGTTGGGAATCCGTGTGTCACGAATCCATCGGGTACTGTGATTTCACCAACGCGCGTGGATGGCCAATTACATTCGGATGAATAAGGATCTGCAAACGGCCGCCATGAACAAATTTGAAAAAGAATTCTTCAAGCTGATGAACAATACCGTATTCGGGAAAACCATGGAGAATCTAGGAAAGAACAATTCGCGTCGATCTTGTCCGGAACACTATCAACAAAAACTTAACAGGTTGATTGCCGACCCGGCATTCGAGTCACGTAAGATGTTCAATGGTGGGCTCGTTGCTTTACACAGCAAGAAATCACGGCTAAAGTTGACGAAACATATTTACGTTGGTGGGTCCGTGTTGGATATGTCAAAGCTGCTCATATATGAGTCCTCCTACGACTCGATCAAGCCGCGGTACGGTGACAAAATTAGATGTTGTACATGGATACGGACTCGTTGTTGATGCACGTTACCAGAAACTATATCTTTACGGATATAGGTGTGGCATCACTCGCGTGCGAGTATGACACCAGTGAGTACCCGAAGGAAGGACCATAAACTACAAAGGCAAGAAAGTCATAGGGATATTCAAGGACTTAAGAACGAATGCCCGGCCAAGCCCATAGATGAATACGTGGGACTGCGACCTAAAATGTACTCAATTGTGGTTTGACCGCAGATCGGTCTCGCAAGCAAAAAATTCAAGAAGGCAAAAGAACATCCCCTGGGTGTGGTCGCGAAATATCTCAAGCACAACATGTACGGGAAGTGTCTTCGGCAGCGAAAATAATTCTCACAAGCGACAAATCTTATTTGGTCGAGAAGACATCGCATGGGTGTGTATCGTTGTACCAAGGTAAGTTTGTCCCCGCTGGATACCAAGAAATGGACTTTCCCTGATAGAATCACTACTTACGCGTACGGGCACCGCGCTATTGACGTCCCTGGACGTTCAGGACAATAAATCATGGCGGTAATTGTGCATCCGCGGGAATGACTTGTAATTCCTCTCATCCAAATGTCTTACTTGGAGGCTTCACCACTCGCGGCAGTGACTTTATCATCGCTGGCGCCTGCTGGTAGCGCGTAGGTTGCTCATGGAATGTCGATTCGGTCTGAGATCGTAAACATATCGACGGACCAAACCGGGTCAGTAGCACGACGTTATCCGCCTTCTAACTCCCCCTGGGCATACAGATAGCGAACCAAATTGTTTCCGAGTGAGTCCAACGCGGATGGCTACAAATCTACTTTGTAGGCGACAATTTTTGCCGAATCGCGTCAGCCCGATCGTACATGTAATTTCATTATTCAATGCTGCTATGACAAACCGAAGCCGTGTCACCCACTTGCGAGACTGATTATGAATAAAAATTCATGCCCGTTCTGATGCCCAAAAAATCGTTCGGCAAGTCCAATCTTGGCCAATCTTGGCCTTCATGCCTCCTTTGACAATCCATCTAGCGATTCATTCTCCGACAGCCGGCTCCGCATTCGCATTCAAGTCACGGATAAGATCCACATTGGCGTGTAGAGGCGCACGGATATCGCTTGATGTTTTTAATACGTGAGATCATGTCGGTAACATGCAGCATCGACGCGGTTTACAGGTTCTTCTCCGGGCTTCGGTCAGTTATTGGAGTCCAGTCGTATATAAAACAATGTTTCAGGCCCGCACCTCATGTACCTTTGTTACCACAGCAGCGATATCACGGCCAAGTTTTTTTTTAACCTGGATCCGATGGACCTGGAAGGTCCGACAAAGGTAAACTTCTTTGCTTCACATCGGGAACAAGTTTCAGCGATCGCGGCTCTGCTATTACGCGTCCGAACCCGAGTTAGATTTGTAGTGCGTGTTTTCATGAGGCATTTCACACAATATGAAGGCATGGTGATAAGATATGAAACAACTGACATTCAACATTACACCATGAAAGAGAAAAGATTTAAAAACCTCCAATTTGAGAACAATCTAAGATTTTACCGTCATTGACTTCTCTGCTGATTATTGGCCCTGCCGGATCTAGGAAAATCCAGCTGTTGCTGACTTTGATTATGTAATGGCTAAGGTGGGATCGGTTGTATGTGATTGCGCCATCCTCGGACGATCAGTCGTGTTATGACGTACTCAGTGATTTCACTGATGCGCTTGCGTCGTCGAAGACGTCTTCGTCGTCCACCATTGAGTTCTTTTCCATGATTGATGAAGCCCCTACGATTGACGACCTTGACCCGGAATACAATAATCTTGTCGTGTACGACAATGTGATGCTTGACAGGCAAGACAACCCCGCGAGAATATTTTCCCGGGGCCGGCACAAGAACACAGACGTAATGTATGTGACCCAACGATACGCACACGTGCCTAAAGTGATCCGGGACAACTGCAACATGATAATATTTGGTGGGGATGACGAGCATTGCCTCGCAAACATTCATTGGACCAGGTGTGCCGCCAACTCGTCATGGGATGAGTTTCTGAATATGTTTCCGGAGGTTACCCAGGACCCGTATGGTCTCAGCACGATCACCTTGAATGGTTTACCGCGCGGGTTTGGACGCGAACGTGTCTCACGCAAATGTGAGCACCAATTTAACGGCCACAATAAACATATGCAATGACGAAACCCGCCAGCGATCCCAAAGCAGAGGCTGCTGACCGACGCCGTAAAGCTGCACGCGAACGCCTGGAACTTCTCCACAGTTACATAAGTGCTTGTGAACGTGTCAAAGACTTGCTTGAGTCACGGCAATCAGCACGGGAAGACCCTACAGCGGGCTTCGAACAAACGTTTGCACCGCTGATCAACCCAACAAAAGAGAATGTAGACTCGACCGCAAAAAACGCGTAGCAGGCGGCAGCGATGACAACAACAAAAGAAAAACCGGGTCAAATTCGCAAGATAGCCAAACTCGCCAATGATATCAAGACAGCCATGTTAGACTATTGGACGCTTGCCAGAGACGATTACGGGAATCCAAGAAGGCATCAAGGACATCGAAGCAGAAGCTGGTGTGGCCGCAAGAGACACCCATGTACTCGACGAAGACGTTAGAGGCACTTGCTAATTTTTCAAGACTACCACCTGAGTGTAAGTCGGAAATAGATACACCGTCTCAGTCATTTAATGAAGAAGGTCGTCAGTGGCGTTTTGAAAATCACATAATTGCCCCTTTTTACAAACCCACCAACTGGAGAAATCTCGTGTTGCAACCACGAGCGAGATCAGGTGATGCAGAGATGAATAAAGTATGGCCCAGGTGGGTATTCAGGGAGTATACAGGATTCAAAGCTGCCGGCGGTAATGCGTGGGATCTTTTCAAAAGAATGATTGGTGAATCTGCAGACGGAAACGTTGAAGGAGTCAAGGAATTGTGGCCAAAATTTATAGAAGTACTCATAAAAAGAAGAAGGAGTCAAATTCGCAGGCGGCAAGCAGGTTCACCTAAATCCGGACCATCATACGAACCCCAACCCAGACATGAAAACATACCCGCGAGCAAACGTAAATCTTTAATTCCAATACCTTCTCCAGCTAAAGAAGCTGTTCTCTCGCAAACACTTAAAGAATCGCAGAAGGTACAAGATCAAAAAGATAAAGGAAAACAGAAACAAAGACGTGCAAAATTTCAAAAGGCACAAACCGAACCCGCAGTCGACCGTCTATCCGAAGTCGACCTCCCATCCGCACGTTCACCTGAATCCCCATTCGAACGTCAACGTGAAACCGAATCCCACGCGAAATCATGTTGCAAGAAGAAATTGACAGACTGCTATAAGAACTTGGAACTCCCAGGCAGCATCCAACTGTAGGAAAAGGCCTTGGCGGATCAGTTTCCCGCAACAGGTCTACGAACTCGTGGATAGGTTGAAAACACTCGTGGGGTCGATTAGCGCCGGCAATAACGCGCCAGAAGTAATCAATGAGGCCACGTCGATTTGTCAGTGATTGCTCACCGACAGCATTATGGCCCCGGAAACGTTTCCCGCGTTAATACATTAACTCATTGAAGACAACGATAATGTATATAACACCGATGATGAGTTCTATGGAGACGCATCGCGTTGAAACACTTAACGTCACCTCTATGATTACAATCTCGTCAACGAATCCAGAATTGTACATGATTTTCCCGACGACAATCACCGCAGGAGAATCCCGCATACACGAGATCACACTATCGTCGTTGCTAGTTTATCGCAGTTGGCTTAATATTTGATCAATGCCGTTTAGGAGTTAAAACGGGAACAACTCACTCGTCTTCTCATCGGAATCGGGCGCAACCTGGAACGTTGTTGCGCTTCCCACAAGCCCGTACGAGATTGGATCGATTAATGATGAGATCCGACGGAGGATTTCGTTAGTGAGCGGCAACGACTCTAAAATCTGCATACGCGTACAGGAGCCCACACTCAGCTCTGCCATCTCGATCGAATCTCCACAGTACGCGGTTGACATCGAACAATCGCCGCTGAGAACGTTCTCGGTTGGCCTCAAGATATTAATGGGATTTTCGAACGCGAACGAATTTTACACATGGGATACAATATCGCGCCAGACATTGTCAGGATGACCTCGACAATACATGTTCATCTAACCTGTGACGCCATCAGGGGTAGTTACCGAGCGAACCAATACCCGGTTGACACATCTTAATCTTTCCCTTGCGGATCAGGACTGGAACGCGTTAGACCTTTGCGGGAAGACTTTGACGATACAGTTGCACTTTGGAGATAGACCTGATATTTAATACAATGGCAGTCGTGGGAAGCTACGTTTCACGCGCACCTGTAATACCGGTTTAGTCGACATATTACGGAAATGGTCTTGGCGATGTCGTGCTGGGATCGTTCACATGATCGTGAAAGGTTCTCGCTGCCATAACCGCGCCCGCTGCACCGATCGCTAAACAAGTTGCAATGCGAGTTGTTGATAGCATCAAAAGCTCCGCTGGAATTGCTGGTGGTCCAATCTATTCGTGATCCACTGCGATGATTAGTAACTCAGCAACCAAAGGCGGTTACGCTTCCATCAACAGCAACAATGCCAGCCCAGGTCGGTAAAATTATCAATGAAGTCGCTCAACAACATCTAGAACAAGCTAATACATATTCAGTGATTATAAATCTGGTAATGGGAAACGTATTATGGTTGTGAAGGGCTGCAAAAGATATTAGACGAAACCGATAATATATAGTTTCATCATGGCAAAATTCAAAGACGCACCCGATTTTGTGTTTGACGTTGACGCGCCTGTGTTACTAAATCGAAGCATCTAAGGTTACGAGTATTATTCGTATCCAGCTAGGGTCTCCAATGAACGTTAACGAATAGAATTACAAGTGCAGGACACGTCTCGATATTTCTCCCGTGTGAGGCCTTCTTGGAAATCGATGGAAAACTTATACAAAACGACGATAAAGATTACTCCATTCGTACCAAGGTTGTATTTGTCAACAACGGTATCATGGCGTTGTTCAACAGTGCACGAAATCTCATCGATGGAAAAGAAATCGAAGCTTGTTTAAACAAAGTCGACGTTGTAAAAATATGACATTATGGCTGCCTGTAATAATCCCATCATTTGCCACAGAAAAACATTTGTCGTTTATGGTGTCTGGAGGCACGTCTACGCTGCCGTTTCAAACGATCACCACAGACTCGGTAGAAAACTGCGTTCAGAAGTTTTCAGGGCAAATAACTTCCCAACGAGGTATCAGCGCACGAAGACACGTGTTTGCAGCCTTTCAAACCATGGCTCGGGTGCGTGGCAGACAGAGCAGTAGTGCGATGATATTTGACCGGTTAGGAGGGTCTGAAGTTTCTCTGGTGATAAACGGTCATCAGGAACCATCCGAAGAAATTTTGCTTGAATGGGAAACCAATCAAGTCGCATCTGCATATCACAAGCTGTTTTCGTACATGAGCCGGGATCAAAACATTGACACGGGTCAAAATATGTCCCCAAAAGACTTCACTACGTTGTACCTGATTTATTACTATTAGTTGGAATACCTGGACCTGTTTAAGCAGTCCGTGGTCGACATATATTGAAACGCACTTGTAACTTAGCAACCCCTCCCCAGTTACAGATGTATTGCTGTAATCCTCTCCGATAAGCTTCTGTTGTCGGAGAGTATAGGTGGCCGAATGAGGGTTATTGACGCGCCTGCGGTTGTTTTCTCATAATTGAACAGCACGATTAAAATAATGTCATTTCACGAAGTTAATGTTGGTCTTAGCTAAAACCAGCTTGCAAAAATAAAAAGTGCAATAAAAAAAAAAACGATTACGGGCTCAGATTGAGGATTTCTCCCGCAAAGTTAATTGGAGATGTCCCCTTATAGCTAACCCAAAAACAACTTATCAAGTTGAAGGAAGCCAAACAAAAGAACACCTCGGTAGCAATAAAGTTATCGAAGTCGGATGTGGTGCACATGCGAAAGAGCGGTGAAATATTTCCATTTCTCGCGGCGATTCCAGCACTGTTGGCAGCTGCAGCTCCTTCGATTGCAGAAGCGGCTGCGTTATGTGGCCGTCAGAACCGCATCCTGGACGGCTCTGAAAAAGGCGGTGGGAGACTGCATAAAAAAGGGAATAGGTCTTCGATTATCCTGTCGTCGGAGCCAAATGCTCCCGAGCGGAAGAGGTTGTGGCCTCACCATTGACGGCCACGGAAGCACATCTCTTGACCAGTTTTGATTTACTGACGATGACCAAGTCAGTCAAGTATTTCCGATATGTCTTTATGCGGGATGAACTTACGTACATGATCCCCGCACGTGGGAAACCGGAATCTTTAATCTGGCTTCGACAACAGGACCTGGAACTCATTGGGTTGCATACGTGGTAAAGCCTCTGCATCTTTTATATTTGACTAGTTTTGAAATCGTTGATAATCTTTGCGGTGGCTTCTATCAGGGCATTAGCACGCGAAAACGCGCGGTTGCTGACTACGCCGTCAGGCGTGAAAACACCCATGGATTGTTTCTACAACAACGAAGTGATGTCCACCGACAAGTTCAGTGGGATAAAATTCTCCAACAATTATCTCTAACCAACATTAATTCGACCTGCTAAAGAAAGACCCAGACTAATACTCAACAAGGACGTCCGTGTAACAGTTCTTGCACAACAACTAACACGATTGGTAAAAGCTCACAGCAAAGGTGTAATCGGTGTATTTCTAGGTGAATGTGGCAGATGACCAATAATCTCCGGAGACATAAATATGCCCGTGGAACATATTTTCTATGATTGCATGTCAGTTGTATCAGTGAAGAAAGCTAATTGGTTGGAAGTGCGTGTGCGTGTTGCACCCGAACAAAGCTAGCTTGTTGAACAGTTATACTTCGCAGCGATAATATTAATAGAAGAACTGTATTTGACCCTTAAAGCTACCGACGCGAGAAAAAAAATTCCAACCGGAACAACAGCTGCGAGATAAAATCACCAAGAAAACCGGTTTACTCGCGAAATAGAAACGCGTGTGTGTTGTCGTGGATGTTTTTTGTGGACTCGCAGCACCAGCAACCATTGATTTGGGTGTTGTCCTAATTGCGAATACGGCAACTATTATAGGTACACCAATCGGAATTGCTGTCGGAGCTATATAGATAGTAACCGGTGTAGCTGGCGGCACGGGAACAATAATTTAATTACGGTTACATAACCGAATACGTGTTTATTCGGAAATTCTCGTGGCCGTCCAAGTAGCCTCAGCACAATTACCAAGCTGTATTCGGTGTCTATCGAAGATAAAACGATTACCATGGCGGGGTTCGAGACGGTGCTTGTCGAAATGGAAAACCACCGACGACTCTGCGCAAAGATATGGAACCTGGACGCAAGCGACCCAAAACAGGTAACTGATTTGCATTCAGTAAAAGCGAGTAAACAGTTGCCAGCGTATATTTATCTATCTTTGAGCTCACAGCACTATAGCTCCTCAAATCGAAACCCATGACGCGGGCTTCCATGCGGACTATAATCGTGGATGCACGCGTTTGCAAAAAATCTCCAATGGGGAAAAGTTATGGGGAATCGCGAAAAAGGTTCTGGTTGTGAAAACTAAAATTGGTCAGCCAATCTCAAAGTCCCATTATCACACTACTCACTCTCAAGCCACTGTGTTAACGTTTTGATCGTCAGAAAGTAATTGATGGTGCAAGTTTATATACAGTGTTTTAAGGAAGAGCGCATACACATGTACTTTAATAACTTAGTGTTGCTGGCTACTTCGGCTCCCTTTGATATTGAGAATAAGTGATTGAACTTGACAGGTGTTTGAATTGTGCTCATACAGGTCGAAGTATTGTTTTAACCATTGAAGCGGTCGCCGTTTGTTGTCGGCGTAGTTTTATTTTGTATTCTTTATTTGGGTATTTTTAGAGATTAATCCACGAAATTAAATACAAACAAATATGAAACCTTTGCCAGGCAAAACCACGAATTTAAGTAACCACGAAAATGTTTTTTTTTTTAACGAAACCACGAAAATTGCGACCCACGAAAATAAATTATACTATAGTATACCATTGGTAGCAATAGTAGCAGTAGCGGCAGCTATAAAAACATCAATAACAACAATCACAGCAGTCTCTTGCAACAGTTGGAAAGCAATCCTTTGAAATTCGCGGCACCTCAGAAACGACAATCAATGAAAATATGAAGAATTAATTTTAAATGACTTTACACAGCAACAGTTCTCTGGATGTGCTTCATACCAACAAATTGTGTTGTTTCAAGACAAAATATTACCTCAGTCCACACAACTTAACCAAGAAGCCCATTGGGAAATAATTTTGGTAGAAATCATACACTTACTCATGTCTTGATTATCAGTGGGAAACAAACCACTTTCGTCGTAGAAATATTAGACTAACAAGTACAAGAACAGTTGGATATAAAGATCCTGGTTTAAAAAAACAAAAACAATTACCATTGACAGCCAATTCCAGACTGAATGTGTACGAGATGAAAATTCCTGAGAGATATTACTTTTGTGCTGATCCAGACAGGAAAAGAGCTCTTTGGACCTACTATAAAACCACATTACATGCCCGTTGAATTAGTTGCTCCGACACCCACTAAGCAGCAAGGACAAGGCAGAAAGATACTTAGGAAAACATTAAGACAACACGGACAAGGCATATACAAGAAAGCAGTCATGGACATTGACATTTGTATTTATTATTAAAGAAAAAAATAATAATTACTCGAGAATCTTCCTGATGTTCCAAGACGGAACTGGATCTGTTTGCCATACCACCTTCGATTATTACAATGCAAGAATCTCAGTGGTTAGAATACAATCGAGTGTCAACTATTACAACGACAACTTCCCTTGATTTTGAAATCAAAAGGCAAACCGAAAAATACATTTATCTGACTAACAATTACTTGCACCTGAAAGTGAAAGTCATCAAAAAGGACAGTTCGAATCCAGCCCAAGAAGCTAGAGTGGCCCCTGTCAACAATTTTCGTCCATTCCTTGTTCACTGAAGTGGATTTGTACCTCAATAACAAACTAGTCATCAGCAGTATGGACACTACCCCTTATCAAACATACAAGACTATACATGCGATGTGTAGAAGTCTTAGAGTACGGAAATAGATCTATCACAAATGATGTTTCGATCCATTTCAGTAACATGAAATTACAAGGATCATATTCCATTGTGTATGGACAATATTGTCTGTATTTTCTTCATCAACGAAGTCTTGGATTCCCTCTAGTCCATGTATTGTCTTGTTTTGGACACCATTTCCCTAAAAACGATGAAAAAGTAAAATAGTGGTTTCGTGATCATTATAGTTATTTCTATTCTTTAGCTTGACAACGTAGTCTAAGTCGGTGTCAAGAAGAAATCGTCATGGAACCTTGGAACCCACGTCTCACTCACCAGCATTGCCAACCTTTTAATTATGACCACTGTTAAATGTAGTGTATGGTATTGCACATTGTTTATTTTACTTGTGAGAAGTTATGTATTGTGATTGAATAAAAAGGACTTCCATACGTTCTTAATCCTCAGTCTTCAATATTGCTAAGTGAGTTAGTAAATCAGTTGTGCGGACGTTATTAAAGTGTTGATTTTGAAAAATAAACACATCGTGATGTGTGATTATCTGGCCTCTCTCTTTCTCTCTCTCTCTCTCTCTCTCTCTCTCTCTCTCTCTCTCTCTCTCTCTCTCTCACACACACAAACACACACACACAATCACAATGGCTATATATTTTTTCTTCTGAATAAACTGATCTCAGTTGAAATTATAATTTTTAAATAATTTTCTTGCGTGAAATTGTTTTTCTCCAATAATCTGGTGACATTCTTTATGTTTTTATTTTAAAATGGCATTCATTGTTTTACGTTTCAATGCTGTATACGTAAAATATTCAGAATCGGAAGTATGAAGAAGACAAAATTGGCAAATAAAATGTGCAACCCCAATAAATCAAGCACTTGTATTGTAGACAAAAACCAAGATCGCACTGTTAAATAAAGGTCATTGAGTATATTGGAACGATATGTCTATGAACAGAACAATAGCTAAAGATAGTAACATGAATTCGCTTCTAAAAATAAATTGGAATTTCCACGGTACTTTCCAAGTTCTAAAAATACACTGTAAACATAAAATCATGCCTTTGAATTTCCATTGTGCTTTCCAAGTTCTAAGTAAATTAATATGACGTCGCTTCTAAATATAAAGTCATTATTTCCACGGTACTTTTCAAGTTCTACAAATCCACTCTACACAGAATCACACCTTGGAATTTTCGATGTACTTTCCAACTATAAAGATAGTAATATGACATCACATCTTAATATAGAATTGGAATTTCCAGAGAGCTTTTCAAGTTCTAAAAAAAACTCTAATCATAGACTCATAGCTTGTAATTTATACTGTTTTCCCGTTCGTGTGTATAATTTGGCCGTAGTGTTAAATTTCCAATATTGTTTATAGCTCAACCACCACCACTACCACCACCATCATACTAGTACTAGCCCCTATCCAAAGGTAATTTGGAAATGCCAAATACTACTTTTATTTTAAGAATGTTTTAAGTAATTAGAAGTAAACCTTTTGGTATCAATATTCGAACTACATTGGAGTTTTTCTGTTATCAATAATATTTTTTAAATTTCATTCCCTCTCCTTATTTTCTTAAAACCGCGTTCTGTCAGAAATTTATATTACCGCGTTTAAAAAGATTTCTGATCATAATCAACACAAGGTGACTGTATTTTCAAAACAGTAAGTTTCTCATAATCTTTAGAACAATTTTCATATCATGATGTTTATAAATGGATATCCAAGTTTTCTATAGGAAAAGATTTCAAAATAAATTAATGGAGTTTAATTTAAAACTCAGATATCGTGAATCATATGCTAATTGGCGTTTTAATATCAGTAGCGTGATTTG